>OZ038379.1:159206828-159806828 GCA_964036045.1 Eutreptiella sp. 'Long Island Sound 2002'
CACCTCGCCTTAGGCCAGCCCCTATCGGCACGCTCCTTACATGTCCCGCACAGCGGGGCGGAGGCACACTGATGAACCCAAACTGACACCGTTTCCCCGCACCCGTGGCATCGCTGCGGAAGCACAGACCGCGATGGAACGCAGCTACCATCACAACACTGCGACCACAGGTCTTGCCATACATCGCAGCACGCGTCCTGGAGCCCGAGCAAAGCCCTCGCCAGCGTGCGTGCTATGGCACAACTGAGGAGGTTGCGCCTCGCTTCCTCCCACGTGGACACCGGGCGGAGTATCGGTCGCCCGTCGGGCATCACCGGCAGGCTCTCAAGCAGCCGGGGCCACCGCGCCACTTTGGGGCTGCGCGTGCCATGCGCCAGGAGCTCCCGACCGTAGTCTCGCAAGACCTCCCCGATGACATCAACCCCGTCCTGCTCCGGGCCCCTGGCGGAAGCCAGAACCAAGCGTTGCCCTCCCGCCCGAGCCTCAATGACCGCCTCGAGGCCCAGGATGTCAAGGGTGTGACGGGCATCGGCAGCCACGTGGTCGTCCCCCTCTGGCAGAGAGAACATGGCCTCCGTGACGTGGCCTTGCGCGTCGTCGCCCTGTACCCGTGCCAGCTGCTTGGAGCCCACTAACACTGCCATGGACCGCTGCTCCGTGACCGCTGGTACGGCTCGTCACAGCTGCCGGTCATACAGCCACAACGTACCCACGTCAAGTACGACAGCCACCGCCACGACTAGGAGACTGCACAGAGGTTGCTGAAGGACCGGCAGCACCTCGCGAGGCCAGCCCGTGACGTTCCCCACAGCCGGATGGTTGGCGTACACCTGGAGCCAGGGATCACTCTGGCCGTCAGGGCTTCTCACCTTGGTACCACGCACCTGGGCCAACGACTGCGCCGACACCACGCGGGACCACTCCCTGAATGCCCTGATGTCCTGCGCCACCCAGGAACCGATCCACTGGTCGAAGGCCTGCGCCACCGCCGCCATCCAGTGAGGGAACAAGGACAGGGCCTCGTCATGCTCGACGCACGACCGCGACACCAGCAGTGCGTGCAGCGGTGCCCTCTGAAAGGTTGCCCGCAGTTCACCGGGGAGGCCGGCAAACGGGTTCCACGGCGGACGCTGCAGGATCCTCCCTGCCGGCGGGCAGAAGGGTGTGTCACCGCGCAGGAACGCGTATACCGCCCTCCTTCCATCTTGCATCGGCAGCTGCATGATCTGGGTGAGCCGATGGTTCCTGCGGGCATACACATCTTCCCCAATCTGGACCATGTCCTCCACAAAGAGCCTGGCCTTGGCAGGGCCCCGGGACGACGCCGCTCGCACCGCAGCGAACAGCCGCTTCAGGTCCCCGGGGACGACACCCGCCATCAGGGATTCAGTCCACCTGCAGCCGTGCTCCCTCCATGCCACGAACTCCACCGCCCTGTCCGTCAGGGGTAGCTCCGCCGTGAACTCCTCCACACGCCTGCACAGGAGCCCAGCCACCTCCTCGTCCCGCGCACACAGTAGGCGCATGTGGCCAATGTCCTCCTCCGGCCCCCCACAGAAGATACAGGGGTGGGCTGGTATTGCCATACGCGTGAGCTTCTGTCTCCACCGTCGCATGACCTGCATGGTGGACATTCGACCGTCACGTGCCCGCAGCATATTCCTGTGCGTTGGGCCGTGATGCACAGCTCCCAGGGGCATCGCCTCGCAGGCGCCAGCCAGTGGCGTGTGCGCCCTGGTGCGAGCCGCTAGCGAACGCCACTCCATCTCCCGGACTTGCTGAAGGGCTTGCATGGATGGCACACGCGGCTCGAGCTCACCATTATCCCCCGGCACCAAGACGACGGCGTGCTCCTTTGGCAGGACAAGACGGACTGGCGGGGCAATTGCACGGGCCGCGGCAGAGTCCGGTGCCTCGAGCGGGACCGCCGCCAAGTGCGAGCTCTGCCTCACCACCCAGTGGTGCGGCCCCCCAACTCGGCGCGGCAGCCGCCACAGCCCCTCCACTATCCAGCTCAGTGCGTGCTGATTGACCAGATGTGATGTCGGCCCCTTGATGCCACGGTACAGGGCCTCCTGCGCCCTGCGGAGATGCGCTCCTATGACGGACGCATCCACCACGTGTACCGTGCACGCTGACGGGGGCGTGTGCAACAAGTACGCCGCCGCGCCAATGATCTCTGCCTCCGGGACCGTGCCGTAGATGGCACCCGTCCATGTGGGGATTCCGTGGCTGGCCACCGCCACGTTTGTGGCGTCGTCTCCCTGGGGCGACGCGTCAGACGATGTGACTTTAGTCGCCACCGGCACCCAGCAGTACCGGTGGGGCTCCAGCCACGCCACGTCGGAGTGGGGGCTCTGCACCACCTTTCCCAGGGACGCCGCACTGGAGGCCGTGAGCTCCGGGGACAGGACCACCCTCGGTCGATACACCGCATGTGGTCTCCAGGCCAGGTCACATCCGCAGACTGACTTTATGGCGTCCAGGGCGGTGGTATACTCCGCTCCCCAAACTGTTGCGGAGCAGGAAGGCTGGTATACCACCACAGACCCCTGCTCCACTGCGCCGCCATCACGCAACGACGTGACGGCGACGTGCGGATCGTGCGGCACGTTGGACATCCGGACCACTTCCGGGACCGAGTACTCATCCGGATCCGGGATTGGGCCTGCCGGCAGCAGAAGAACAATCGCCCATTCGCTGCACTTGTGCACCGCCGCGCACGCCCTGGAAAACGCTGGCCGCCCGTGCACAACCCACAGTGGTGGCGGGCTTATGCCGCCCCCGGCGTGAGGAGTGAGCAGGGGGACGGACTCCGGATCGTCTTGCTGTTGGTAGCCCTCAAAGACGTCCCCCAACAGAAACAGGAGGGCGGCTAGCGGGACGAACGGCATGGACAGCCCCGGGTTGGCCGGGTCCCATCCTTCCTCCCTGTATCCGCCCACCACATACACGTCCCCCGCAGCGGACTGTCTATTGCGTTTGCTGGCCTTCTTTCGGCGCACCGGGTGTATTAGCCGGTGAGTCAACGGACCGGGCAGCTGCGGCCGGAAGACGTCGCGAAGCCCCGTGAGCCACACGTGGTCCAGCTGGTGGGGCCCTACTCCCGCGTGCGGAAGGTGCAGGTGGTCCGCATGGCACTCCTGAAGCTTGACCGCCCAGTGCCCAGGCGCAGGGCAGGGGAGCCGCGCATGCAGGAGGTCATTTGCGGGATCAGTCAGGGACTGTACTGTCGCATCTGTGCGGGGCCCCGAAAGAACGCAGATGTCCCTACCCTTGAAGGTATAGGATTGGGACACCCACTTCCGCCCCGCCCACTGCACTTGCGGCAGATGGGCGTGTATACAGGAGTACACCGACGATGGCATGAGAAGCCCCACGCGCAACGTCCCCATCGCCCTGAGTACCCTGTCCACCCACGTATTGCCAGCGTGTGTGGCGAATGACGCAGAGGGCACCATGAACTGCCCGCACACTCCGTACTGCACGTGCATGTCTCGGAGCATGGCCCGCAGCTCATCACGGACTGTCATCGACCTGTGGTGGGTGTGCTGGGCCATGGTCGTCACGACATAGTCGCAGCATATAACCTGGACATCCGCCAACCGTAGCCCATAACCTGACCGCACCGCCACGTTGGACAGGTCCTTGGGCAGCTTCTCGAACTGCAGGGCCGCAGCCTTGATGGCAGTATTCAGCTTGATCACCGCCTCCGCCGTGTCGGACAGGTAGGGCGCCGCGTACCGCACGATGCCTCCAACCACAGCCGCCATCAGCTCATGAGGCACCGACGCCGGCCCCAGCGTGTTCTTGCACCAGCCCAGCAGGGCTTCACACTGGAGTACATGTTTCTCCTTCATGGTCGCCATCCCCCTGGGATCGAGGCGCAAACCCAAGTATGGTACCGTGCCCTTGGCACGTAAGCATACCCATGGGGCCGCCGTGTCCCCCGGGTTCAGGTATACCATAATCGAATGGATGCGAGCAGTATTGGCATAGGCGCATTTGCCCACGTTGAGGGACATGCCCATGTCAGTGAGATACCGCGCCATCGCCGCCGCATACTCCAGGAATTGCGGCAGGGAGTGCGCTATCAACAGGAGGTCATCACAGTATGCCTGTACCAGGGGTGGCACCGCATGGCGAGCATCTCCCCGCGCCTTACAGGCGAGGCTCCGCAGGAGAGGCTCCAAAAGGAGGAGGTAGAGCACAGCGCTCTCCGCACTGCCCTGCCGCAGGCCCCTGTGGAGCCGTATGCTCGGCGTCGGGGGTGCGCGGTGACGATGCGCACCAGAGACCCGCAGCTGAGGGTGTGGAAGAGCCTGATGAGCTCCTCCGGGACACCCATGTGGCGCAGGAGGAGCGCCAGCGCTCCGTGCGGCGCTGTGTCAAAAGCCTTCGACACATCGAAGGCCAGGACGTGGTTTTCCTCCAGCCCACGCTGCAGCCTGCGCTGGGCCAGGAACACCAGGGCAGCCGCCGTGGAGCCCGGCATGGCTCCGAACTGCCAGTCCGCAGCCAGTCCCTTGCGTGCCAGTACAGCTGTGAACCTCCGCATGAGGGGAGTCATGAGCATTCGCATGTCTTGCTGCCCCAGCGCTATCGGCCTGTACTCGTCCAGGTTGCCCGTGGCTGTGCCCTTGGGCATCAGCCAGATAATGGCCTCGTGCCAGGACTCCGGGACGTCCACACTCCGCAGGATTGCCCTGTACGCATGCACCAGGAGCCCCTGCACCGGTTCAGGCAGCTCTGCTATGAGGGCAGCCGTGACCCGGCTGGACCCCGGAGCTTTGTCGTCCGCCAAGGCCTGCCTCACGGCGTCTTTAAGGTCCTGCATGGTGTAGTCCTGTACCGACCTCCATTCCTCCGGCACCCCTTTGGGAATGTGGGCCCGGACCAGCCGCTCGAAGGCCGGCAGGTTCACTGGCCGCTTGGCGTACAGCGCCTCCAAATACCTCTGGACCTCGCCAATGACGTCCGAGGCCTCCAAGAGCACCTTCTCCGACTCGCGGACGCGTACGGATCATAGGCCTGACGGGGCATAATTCACCACGTTGATGGCCCCCCGTATCGCCGTCCACCGGAGCTGCAGATCCGGTACCCTGCCCCGCCAGTAGTCCTTGATGGACCGGCGCCTGTTGCTCCTGAGGACATCCCGCAGCTCCTCCACGCGTGTCTCCAGCTGGTGGAGCTGTTGGTCCAATGCGGCACGCAGGTCCTCTACCGAGGCGGGGGACAGGTCGGGGTCCACTCGCCGGAGGTGCTGTAGCAGGGCAGTCGCTTCCTGGGAGTGGAGTCCGGCCGCCGCCGCGTCCCGTTGCCACAGCTGATGGGCACGCCAGGCCAGGGCCTGCTGATCCGAGAGGACCTGGTCCAGCGACGCCTCCGTTTCCGCCTGCCCGTATGGGTACTGCGGGTCCACGCCGGAAGGCATGCGCACTCCCGTGACCCTGGACACGTCATCACGGAAGGCGTAGAGCAGGTCAAAGACCGCTTGCACCTCCGACGTGCCCATGGTGGCAGTGTCCTGGTCCGACGAGAGCCACGCCTGTAGCCGCTGATCCCCGCAGGCCTTCTGCAGTACTGCCGCTGCCGCCTCACGAACCCCCGGGGAGTCCGGGCGTATGGCGTGCAGCCTGCCCTGGGCGTGCGAGTAGGCCATCCTGGTGACCCTCTCCTTGCCGGCCACAGCCAGCGGGATGTCCAGGACCACAGGGCCATGATCCGACCCCAGTGACGCAGGAGACCGCCCCGGCGCTAAGTGAGGGCGCTCACGGGCCGCCCACGGGACCAGAGGCGAGTTTAGAAGGAAGGAGTCCAGTCGGTGCCCTGCCCTCGTGGGCCTCCTGTCCTCCTCCCGTTCCGGGCCTGCCCTGTGGAAACCACACTGTTCCCACAGGGCTTGGAACCTCCTCGTGGTAGGGTGCCACGGGGACTCCAGCCACACGTTGAAGTCCCCTCCGAGGAGCACGGCCCTGGCGCCACCCGCGCTCTTGGCCGCCGCGTACATGGCCACGTCAGCCCAGAAGGACGCCTTAGACGCCCAGGAGTCGCCGCCGCTAACCGGGCCGTGGACGTTGATGACCGTGAGGGTGCCACCTGCGGTCACCACGTCTAGGGCCATGGCCTTGCCTGGCACGATGTCCACGATGTCTCGAACTTCCTCCGCGGCGAACACGTCCGCCCGAAGGGCAATCAAGAGCCCGCCGCGCGTCGCCGCCGACGCCGCCTGGGCATCCACCCCTGGGTATGCATGATACCCATGGTGACGCCACTGGTTCTCGGAGTGCACCACACCTTGTGGGTCCTGCAGGCCAGTCTCCTGGAATAGGCCCAGGATGGCACCCTCGGCCTTCATGATGCCCGCCGCCACCGCTTCACCGTCGAGCATACCTGGGGCCACTGGTACACCGTCCCCCCGCATCGAGCCCTGGACGTTCCAGGACACCGCCGCTCGGGTGTCGGAGGCTGGGCCCCTTCATGGCTGCACGTGTGGATCGGGGCCCCCCGCCGGATCCGGATCACTGGACGGAGAGGGGCCACCAGCAGGTTCAAGGGGACCACCCGCACCCGGCGCGGGCGGCTGGCGAGGTGGCCCCTGACCCCGTGGGCCTCCGCCTGAGGCGGTCGTCGCCTGCTGAGACCCGGCAGATGTGGCGGGTTCCCCCTCTGCCTGTCCGCTGGATGTACTTGCCGCCGTACTCCCCGTAGAAGACACTGCCCCACGCCGTGCTGCAGACCCAACCGCTCCAGATCGTGCGGCCGACTGCGACGTCCCGCGCCCCGCCGCAGGGGGGGCACCCGTGGGCAGCGTGAGCGCTCTGGACCCCGCCTGGGCCGACGCGAAAGGCCCCGCCTGGCCCCCCGGCATAACGCCAGTCAGCATGGCCAGCGCCTGGTCCCGTTGCGCCGGATCAGTCGCATGGTCCCGCAGGATGTGGTCCAGCAGGTCCTTGGGGTGGAGGTGGGTGGGCCGGCAGTGCTTGCCAGCTTTCCAAGTGCAGTGACCAGCCCCCTCCAGCCGAGACCAGGGTCAGACATTGATCGTCTTTGTCCCACGCTGATCCGTGGCCAAGTCACCACCGAAGTGCTGCAGCACGTACGGAATGTTGGCATAGGCGCCATACTGAGGCGGGGTGCTCCTCTTGGGCGGCGGCTTGGGCGCCGCTTTCGGGGCCTGCCTCGCCGCCGCGGCCGGGGGTGCCGCAGGCCGTACTGGTGGCACGCTTGGTGGTTGCGGCAGGTGCAGCATTCCCCCCACGGGAAACTGCTCCTCCACCCAGCGGCGCCACGCGTCGGCGAACTTCTCCCGGTCGCCCTCGACCTTCCACCTGGACGTGGAGAACGCCCGGAGCCACGGCCCCATGTTCTCCGCCATAACCAGGCGGAGGGCATCTCCTCCGCTCTGCCGGCGGAAGCGTGTCGCGGCCGCGCCTGCCACGGTCCCTTGGAGGTACAGCGCGTCGCCCCCGTCGCCACTCAGTGCGCTAAGGTGCAGGGCCTCCAGGTCGGCGGGGCGGACCGTGAGCACCGTGCCCTGCCCGCGATCGTACAGGCGCAGCGCCGAGGAGTGGGGCTCCAACGCCGCCACAACCCAGTACCACGCCCGCGACGCGTTATGCAGCAGTGCTAGCGAGGCTGCCGGCGTGTTGCTGGAGGACTGCGCCGCCGGGGCCCTGGGGAGGGCCGCCGCGTGACCCTGCAGCGCCCTGCATATGCCAGCTGCATGCTCAGCCTGCCACATGTTGCTCGGGGCTACTGGCCAGACGTCCTGCCCCTGGATCACCGGCGGCCGCGTGACCTCCACGAAGACCGCCGGCGCTGGCGGGATGTCCTCGGCCGTGCACCTGTGCGCCCTGCGCACCGGCCCCAGCCCACTGAGGCACTCCTGGAACACCAGGTAGCAGGCCGGGCCCCTGGACTGCTGCCTCCTGAGCCGGCACGCGGTGACTACGACCCACTCCAGTCCCCCTGTTTCCACCCGAACACAGGCTGAATACTCCGCCCCCTCCAGCACCACCAGCCGCTCCATTGCCCGCCATGCCCACCGCATGGGTGGGAGGCACGCTCTCCACCCTCAGCCATCGCTTGGCGCTCTCTTCCCACGGCTGGGGGGCATGCATCTGCTGCTGCTGCATCGCGTCCTGCACGTGCTGCAGGGACACCGCCGCCAGCATGGACATCCCCCCGTCCGCCGCCGCCGCCATACACAGCAGGGCATGTTGCATGCGCGCCCCGGGCAGCCCCACGTTGTGCGGGATGTTCGCCAGGTCCAAGGGCGTGCGGGGCGCCGGCAGGGCCTCCAACACCGCTGCAGGCAGCTCGCCCAGGGACGGCAGACGCGCGATGGACCCCATGTCCCTGTTGAGGACCACCGCCGCCACCCACCGCCTGTCCAGCGCGGACAGGAGGTTGCCCGGCCTCGGCACCCTGAGGAGGGTACGGACGGCGGACATGAGGGCGCACACGCCACAGTCCTTGGTGTTGCCGGCCGGCTGCTGCACCTGTGCCGCCCGGGCCTCCGCCAGCAGACGCTCCGCACCCGGCCATCCCGCCCTCCGGCCCCTGGGTGCCATGCGCATCGTCGGGACCGCCATGTCCCACGTGTGCGGCCATTGGGGCGGAGCCCCCGACACCACAGGCCGGCCCAGCGGGTCCACGGCCAACCGCACGTCAGGGGCCACGAGGTGGTGGGCCGTCCAGTGCCGTATGTCCGGCGTCTCCAACCGGTCGAGGTACACCGCCTCTGAGCCCCCCAGCTCGACGTACCTCGCAATGAGGAGGGCAGCCGGGGTTTGGTCGTGCCGCTGGCCTTCCCACCCCTCCCTCGGGAGCATCATGGCGTGGGGGGCCAGGCACTGCACCACGTCGGCTGCCAGCGCGACCACGTCGTCGCTGAGCTCCACCCCATGGTCCGCGGCCACCAGGAAGTGGTGCCTAGGCTTGGAGTACACGCGCTCCAGGGCGCCCCGCAACTCAGCTGGCGGGGGAGAGGCGTCTCCGCAGCCCCGCAGCCAGGGGAGTGCGCCCGGGAGATGCCGCCCCGCTCCTCCTGACCAGAGGGCGGCCTTAAGGACCGGCAGGTCCCGCCAGACAGCCATTGCGACCTGATCGCGCCAGGGCTGTGGCTTGTTGGCACCCCTACTGGAGGACGGCCACCACAGCATGTGTGGTCAAGGGCTCTGCCGTGAGCTGCAACGCCGTCCCCCCGTCGTTCTCTATCACCGTGCCCCTTGGGGCAGTGAAGACGTGGCCATCGGCCCCACGGACCGCCACCCATCCCCACAGGACCGCCACGGTCTCCCAGCTGGGGTGGTTGGTTCTCCTGGGCAGGACCACCACCGGTGGGCACGGGCCGTTGGCGGCCCACACGCGCCATTCCACTCCCACCAGACGCTCGTGACCAGGGGGCCGGTACACCTGGGGCCACGCGTCTGGGAGCTGGCGATGGACAGCGATCCACACATGAGCCCCGCTAGCCCGCGTGAACTGAAGTCCCCCCAGGATGTCCCCGTCCACAGGGCTGGGGAGGCGGGCGGTGCGAACTTCCAGCCCCTGACTCAGGCAAAGCCCTGGCCCCTCTCGGTCTCCTAGCAGCGAGACCTCCGGGTCTGTGGCCGCAAGACGAGACGCCACCGTGGGGAGATGCAGGGAGACAGTCCACGGCTGGACTGAGAGGGGCTCGCGCGGGAGGTCAGGGCAGGCCGCCACAGCACTGCCATCCCTCGCCCAGCTGAGCGCCCTGTCCCACCACTGCGCCCACGCACCCGGCGCTGCCGGCAACGACCAGGACAGGTACGTCACGACCGCCTTAGCCTGCCACTCGCGAGGGTCCATGCCGGCGGGGTGTGTGTGCCACGTGCACACCCATCCCAGGTTGGCCTCCTGGACGGTGACCATGTCCCTCCACGGGACCACCGGGAACGGAGTGAGCAGGGCCGCCATGCCACATGGCAACGCCACCGCCCACTCGGTCAGGCCCCCACTCTCCACCGCATACCCCACCGCCGGGAGCCCTCCCCCTTGCGCCTTTACCACCGCCTCCTGCAGCAACGTTCCGTGGCCCCGGCCGTGGCCCTGGCTGCGGTCCAGGCTGAGGGCCCCCACACGGGCCATGGCCTGGAGGATCAGGAGCAACTCCTGGGGTACTCCCCGCGGCACCGGCGGTTGGGGGTGGGAGAACCGGCAGGCATCTGCCCGCATGCACCACCCCTTGGCCCAGTGCCTGCAGGTTTCCACCTCCCCCGTCTTCGGCCCAGCCTTATCCGCTACCCCCGGCTCCCGGGGACTCACCTCACGCGCCTCCTTCGCCCCCACGATCACCAGCTCCTCGTCCTGCTCCCCGGCACCCTGTGCCTCTTCACCCTTGAACTCCGGCTCCTCGTCCTGCTCCATGGCGACTTGCGCAACCTCACCCCTCCTGCGTTGGTCCTCCTCCTCCAGTGCCTCCGTCGTCGGCGGCGGGCCCGCAGCACCCGTGATCCTCGCCAGGGCCGCCGCCACAATGGCCTGCACGTCCACCTCCTCCCCGGCCACCTCCGGCTGATCCTGCTGCTGCTCCTCCCCCGTGGGTTGCTCTTGCCCCACCCCGTCACCGCCACGGCCTGCTTCCCCGTCGCCCCCGACCGGGATCGCGTGTTCGGACCCCTGGGGGGCGGCGCTCCCGTCGAGGCGCGTGCCCACCACCACCAGCAGCTTGAGGTCACCGCCGCGGCTCTCAAGGCGGTAGCTGCTGGAGGTGGGGACGAGGACCGCCCCATCCCCGGCCAGTAGCAGGCGGTCCGCGTCGAACACGACCTCTGCACCCTCGGGGTGCAACGCCACCAGGAGCGCATGGGACCCCAGCGCCTGGGGTGTGAGGGGCCGCCCGGCCTGCTCGCGACGCCAAGCGTCAGCCCCAGCCCGCCACAAGGCCACGTACAGGCCTTCGTCCCGCCGCACGTCCTCCAGCCCCGCCTCGCCCAGCAGGCGCACCACGGACAGGCGCACCGACAGGGGGAGGCTTTCCTGGGGCTCGGCCGCCCGGACATCACCGGGGTGGTGACCCAGGAACGCCGCATCCCCCAGTTGGACACAGCGGACCTGGCCGTTGTCCGGGGACGCTGCCGCCAGGGCCATCTCCCGGGCGATCTGCCCTGGGCGCTGGAGCTCATAGCGCTCCAGGGCGCTCGCCAGCATCCCTGCCTCCCGCTGCCCCGTGCCCGTGAGGCGGTGCCTGTGGGCGCCCTCGGCCGCATGGTACCTGCAGTGCCGCCGCTCACAGCTCCCCAGGGGAGGGGGCAGCACCGCAGTGGGCATGAGCCGCAGCGGCTCGTTGGCCGGGTCCTCGTCCATGCCAGCGTAGACGTCGGGCCCGGCGTCGTCCTCAAACATGAGGGCCAGCTCGACTCACCGGGCCCGTATGCCTCCTCGTCCTCCACTTCCTCCGCCTCCTGCTCCCCCTCCGCCCCTTCTCCAGCCGCGACCACCGCCGGCGGCGTGTCCCGCCGCGGCGGGAAGGACGCCAGAGGCCGCTCGTCAGCGCCTCCGCCCCTTGCCGCCTCCGCCGCGTCCAGCCGTGCCCGCAGGTTGGCGGGCAGCCGGGCCCAGCTGGTGCCCGCATGGAGATCCATGCGGTACGCCAGCCCCGCCGGACAGGGCTCACCGGGTGCCACCTGGCGCCACTTCCGCCACTCCCACATCCAGCCCTCCACTTCTTCCCCCTTGGCACGTCCCCCACTGGGCTCCACAACCCCGCCGCCCTCCGCCGGCGTTTGCGCCTTCGGCACACCCCGCCCCGCGCCCTGTCCCCCCGAAGAAACCGCCTCCGTCGGCGTCTCCTTGGCCCCTTCTGTCCTCGGGGCGACAGCCGCGAGCACCTGCGCTATCAGCTCGCCGGCGTCAGCCCCTTCCGGCGCGGCTCCCCAACTCACCACGGCTTTCCGCCGGTACTCCTCCAGCGCCTGCGCGAGCAGCTCGCTGATGTCTCGCGGGCCAGCCACTGCCGCCTCCTGCGCTGCATCCCCCGCTCGTTCCCCCGCCGTAGTCCTCCCCATGGGGGCCGCGCCCTGCATCCCACGCGACGGGGGCAGACCCTCACCCGGCACCACTGGCTCCGGGTCCGTCGGCACCACGGGCGGGGCCTCGCGCGGCACGGCTGGGTCCGGCATCTGGACCGTCCACGGTGGTGACCCTGCCGCGGGAAACTCCAGCTGAGGCACCGCCAGGGGTGGCGCAGCCGCAGGTGCCCCCATTCTCCTCGCCTCGCCCGGGGGCACGCCATGTGCCTCCCCTTGCGACACCCCCTACTGCTGGGCGCCCCGCCCCGGCCCAGGTGCCGGTACCGGTACCGGCACCGGCATGGTGTGCTGAGGCACCGGCCGTGAGTGCTGCTGGGGCGGGGGGCGAGGGCATTCCACATGCAGGTGCGGACGGTGATGGTGATGGTGATGGTGAGGGTGGACGGGGTGCTGTGGCACAGCCCCTTGCGACACCCCCTGCTGTTGGGCGCTCCGCCCCGGCCCAGGCACCGGTACCCGTTCCAGCACCGGCATTGTGTGCTGAGGCGGTCGTGGGCGCTGCTGGGGTAGGGGATGTGGGTACTCCACATGCTGGTGTGGACGACGATGGTGATGGTGATGGTGAAGGTAGACTGGGTGCTGTGGCCCAGCCCCCTGCGACACCCCCTGCTGCTGGGCGCTGCGCCCCGGCTCAGGCACCGGTACCCGTTCCGGCACCGGCATCGTGTGCTGAGGTGGCAGTGAGTGCTGCTGGGGCAGGGAATGCGGGTACTCCACTTGCTGGTGTGGAAGGTGATGGTGACGGTGATGGTGAAAGTGGAAGAGGTGCTGTGGCACAGCCCCTTGCGACACCCCCTGCTGCTGGGCACTCCGCCCCGGCTCAGGCACCGGTACCGGTTCCGGCACCGGCACTGTGTGCTGAGGCGGTCGTGGGTGCTGCTGGGGCAGGGGATGCGGGTACTCCACATGCTGGTGCGGATGGTGATGGTGATGGTGATGGTGTAGGTGGACGGGGTGCTGTGGCACAGCCGCCAGCTGGTGGTGATGGTGAAGATGGACGGGGGGCTGTGGCACAGCTGTCGGGTGTACGTGTTGGTGTGGGAAGTGATGCTGCATCATGGGGAACCCGACGGGGTGATGAAGTAGGTGATGGAGATGAAGTTGGTGGTGGTGGTGAGCCCCAAAGGGCGGGATGGGCATGGGCCCGAGGCCTGGGGGCGGCGGTATAACGGCAGCAGTGACAGCACTCAATTATACACTGATGTGATCAGAATTCCAATGATTCTCAGATGTACATTAGTGCAGTAAATTTTCCGTTCTGTTTCATGTTTTCCGTTCGCCGCCAGATGTCGCCTGTGGGCGCGCGTCGAGTCGCATTTGTCTTTCATGATTTCCCAATCGGATTTATTGAAATTATTTCGAATGATTTCACGTCGTGTCATTAGTTGCGATGAATGCGCATTGAGATTCTATGTCTGCTCCATTTTTGTAGACCGGGTTTTCGTACTCTTCATATTCCACCATGGAGTTCACTGGACTTACAAGTGCTTCGCATATGTCGCTCCAAGAGGCTGGATATGGGTCTGAAGAGGGTCAGTTGGGTTCGGAGATATCAGGGGCAGTGTCGGGCGTTACGACCCCTGGGGCATCAAGGCTGCAGGCTTCGCAATCACAACAAAGATCAACCACTATGCAGCGGTTACATGGTAGCAGAGGAAATCATGACTCTGCTTCTGGAATCTCCACGGACACTCTTAGATCATCGGACTTTAGCGGGGCTATTACTCCGTCTGGGTCGCTGCGTGTTCCCCCTGAGGTTACCTTCGTAGCATCTCCCCAGCAAACCGAGGATCATCCGTCAGAGTGCCCTTACTGTGGCCATAAACATTGGCCTGGTGTACATACTTGTGCTGATTGCTGTATGAACGCCCCACCCAACCTTAAACCCGGTCGAGAATCTCCCTCCTCGAGTGAATCTGGTTCCTCCTCTCACGCTTTGCCTGATCTGGAAGACAGCAGCAGCGAAGGAGAGCAGTCTGATACTGGAATTAGTGGTGATTACTGGGAAAACCACTTCCAGCAGATCTGGAATGAGGAATTCCTGCACAGGCAGAACTGGCTGCTGGCGGAGGCGGGCTATCGTGGCCGCCTGAGGGACTGGTTCCGGGCGTCGTGCCAGTTCATCAGGGACGCCGGCCGCGTGCGATTCGACGCCCAACTGCAGGAACAAGAGGATTGGGAAGAGCTGCTGGACCAGTTCGACCACCAGGCAGCCGTGATGGTGCAGATGGCCATCATTGCCGAGGAGAGACGCCAGAATGTGCATCCGCACGCTGGTCCGTCTGGCGCCTGGGGTCCGAAGGACGACGAGGTCGACGAGATGAGGTGTGATTCGACGCATTCTCACCTCTCCAGGGAGCAGCTGTCCAAACTCCCCAGCTCCACCTCCAGTGTTGACACTTGGGTCGACGAGGTGAGAAGCAAAGGAAAGGGGACGAGATGCCCTTCCTGTGGCGAGTGCGCCAAGGACTGCTCCTGTCGACAGCAGATTTCGTCGCTGGAATCAAGGGTGAAGGAACTGAAGAAGGCCGCCAAGGAGAAAAAGAGGGATGATGACAGCAAGTGGAAGGAGATGGAGCAGAAGCTGGAAAAGCTTACGAATCTGGTACAAAATTTGAGCACTACTGGGCTCACTGGACCAGCGCCTACAATGGCAAGCCACCCAGCACCTACCTCCTCAGCTGCACCCACATCCACGCCTTACGGCGTTCCACATTCTCCAGCACCCCCAGCTTTTACTGGCCACCAAACTGGTTCACATCCAGCTCTTACTGGAATTTCTGGTATCCCCCCTACTGGATTTACAAGTCCTATTGGGTTCAATCTGGGTACTGAAGGAGGAGAATCTTCGTCGGAGAGGTCTGTACTGTCAGTGGGTACTGTTGCTGATATTGATGGAGAAGCAAGGACCACCGTGAAGGAGCGATCAATGGCCTTGAAGAAGAAGGACCGGCAGGCGAAAGAAAACGAGGCCAAAATCAAAGAAAAGCAGAAGAAATTGCAGGAGATGAGGATGCATCAAGCACCGCAGACGCCGTTCGTGCAGCCTACTGTGGACCAGGCGTTGCTGGCGGCCGCAATTGCGCAGGCACAGGCAATGGGAGGCGCCGCTGTCAACCCAGTGTTCGTCAATCCGGTCGGCACAGCCACCAATTTCAACCTGAACCACTTGCTGAACCCTTTGCACATGAGGCTGAGAGGGTCAGTAATGAAGCAGCCGAAGTTCTCAGGACACCCCAATTACTGGGCGTCCTTCGAGAGGCAGTTCATGGTGTGGCTGCAGACGGAGAAGCTGGACAAGGAACTCCGGATCCTTGGGTTGATGGATTGTCTGACTGGCAAGCTCAGAGAAACCACATACGATCTGTATGTGGAGAGGCAAAACCAAGGCAATCCCCTGACGTATGAGGAGCTGTACCGCAGTCTGAAGAAAAAAGGCTCTCGACTTCCTGAAGATCATTATAGAAACCGTCTGGAGAACTTCAGGGCGATCAAGAAACTATTTCTGGAAGAAATTCAAATTGCAAGGCAAGATTGGGAGTTTTTGGTGCAAGAGGCGGAGAACTCTGGAGAAGGACTTTCTGAAGGCGAAATGAAGAAGATCCTCCTGAGCAAGCTCACGCCAGAGACCAAGCAGAAGATCAGGGACTCTCAGGCGGACCAAAAAGTCCTGGGCAACTGGGTTGAAGTCCGAGGATTACCAGAAACTATGGGAAAAATGGCTGTTCGTGAGTTGCTACACTCTATCAGTGCTACTGGATTGAAGGATATCACTATTCGTGAGGGCAGATGGAGAGTTGGTTTCCACGATTCTGAACAGTCGGAGTTTTTCTGCAGCATGGTGGATGGGAAAGTGAAGTATAAGGGAACAGTTTTGAAGGTACGACCGTGGATCTTCTCATATGGAGTCGAGCAGATCTGGGACCTACTTGAAAAGTATGCAAACTTGGAACGCCAGAAGTCCCAGGATGCACATGGCTTCGGAGGCAAGGTCAACGCCGTTGGTGAGAAGGGATGCTCTGTGTGCATTGCCCTTGGAAAAGAAGGTCGAGCGGCGACTCACACGACCGCAGATCACAGATGGACGCCCTCAGATCTCAAGACAATTCAGTCCAAAATGGATGGAAAGGGAAATTCTCCCAAAAATCCCCAGCAGGATGGAGCACGAGATGCTGACCAGCATGGAAGGGGAAAGGGTAAAGGGCAGTCCAAAGGAAAGAACAGAGACTGGACACCAAAAGATTACTCGCAGCAAGGCGGAGATCCAAGCGACTCAAGATGGACCGATGCTGGTGGAAAAAATGGTGGAAAAATGGCCAAAAAGGTGGAAATGGCAAAGGAAAGTCCGGGAATCAAGATGATTCCAAGGTGAATGGCAACCCCCTGTACGCGGAGACGCCAGCAAACAAGACCTTCGGCAACAACAAGGATACTGGAGGTCGAGGCAAGGGCAGATCCAACGAATCCAACCCCAATTCCAACACCTCCAACAACAAAGGCCAAGGAGGTAAGAAAGGTGGTGGTGGAAAATCATTTGGTGGTCGTGGACGTGGAAAAGGAGTGAATGCTGTCGAAGCAGGAGAAGAATGGGTTGACGAAGGACAAGTACAGGACGTACAGCCGAACGAAGAAGAAGAATGGCAATAGGGAAGCCAACTTGACCCAAATCCCAACACTGGGGTTGAGTGGCAGGAGGAAAAACCCATCAGGGTAGTTGGGGCGGTGGATGGACGCTGCTGGGATCGACTGGCGCGGTCCTCCGGCCTCCTGTACCCTGCCTGGGTCCTCAGCGCTGTCCGGCGAGGCAAGCAGCGCCAGTTTGTCTGCTGGATCCAGGTCAGATCGACGGATGGTAAGGTTAAACTTGCCAGATGTCTGATCGACAATGGTTCAGAGGTGAATCTGGTGCGAAAAGGCTTTCTGCAGGAGGATGAGACAAAGATGTCCTCCACCCCTGTGCAGCTGGAGGGAGTCAGCGGACATCGCCTTGACGGTGGCGACAGAGAAGCAGAATTGGCGGTCAGATTGGTGAAACAATCAGTCTGGAGTGTGGAAGAGACGGTCACTGAGGAGTGGTTTGCTGGAAAATTCTATGAAGCCAGCATAAAGTATGACTTATTCTTGGGTCAACCATGGCTTCACGCTCACTGTGTGTCGCCCATGGGACACAGGACATGCTTCCTCCAAGATCCGTCGACCACCGACCCGTCCGAACTGTATTATCTGCACCCATATACCAAGAGTATCCACCAATTCAAGGAGAGAAATAAGCTGCATTTTCAGCAAGATGGGCAGGAATGGACAAGGAATCAAGAAGATTTCGACGAAGGAAAGGTGGATTCGTTGAACAGCAAGAAGTGGAAGTCAGTTTGCTATCGTGTAGTCGACAAATGGCGGGACATTCTGGTGGATTATTTCGAAAAGAACCACAATTTTCGTCCTGAAGTTGATGCCTTTGCAAACAAAAAGAATAAAAGATTTCCGAAGTTCTACGACGATGCCTGGAGCGAGGACTGGTCTGAACCTCTTTGGATCAATCCGCCCTTCGACGTTTTTCCTCGTGTGGTGCAGAAGCTGAAGAAATACGGCGCAAAGGCCATTTTAATTGTCCCCAATTGGCCAAGACAAGAGTGGTTCAAGGACATTATGGACATTTCAATCGACATTGTCGAGCTACCTCACAAGGGCGTGAAGCTGTATTGCGAAGACAATGGCAAGCCTTTACCACAGCGTTCGTGGAGCACGTTGGCGTGCTTAGTTGACGGGAATCTGGGAGATTATTGGCAAGATGACAGTGAAATGGGAACAGAAGAGGTTATCTCAAATTCCTCAAGAATCGACGAAATTGAGGTGGATGAAGACGATCGAGAGCGGAATCCCGACGTATCGTCGCGGAAGGAGGGAAGGACAATCGGCGTCCCTCAAGAGAACGCCTCCATCCATTACAATTCGTCCCCATCCGACAAGAATCAAGCCAAAAAAGTCAAGATTTCAAGCAAGAATGAAGACAAATCTCCAAGAATCTCGCCTGAATTGACAGGAATGAAGCTGAATTCGTCCGACCATCCCTTCAAGACATTCGTGGACCCCTTTCATTGGTGGGATCCCACGGAGGAGCGAGCTCAGGTGAGCTTCATCCGCCAGCAATGCGACGAAGAAGTTTGGAATGAAGTGGCCAAGAATATGAGACCACGACTAACAATTCGCAAATTGGTGGACATAATGTCGGTGATTAAATGTGGGAATCAGGTCGACGGAGACAAGATATCTGCAAGAAGGGACGCAGTGTTCGAAGATTATCAAGATGACGTGCTGAGTGGGAAGTTGTGGAAAAACCCCCCAATTCGATGTGAAAATGGGGAAGCCAAGATTGACATAATCGAAGGCTCAAAGGTGCACAAACAACGTCCATTCTATCTCCACGGCACCAAAGCAGATGCCCTACGAAAGATTATTGAGCGCAATCTCTATGAGTTCGGTTGGTAGGAGGGCTGCATGAGTTCTGAGTGGTGTTCAGCACCATTTACTGTGCCAAAACCCCCACCTGCTGACCAATCCAGCATAGATGCTTGGCGTCTAGTGGTGGATTACAGAGCGCTGAACGCCGCCACAGTACCAGACGCGCATCCTCTTCCCCTCATCGAGAAGGAGATCGCCGCGAGAGCCAAAGGCAAGCTCTTTACTGTGTTGGATTTGCGCCATGGCTTTCATCAGATGCTCCTTCGAAAGGAGGATAGGCATTTGACGGCAATATGCACGCCCTGTGGCACTGTCCAGTGGACTGTACTGCCGATGGGTCTGAAGAATGCGCCGTCGATGTTCCAGAAGATGATGGAGACTATTTTATTTCAGAAGCACAAGTCTCTGGATTTACAAGAATTCTGCAGCATCTACATTGACGACCTTCTGATTGCCACGCCGTTGGGAAACAACTTTGATGAGTGCCTGAAGTTGCACGAAGAACAAGTTCGAAAAGTTCTCGAAGTCCTTCGACAAGAGAAGCTCGTGTGTGGACCCAAGAAGGGCAAGATGTTCCTCCAGAGTGTGGAATTTTGTGGCTCTGTCTTGGAAGATGGGACAAGAAGACCAGCCCCAGGAAAAATGGCTGCCCTGCAGCTCTGGGAAAGGCCTAAAACCATCACGCAGCTTCGTGCCTTTTTAGGCTGCTGCAATTACTACCACGAGTTCCTTCCTCTCTACGCCAAGTTCTCTGGTCCATTGACAGAGTTACTGAAGGTTGGCAAAATAGAAGGAAAGAAGGGATCTCAAGTCAAGCTCAAGTGGACGCCAGAATGTGAAGAGGCATTTACTGGTCTCAAGGAAGCACTGGCGAATGTGGTTACATTAAAGACTCCGTGGTTGGATGGAAGACCTTTTTATATTCGTACAGACGCCAGTCGTTACGCCATTGGTGCTACGATCGAACAAGTCGATGACGAAGGTCACCATCACCCTCTGGCTTTCTGGTCTCGCAAGCTTACAACAAGACAGCGAAATTGGAGTCCAAGAGAACAAGAAGCCTACGCAATTCTTTTTGCCTTACGGCGCTATGAAGGTTGGATCTTGGGCCATCGCGTTGAGGTACTGACTGACCACAAGTCACTGGAGAGCTGGAGGACAGAACATGTGGATACCCCTGGTGGACCAGCTGGGAGAAGAGGCCGTTGGCATGAAACTCTTAGCAGATTTGACCTCCATGTGACTTACATTCCGGGTCGCTACAACACAGTGGCGGACGCCCTGAGTCGCTGGGCCTACCCAGCCTCAGAGGCTTACTCTGAAGTGAGTTTTCATGGGACAGCGACGGATAAAGCTGAAGTGATCGAGTTCGACAAGGAGGAACAAGCACTGATCAAGAAACATTGTCTCCAATGTTCGATTAAAAATCGGATGAAGGTAGATTTGGTCAGATGCAAGGAGATTACCAAGGCAGATCAGACTGCAGGAGTTAACTCTGACTCTGAGTTGTCGCTGCCACTCCTGAATGTGTTTCCTCTGACGAGATCCAAGTCGAAATCCACGCTCCCTCCACAACAAAAGGACAAGGAAACTTCCTTCCTCTATGTGGATTGGACGAAGATGCACAAGGAGGACAGGTTCTTTGGGTCTGTATACCACAAGTTGAAAGGGGACAAGCCTTACGACTCTGAAGAGACGTCTGATTTCAAAATCCAAGGCGACAAGTTATTTTGGCAAGGACGGATTTGTGTTCCTGATTGTCTGATTGACCAATATGTCAAACATTGGCATCGGAATGAGACAGCCCACACACATTCTCGTGTGCTGGAGCAGGAGCTACGCCACAGAGTGTACACAAGGGACCTCAAGAGTGCCTGTGAACGAGTTGCCAAAGGATGCAAGCAATGTCAGGCGACCATCCCCAAGAATCAAAAGGCAGAAGGACTACTGAAGGGATTACCAATTCCTGAGAGGCTGTTCGACAAGGTGACGGCGGATGTCTTCGAGTTGGGACAAATCCAAGAGGAATGTCTCTACACGAGGAAGCCTATCGATGGGGTTTTGTTAATTCAAGACCGCCACAGTGGCTACATCCAAGTCCTCCCTTGCAACACGAAGCATCTCACCTCTGAAATGGCTGCCAAGTGGACTGCAAGTCAGTGGATGAGTAACTGGGATGTTCCCAGTGAAATTCTGACGGACAGTGGGAAAGAGTTCATTGGGACTTGGTGGGAGAACATGTGTGCTCTATTGGGAGTTCATCACCTTCGTGCCCGAGTCTACGACCATCGAGCTCTCCCTGCTGAACGCGCTGGAAGAATTCTTATCTCCATTCTGAGAAAATTCCTGGCGACTGAAAAAGACTACAATTGGTTGGAGACAAGTTACTGTGTCTTGAGAAGATACCATCGCACCAAGAATTACACTGGATTAAGTCCGAATGAGTTGGTTTTTGGTCGCGAGAAGATGGGTCCAGGACCAGTGATGTATCATCCAAGGCAGTCCTACGACGCCTCGCAATGGTTTGAAAGGATCAAGGATCTAGAGTCCAAGTGGATCCAAGCCAAAGTGGAAAGTCAAGCAGATTGGTTGAATTTCAAAAATAAATCAAGAACGCAAGGAAAACCCTTCGAGAAAGGCCAGCAAGTTTGGCTTCGTAAGTCAGACGATACCCTGAAGGACGACAACAAATTGTTACCTTTGTGGGATGGCCCATTTCAAGTCAAAAGTCAACTAAGTGAGGCTACATTCAACATTGAGATTGAGCCAGGCAGGCATCAAGAAGTACATCGAGATCGTTTGAAGGCCGAAGTACCCTGCCCCAAAGGAAGGTTCAAGCCTCTCTATTGGACTTCGAAGTACCTAAGCGACAGGAAGATGGTCACAAGCAGTTTCGAGTTGGAGAAGATTCTTGAGTACAAGAAGAATGCTCGAGGCAAGTGGTACTTTCTGTGCAGATGGAAAGGATTCGGTCCAGAAGAAGACAAATGGGAGCCAGCTTCAAGTTTCATCCATGGGTATACCGATACTTTCATCAAGTTCCTGAAGAAACACCCTGAGATTGACAAAGAGCTCTCGCTGATCAAGGATTGTGTCACCAAGGAAGACTTACAAGCACAAGAAGAAGCTCCAATTGTGGCATCATCCATTCAAGACAAGATCTGATCAGGATTGAGATCGCCGAAGCTCTCCAAAAGGTTTACGGTCGACATATACCCTTGGCATGGGGACAAAACAGTCCAGACGCATCGTCTATGTGGTTCGACGAACAGATGATGGGACATTCTGGGGTCATCCTGGTCATTCCATCCATCATTCCCATCATGGCCATCATGTGAATCATGTGCTTCATCTCAGATGATTCCGATCGAAAGTTCCGAGAGGCCTTTATCCTCAACCACGACGACACTATCGCCTTTTGCTGTCGACTGGACCCCTCTACTCGCCTTGGGAAGGACTCGTTCGAGTTCGTGCTCATTACAGAGATTCTGGCACATGACTGAGTCTGATCCATTTCATGTGTTTGACGGATCTGCTCAGAATGTGATTACCATCAGCTCTTACATTGAGACAGTTGGTTTCTCTTCCAAACGACCACTGTCAAAGGGCTTATATAGACCAAGTGACGACGATGGTGTTCTTACTTGTGTCGACTCGCTGTTCATCGGTGGATTGTGTTGGAATCCCCCTCAGAATCAGCTCAATTTTGGCAAATTCCCAGTACCAAGCATTGGATGCTTATACATTCTGGGACTATAACGAGTCAATTACCCCTTCTGGCTCATACTGGATTAAACATGAAGCCCTGGGAACAATACTGACAGTGTGGTAGCCCTCACTGGGTTTTCTTGGCTATCATTACTTTAAATGATGGGATTTCCATCATGGGATTCATCATCATCATGAGGATTTGACCTGGATTGGCTATGAATGAGAACTGGATTTCCGTTCAACACAACACACAGAGTCTATCGACAAGAAATTGGACCTATATTGGCTAACTGCAAACTTCGCCACCCTCAATCCGTGTGCGATTCGCTGATTTTGGTCTCAATTTTGGCACATTTTGTACCATAATCTGGCATCTGGTCTCATGACTGCAAATGACACCAGCCAGTTTCACATATCTTGGACTCCATGAAGGGATACCCTATTTTTTTGACGCTCGACTACATGGCGACGCTCGTTTTCTGTTTTCTGGCAGTGGGATGTCAGATCCTGATTTCATCATGAATCATGGATCATGGATCATCATGTACATTCTTCACTCAGACTTTCAATTTTTGAAATTTCGAGCTTGAGCGAAGCTTTTTCTGTGTGCCCTAAGGTACCTATGTGTTTCATTCAAGTCGATGGCCATCGCGAAGCACAGATCTCAGCACAATTTTGCTCAATTCAGCTCAATTTCACACAATTTGCCTTAGATTAGTCGGTTTTTGGTCACTTTTGCCGTTTCGTACACTTCACTTGACCCAGCCTGACATACTGGCGTATGTTTTCAGAGGGGGAGTGTAACAGCATCAGTGACAGCACTCAATTATACACTGATGTGATCAGAATTCCAATGATTCTCAGATGTACATTAGTGCTGTAAATTTTCCGTTCTGTTTCATGTTTTCCGTTCGCCGCCAGATGTCGCCTGTGAGCGCGCGTCGAGTCGCATTTGTCTTTCGTGATTTCCCAATCGGATTTATTTAAATTATTTCGAATGATTTCACGTCGTGTCATTAGTTGCGATGAATTCGCATTGAGATTCTATGCCTGCTCCATTTTTGTAGACCGGGTTTTCGTACTCTTCATATTCCACCATGGAGTTCAGGGGACTTACAAGTGCTTCGCATATGTCGCTCCAAGAGGCTGGATATGGGTCTGAAGAGGGTCAGTTGGGTTCGGAGATATCAGGGGCAGTGTCGGGCGTTACGACCCCTGGGGCATCAAGGCTGCAGGCTTCGCAATCACAACAAAGATCAACCACTATGCAGCGGTTACAGGCGGCATCGGAAACGCACCCGGTGCCGCATACCCCGGCTGCCCCGCCGACCCCACTGGGGGCCGCCCGCGCTGCGCGTCCTCGAGCTGCCCGAGATCTTGTAGACATCGGAGTAGTCGGTTGAGCAGGTGCACCCCGAACGGCACCGTGCCCGCCGCGAACCGCGCCTGAACGTCGGGCGCGTTGTACGGGTGGGGATCGCGGGCCAACATCTGCCGCAAGCAGACGTCGACGAAGTGGTCCCGCCCGTTGTCCCTGGCCGGACGGTCCGCGTCCACGCGCGCCGGAACGCCGCATACGTGTGCGGCCCGTGTCTGACGAGATCAGACACTGTGTCTACCAGGCGCCGGGCACGTCGCCGGAAGGCTAGCAACTCCGCGGGATTGGTGGGGACAGATAGCGACATTTAGCTAACGAAGGCTGTGTGAGCTAGGGACACGGGAGAACGGGTGGACTCTGTGGCCCCTCCCGCCTGCTGCTGGCGTATTGTTGCACGACACTTCGCACGACACAGCTGCGCACCCCTCTTGCTCGCCCCTCTTCCTTTCCGTGTTCCAGTGCCCCCGGTTGTGCTCGCTAGGTGTGCCCCTTGGCCCATCTCGGTTGTTGGTGGGCTTGTTGCCAGGCAGGGTTGGGGGGGGGGGGGGCGCCCGACGCTGGCTCTGGTCCCTCCCCCCGGGACTTTCCCCACGGGGGGGCCGATGCATGCACTCCCTGTCAGGGTGTAACTCTGTTGTACGGGCCGTCCATTTGTACCCGCTCCGTACAAATGGACCTGCGTCGTATCCAGGTACCTCGGCCCTTCTCCACACTGGGGTCGGGTACACTGTGGGTCTCTGGGGAGTCCTTGCGGGATAGGCACGTCTCTTGCCTACCCCGATGGACGGTGTGCCCTACCCGCAGCCCCTCACAGGACACGAACCGCAGTACGTGCCGTGGGGAGTGCTCTTGAGCAGGCCCATTGGCCACCCCCCCAGGCCGGTGCCACCTCGGGCCGCTGGCCAACGGTCCCGGGCGTAACCCACCTTATTGCTCGCGCTCAGATGGGGCCGATACGGACACCGGGGGGGCCCCCAAACCCCAGAGGTTGGGTACCTCACCAGCGTTGTTCGCGGGCTCTTGTCACCCCGGCCACCCCCCGTTGGTCCCTGCCTCCCAGCTTTTGTCCGCAGGGGCGTCCCCCTGTCCCGCGCCCCTTGCTGTGCCCCCTGGCTCCCGCCATGTCCCGTCTGCCCCTGCTGTCTGCCCCTGCTCTGGCGTGTTGGTGCCCTTTGTTGTTCGTTTTGTGTTTTTTTTTTTCGGCCCCCCCCCCATGTCCCCTCGCTGTCTCCTCGCCGTTTTCGCCCTTTTTGTGGGTGGGCGTAGGAGAAGGGGGCGGGGGGGGGGGGCGTTCTCGCTGTCCGCCCTTTTGCGCAAGCACGTCGGAAGCACGGCGCAGGCACGAGGCACGGCACTTGCCCCTTTGCTGGGGGGGGGGGGTTGCCGTGTGGCTCCCGTCGTCACCCTACCCTTCCTGTGGTTGCACCCCCGGCGGTCCCCCCGTTGGGGCTTGCACGGCGCATGCTCCCCTTGGGCACGGTCGTGTGGTTCGTTCCGCACTCTCGTCCCTCTGCCTCCCCACCCTGCCGCGGTGTCTTCGGGGGGGGGGTCCGCCGCCCGCTACCGTCATCCCTCTTGCACCCTCGCCTTCTCCCCGTTGCCCTCGCCTCTTTCCTTGGTGGGTGTGGGTGGTGGGGGCGGGGGGGGGGGCGCCCTCGCTGCCCTTCCTCCGGCGTAAGCACGTCGCAGGCACGGCACTGGCACGTGGCACGGCACTTGTCCTTCTGCTGGGGTGTGGGGCACGCCGCGCGGCCCACGTCATCGCCCTGCCCACTCTGCGTTCGCTCCCCCAGTGCCCCCCCCGCTGGGGCCTGCTCGGCGCTTGCTTTTCTTGGGCGCGGTCGTGCAGTCCGTCCCGCACCCTCTCCCCGCTGCCCGCCCATCGTGCCGCTTTGTCCTCGGGAGGGGGGGCCGTCGTCCGCCCCTCCCTTCCTGCATCCCCCACCCTTGGGGGGGCGGTGGCATGGTGGGGGGGGGGGGCTTGTCGTTTTCCCTCCGTTGCTCTCGCGTCGCAGGCACGAGGCGCGGCTCCCGTCCCCCTGCAGGGGGGGGGGGGGGGTTGCCTCGCGGCTCCCTTCGTCGCCCCTGCTTTCCTACGCCCGCACCCCCGGTGGTCCCCCCGCCGGGGCTTGCACGGCGCGCGCCCTCTACGGGCACGGCTGTGTGGTTCGTCCCGCACCCTCCTACCTCTGCCTCCCCACCCTGCCGCGTTGCCCTCGGGGGGGGGGGTGGGCCCTTTTCGCCCCCTCCCTACCCGCATTCCCCGCCCTCAGGGGGGCGGTGGTGTTTGGGGGGGGGGAGGGGCGCCCTTTTCGCCTCCCCTCCGTTGCACGCACGTCGCAGGCATGACGTAGGCACAACACAACCACGGGGCGAGGCACTTGGCTGCAGCGGGGGGGGGGGGTTTCCCTTTGGGCTTTCCCGCCCTGCTCCATGGTATAGGCCCCGCACTCCAGGATCACCAGCCGCTGTTGCCCCCTCGGCGGTAGTCGCCACGTCTCCGCATGGTGCTCAGTGTCCCGTGCCTGCTCCCTCCTGTGCCCATACTTACTGGAGGAGGTACGTACCCGGGTGGAATCGGAAGATGAAGAAGTGCGGGCAGCGGGGAGGACTTACCGTACGCCTCGAAGGCTTCTTGCGCCATCCGCCGCCCTGTTCCAGGGGAGGGCCCCTGTTTCGGCACCCAACAGCCCGGGGGGGGCCGACCGCCCATCCTCTCCCTGGTGCCTGTGTATCCACTTCCGAGCGGACTGATACCGGTGCCGTGGTATCAGTCCGCTGGAAGTGGCGGATACAAAGCGGCCGGGCGCTCTCGTCCCCCGGGCCTCTGCCACCCCCGAGCGCGATGGAGGCCCCTGAGGTCCTTTGGCAGAGACGCGGGGAGGCGGACGGGGGATTCATTTGTGGCATCCCCTGGCCACCTAGTTAATCGGTACAGCTCAATCTACGCCGCAGGGGGCCCACCGGTTGGCGCCGCTGGTGCCCGTCCCCTCTGCGTCAAGAAAGATGTCCTTGCTTTATGCCCTAGGTATTTTGATGATGTCCTGCAGGTTTTGTAGTTGAAAACCCAAACCAAAGCAGCAAGTAGAGCAATAAGAGGATGTGGATCGAATCAATGATTGGTTTTGGAATCCAGTGTAACACAGAAGGGCTGCAGATAGACAAAGCAGGTTTATGCACATAGATTCAATCACAAATGGATAATACAAAAGGTTTTATATGAAAATTGGTCTGACTCTTGCCTCAGAGGTTGCAATAGGCACTTCATGTGCACTCTTTTGGGTGAAATGGTGCTGGTTGGGACTGAGGGGCATGGATGTCAGGACCACACAGAAAATGACTTGGCCAAGCAACTGAATTCAGAAACAGTTACAAAGTAGGACCACAATAAGTGGTAGAAACAATGGAGTATAGGGGTCTTGGGGTGGGAGACCACTAGGCTTAACCTCCAAGCCCCACAAGCATGAAATGCCTGATTTATTTTGGTATGTCCTCCATGAAGGAAGGTACCTCCGCTCAGTTGAGTGGTAGGGGTGAACTTCATGGGGGGGCTAGGGTCACAACCCTAGTTACTTTGAGAAAGTGTACTTTAGGCAACAAAAGAGAGATAAAAACACTTAAGTTTGTTTTAGCATCAATAAAGGGTTTTAAGGGGGGCTTAGCCTGGATTAAGCCCTCCAAGAAAGACATGGCAGTGACTTTTTCTTACTCCCCCCTGGAGTACTAGTTCATGAAGCTAGTAGGACCAAGGAAAAAGGCTCAAATATTCCCAAAATTACCTCCAAAAAATGCATTCAACTTACCAAAAACATCCTCATCACTTCATAGAAGCCTATCACACTGTAGGTACCCTTGAAAAACAGTGTAATGTACCGTGAATGATGTCCCTTCGATGGGGCATTCCTCAAAAGTCGCCGGCGTGCGACGAAAACCTTTGGAAAAAGTTTGGGGGTAGTGGGAATTGAACCCAGGACTCCCTCCCTAGAGCCAATGTGCTTGCCCACTAGGGTACAGTCGAACGCTCTAATGCGGACGGCTATTGCCGTATAAACAGCGTTTTAGTATACGTCCTGACCATGGGCCAGGGCGGAGCAATACTCCCAATGGAGGACACAAACCCCCAGGAGCTGGAAAAAAAGAAAATGGAACCAGCAGGGAGTGATTCCTGCGGTTTAGCGGAAGGGGTTGCGATTTAGCAAGTGAAATTGTTAAAAATCGACGAAACCACGCGGGAAATCGTCATTTTTACGGATAACTCAAAGTCGCAGACAAGCGCAAAGGAAGGCGACTCCAAGAAAAGGGTTGCGCAAGCGTAAACGGCTTTTGGAAAAGAAGGTATGAGCCGTAGTTTTTAAAGTTTTAAAGAAAATTTTTGCACAGTTGCATCAAAATTTTTATAAACTTCAGAGTCAAGTATTCAAATTCAGCCCACACCACAGAGCAGGTCAACAACCCATCTCTCAGGTATGTCAGTGTCACCTCACACTCACGCATTGCGTTCGTGTTGGTTGTTTCGTCAAAACGTTAGGGTTGTCAACGCTGTGCTCGTTGGGGGGTCGGGTGTTCTTCTCTCGTGCTCTGCACAGGTAAAAGCAGGAATGAAAGGTATGTGATGCGAATGGAGCGCGCAGCGCGCACGTAGGGTTAGAATATGCGCTGTGCTCGCGATGCATGTGCCTAATCGAGGCATCCACACGCTGTGACGCTTTACCTGTATCCGAAATTCACCCTTGTTTTCTTCTTCACAGGTAAGTACAGAAAGCGTTTGTTCGTGTGCGGCCGTGGCGTTAAAGTTGAGTTGCTTAAAACGCTTAGGTTTGTTTTGTGTTCGTTTCAATTCAGCATTCACAGGATGCATGGTGAGTAAGGTAGGTTAGCCCAGGAGGAGCTCACCTCCTGGTTGAGTCAGTGGTTCAGCCTCCCTTCCCTGCGTGCACATGATGCATTAAAGGGTAGGCCACGCGAATTGCACACGGTACACCTTGTTTAGGTTACCCAGAGGCTCCTCGGTACGGTCTTTAAGAGAACCCGAGGAGTTTCTTAAAGCTTGCTTGCTTGACAGGGGTAGCTGAATCTTCAGCGTGTTTGCGAACAGTGTATTATAGGTCACACTGAGAAGGGTATAATACCTGGAGTGTGGCTTGGTTCCTCCGTCGCAAACACCCCTTCATTTGCCTCTTTTGTACAAGTGGGAGAGGTTAAGGGTGATTGGTGCATGCAGCAGCTGCCTTCGGCGGCTATCCATTTTTCTGCCCAAGCAAAACAGGGGCGCTGATCACAAATCAAATCACTGTGCCTCAGCCAGTAGTGGCGAGGGCAGTCCGACCTCAACGACATCTGCGCTGTGCACGCAACGAGAGCACCCCTTCCCTCCAAGCCCTAGCAGGGGAAACGCGTTGTGGCGTCCCCTGTTAGGCCACAGCTGCTTAGGAGCGCTGTGTTCTCTTGTCTTCTTCACAGGAGGGCCATTAGGGCCTGCGTGAACTTCGACAGCAGCACCTAGTAGCGTGTGTAGGGGTTAGGGTCAGCAGGCCTGGCAGAGGTGAGTGCAAGTGATGAGTGCTCACCCTGCCTTCGAAGGCCGGTGCTGGCGTTAGTGAGTGTAGTGTAGTGGTGTCTCCTGTCCCGCGTGCTTTTCCTCGTGGGCAGGGGAGTGCGTTAGCTTTTGGCCAATAGCAAAAATGGGCGTTTTGTATGCCCTTAGCACACTTGGCCACCCCTCCCCTCTTAGTAGGTAGGGCTTTTGCCGTCCTACCCCAAGGATAGGCGCCAGCACAGAAATTGGGCGCCATAGGAGTGGTAATAGTACCTGATTGGGACCTCCGGTCCGACGTCAGCGAAGCCCGGTCTCCGGGAGCCACGCTGGGGAGAGAAGTGAGACACATACAGACATACGTAGCACACTTAGGGGTATGGTAAACCCTGTAAGGAAGGGTAGAACCCCACGGGTCTGGACCAGTCAGGGGTCCTAACTGTGGGCTCGCTTGTCCCCAAGGAGGGAAGACACACCTTGCCTCATAACACCTTGCTTGTCATTCCCCCCTGGTGTAGTAAGCCACCGTTCTTCGTTGGCTCTCCAAGGTCATTACATTAGGGCAGTACCCATGCAACACATGGTCAACAAGGCACACACTCACTGGGTGGCTGCAATCATGACAAGCGGCCACCTGGTCCACGCTGGAAACCATAGGCATGGGTCTGCAGGGCACAGACAGGGTCAGTGCAGTGCTCAGTAAGCAGTAGTCTGTGAGAAACCAATGGCCTTCGGCCAGGGAGTGGTTGTCACGGGGGGCTAACGGTCCAGTCCTGCGATGCAATGCGGGGCAACTGTGACAACTGCTCTTACACCCATACACAGGCACGTCTGCAGAAGAGTGCTCACTGCACCTGTCAGTAGACTGACACAGGGCAATTAGTTTCGCTTCTTACGCTGGGACATAGTCTCAGCACGGGTTAGGAGCTGCCCCTCGTTGTTCTCAACGAGGTAAGTGCGGAAGATGGGGTTGATACTCCCATCTGGTTTCATGAAGGCTGACATAGGTCCCCAGGTCGCCTCAGACAACCCATAGCCATCCCACAGGGTAAGGAATTTCCAACCCTGTTTATACTCGTGGCGAGCAATACCTGCAACCACGTAGTAACCATCGACTGCCATTTCATCGGCAGTCATCTCTTCGAGTTCGTCTGCCTCCTCTGGACTGGCAGCGTTCTCTAGGTCTATACGTTCAATCTCACTGTCGCTGAGGCGCCACTCATCCCAGGACAAGTCGTCAGGGGAGTGATAGTGCCTCAACTGCTTAGGTGCACACAGCAGTTCACCACCTAGACGTGGACTGCACCTGACATGGATCCTGGATCCATCTATCCTGATGATACGATAGGGTCCAAAGTAAGGGTCCTGTAGGCAGTTACGTGGCCAGGAGGGTAGGCGTGAATGGTGTACCAAAACAAGGTCACCAACCTTGAAGCTGGCAGGTCGCCGTAGGCGGTTCCTTCGGCTCTGTTCACGGTCACGAATGTGCCTCAGGATAGTACCAGCCTGGTTAGCCAGAGACTGCTTGTGTTCCAGCCAATCTCCCACAGGGCTCTTGAAGTCCTCAGGGAAAGGGGTTTTGAAGAACCATGCAAGTCGTCCTCCATGGAACAGTTCGTGGGGGGTGAAACCCGTAGAAGAGCTCCGCTGTGAGTTCATGGACAGAACTGCCCAGGGCACTAGGCGTACCCAGTCCTTGGTGCGCTCCTGTTTCATCAGGATTCTTAAGTTTTGCTCCACCACACGGTTCTGTCTCTCACAGAGAGGGTTAGACGTGTGAGTGTAGGGCACACCTGTGGTTACCTCCACGTTGAGGGCATTTAGCACTCGTTTGTACCACCCAGTGTCACTGCGGATGCGTACATCGTCATCAGAGTGCACCTGTTTAGGTGCTCCATAGGGTTCGAACCATTGTTCGACCAACATTTTTACAGTCTGCTCACCTGTGATTTTCTTATTGCAAGGGAACACACGGGTGAAGCGAGATAGACCACAGGTGACCACGAGGCAACTATCATAGCCGCCAAAGCGTGGTAGGCCGTGGATGTAATCCACGTAGAGAAGAGAGTTAGCACAATAGGGTATGGGTAAGCTGGAGATCAGACCCCTATCCCTACTGTCGCTCTGCTTGCTGGCATGACAGCCACAAGCATCCACAATGGTCTGCATACGCGACCTCAGTTCAGTCAGGGTTAGACTAGAGTAGAAACACTCACGGAAGAAGTCCACTGAGCGATTAGCGCCAGTGTGACCAGAACTGAGATGGGACCACTGTAGGCACCCATCCAGTCGTGCCTCAGGCACCACAATTCGGTCCTCGTAGAAGAGGTACTGATTGTTTTTATACCACTGGTGCCCGTCAATGACACGGGGTTCGAGACCAGTGCTGAGGGTTTGGAGAATTTCTTCATACTCTGACTGATAGTCGGTTAGACTCCAACCCTCCAGGATTCCAGCAGTGCGCATCGACAGGTCAAGCTGGACATCCATACGCTGGAAAGCCTCTTTGGCGAGCGCCTCAGAGCTCTCACCAATAAGCGCATCGAAGTTGTTGCGCGATATATAGTCAGACAGTTCATTCTTAATCCCGGGGATATGATGCACTGTCAGCCTGAACTGGCTCAGGTAAGTCCACCACCGTTTTAGCTTTGCTTTTTCCGGTGGTGGGCCCTTCTGAAAAGACTTCACAGGCTCCTGGTCACACAGCCAGACAATAGGGTTAGATCCCAGGAGTCGGGATTGTGACGATAGCACCAACATACCGGCCAGGAGTTCCTGGTCATAGGTGCTGTAGTTGGAACGCGCTTGGTTCCATTTCCAATTCCAGTGTCCCAGTGGCACCAGTCGCCACTCACTGGTAGGATAGTCATGTTTCAACGAACCATCACGGTTCAGTCCAGTAGTACGATAATGGCAGTGGGTTAGTTCAGCGGGGTTAAGCTCCTGCCATTGGTAGATCGTACCTCCCCCCCCTACATCACTGGCATCAGTGATCAGGACTATCTCGCCCTCAGGGCGGGGCACTCCCAGGCAGTTGGAGGAGGCAATCTTTTTCTTCAACTCCTGGAAACACTCTTCCTCTCTGGAGGTCCACCTCCAGGGTGTAGTTTTCTTGATCAGGTCAGTGAGGGGTGCAGAAGGGGTGGAGTAAGTAAAATTGTGGATGTGACGCCGATAGAAATTACAGGCGCCCACAAAACTCCTCACATCGTGTAGACCCTTCTTAGGGTCATCGCGAATCTGCATGTCCTGTAGGGGCTGCATCTTAGACGCGGCTGGTTTCCACCAGCCATACCCCACGTCGAAACCCAAATACTCCATCTCCTCTTTCATAAACTCACATTTTTCGAGTTTGATTCGGAGATGGTTTTCTTGACAGACAGTGAAAAATTCACGGAGGAGAAGGACATGGTCCTCTTTGGTATTAGTACCCAAACTCACGTCGTCGATGTGAGCCTCCATTTCTGCACCCCGAGAAATCAACTCTTGTACTAGAGGCCTGCGCCTCAGTATGTACAAAATTTTGTTCATAAGCTCCTGGAAGAGCGCTGGGGCATTAGCCACCCCGAAAGGCATAACCTTCCACTTGAAGACACGACCCTTAGGGGTTATAAAGGCAAGCAGCTCCTGAGCTGCGGCGGTTAGGTCAACCTGCCAGAAACCAGAGCGTTTGTCCATTTTGGTCTTATACCTGCATTTGGCAATACGCTCCAGGGTGTTTTCCATGTTAGGAATACTCCCTGAGTGGTTCTGGGTTTTCTTGTTGACCTCACCATAGTCTACAACAAGACGTAGAGCAGTCGACCCTGGTTTAGCAACAAGGAAACAGGGGCTGCAGTGATGGGGATAGTCCCCATGTTTATACTCTTCAACGAGGCCAGCATCAATGCATTCTTGGATCTGGCGCTCGATTTCTTCAACCTGTTCCTGTGGAGCGGGATAGGGACGACGCCTCACTCGCGTCTTTTCGAATTCAGGTTTCAATTTCACGTCCATCTGGACCAGTTTTTTACAAGAAAGGGGAGGCGGCAAGGCGCCGAACACCTCCTCATAGGTTACCAGCAGTTTCTTCAGGCCGGGGTCAAGGTTAAGACTCTCGAGTTTCTGAAGGAAATCCTCCTCAGCATGGAGGTTGCTTTTTCCATGTTCTTTCTTTTTATGCCGATCAGCAGTTTCGGCAGGCACAGTACCATCGTCCCACTCAGGGGTACATTGCTGCCCATAGTGTAGAGAATACACTAGAGGTATCTCAGGATCAGGCAGCGTATAGGACTCATCGTCCTCCTCAGACCAGATGGAGTATTTCCAGGTCTGTCTGAGGTATTGCAGCCGCTCTTGGCGCTCAATACCTTCGGCCTTCAGGTACAACAGCCGTCGGAGTTCTTGCGTGTCATGCTCAGACAATGGCATGTTATTAGCAGCAGGCCGTGCCAGAGCATCAGCACTCCGGGCCACGGGTTCACCTGTGTGCACAGGCTGCATGTGTAGCACTGGTTTCCCAACAGAGGAAGCGGGTTCAGAGGTTGACTCTAGATCTACCTCCTCTAGCAACAGCTGAGCCAGGAAAGCACTATGTTTTAGGTCAACACAGCTGGGATCAACAGAGGGAATAGTGCTGGCGATCTCAGACAGTTGGTCGTCAGCATCCTCTTTTACAGCTGCAGGTTCCAGATAGTCATCAGGAGACTCACACCCTGTAAGTGTGGCAGATAGGTGCTCAGGAGATCGATTTTTCAGATCATAAAGGGTCAGGCCACGATTTTCAGCCATGACCTCTTTTAGTAGCAGCTGGTCCAGGTCACACAGGGGTACAGGATTGAGAGATCCATCGATGATGGACAGGAAACTGGCCCCCTGAGGGGCCTGCATAGCTGTGTCTGAGTCCTCAGGCACATAGATGGGGCCGTTGGGGAGTTGCACTCTTCCCACGGTCATTCGGTCAAGCATACGGCGCCAGTAAGCATGTTCACCAGAGCAACCCCAGTCAGGGATGCACATAACAACCCTTCCTCCCTCATAAGCGATCTTGGTTAGAACCTTCGCGAGCAGGGAGAAGGGAGGGTTAGCATACGCTAGGCCCATTGCTTTCCAGAAGAAACGGAAAGCATTGTTCATTTGTTTCGAGCAGTACAACTGCATGATGTGCTGTTGTTGGCTCGCAAACAATTCCACCTGGATCTGATCCAGGTTTACCTGTAGGGCCGCCAGTCCATTTTCAAGAACGTGACGGGCCAGCTGGTAGTTTTCAGTACGATAGTTCGTCTTGGCTGCGTAGCGCAGCCCAGCCCAGCTCCAAAGGAACGGAAAAAGGCCCACTGCCAAAGTCGCAGTGCAAAGAGTAAGGACGCTGTAGGGACAGCATTTTTACCTGGGGGTTCCTTCTTAGAAAGTCGGTGCCAATGACGGTGTCAAAGGCGTCAGTGTCCAACACTCTGCAGTGTTGGGTCACGGTTTCGTCGCCCAGACATATGGTCACATCGACCCCCCCAAGGAGTGGATGGTACGCCCATCCCCTACTCTTATGGCCACGGTCTTAGTTTTCCTGAAAGTTTTAAGCAGGCGCCGGGCCACTATGGAAAGTGTTGCACCGGTATCAAGCACCGCTCGAAAAACCTGATCCCCGATTTTCACGAGGATCCAGAAAACCAAGTCCTCCTCTTCGGAGCCGCCCCCCTATTCCTCATCAGGGAATTTCACATCCACCCCTGCAGCCATGGGGGACTTGGCCATCCAGGCCAAGCGCCTCTTCTTAGAATTATTCCCCTCAGGGGTAGCATTATCCCCTTGGGGGCGCTTCTGGGGGACACCTGCGGCAGGAGCGGGTGTAGCAGCAGGAGTGGGTGTAGCAACAGGCGCTGATGAGCGCCTCTGGGGGTTAGGGGGTCCAGTTTTGCCACCCCCCTTGCCACCTCCTTTACCTTTATCCCCATTCGGGGGATTTCTGGCGGGCGTCAGGGTCTTCTGGCGCTCCGCCTCCTGACGCTTGAGTTTGTCACTCTCGCGTTTCTTGATGTGGCATTCGTCCTCATAGTGACGACGTTTGCCACAGTAACCACAGGTGATGGTACACCTGAAGTGGTCCTGATGGGTCACAGTTTTCCCATCTTTAGTATGCTGCTGACATTTCATCTGCAGCATACAGCCACTGCGGAGATCGCAGTCAGAGGCATGACAAGGTCCCCCTTTGTCATTGACAGGTCGGCATCAAAACAGGGGGGGTGTGCCTGCATCAGTTGGAACCTCGTTCATGGCACGTAGGTTGCCCCTCCCTTTACCACCTCCCTGGTTGGTGTTAGTGGGATTTTTATGCCCCTTCCCTTCACCACGTTCGGGGGTAGGGGTACCACCTCGTCCCAAATGCTTCCTGAGGAATTTCTCCATGTGGGAGTCATTCTCTCTCTCAAGAGCTAGCTCAATCAAGAGATCCACCAGTGTATCGTACGAGTGGGTCCTGCTCTTCCTCTCAGAGGTGGAGCGGCAATCATCCCACGTACGCTGGGGGATCTTACTCATGAGCCACAGGTGGGGCTCAGTGGCTCCGTAGGAGCCCACGTTCATCCTCGAAAATAAGTACTCCAAGTCGCACACATACTCAGAAATTCGCGCAGCGGATGGAAACTCCGGGAGCATAGGTAGCTCCTCGATCTGTGTGCGTACGCTGAGGTCAGTCTCATAGACTGGGAATGTCTTCTCTAACCTCAGGAGTACCTCTGCCCAAGTAGACCAGGTTTTTACAATCTGTTTGACCTGTTTTTGCAAAAATTTCTTCTTGCATGAGCGTTTTAGCAGTGAACATTTGGTGGCCACATCCACATGGGATTGGCCAGTCAACAAAAGGAACTCTGCAAATTCTTCTGCCCATTCAGGCAGATTTTTGGGGTCGAACTCCGGCAGTTCCAGCTGGATGTTCGCCTGGGCAATTGGTCTGCCCGTCTTCCCACCCCCCGGAGTTAGGCCTGTAGGCGACACCCCGGCAAGAGGGGCCAGGGCTGACAGTCCTCTTCTCTCACTCTCTGTGACAGGCACGTCCTCTAGATCAGCCATAGGCACTGTCCTGGCACGGGGGTGAAAGGGGCTGGGGCAGGTGACCTTAGGCAACAGCCTTGATACCCTTGATCTCTTGAGATCTTCGGCCAGGGTACTCAGCCCTGGAGAGAGAGAGGGCAGCTCAGGCTTGGGTAAGGGTTCAGCAATACCCAGCTTTGCCTTAATGGCCTCTGATAGGGCCGTCACATCTGGATCTTCTGATCCAGACAGGAGTTTGGCCAACAGCTCGGCCGTGTGATCCAGGGCTCCGTAGGTTGGCCTTGGATGATGTTGTTCTTCGACTCGTGTTGGGCCCACTTCGGGAGCCCTTGGGGTTGGATAACATGGTCTTGGATACTCCGGTCTTGTTCGTCCTGGCAGGGATGCAGTGGACGGAGGACCCGAGTGCGCGTAGGACCCTAGGTCTGTACGTGGTATGGATCCATGTACAGCCAGTGGCTCCTCTCCATCTTCCCCACGGATGGATTTGTAGTACTCCTGATGTAGGATGTACTCATCCATCTTCTGCTTCAGCTCCTCATACTCCTCAGGTCCTTCAATGGCAGTTGAAGATGAAGCTGGACAATTTGATCTGGATATTGAGGCAGCTACACGTCTGTGGAGGTGACTGTAGCTGTCTCCACCGTCTGCTGCTAAGGCCTCGGTGGTAAGGCCTTTATTCTCTTCCGCCCTTCTGCGTTCTGGATCTCCTTGGGACCCAGATGCGCCACTGAGATGATGTGGAGCTCGGTGTGGTGGTTCACTCATTGGGTGGGCCATGCTGCCCATTTGTACTTGGACAGTTCGGATAGGCCAGGTCCTGACGCTTGGCGTGGACATGATGAACTTGTTGTTGAGCTTTTGTTCTGCACTTCTTCTCAGGGTCGGTTCAAAAGGTCACAAGGGACTGTCTCTGCTACCGGAAAGATGTCCTTGCTTTATGCCCTAGGTATTTTGATGATGTCCTGCAGGTTTTGTAGTTGAAAACCCAAACCAAAGCAGCAAGTAGAGCAATAAGAGGATGTGGATCGAATCAATGATTGGTTTTGGAATCCAGTGTAACACAGAAGGGCTGCAGATAGACAAAGCAGGTTTATGCACATAGATTCAATCACAAATGGATAATACAAAAGGTTTTATATGAAAATTGGTCTGACTCTTGCCTCAGAGGTTGCAATAGGCACTTCATGTGCACTCTTTTGGGTGAAATGGTGCTGGTTGGGACTGAGGGGCATGGATGTCAGGACCACACAGAAAATGACTTGGCCAAGCAACTGAATTCAGAAACAGTTACAAAGTAGAACCACAATAAGTGGTAGAAACAATGGAGTATAGGGGTCTTGGGGTGGGAGACCACTAGGCTTAACCTCCAAGCCCCACAAGCATGAAATGCCTGATTTATTTTGGTATGTCCTCCATGAAGGAAGGTACCTCCGCTCAGTTGAGTGGTAGGGGTGAACTTCATGGGGGGGCTAGGGTCACAACCCTAGTTACTTTGAGAAAGTGTACTTTAGGCAACAAAAGAGAGATAAAAACACTTAAGTTTGTCTTAGCATCAACAAAGGGTTTTAAGGGGGGCTTAGCCTGGATCAAGCCCTCGAAGAAAGACATGGCAGTGACTTTTTCTTACTCGTCACACTTACTGCAACAGGCGCAGGGGGTCCAGTGGATGGCGCCACTGGCGCATGTCCCCTCTGCGCCACTGGTGGGGTCATCGCACGGGAGGTCCTATGGATGGCGCCGCAGGTGCCCGTCCCCCCGTGTCGCTTCCTGCTTCCTGCTCTAGGCTTGACGGACACGACATGACGCATGAATGAGGTCAGAGTCGGTTTCAGGACACGCACGGCTCACGGCACGACGTTTGGCAACTATCCCCTACCCTGCCCCTGCTGCTCCCTCCCCCGCCCTCTGTGCTCGCCTAACGCTGAGCATCCCCCTGTCTCCCTCGTCGCTCCCTCTCTGTGCTCTGGCTAGCGCGGGGCGAAGCAATTCGCGAAGCAACCCTCCCTCCTTGCCGCCCCCCTCTGCTCCCGTCCTCTGGCCTAGCCCTGCCCCTGGTGTGCGCGTCCCCCCTCGTCCTCCCTCGCTCCCTTTCCCAGGCCTTTGGGTCTTTGTCCCTCTGTCTCCTTGTCCTCGTCCTCGCTGTACCCTCCCTGCAACGCACCTCTCCCTTTCCCTCTTCTCCTTGCCTCCCCCTGGCGCCCTGGCCTTTAGGCTTGTGGCACGCTGGTCGCTCCGCACCCCCTTGCGGCCTTCGTCTCTCTATGCCCGCCTTGCCTCCCCCTCCCTCCCCTGCCCTGTGTCCCCTCTACCTCTTGCTGGTCACTGTGTAGGCAAGTCGCACGCACGCACCTGGCCCTCGTTGTACGTCTCTACGCGGCGCTCCACCTTGCCCAGTGCCCCCGCGTACTGCGGGCGGCTCGCTCGGTTGTGGGGCACCTTTGTGCTTCTGCCCCACGCCTGCGCCTTCTTGCCGCCGTGGCACGCCCTCTTCCCTGCCCTGCCTTCTCTGCCCTCCTGCCCTCCGGCCAGCGCGAGCACATTGCGGAGCATTTCGCGTGGCAGCGCTCCCTCTTTGCCCCCTCTCTCTGTCTGCTCGCCCTCCCTCGTCCTCACGTGCCCCCATTCCCAGGTCCCTTGGTCCCTGGCCCTCGGTGTCTCTGTCCTCGTCTTCCCTTTACCCTCCCGGCATTCATGTCGCGGAGCAACACGCGAGGCACCCCTCCCACTCTCCCTTCACCTTGCCGCTCCCTGGCGCTCTGGTTCTGTCTGCACCGCAGCCCGCGGCCCTCTACTCCCGCCCTACCTCCCCCTCCCTCCCCTGCCCTTGCCCCTCTCTATTCTTTCTTTTTGTCCCTACGCTGGACACTTTGTTGGCAAGTCGCACGCATGTCGCAGGCACGCATCCGGCCCCTCCCTTCCTGCCCTGCCCTTTCCCCTCTCTTCTCTACGCAGAACACTTCGCAGGACACTGTGTAGGCATGTCACATACATGTCGCAGGCACGCACCTGGCCCTCGTTGTGTGACTCTACGCGGGGCGGACCGCTTCGCGGCAACGCGCCGCGGCGCACCGCCTTGTCCAGTGCCCCCGCGCACTGCGGGCGGCTCGCTCGGCGCTGGGGCACCTTTGTGCTTCCGCCCCACGCTAGCTCCTTCATGCTGCCGTGGCACGCCCCCTGCCCTGCCCTGCCTTCTCTGCCCCTCTGCCCTCCGGCCAGCACGAGCACAATGCGGAGCATTTTGCGTGGCAGCGCTCCCTCTTTGCCCCCTCTCTCTGCCCTGGCCCCTTGGCCCTGTCCTGCCCCCTGTCTGCTCGCCCTCCCTTGTCCACTCGTGCCCCCCTTCCCAGGTCCCTTGGTCCCTGGCCCTCGGTGTCTCTGTCCCCGTCCTCCCTTTACCCTCCCGGCATACACTTCGCGGAACAATACGCGAGGCACCCCTCCCACTCCCCCTCCACCTTGCCGCTCCCTGGCGCCCTGGTTCCGTCCGCACCGGCCCGCAGCCTGCGGCCCTCTACTCCCGCCCTACCTCCCCATCCCCCCCCGCCCTTTTCCCTCTCTACACTCCGCTGAAACACTACGCAGGACACTTTATTGGCATGTCGCACGCATGTCGCAGGCACACACCCGGCCCCTCCCTCTCTGCCCTGCCCTGTCCCCTCTCTACACTACGCAGGACACTCCGCAGGACACTGTGTTGGCATTTCGCACGCATGTCGCAGGCACGCACCTGGCCTCTATTGGCAGCGTCGTCGGGAGGGCTGGCTCCACGATGTGACCGCCCGCCGCTGCCGCAGCCCCCGCAGGAGCCGCCGCCGCCGGCAGCCACTCCAAATGCCGCGGGGGGCGCGGCCCCGGTAGGCCCCGGCTGCCCCCCGGCCAGGGTTTCGCTGTACCCCCCGCGGCGCCTGGTCGCCGGGGGGAATCCATCACAAATATCTGCAAGACATCGAAGAAAAATAGACATATATAGAAATATATATATATATATATATATATATATATATATATATATATATATATATATATATATATATATATATATATATATATATATATATATATATATATATATATATATATATATATATATATATATATATATATATATATATATATATATATATATATATATATATATATATATATATATATATATATATATATATATATATATATATATATATATATATATATATATATATATATATATATATATATATATATATATATATATATATATCTATATATATATATATATATATATATCTATATATATATATATATATATATATATATATATATATATATATATATATATATATATATATATATATATATATATATATATATATATATATATATATATATATATATATATATATATATATATATATATATATATATATATATATATATATATATATATATATATATATATATATATATATATATATATATATATATATATATATATATATATATATATATATATATATATATATATATGTATGTATATATATATATATGTATATATATATATATGTATATATATATATATATATATATATATATATATATATATATATATATATATATATATATATATATATATGTATATATATATATATCTTCTAATCTACACCCCTCTCCCAACTCTAGGCGGCTCCAGCACACGGCTCCAAGGTACGTGCGAAGGGCACAAAGTGGGGCATACATATGGTGGAAGGGGCCAAACTCGGCCAGGACGGGCTGAAAATGTGCTGAAAACACTTGTCCGAGCATCCCGAATGGCCCAGGATCACTTTTGGAAAAACGCGTTTTTCACCCATTTGTGACCCATTTTTGGTCCCAAAACGGCCCATTTTCCAGGCATTTTGGGATTTTTCGTGGCCCATAACGCACCACCACGGGCTCAAAACGGCCTAAAAACACTTCTCTGAACATCCCAAGTGGTCTAGGGACAACTTTGGAAAAAATGATTCTTTTCGCCCCGGGGACCCTGGTGGACCCACCGCTGGCCCCCACCGTGCGCGGGCCGGGCTGCCCTCCGGCTCCACCAAGTGACCACTGCTACGGGGGTCTGAGTGGCTCGTTGGGCGAGTCTGAGGCTTGAAAACCACAAAAAGCGGGGGCTTGCGGGTGGACTAGGTGCCCTCGGAATTCGGATTTGAGCCACGTAACCCAAGATACTCCCTGTGCTTGGTTTCGGGGTGTTGGTGCGCATTGCGCAGGTTTTTGGGGCTTTTTGGCGCCTTTTTGGGCCGGTTCTCGGACATATCGTGGAATCCAAGGGCACTAGAGAGCTCTTTGACACAGTGAGGTCAAGCCGCACGTGCAGTGTACTCACCGTATCCCTTCGTTTGGGCGTTTCGCCCGGGTTTTGGGGCTGTTTTGGGCCAAAAATGGCTGTTTTTGGCCAAAAACTGCGCATCTCCCGACTTGGCACCCCCGCCCCGGGCCGCCACCGCTGAGTTTTTGGCTATAAACTTGGATTTGGCAAGGCCACCACGTGGGCTCCAAGATGGCTAGAGTAGGGTACAGCCCAGAGCGATGAGGCGGAGCAATGGCCAAAACGATGAGGAGAAGTGCTTGTTGCTTGTTGCTTGCTTGTTTTTGCTTGCTTGTTAGCTAGATTTAAGGGGAGAGGGGTGTAGTATATATATATATATATATATATATATATATATATATATATATATATTACTACACTCCTCTCCCCTTAAATCTAGCTAACAAGCAAGCAAAAACAAGCAAGCAACAAGCAACAAGCACTTCTCCTCATCGTATATGTATATATATATATATATATATATATATATATATATATATATATATATATATATATATATATATATATATATATATATATATATATATATATATATATATATATATATATATATATATATATATATATATATATGTATATATATATATATATATATATATATATATATATATATATATATATATATATATAGGTAGGTAGGTAGGTAGGTATCTTCGGGTGCTCGGGATGCCTCCTTTGTTGTTGCAGGAAGAAAGTCTTACCAAGGGGACGTCCTGTCCCTCCAACTGCCCTATGTCAGGTGCCTCTTGAGCCGCTCCCGCATGTGCTTGGGAAGGCATTGTCGCGGCCACCCGGTCCATTCGTCCCAGGTGGGAGGGTGTCCCCACATGTGTCCATGGGTAGGGCCACATGCCCCCTCCTTTCGGCGGCAGCTCTGGGGGCTGCCCAGCCGTGTGGAGTATCTCTCACCACAAGGGGTATTGCTCCCGCTAGTCTACGGTACGACCGCCTCACCCTTGTGGTTTGAGTTGTGGGGCCACTCTGCTTGGCAGGTGACCCCCTCCTGGACTGTGTACCGGCTCGCCTGTCACCGGTTGCCTCCATGGCTCCGGGTGACGTTTGCCATGGTCCCCGATGCAGCCTGGCCGGGCTCGGACCAGTGGCCTTGGAGTACCGCTCCTGCCACTGGCCCGGTGGGTCGGCTGGGTCGCCCCAGTGCGTCCGACCCATGGGGTATTGGTTCTTTCCTGTCCCTCGGCCGCCCTACGTGTGTGCAGTGTCCTGGGCTGCTTGGCTCCTGTTCACCGGTGTGCCCGCGCGGTTTGCTGTGTTGCGTCTACGGTGTCCTGGGCCACTTGGCTCCTGTTCACCGGTGTGCTCGCTCGGTGTGTTGTGTTGCGTGTGCGGTGTCCTGGGCCACTTGGCTCCCGTTCACCGGTGTGCGCGCTGTGTGTGGTGCGCGTGTGCCATGGGTGGTTGTGTCCATCTTCCTCCCCCCCTAATTTTCGTTTTTTTGTGTTTTTTTTTTTTTGAAGGAAAAGGAAAAACAGGGGCGCGCGTACACTGCAGGCACAGGCACGGGCAGCTGGTGCAGCGGTGCAACAGTGTTGTGTCCTCTGGCGTGTGTCGTCGGTGCTGTGGCGGCGGTCGCGCCCCAGGGCTGCGCTTCGCGCGTCCTGATGTACACGGGCTTGGGTCAGGGTGGGTTTGGTGAGGTGTCTCTTTGCTTCTGGAGCTGGCTGGTTAGGCGGCTGTGTGGGTTGTGGGTGTGGGCTGTGGTGACGGTGTTCCCTCGGCGGGCCTGGTTAGGAGTCAAGGGTTAGCGGTTTCGGGGTGCGGCTCGGGTTTGATTTGTGTTTGGGTTTTGGCTCGGTTAGGCGGTTGCGACGGTAGCGGGCCTGGGTTCGGTGCCTTTGGGCGTAGTGGTGCCTGTTGTCGTGTGCGTTGGCGTCCTTCGGCGTCCGGTTTGTTTGGTGACTTCCGGGCGGGGCCTGGCGTGGCGCCCCGTGGTGGTGGTCTGCTGGGTAACGGGGTTAGGTGGCGGCGCCGCTGGCCGGGGGGTCAGGCGCGTCGTGTTGTGTGGTGCGCAGGGCTCCTGGGGTGCTGTGGGTGCTGCCGGTGTCGGTGCGCCGACGCTTGTGGGGTGGTGAGGGGGTGTGTTTGTGCGGGGCTGGGCTTTGGGTGATGTCCCACAGGCGGATGCCGTCTCGCTGTGTCTCCTGGAGGGTCTCCCGCAGGCGCCTAAGGACATACGGGTGGTCCTGGGGCGCGGGGAGGTTGCGGGGGTGGACTCCCAGGGGTTGGAGCGCATTGGCCAGCATGGCTTCCCATGCTGCCTGCGGCATCCAGCCCCCCGCCGGCCGGAGGCGGCAGTTCTCCATCGACCCCTTGCGGGGCCGATGGACCAGGCCCTCGAGGGAGGGCTCTCCCCGGGCCCACCTTCGCAGCTCCCAGAGCTGCGTGTGGGTCCAGCGCTGCCACCATTGTCCCTGGGCGGGCCTGCGGTCTTGGGCGGAGGAGTGGGCGTGGGTGGGTGTGACGGGCTCATGGGGACCGGTGGTGGTGGCGGGCCTGGGGGATTCCTCGTAGTCCTGTATATATATATATATATATATATATATATATATATATATATATATATATATATATATATATATATATATATATATATATATATATATATATATATATATATATATATATATATATATATATATATATATATATATATATATATATATTCACGAGCGAGGATGAGGCAAAGGCCATGTTGGCGAAGTGGGAGGAGAACATGGAGAAAGCGACCAAGGAAACCGAGAGCGGAGATGCAAGACATGGAGGCCACGACAAGGAAACCGAGAGCGGAGATGCAAAACATGGAGGCCAAGACGCGGCAACCGAGAGCGGAGATACAAAAGATGGAGGTCAAGATGGGGCAAGCACGGAAGCAATCGCAAGCACGGAAGCAATCGCGGGAAGTACCACCAATGCGTCGGACAATGGCACCAAGGAGGACTCCGAGGATCCCATGAAGGAGAGCACTTCAAATGACGTGGACGATTCCAACAAGGAGGGCATGTCCGTGGAGGATTCGAACAAGGAGGGCACGTCCGTGGACGATGCCAACAAGGAGGGCATGTCCTATGCCCTCAACGACCCCAAGGTGGAGCACGATGCCAAGGAGAATGAACGACCTCATGTTGGAGATGATGCAAAGGAGGAAGGTGGACCTCAAGACGGCATGCACGAAGGTGGGAGCGAAAGGGCAATGGCGAGCACAAGGGAGAAGGAGTGTGCCGATGATGGGAAGGAGGAGGTCGGACCGGAGACGCAAGCGCTATGGGCCGTGGACTCAAAGTGACTAGCCGACAAGGTCCATGAAGCCTTACAAGGCTTGAAGGGATGGCTCCACAAGAAGAAACATGGAGGAGAGTACCGCCGGATCCTATGGGGAGCAACAAGGAAGTTTCCGACGTTTACACACGTGGGCATGTCTAAGAGGACACATGATGATGCACATGTTGTGCGCCTTGTAAATAATTTCCTCACGGTTTGTTTACCGGCCCTCAGTTACACCGCAATTTCCATCGTGTGGGGCAACGGATGTGCACCCATGGATGTACACAAACATCCAAGGGATGACTCCGCGTTGAGTGGGGTGGTGGCGGTGGGTGATTTCCGTGGTGGTGGTTTCTTTACTACGGCGTGGATGGGTGGTGGGGGGGAGGGGGGGGCGCAGCGTCAAGCATGGATGCAATGTGGGCGTCAAATTGTGCAAGGGGTTGTTGTGGATGCACGAAAGGGGGTGATTTTCAATGCGTGGCGTACGCATGGGCCGGAGCGATGGGAGGGTGAAAGGTATGCCATTGTGGCGTATACATCTATCGCGTGGCACCGCCTTCCCGCTCCGATGCGCACTGAACTCCTGGACCTGGGGTTCCCATGGTGACAGGCACTGGGATTGTTCATCCAATTTGACGTGAATTGTTGGTGCCATTGTTGTGTGATTGCGATTACGTGCGGCATTTCTCCTAACGCGCTCCAGTGTGTGTTCAACCGTGTTCAACCGTGTTCAACCGTGTTCAACCGCGCGGTTGAACACGCAGTTGAACATGGCCGAACGCGTATGGGCGGCAATATGAAAGTAGCAGAAAATCCATGGTTTTGTGGTTATAATTGATTTGGATAAGGCAGGTGCACACTGCAAAAACCTCTGAACACCATCAACGATAGAATGGGAGCCAAAGGACCACAATGAAGGTCAAAGCTTAGGGGAATGTGTCAAGTGGGGTGTTCAACCGCATGGTTGAACACCAAGGTGGCGTTGACGCTACTCTTGGACATGATAGAAAGGGAGTGGCAATGTGAGGGGTATGGCATGGAATAGTGCATTGGGCATTAGTATGTTGTTAAAAGCATGGTACATCGTCATGGATGGTTTGGAATGGCATGGTGATACGTCAAAAGTTTAATTTTCGGTAAAATTGCACTACGCGCGGTGGGGGTGTTCAACCGCTGTTCAGGGGTGGTTCAAGGGCCCAGGTGAAGTCAGTTGAACACCGGTTGAACATAGGACATGGCACCATGGTGTGCAAAAGGGGTCACTAGGGTTGTTTGAGCATCATAAATGGTCCAGGATCACTTTTGGAAAAACACATTTTTCACCCATTTTTGACGCATTGTTGGCCCCAAAACGGCCGATTTCCAAGGTATTTTGGGATTTTCTATGGCCCAAAACGCGCCACCACGGGCTCCAAACGGCCTAAAAACACTTGTTTGAGCATCCCAAGTGGTCTAGGAACAACTTTGGAAAAAATCTTTTTTTCGCCCCGGGGACCCTGGTGGACCCACCTTTGGCCCCCACTGTGCGTGGGCTGGCCGGCCCTCCGGCTCCACCGAGTGACCACTGGTACGGGGGTCTACGTGGAGCGTTGGGCGATTCTGAGGCCTGGAAACCATCAAAAGTGGGGGGTTGCGGGTGGACTAGGTGCCCTCGGAATTCGTTTTTGAGCCGCGTAGTGTAATAGACTTGACCCTGGGTAATCTAGTCCATCATGTAAGTTTTGTTGTGGTTCTTCCATTTGATCTACTCGTAGATCCCAATTGAACTTTGGATAAAAATGGAGATTTTATAATTTAAATCGACCAACAACAACAACACGCAGCGAACAATCCTATTCCAATGCACAATTATTGACGTTGTCCACTGAAATTTGCTTGTCCAATCTCGAATGGGCTCATACAATTCGGATGTACACTTTCCCAGATGTACTTGATTTGAACTTGATTTATTTAGTTCATCATTGTTGAATTCAATTGAAATTCAATAAATCCAAATATAGGAGTCCTGTACACAGAAATCCCAAAGTCTAACACGAATACAAAATATGGCGTGGAGAGGGGAGAGACGAAACATGCATTCATATGGTTGTGTACGAAAGTGTACAGACTTCCCATCTAACACTTGGTACGATTGAACCATATCTTGTCGGGTCTTTAGCTTTAGATCACAAGACATCATGACTCCAAAGCGAACCCAAATTCGACACGTAGACAACGCCATGCAAGTATCTACGTGTGCGATCACACAAGCAAACAATTATAAACATCACAAGTGCACACGGGGCGTGCACGTTCAACAAACCGAGAACGAACGGAATAAGTATGTCAACAATGAACAACATAACTAACCGACAAAATAATTAAAATTAAGTCGTCTTAATTAACAAAGATTCGTTGTTGAAATCCTTTATTCATCCCATAAGTTCTCACCAAGCCGATAAAGTTGTCTCACCACATCTTTTCTCATGCATTCACACGACTCTTGATTCGGACCACATTAAGGGCTATAAGTCACTCGCATTCTCGCTTGGAATCGAACCTTGAGTGCCTTGATGCACTCACACCTTTGTTTGGAATCGAACCTTGAGTGCCTTGATGCACTCACACCTTTGTTTGGAATCGAACATTGAGTGCTTCGATGCACTCACACCTTATTATGGATTCGAATAATTGTGAGTGTCTTGATGCACTCATGGCTCGGCTCTCCACTCACGACTTACAAGGAAGTGTGAAGCAAGAGAAGCAATAAAAACGAAACAAGCTACGAAGCGACAAGGCTACGAAGCGACTTTTTTTATCCAACGCAACGCGCCTACATAATACATATGCACATATGCATGCAACGGAGAAGGGAACAAACATACATGGAATCCATGGTTGCATGCTTGTAATAAACCCATTAATACCCTTCGCACCATGACCTCTGTTTCCTGTGCGAACAGAAAAACCTGAGACTGTCTGCTGTCCTTTCGCACTTGAAAATCATGCAAAAGACTTTTACCTTCAATCTTTATTCTGTCGTCTTCTTCTTCTTTATTCTCATGATGCCAGGTCACTGTCGCGACTGCGACGTCGGCGACTGCGACGGATCCAACCCGAACAGAGAATTCTGTCTGTCTGTCTGTCTGGATCAATTCTAAACCGATATTTCTTTCTGTCTGTCTGTCTGTCTGGGTTTTATGTCCCACCTTATTACACCCCCTTCCTAAGCTTCTAAGTGGTCACTTACGAGCTGGTATAAACGTGCGGACGAAATACCAGACCTGACGTGACACGCAGATAGGGGGGGGGGGGGATGGAATGTGCAACTCAATCCGCCATCGTCAGTGCGATGACCGATCCCATATAGTGGGGGTGTCACTTCTGCCATAATACAGGGATGTTGGGCTATGAGCTCCACAAGTCGGGGTTTTCCTTGGAAAAATAGACATCTGGGGGGGTATTGGTTAGGATCATCCTGACATCCTGCCTTAGGGATGCAGGTTCGAATTCGCACGAATTCGCTCGAATTCGAATTCGCCCCGAATTCGCACGAATTCGTGGACCCCTCCGAATTCTAATCCGCAACTTCAAATTCGAATTCCCCCTTGATTCGCTTGAATTCCCCCGAGGCTTAGAATCCATATGCACCTACAATTTACCTTCACCTCTTTGCATATGGGTATGCCAGTACCCACTACCATATGGCATAAAACATTTCAAGTCCAAAAGCTTCCATAACCTTGCAATTTTGTTGTTTGTTGTTGCTTGCATTCACCGTGCTTAAACTATTTGACAAAAATAAAGACAAATCAAAACCAAGAATTCCAAATATCGAGGTATACACCCTTCCTTGATTCTTTCAAATACCTTTTGGAAAAAAAGCAACGAGGCGGACACAGCGGTGCGTTCAAAACTGAAAAACAAGTTTTTTTCTCGAGACCGAGTACGCAGGCACCGCACAAGCAACTGAATGGGTTAATCAAAGCACAATGATCATGGTTTTCATTGGATAAAGTCAAAAAAATTATTGCATGGCACAATTCAAAGTTAGGTTTTTATCTGGAGAAAAGACGGCGCACGCGGGATCATTTTGCTGTCGCCTGCGAATTCGCGGTGCGAATTCGCCCCGAATTCGCAGTACTGTGAATTTCAGGCCGAATTCGCAGCGAATTCGCGCTGCGAACGAATTCGCAGCGAATTCGGCGAATTCAAATCAAATTCGCTGCGAATCTGCATCCCTATCCTGCCTTCTCCGGCCTTCCGGGTAGTGGTCCCTTTGATCGCTACTGCCGACACCCGTAGTAGGTGAGCGCGTGGAGGTTGTTCTCCAAATACCCCTCGGCGATGGCCATCTGAAGCAAGGCTTCATACTGCAGTCCCAATTGCACCCGAGACTGTCACAAGCTGCTGGGGGGCTGGGGGGGCTGAACGTCCTATACTATCCTACCCTGCTCCAAGCAGTCAATGTGTCGCAGTTTCATACCTGCTCACAGTCATTAACAAAAGGGAAGGAGAGATAATTCCACTTCTGATCTGGCTTTGACCTGTAACAGAAAGGAAGAGGTATTCAAGAGCGTTTATTTAACTCTTGACAAGCAGCAACTTATTTTTCCGGACTGTTACTGTGTAGCAGTCGCCGCAATACCCTGGTCCCTTTGTGCAAAAAATTTAGAGACTGTTGCCCCGCCGAGTTCCCTGGTCTGGATACTCGCTCCATCTGTATCAAATTGGTCCACTCACGCTCTTGCTCCCGAGCAATCTGGATCCTGCTAGATCCAGTGATGGCCCCAATGTCCTCCAACAGCTGCAGGTCCTGTAAGGGTTGAGGGTGAGGTGAATGGATCATGCGGACATCTCGCAAGTCCACAGAAATGCCGTGCTTTGCGTTGTACGCCAGCCAGTCATCATTAATGTCCTGCAAAAATGAGCTGGCTGGCTGCCACACAGGCTCAGGGTAGCCCTTGTATTTTACCAGCCACTGTTTTGGCTGTTTGGACGTTGGCTTTTTGGGTTTGTGGTGCAAAACGTTTTCTAACACGTATGTGTCCGTTTCGATCAGGAAATCCTGATCCGTATAGTAATGTAACGGAGGTGTCTGTGTGTCCTCTCCCTGCTCTGTATGGGGGGGTATGTACGGTTTAATCCTCATGGAATCCAGAACCACCTCCCCTCTCTCCGTGGCCACTGTATATTGATTCCGGCCCTGCCGGGCCAGGATCTCACCTGGGCCTGTCCAAACCCTCTGTAGTTTGGAATTTGTGTCCTTTTGGTGTCCCTTATACCATACCCGCTCCCCTTTCTCGTACACGTGAGTAGGATGTGCTTTTTGATAAGCCTTGGCCAGCTTATCATGCTGGGCCTGCAACGTTTCCTGCACATACCTCCTGTCCTCTATCAGTTTACTGAAAAATTGTACTGCATCCTCTGAACCATGTTCAGGGATCACAGGAGGACAATCTCCAAAACCTATGGGATTCCTCCCAAACATGAGATAATGGGGAGAATACCCCGACACAACACCAGGAATGTCATTGCTGGTCCAAACCGCCAACGGAAGCAGTTGAACCCAATTCTTTTTCTTTGTCTGCATCAAAACCTTTCGCAGACTCGTGATTACAGTTTGCACCGCCCGTTCCACTCTGCCGTTGGATCGTGGGCGCTATATGGGACTGTTTTTAACATCCACCCCTGCTTTGCTGCATAGCGTATGAAAAAATTTCGCATTGATCAAATGATCATGGTGTGTAAATATCGTATGTGGCAGCCCCGCAAACTGTACCACTTTTTCCAAAAATAATTCTGCCAAACCCTCTGCCGTGAGGGATTTCTGGCAGGGGGTTGCAATGACATAACCCGTAAGCCTACACACTACTACTAATACATAATCATACTCTGTGTCTCTGTGTGTGCATGGCATCGAACTGAGATCACAGAAATTAATACAAATGCTACTGAAGGGATACTCAGGGATCGGGTAAGAGTGATTGGACTCGGGCTGTGTGCCACGTCGGTGTTTAGTCGCCTGGCACACTGGGCACCCTTCAATTACCGCTGACAACACATCAGTCCACTGTCTCTTGGGTACAGTGAACTTGTACCGTCTGTCCATCATCTCAGTGCTCTTTTGTACTCCAGGGTGTGCAAACTCATGTGTAACCTTGCACACCTTGGTAATCAGGCTGACAGGGACGCAAATTTTACCTTCTGACCTGACCTTTCCTTGATAATATACATACTCGCATCCATTGATGTCAAGGACAGTGTCTGCTTCTAACGTCTCCCAATGCGGCTCAAAAAATGGATCTGCCCTGTAATGCTCTGTCCAGTAAGCTGTCAGGACAGCACATGCTGGAGGTATTTTTACTTCCTTGACATCGCGGGCATCATATGCATACCTGTAAACTCCTGGCATGTGCCATGACATGTTATTGAACCCGTCATACAATTCAGTGACTTGTCTTCTGCTCATCGCAGTCACCGCGCGTACTGAAGAGGAGGAAGGGAGGGAAGAGAAATTGCTCCTGTCCTGCACCGTCTGTAGTGTGTGTAAAAATAACTCCTCTGACGACTGAAATTCCCTTCTCTGGTCATCAGTGGCCCAAAATTGCGCATGCTTTCTGATAAGCCGGAGTTTGGACTCCACCTCAGAAGCATTCCAGCCATTGACTGCATGAACTGCAGTATAGGCCTGAGGGTACTGGTCCTGCAATTTCTGTCTGATATATTCCCTTTCCTTCCTTTCTTCTTTTTGCCACCCCGCGAGATCGGCATCACCCCCATGAAAATTTGTATCCTGGGCTGTGCCTGCAGGATATGCCCATCGTGAGAGTGCGTCTCCCACGTGGTTTTCAGGGCCAGGCGTATATTCAATCAAAAGATTGAATCTACTGAGGAACTCATGCCACCTTCCCCGGCGCCCCAAGGGCCCAGAGATGGTGCACAAGTGCTCTTTGTACCATTTTACAATGGCACTGTGGTCCGTTTTGACCGTGATTTCCTGGCCCCCTATCCAGCTCTGAAATTTGAGCAAACAAGAAACAATTGCGTATGTTTCTTTCTCGCGGGGGGTCCACCCATACTGCCCGGTGTGTTTGGTGCGTGTGAACCCCTCCTTAGTGGTTCCCGCACGTTCACCCTGCAAATTCCGGCTGTAAAAGGCCACTGGGCGCCATGAACCATCAGGTTGCATTTGCTCCAGCGCCCCTCCCATAGCGAAGTCGCTGGCATCACACCGCATCAACCACTGACCATCCGGTCGTGGCAACACCAACCCTTTATCCTCACTCATGACCATGTCACACAAACCTTTTTTTAGTTCCTTGAACCCTGCAATCATTTCTGGGGTCCAATGTATCTGCAATTCCTTTGCAGACAACTTCACCCTTTTTAGTTTCTTGGGGAGACCTGTTGCATCCAATTCCACTGTCCCACCCTCTGGTTTACTCTCGAATTTATATTTTTTTTGGAGAGCTTCCATTAGTGGGCAGGCGTGCTTGGCGAACCCCGGTATGTAAATTTGGTACCATCCCACTAACCCTAAGAAGCCTCTTAAAGCTTTACGTGTGGTAATGGTCCTGTGGTCCCACTCCTCTTTGACTTGCACTTTCTCTGGATCCGGGAAGCGCTTCCCATCCTTGAGTATGTGCCCCAGGTATTTGACAGTGCGTCTGAAGAAATGACATTTCTCAGGTTTCACTGTCAACTCGGCAGCTTCCAAAGCCTTGAATAGCTGCCAGACTTCATCAAAATGTTTCTGAAAATATTTTTCCAGGGTGCCTGGTCTCTGTTTGTCTGCAACAGTCTGTGCCCCATCAATACTTTCCCTACCTGAGGAAGCCAATATATCATCTATATATGGCCTTGCCGCAGGGCATCGGCGGGTGACGTGCTGAACCATTTCCTGGTAGGCCGCAGGCCCTACCTTCACCCCCATGGGAAGGACGTTCCACTCAAATACACCAAAAGGGGTACAGAAAGCCGTCAAATGCTTACTGTCCTCCTCAAGGTGCATTTGGTGGAAGGTATCTTCCAAGTCCAGCAGGGTGAACAAAAAATTGCCATGCTGGTTGGCCAGCTGGTCTTCGATGACGGGTGTTGTGGTTTGTTTCTTGGGAACTCGACTGCACTCCCGTGCCTCTTCATTTCTCAAAATCCGAAATCCAAAATCCCAATCGACCAACCTCGCAGGATCTTTAGACGGGGCACCAATACTAACACAATCTCGAAGACATAAACCCTGTTCAAAGATCGAAGTATCTTACAGCGCTCATTCACAGTTGGCATTCGATGCTTCTTTATTATTCACAGACTGTCAGCGCAATTGCGACTGCGACTTGCGATTTGCGCGCTGTTGCGCTGCTGCTGTTCGAAGCCATAACACTACCCCCCCGTTGAGACCTCGAAGAGGTCTCACTCACCTGGGCGGGCGTCACAATGTCGAATCAGAGCAGGCCCAGAGAGAAAAAAAAAATATTTTTTTTTTGGGCCTCGACATGTGTTGGCTACAGAAGCATAACAGTGGACCAATCCTGGTCGAAACAGTGGACCAATTCTGGTGGAAATCACACACCGAGGTGCAGTCATGGAACACCCGTCGTCAGCGCCTCATTCACACGCCGTGTTCGACTCTGCCACGGCTGCGGCTTTCGGCGGAAGGTGCAGAAGACAACCTCGCCAGGCACACTGCACGGGCGCTGTACCCGCAGCAAGGCTGTGGGCACGTCGAACCATAACATACCATAACATCGAAGCTGGATGCTCAGCAGACCAACAGGCCTATACATCTGTCAGCTCGACAGGACATATGAAGGCAGTCGATACCATTAATGGCATCCAGACTGGTGAATAAGCCATTACTTGGCATCCAGACTGTCGAATCAGCCATTAATTGGCATCCAGACATGTCGAATCAGCACAGACATGTGGAATCAGCAGTCCGTGCCCCACGTGAACGTGTACAAACGATCCACGGGAAGTCGACATAGTTCATGCACTTCCTTTAGTGTCTCGACGCCAGCCATGAACTTGAAGGTGTCATGACCCGTGTAGTGTCGACGGATATCACTGTCGAGGGCACGCTTCTGAATCAGGATACCAGATCGATGGTTCAGCAATCGAAGGTTGGGATCACCAGGTCGGTCGTCGACGGGGCACTTGTACTGGAATATGAAGACATGTTCACGGGCAAGCGCTCGAAATTGTCCAGGTCCCAATGTTTGTGCCCTGGTCGAAGAGAAGTCCCAGAGGCTCGACGATTTCCAAACGTCCTCACACCACAGATCGGCCCGATTGGTGGCCTCGAAGCAGCATCCGTCATGTCGACCAGTAGTCCATCGATAGGTTTCCTTCGATCCAGTACCAGCGGCCATGCTGTGGTAGAACTGACCAGTTCGCGTATCGACTCGCCACCACGGCGTGTCGGCAATCGAAAGTCGTCGTACGACAATGACGGCGCTGGTGTCGTCCTTTTCAGGGCCGAGGGCATATCGGTCGACGATCTCAAGCGTGTCGGTTCGAGAACCTTCTTCTTGGAGTCGACCGAGGTGTTGATGGACATAGTGACTGTCAGCGAGGGAACTCTGCAGAGCGAATCGAACCACTTCTGCAGTCACAAGGCTCGAAGCCGTGTCAACAATGACCGCTTCGAGGACTTGGTCTCGGCAGCTGACCTTGCGTCGATGTGCAGCCTTAAAGTCTTCGTGGATCGGCGTGAGGTACTTGAAGAACGGGATGTCGAAGTGGTGCTGATAGGCATTCGACTCCATCGACAAGAACCGGTGATCGAGGGGGTCCGGGTGGAACGGGTCGCTCGCAGGCGAGTCGGTTTTCTCGATCTCCTCCCGTTCGTCAGCATAGACGTCCCTTCGAAACTTGACCGCTCGACGCCAACGTTGTCCATCTTGGTATCCGGCCTCGTAGGGGGACATGAGGTATGTCGAGGTACCCAGGCGTCGAACCAATTCGGGGGCATCCACGAAAGGGAAAAGATTGACATACTCTTCATTCGATGAGTGAAGGGCAGCAACTCCTCGGATTGCCCTATCGAAGTCGTGGTACCCGAGTCGTCCGGGTCCAGTCTGGTAGATCGTCGCCAACTGGACAAGGTCTATGGGGGCGCCTGGTGCGACGGCGTTGTACGCATAGGGTTCGATCTGTTCTCCGAGTCGAAAGTACTCCTGGAGCTGGACCGCAAGGTCCTGTGTTCGATGTGGAGCGCACCCATATCGGTTATACCCAAGTCGAGAGGTGCCTCGAAGGCCGCGCAGTTGGTGTCGGCGAAGAAGCAAATCGACTTTGTACGCAAGGAAGGCGGCTCGATCTTCGAAGAGCCAGTCTTTCGCCTGGCAAACCTTTTGAAGTTCACGGATAACTCCCATAATCGAAACGGCAACGGGAGCTTCTCGTCTCATCCTTTCGTGGGTCCAGAAGCGTCGATACTTGAAGATCAGGTCGATCCCATCCGCAACGTTTATCAGGTCGTCGATACCCGAGATCTCTCGATGCATGCGGTTGAGTCGAGCAATTTGACTCGGCAGGGTATGTTCGGTGAGGTCTTGTCGGAATCCCCAATCGAGCTCTTCATCATAATGTCGCCATTTCATGAGGGCCGCTCGAACGTTTTGACAAGCCACTTCGATTTTCGTATACCATTGGTATCCCGGCTTACCACCAAGGTTTCCACGCTCATCGAAAGACGTGTCAGGGGCACTTCGAGCCAATTCGTACGGGAATGGTGCGGTTCGACCCCAACTGTCGATGCAGATGGTCTTGCCCAACTCGACAATGGCGGCATTTGCTCTCGACACGACTTCATAATGTTTCTCGCTCAGGAACGTGTGCGGCTTTCGAAGACCAGCCATGGTACTCGACGCAATAGTGAGTACCTATGGTTCGAGCTTAGTGTACTCCGTCGTCATCGGATCATCCTCATGTGTCCCAAATCGATAGGGTGGCTTCAATCCGAACGTTCCCAAGTGTCGAAGTTCGTCGATGGTCTCGATTTCATGATTGTACTGCGGCATGTTGTAGGGCTGCCATTTCGACTCCGGCACCGGCACAGAATCGTAGCTGGGTGGTGCTGTCGACCGCGCGGGTTCGTAAAGATATTCTGCTTCGTCGTCGGACTCGAGTGGCCAGGGTTCAGCGTCGTAGTTGTAGTCATTGTCGTGGTAATAGGAGTCGGCGTCGTGGTAGTAGGAGTCGGATTGGTTCGTTCGAGTAGAAGCTTGTGTTTCCGGGGCATTCGAATGCAAGGATTGGTCGACCCAGTCGTCTTCGACTTTCGGCTCTCCGGTACCTGGATCCTCTCTGGATGACCTCGATGTCCAGGTGTTCGGCCTCGATGTCCAAGAACTGTCGACCCATCCGGGCGCTGAACAGAAGAAGGAAGATCAGTCGTCGTACCCCGTGTAGCAAGCAAGATCTTCATCATCAGAATCGAACCAGTCAGGGCTTGAGCACCGCTCTCGAAAGTATTCTGCATCGACCGGGGGAGGGGGCCCGTACAGCTTACAGAGTTCCGGCGGCATGTCGGGTGGAGTCCCTCCCTTCGTCGGTTCCAGAACAGGCAAGCTGGCCAGGGCTATCTCGAGCAATTCCAAGCCTTCGGCGCCTCCTGTTATGATGGTTCGTCCACTCGGCGCTATTCCCGCAAATTTCCCGCGAGGGAACACACCTCCCTTGCCTCCTTTCGACGGGCCTCCTTTTCCTTTCGAGCTCCCAGCATATGCCGACTGGCTGTAGTGCGGCGGTTCGAATGGATCGAGAGGTCGATTCGGACGAGTTGGCGCTGATGCTACCGACAAGCAGCGGCCAGTTGAAGTCGTCCTCGCTGGGGGTTCGATCGCGTCAACATCGATGACGTTCGACGGTGTCGCTCGAGAAGGCGGAGGTCGAGAGGAAACTCGGGGCGTCCGGGATGTAGTACCATAGGCGGAGGCTCCGGTGTTCGACCCGGAACCTCGCATGAGTTTTTCGAAAAACCACGCTGCAAAGAAGAGTAAGGGTGTTACTCAGTTACTCAGGGTGGAGTCGAAGGAACTCAAGGTACACAGGATCCTCCTCTAGAGCCTTGCTCGACTCCCAAGACCATGTGCCGTCATCCCATTCACAGCGGTACAGCAATGTGCGGCGCTTTTTAGATCCCACTTGACGTCTAGCCACAATCTTGACAAGTCGAGGAGAATCTCCAGTTTTGACAGGGGGCATCGGAAACTCCCACACCGGCTGTCCCTCTCGATGGACGTAGGGTTTTATGCTGTCTCAATTGAAAACTCGCAACCCATCGAAGGGGGCAGGGATGTCCAGTTTGACATTCTCGCCCTTGTTCAGTACCTCGAGTATTTTGTAAGGGCCGCACCAGACAACATCGAGTTTCCCTTTATGTCGATATTCAGGCACCAACACCCACCATCGTTCACCGACTTCAGGCACTCGAACGTGTCGGTCCATTTGCAGGACCACATGCATCTGGCGTCGACGTTCCTCGGCAAGCATTGCACGCACATAATCGAAGGTACGTTTCGCTCGTTGCATGTAATCATTCACGGTCAATGGTTCATGTGCATGAGAAGTCATTCGGGGAGAATCCAATGGAAAATGGGGTGTTCGTCCTTCATCTATCTCGAACGGGGATAGTCGAAGACTATTGGATGTCAGGTTGTTGAACTGGATTTCGGCGAACAGGAGGTCGACATCCCACTCGTTATTGCCGAAGATGCTGTGTACGCAGGCGCTGGAGGATGGACTGATTGCTGCGCTCCGCCAGGCCATTGCCTCGAGGGCGGTTGGCCACTGTTTGATGCATCTCAATCTTGAAGCGCTGGGCCAACTCCTTCCACGCCTGAGACTCGAACAGCTTGTCTCGGTCAGAAACAATTTGTCGAGGGCATCCTTTCAATCGAATAACCTTACGTAGGAACACATAGATGAGGTCGTCGGCTGTCATATCCTTGCGACAAGGGATGAACATTCCACGCTTGGAGAATCGGTCGACTACAGTCATGATGGCGTCATGGCCCCTTGTGGTCGGCGGCAATCCCGAAACCCAATCGATGGACACACTGTGCCATTTGGTGTCGGGCATCGGCAGGGGTCTTGGCACTCTGGCGGTGTCGACTCGTCTTGATTTCGCCGCTTGACAGACATCGCAACTTAGTATGTATCGCTCAACATAGTGTCGTAGGTGTGAACATACGTAGTCGCGCTTAATCAGGGCCATGGTTCGAAGGACTCCTGAGTGGCCATAGAACTCCGACTCGTGATACATAGCCACAATCGACGTAACCAGCGTTCGGGGAACAAGCACACGTTTGCCCATCGTCGACAAATGGAAGAATTTGCCATCATCGAAGGACAAGTTGGCATCTCGAAGCTGGTGTCGTGCCGCAGGGCTTCGAATCGCAACTTCGTAGATGTGTTTCGTCCGGGGGTCCTCCCGATAGGCTGCCGCCCACACAGCTGTCGAAGTCAAGTCTTTGCACTGATAATGTCGATGTACTCGGCGGTGTGTACCCTTAAGACTCGAAGGGTACGGCGTGTCCGACCGAACTTTCGGCAAGGGAACCGATTGCAACGTGCCGTCACGGTGACGTCGACAGCGAATCAGTTCCGCCATGGTCGGTGCGTATCGAAGTTCATTGCCAAAGGTGACTCGAAGGGAGCGATCCATGCTTACATTGGGGAGGTTGTCGGTGTCAGTAGACGTGTCTGGCTCATTGCCAGCCTCATCGAGATGCATGTTTGGTTGGTGTGAATTCTCAGCCATGATCTCGTCCGATGGTGCTGGATCCAGTCTCAGGTCCTCCGGCTCCGCAGTTGTCGCGCCCGACGGTAGCGGCTCCAGGTCCTCCGGCTCGACGGCGGGTTCGGTGTCGAATTGGAGGGCTGGTTCCGCAAGCTCATCTGCGTCAAGTTCCTTCCCCACGGAACGTCCGCTTCGTAGTGAAACGTACAGGTGGTCGTACGGCTGGGGCCACACCTCGTCATGAGAGAATGAGTCTTCGAGTACATGTAGGAACTCATCGACAGGTTCTCCTTCCGGTGAAGCCCAATCTTCGACCAGGGGAATTGCGAAAGCCCGTGTACGTGTGGCATTTTCGATATCCATCAACTGTCGCGAAGTTAGACGAGAGCAGGCATCTGCCGCAGGGTTCTGGAGGCCCGGCACGTACCACAACGTCAGGTTGTATTCCTCGAGGAATTGGGACCATCGTGCTTGCCGTGGTGTCAGCGGTCGAGGACAGTTCTTGAGATATCGAAGACTTTCGTGGTCAGTGTGCACGTGCACCTGCTGCGGTCCTCGAAGTAGGTGAAACCATTGTTTCAAGGCTAATACGATGGCCAACAACTCCTGTTCTCGAATCAGGTATCGAGTTTCGGCAGGCTGCATTTTCCGCGACATGAAGGCAATAGGTCGAAGATGTCCCTTGTACTTCCCATGCGCACATCGTTGCGCCAGCGTAGCACCCACGCAGTCTTTCGAAGCGTCTGTGTACAGGTGATACGGCTGTCGGGGGTCGATAGCACTGAGATCTGTCGCGCTGATCATCGCCTGCTTCAGCTTGTCGAAGGAAGCTTGGTGGACGGCTGTCCATTCCCACTCGAAGTCTGCCTTAAACATTGCAGTCAGAGGGGCTGCGACAGCTTGGAACCCTTGGACAAACTGCTGGTAAAATCCACACAATCCAATGAACTGTCGAACTTCATGGACCGTAGTTGGTGGAGGCCAACCTCGAATGACCTTGATCTTTTCGGGGTCCATGTGTACTCCATCTTGGTCGATGATGTATCCGCAGAAGGGCACTCGACTCTGAAAGAATGTGGATTTATCGATGCAGGGGAAGAGCTGGTGCTTACGGAGTAGGTCATGTACCAGGTCGAGGTGTCGTTGGTGTTCGTCCGCATCCTTCGAGAAGACGAGGATATCGTCAATGTACACCCATACAAAGATCCCCAAGTGGTCTCGAAGGACATCATTCACGACGCGTTGGAACGTCGATGGCGCATTGCAGAGGCCAAAGGGCATAACAACCCACTCGAAGGCGCCAAATTGTGTGTTGAAGGCGGTTTTCTCGATATCTTCGTCTTGAATTCGGATCTGGTGGAACCCACTAACAAGGTCAATCTTTGAGAATAGGGTGGAACCCCCCAGTGTACTCAAGATGGATTGGATCGATGGCAAGGGGTATCGATCTCGTACAGTTCGTGTATTCAACGCTCGGTAGTCGACGCACATACGCCATTTACCATTCGCTTTCTTCACCAGTAGGCAACCCGCTCCGTATCGACTCGAGGATGGTCTGATGCGACCAGATCGATGCAACTTGTCCAATTGTCGTTGAACTTCATCTAGTTGGCTCGGATCCATTTTGTAAGGGTGTACCCACGGTGGATTGTCTTCTGAATCGAGGCGTATTCGATGGTCTCTTCCAGGTCGATGCGGAGGTAGGTCTCCATATTCCGCTTTCTCCCGGTCGTAGAGGTCCGCCCACTTGTGCAATCGACCCGGTAGTTTGCGTCGAACAGGGTCAAGCCCGTCATCGTTGCCATCACTGGCTTGCATCTTATACATTTCATCGACCGGCACTGCTGGTCGAGGCATGCAACACAGAAATACTTGATTTTCGTGAGATCAGATCGACGGATCTCTCTTTTGAGTTTCGGCAACGAAATGTACTCAATCTCCATATCGCTGCACTCCTCATCGGTGATACCATCTTCCGTTTCGGACTCATCGTACGTGTCAGTACTGCGCTGAATGTGTGTCGACGAGTGTAGGTCAGGGTGTTCGCTGGCATGTGGGGTAGGATTCCCAACCGGACTCGCTTTCGAGGAACTGGATGAAAGTATCGAAAGAAGGTCCAGCTTCGAAGCTGCTTGAAACTGTAGCTGGGTGGAATGTCGTGATTCGCCAAAAGACAACCGGTACGAAATCGAACCATATTGGATGTCGGCGTATCGCTCCTTCCAGTTGACAGTTGGATTGTAGCTTCGAAGCCATGGTAGTCCAAGCACTACATCCGGCAAAATCTCCAAGACCTTGAAGTGATGACGAAATACAAGCTCTCCAACTCGAACATAAGCTCGCGTGTAGTACCGTACTTCGACTTGGACACCTCCTGCGGTCAAGACATGTCCAGGGTTTCTCAGTTTATAGAGGGGAAGTCGCGCCCTGTTTGCTGTTTGCATCGACATAAAGTCACTGGTCGCTCCACAGTCGACCAACAGTTCCACGCTGGAGTCAAAGGAGTCTTCATGACATGCGCAAATGCGCCCTCGAACCGTGAACAGAGACGCATGCTCAGGTTCGGTTCCTTCGACAGTGACACTTCCAAGCGTCGAATTCTTTTCGGGTTTATTGGTGCTGGTGGTGGTGTTCAGCTCTTCTCGAGGACGTCCGCCACCAGGTCTTCGGACTTGTTTTCTAGGCCGTCGTAGGCCTTTCTCTGCTCTTGGAGCGGGATCGAAACCGTCCCTTGCTGTCTCGACTTTGATCTCGTTTCGGTGTGTTCGACCGTGATTCCCGACGTTCCCGTCCTCGGGATGGCGGTCGACCTTTTGGACAGTCGCGGGCCAAGTGTCCTTGTTCGCCACAATTGTAGCAACGTCTGCTTTCTCGACCATCTTGGCGTCCGCCATGTTGACGTCCGAACCGTTCACCAATGTAGGCATGTAACTCTTCTCGAAGCTTGGCAAATGCATCGAGATTCATCGGCTCTGCCACGGTCGAAGCCGTGGGCGCCGCAGCTGGGGTCGGCATCGGGGTGACGGGTGGCGTTGGCATAGGGTTGGATGGAAACGTGGAAGTCGAAGTAGGTGGGACCATCATGGGCAGAGATCTCGACACTGCAGGACCCAGGGTGTGATCTGATGTCGTTCTCCATGCGTTCTGTACTTCTTCCAGTTGATACCCAGCCGCAATGTAGGCTTCCGCGATGGTCTCTACCAAGGTATCAAATCCAAATGGATTATTAGAACGCCATCTCGAACGGACTTCAATGATGTACTGCCGGCGCACAGCGTCATTCGACAACCCTTCAACAAATCGAGAGCTGACGAGGTAACCCATCTGGAGTTCATTCGTGTTGACCTTCGACTTGATAACGCATGTACGAAATTCTCGAAAGTAATCTGCATGTCGGGGAAACTCGCTCTCTTTCAAGCTCAACATTCTCGACAAATACACTGGCTCATGGGATATGCAGTCGAAACGCTGGCCCAACACACGCATGAGCTCGAACCAGTCGTCCTGTACAACTTTCGTCAGGCTATGATAGTACTCAGCGGCATCACCATCGAGGAGGAATGACATCGTTGCTGCCTGATCAACGGGTAAGGTGATGTCCGACAAGGTGAAGGCTCGTAGTAAATCTTCTTTCCATGTTCGAAATTCTCCACATCCAGGTTTACCCGTGAACCTCTTGACCAGTTTGTTCAGGCGCTCGAAGCGGCGTCCCAAAATCTCCTGCGAAGGAGCACGTTGAACTACGAACTGGGGTAGTGGTTCGAAGGTAGGCCGCTGTGGGAGTGGTTGCTGTGGAGGGTGAGGTTGGTTCGAATTCGAAGAAGACGGTGGTTGCGGAAACTGTTGTTGTTGTGGTTGCGGAAACTGGATGTTGTTCGGAGGTGGTGAACTCGAAGTTCGTACAAATTCGTTGAGAAGAGCGTAACCTTGCGACAATTCATGTTCTACGCGTCGAAGCTCATTTGCAGCAGCTTGAGTTGCATTTTCCGTCGAGGACTGCAAGGTATCGATGCGCTGGCCAGTTGCTGCTGTAGCACCTGCTGCTGTTGCCTGCAATACATCGACGCGTTGTTCAGTTGCTGCGGTAGCACTTGCTGCTGTTGCCTGCAATACATCGATGCGTTGTTCCAATTCGATAACTTTGGCTTGAGTATCTGCAAGCTTCTGTGAACAGCTGTGAAGATCACGAGAAAGACATGGAAACCACTCGCTTTCTCGACTAGCGATGCGCTCTGCGATGAACTTCTCTAACGAGGCCGAAAATTCGTGATGCAAGGGTGAATCACTTCGAAACAAACTGTCTCTGATGAAATGCAGCATAGCTGCGTCGTCGAAGTGCCGCTCCATTGTAGATCGAAGTCCAAATCAAGTTGACGGCGTTGCGGCGTCGAAGATTGATCTCGAAGATTGATCCTCCCCGCCACCTAGCTGGCTACCACTTGTTGTGGTTTGTTTCTTGGGAACTCGACTGCACTCCCGTGCCTCTTTGTTTCTCAAAATCCGAAATCCAAAATCCCATTCGACAAACCTCGCAGGATCTTTAGACGGGGCACCAATAATAACACAATCTCGAAGACATAAACCCTGTTCAAAGATCGAAGTATCTTACAGCGCTCATTCACAGTTGGCATTCGATGCTTCTTTATTATTCACAGACTGTCAGCGCGATTGCGACTGCGACTTGCGATTTGCGCGCTGTTGCGCTGCTGCTGTTCGAAGCCATAACACGGGGAGGGGGAAATTTTTGCCCTTAAGCTGGGAATTAAGCCAGGGATAGTCAATGACTAATCGCCACTTGTTATTCCCAGGTTTAGGGACAAGAAAAGCCCTGGCAACCCATTGGGGATCACCAGTACACTCCCTCAGAAAGCCACGTGCCTGAAAGTCTTTCAACTTTTCGGCCATCATTGTCTCCCTCAACCCCACTGCCCTAATGGGCTTTTGAGCCTTAGGCTCTGCATTGTGGATCAACTCCAATTTCACCTTCGCATGGTCACTCCGTACCTTCTGTGCTTCAGGTGAAATTGAAGCTGAATGTCGTGTTTGAAATACTGTTTTCCCAAAACGGTTCAGCAGTCGTTCCCTGTATTCCTCAGTCCCTGCCCAGGTCTCATCAGCCTGTATCACAGACCTCACGTGTCGATTGTACACCAAGCTACCTGCTTCAGTCCTCTGGCTGCCCTGAACTGAGGCAGCGTGTTTGTCAATGGATAAGTGCAGGATTGCCTGCTGCAGGTGGTGAACCTCCTGTTGAGGCAGGGTGTTAACCACACAGATCCGAGCATCAGGAGTATGGCACCCCTCCTGCTCAGTAGTTTGACGCTGTAATAATGTAATCTGATTCACTGCTAAACATCTGTAGCAAAAATCCTGTCCGACGCAGCAGCAACGGTGTTGTACTGAAATGGATAGGGATAAAGCGGGACATCGGTCCAATAGCGTACTGAATGTCTGGTAAGCCTGTCTGTCCTCCTGTAGAGAATGCTGATGATACCGAGCACCACACTCATGGGTACCCTCACAGCAACTTTTTCCTGCAACTTCCTGTGACACATGTATTTCCCCCCGGGGTACTTCCCGGCACCCATGTCCTATGGATGTTGGTGGTTGGTGCCTGGATGATGATTCGAATTCTGACTCTGAACTGTTCCCTGGCCCTGGAGATCCTTCGTCAGACGATACCTGTTGTTCTGTTTTCTTCCTGCGCATGATTCGCAGCAACCTCCGATGTCGACGATTGAGGCCTGTACCTCGAGGTTCATCCATATCCTGTGAATCAGAATCAGAAGTAGAGCATACTTCCGACATCAGATCCCCAGCACTAGGCATAGCAGGCAACATGTCCTGACTGTCCTTCGTGCGATCATCATCACTATTTACTGTGGGCTGTGTGTGTGTTTTACTGTGTGATGGCTCTCGCCCATATGCATCAAACAAACAAATGCGATAAGGCACTGCAGTACATACTACTTTACCTCTACCAGATACAAACAAGGGGGTTCCAATGGGTATGTCAACCCAGTCAATGACTACTTCACCCATGGCCCAAAACCATGGGTCTTTTTTACTTACTGGCAGTACTGCAATACCTTTGGCTCCGTCAACGAAAAGGTTCGTGACACAACGTTCCCACTGATGTGGGCAGGGGTGAAGCCACACTGGTTTCTGTCCCCAGTCCCTGTAAAATGACTTCTCCCCACCCCCAAAGTGTTCCGTGAACCGTGCTGTTTTCCGGGAACCAAACACATCTTGCTAGATGCAAAAATCTTGGTGATCTGGGTCAATAATGGCCGTCCAAGCGGCTACCCATGAGACCCACTGGGGGGGGTATTTTCTTCGAACGAACTTCAGTCTTCGAACGAAGATTCGAATCTTCGAACGAAGATTCGAATTCGAAGACTGTATTTGCTTTAATCGCAATTCAATTAAATCCAATTGAATCCAAGCTGCTGGGGAGAATTGCCGCAAAAGCGCAGCAACAGCAGCGCGCGCACCAGATTGACAGGCGATTGCCGCAGACTTGTGCCAGAAAAACGCAGATTTGTGCCAGAGAGACGCAGATTTGTGCCAGAAAGAAGGGTTTTTTTTGTTTTTTCAACTGATTTGTTGTATTTTTAAGGGTGTCACTGTTTGACCAATGGTGCAACTTGGAATTACGCTCAAAAACGCGGTAGGCACGACGAATGCTTATAGCCAGGACGTTGAGGACGCGCTTGTGCAATTTTTCACCTCCTCCGGCCTGGGACGCCAGCTTTTACACTCAATCTACACACGAGTCAACCCAGGCGCTGACAAGCAGAGATTGAATCAACTTCTACGGTGGCACAGCGATGCTCAATGCTCGCCTGAAGAAGCAGTCGCTTTGCTTCTCGATTTGGGAATCCCTAGACGCCGCCTTCGGGTTCTATCGCGCTTTATTTCCAAGCGTGCGGACGTATGGTACAAACAGACTGGCCTAAGGTTTGGGAAACCAATGCCAGGCCGCCGGAGAGTCAACTTGGCTTGGAAAAGGATGAAGGAGCTCCTGCACCTTGTTGGCCACATCGACAAGAAAACTGGCATCCGAAATGTCTCCTGGTCGTTTGATCACTGGATCAACTACGTTTTCACACAGCCTTGCCTCTATGAAACTCTACAGCCCAGCAAAGATGGTTTGGTTTTCATTGTGAGTGGCGATGGTTATCCTGTAGCGGGTGTAAGCTGGACTCAGCTTACCATTCGCATCCGAAATCATGAGCATCTAGCCCGCAATGCAGCACACATTTGGGTTTTAGAGCTGGCATACTGTGGTGACTCCAATCTGAAGGATTTGCGCCGGGTCTGGAAAAAGAATCTGAGGGTGTGTTATTTCTTCGAATATTGCCTTCGTTCGAACCTTCGAACGTTCGAACGAAGCTTTTCCTTCGAACGAACATGTTTTTCGAACAAAAGTTTGATTGCGCTTTGCACGCTACTAGGTCCTGCAGCGGATCATAACTACGCGATCCGTCATCGTGAAGGGCGCACGCTGTGCGGCAAGTGTTATGCTGGGCGGGGATTTACCGTTTTTGAAGAAGTTTTTGGGACTTACTGAGCATTGGTATATACCGTCAGTTCACAACTTGGGCCTTTGGAACCCTCTCAAGAGGCGGTACCTGGGCTGTCACCGGCGCAGAACGCGCACGGGTGATGCGTCCCGACTTGGCAAGACCCCTATCTGCAAGGGAGCTCGTGGCTGCGCTTCAAAACCTTTGCTTCAAGTGCCACGACACCATGCCATTATTTGTGTTCTTCATATGCTTATGCGAATTGGTGCTTTGCTTGGGGAATACTTGGAAAGGCTATGCTTGTCCGCCAGCAGGGAAGCACGCAACGCTATCAATAACATGCTGAAGATTGCTCTGTGTGGTTGGCAGCTAGGTGGAACTTGTAGACCTGATGGACAAGAAACCAAGCGTTTCTTTTTTATATGGGATGGTATTGCTCATGTTTTGGGGTTGGCCGACGAGCACTTGGGTAACCAGGCTGTCATGCGGTTGCGGGACGTGATGCAACAGCTCTATCGCACCTATCAGCGCATCGACATTGACCTCCCAGCGGACTGTCGGCAGGCGGCCTGGGAATTTCGCGCACACTGTTTGCCTGATACCCGTTCTCATTATCTGATAATTTTGCAGTTCGATGTGCCCAGAATCCTAGAGGCGATAGCACCTTACGGGCTTGGGATGTACTGCCAGGACTTGGCTGAAACCACGAATGCCAAGCTAAAGGATTTCTACTTGCGGTTCACAAACAGAGGGGGCAGCACCACAGATGACTACCAGCTCTCTGCTCTACGACAAACCATGGAGCATGCCTTCTTGTACACGCACTCCCATATTGTAGCTCACGGTACAACGCGCCCGGTCTCTTGCCCAAACGCTGCATTGTTCGAATCCTTAATAGACGATGCCGCTCAATGGTGCTGACAAAGGAAGACAAGGCCGATGTCGCAAGACTGGTGGCGGTATGTGTTATTCTCCAAGCCCTGCAGGCATGCGTTGTAGTCCTTCGAATTTAGTCTTCGTTGGAATCTTCGAATCCTCGAACGAACTCTCGTTCGAAGATTTTTCTTCGTTCGAATATTCGAATCTTCATTCGAAGATATTTTTCGAATCTTTCGCGCTGTGCTCAGGAGTTGCTTCAGGCGCACCCAGCTTCTGCCCCAGCGTCACGATCAGCGCCAGGAACACCTTCCCAGAGTAGTACACAACTGGCTCAGCACCCAGCGCCGCAGCGTTCAGCGGATTTGGAGCCGTCACCATCCCCTTCTCGCCGTTTGGATGACCCGCTAGATTTTGGATCCCAGGATTCAGAAGAATATGATCCGGATTACGTGGTGGTGAACGAAGTGTTCGATGTCAGCGCCGAGTTCGACACTTGCCGCCAGGTAATCGTTGAATCCGGAGTCACCCGCCCCTACCTTGACCTCATTCTAGGGAAATCTGTACCCAATCCGCATACGCCCATTTTCGGGGACCCGAAGTACGCTTGGCTTACGCCACTGTCAACCTATGGGCGCTGTTTCGGAAAGTGTTTATCAGCCGATTGCAAAGATGTGGCTGTGGAGAGGGACTTGCCTTGTGCACTGGTCGCCCGCGCCTTCCCCTTCGCAGTCCCGAACAAAAAAGGCACCCCAACCCCGATAATACGTATGCTTGCGCTTGTTTGGCACGCCTACGGCGCAGTGCAGAGCTGGCGTGAAGACCGTACCGTGATGCTCAGATTCCCCTCCTCAGAGCCCCCAGGGTGGGGCAAATGTACATCAACGGGCCGCTTGAAAGGCGTCAAGGTCACCGCTCAGGCGCGGGGTGGTGGTGAGGCAGCCCAGACGGACGAAGGAGCGCAGCGAGCCGGGGGAGTACAACAATTGCAAAGCACAACACCGGCGAAGTGGCAGACGGTGCTCCAGGCAGCAGTCGCAGCAGGAGTGCAGCATGGCTACATGGGAGGGGACATTCCTGAATGGGAGGTACCACATTTACCTTGTAGCTGAGCGCTTTTGACCATGCATGCGTCCTCTACGTTATTCTTCGAAAAAGATTCTTCGTTCGAAGAAAAAAACGTTCGTTCGAACATTCGAATCTTCGAACGAAGATTGTATTCGAAGTCTTTTACCGCTCCACTGCCCACAGGTTGCAGCAACGCAAACCAGCGCCGTTGGCGTCAGGTGGAAGCTTCAGCTACCAAGTCGTGGAATTGAGACGACCGTGACTGCGGGCAGCCTGCTCAACGACCTCCTAACGAAGCCTGCGAGAGCACTGACGGTCCTCGGAGCACTCCAAAACCATGAAGAAGGTCGCAGAAAGGTGAAGTCGATGCCAACGTGGGTCAACCTGAGCCAGGGTGGTTCCACGTTGCATTCCCCTGAGACAACCCTAAAAAAAGCGTGGACGACCAGAGCTGGTGTGCGGGGCAAAGATCCACAACCCGTTGTGTCCGGACGACGGGCAAAGAACCTTGCCGAGATTCTCTCGTCTTACAAGAAGACAAAGAAGCCGAAGAAGAGACCACGAGCGAAGCCAGCGGCTAAGGAACCTCCGAAGAAAAAGGCAAGGCTGCTGCCGGGTGAGAGTTCGGAGAGTGAGGAGTTCGAAGAGACTGAAGAAGATGAGGAGGAGGAGCCGCCTTCCGGAGATGAGGAGGAGGAGCCGCCTGCCCGAGATGATGACGATGAAGACGAAACCCAGGAGACACAGATTCCAGACCGAGGGGCACTGCCGTGGGCATGGCTTCCCCTCCAACAAGAGGACCAGTGGGGAGCGTGGAGAGGAGTGCCGATTTCGAAGTGGCGCCCCTGGCGAACGGAGATACCCAGAGACATCCTGCAGCAGAAGACCAAACTGGGCCGTGCCGGTACAATCTTTTGGGTCCCTGCAGACTACAACTCTGCCATGTGGCATTCTGTGGGGGAGTATTGTGTTGCGGCCCGAAGGTACGCAACGGAGGAGGAGTGCAAAAACGCGGCGGCAGTGGCGTCGGCAACCGGTGGCATGCCAGCTCCAAGTGCCAGGAAGAAGAAAGTGAAGGCAAAGAGGCCAAAGAAGAAGAAGAAGACGCCAACGAAGAGTGGTGGAAAGCAAGAAGAAGAAGATGCCGGAGAGGGAGACAAAGAGGATACGGAAAAGAAAGACGAGGTTGCAGTACTAGTGTCAGGCAGTGAGTCATGAGCCAGGACTCAGAGAGCTACATTGGACAGGGACATTGGTGGTTCTGCGGTTCTGTTGTTGCCTGTATGTGCATTTGTAAACGCCGCGTCTTTTTCTTCGAAAAATATCTTCGTTCGAACATTCGAAGGTTCGTTCGAAGAAAAGTCCACCACATTTCGAAAACACATTTTCAGGGCATTCAGGTGGTTGCAGGCTGAATCTAAAGAACCAAACCCTCAAAAATACCTGTGTTGAGCATTTTATCGCAATGTTTGCAGCAAAACGGCCACAACAAAGGCGTTCGAACAGTTCAAAACTTTTCTTCGTTCGAAGAAATAATCTTCGTTCGAAGGTTTTGTTCGAAGAAAATACCCCCAGTGGTGGGTCTCATGGGTATTCTGTCAACAATCTCCTGCCTGACAGTCAACACTGTGTCTTTACTCCTGTACTTTCTCTGTTTCGCTGTGGACTTTATATGGCGGCTCCGGTTATCCAGGTAGCTGCCCTGAACCCTCCTCATGAGGTGTGATTTTACCTTCAAAACCTTGTCAGACAGGGGTCTCGACTCCCTGGCCTCCTGCAACCCAGGAGGATCGGACCAGATATCCAACTCTTGCATGTTTGCAACCACACAAGGTACTGATTGAATCGCTGACGTGTTGGGCATCCTGGCATATCCCCAGTTGCCCTGAAACTCATCTGGTGCCCACTGTTCAACGGGGCCCTGATCTGAGTCTGGCGGTTCCACAGTTGTTGAAAATCTGTCCTGACTGCTGTTCTGAACCTCAGGTAGCTGCGTCCACTCGCAATGTGCCTGAGTCGATCCAATATCCTGTGACGGAATGATCGGCGCCTCCGAAGAGCGACTTGAGGTGTGGGTGTTGGTTCCCAATAAATGTGGCAGAGATTGTTGTCGTACCACATCGGCCATTGTCACTGCCACCACTGCCGCGAACACCAGCAACAGCGGGAGGACATTGTGCGTATCTCCTTCAAGGAGCTGAGATTTGTACGGGAGATTATCAGGCATAGGTATGGGTATTTTATGTAACTCTGAAAAAAGCTGAATAAACTGTAGTATGTGAAATACTTGGGTGGAGGGGTCTGTTAACACCGGATTGGGTCCCACAGCAGTTCCGAGTCCCTCATTTAATCCGGGTTTGAGCTGCACATGGGTTAACAGGTGTTGCATAGACTCTGTGGAACGGTACCCAGTGCTGCCGAATCCTGCACTACCTCTGGCTGCTGCGGGTAGTGACTCAACGACGCTGATGGGAGGCTTCAGGTGTTGTTCCAGAACAAACTGACTCACCTTGTCCCCTACTCTCACGTGGTATGGGGTTTGCGATGCATTATAAAGAATGACCTGCACATTTCCCCTGTATGGGCGATCAACAACCCCTCCCATCACATGTAAGCTGTGCTTTAAAGGCATGCCAGACCTATCTGCTATGCGGGCGTAAGTTCCTTTTGGTCCCATGATGGCTATATCCGTAGGGATCAGCTCTTTGCTCCAAGGCAAAATTGTTACATCTGCTGCAGAATACAAATCATATCCTGCATCTTCAGAATTCGCAGATGTGGGGGGCGTGGCTTGTGAGCTCAACCACTGAACATACAATCAGTGTTCGAAAAACTCAGGCTGTGTGTCCCGCGTCGCATCCTGGCGAGTGAGATCAGTTTCGGGCCATTCCCGCTGTCGCGAGCCCTGATGTCCCATAGGAGAGGGGGGGCGGGGTGATGAAGGTGGGCTGGGCACTTTACCCTCAATGGAATGAAGTGCGACCGTCAATTTCCGCACCCCCTTCCTACGCCTGCCCTGTACCTCCTGAGGAACCAGCTCTACATGCTTTTCAAAAGCCATTCTGTGTATGACTGGTCCGCAACTCACCACCGGTCTGGCTGATGTTGCTATTGGCAATCTGCCGTGATGAACTCCATCAGAGGGGGGGTTCACAGACGGCTCCTTACTGTACACCCTCTCCTTAGCGTTCAGACTCATGCGAGGTGCACAGCGCTCACACAGATGAGGAATATCTCTGAAAAATGGATCCGCCCACACACTGTATGTGTGAAAGACACGTGGGCAGTCAGCATTCGTGCATGGAATCTGCCAGCAGTATTCATGAATGCTGGAGAAGCCCTTCAGCCGCTTCCCTTCTGTATTTTTCTGCCTGTGTTCACTGTGCACATACCTGATTTTGCTCATATGCCTCGTCATGCGGACATTAGCAATCGTGTTGCGTTGTACCTGAATTCTTTCATCATAATCCTGGATTGATTGCTCTGGTGGTTGAACCTGTACGAATTTTAATGATGCACTGATTGAGGTTTCCCATGCTGATAGTGCGGTGTGCGATGCACGAATCGTGGCACTTGCATCAACGATGGCATGCCCGGTACAACACACAAATTATAACGAAGAACAAATTAAAATCCAAGAATCAACTTTCGTCCTATGTCTGCAACATATATAAAAACCCTGAGGCATTTGTACTTTACAATACCGCCATCAGTTTTGCACACTGGCAGGTTCAAATTGACCGTAACGCCCTGATTGCCGCCTTTGATGCGGCTTTTGCCTGCCCCAATGAGGGCCACTGGCCTTTGAACATCTTCCAGTGCCCCTTTGTCAAAGAGCTCGAAGCCTGCCAAGGCCTCCATTTCGGATCCTGTGTCGACTAAAGCTTCCAGATCCTTGTCGCCGAGGCTCAGCGCCGTCTGCTGGAATTGGACCCGGGCCGGAATAATCATTTCGGTCCTGTCCGCGTCTTTTCCCGATTTTCCTCGTCGTATCCGGGGTCGAACCACCTCATCTTGTATCTCATTGAGATCAATCTTGACCTTCCTTCGTTCAGAGATTCTCACGTTGACGACTTTGTTGATATTCAAATGCCAGATCGCCTTTTTGGTGCTGGCCCGTACAGGCTGTGACCCTGGGGCGCTGATGCGACGGACGTCATGATGGCGTCGCCGCTTACGGGGCCGCCTGTGCCCCTAAGGGTTCTGTACTGCCGGAGGAGTTGTTTCTGTAACCTCCTCCCTCGCGGTCTCCTCCTCGGCCTCAACTTGCCGCAGCCTGCCCGTCTGTCGTCTCTTGCTGTCGGAACCCTTCCGATTTTTTTTGTCCCTCTCTTTTTTCTTCGAATCACTTCGCTTTTTTGGATCTCTGTCCTTTCTATCGCCTGGGCAATCCTTCCGATGATGACCGTACTTGCCACATCCAAAACATTTGTGGTCTTCCGTCTTCAGTGATCGGTCCGACCCATGTGGGCTGTTACCCCGTGTTGTTCGTGATGCTGTTGTCGACGTCTTCCCTGACGACCATGAACTTTGCGTTTTGGCAGAACCATCGGATGCAGTGCTGTACCGTCTGTCATCTTGTTGCCGCGGTTCTCTCAGATCTCAATCTCCACGTCGATGCACATATCGGTCACGGAAACTGCGGTGTCTATCCTCCTGATATCGGTCCCTGGAGCGGCTGTCACTCGACCGTCGGAACTCTTTGCGACTACTAAGATTTAGGCTCTAACCAGCACCCCTTAGAAAGCACTGCACCTTGGACTCATTCATTGTATCACACTGAGGCTGTACAAACACAGAGTATGTGACAAACCACTGACTTATTTACACTCGCAGTTTCCCATTCACTTCGTTTACTTTACACGCTTTGCTTGTTTGCTTTCTCTATTGCCCTTTGCTTGTTATTTGTGTTGTGCACATGTGACCACCATGGGTATTTCCTACCAAGAGCAAAAGAATGAATAGCGCCAATAGCCCACATAGGCTCCCACTCAAAGAGGGGCGCATAGCACGAAACGTTGTTAAATAGTACTAAAAGCGACTCCAATAGCCTTAGAGACACAGGGTTGCAATGATACAAAATCAGTATAAATGACCATCCAAATCATGATCATCATGCATCAGTGACCATCCCATTCATGATCATCGTGCATCAGCAAATGACATGCATGCCAGTAAAATGACATCAATGTGTCGATCTGTCAAAACCTTTTTAACCTGTGGTGCTTAGGATTGTGGGTCCACTTCACTCCCCCCTCGTCGAAGACCACGTGGGCGTACTTCGTCGCGTCTTCGTGGCTTTTCGACGCTGAGCCGTTGTGATTGGCACCGATCTTGTCGCTGTTGACGACTCCTCACTCCTACGATCCTTCAGACTCCCACCAGGTCGCTGTCGCTCTTCAAGGCTTCCGCGCTGCCCTGCTTGAGGTCCACAGCTACGCGTTGTACTCGATTTCCTTTCAGACGCGTTGTCGCTGTCCTCACTCTCTTCTGCACTTCGGCTGGATCTTGTTGTACTCCTTGCTCATCCTCCGATTCGCGCGTTGGGGACGACGCAGGACGGTTGTCGTTCTTCACGCAGTTCGCATCTTTTCGAAGGGCCTCAGTCTGCAGTACTCATCTTCCTGGAGGCTTCGCAGTCGTCATAGTCCTCCATTGACTTCAGTCTTCATAGGCCTTCTTTGATGCTTCGGCCATTCGTTCAGTCGACTCCAAGTTCGATTTACTTCATTTTGGCCCAGCGCGTCGACGATTTTGCATCCGTCTGATATAGTGATTGTGCAGGTTGACGAACGCACAGATTTGCTGGGGTACCGACTCCATTGCGGGGCAGTGCCATACAAACCTAACCTTGGGGTCTCAAAACCAACTACCCTTCCAGTATCTACTACACTCAGGCGCAACAGTGTTTTCAGTCAGCAGTGTACAGTCAGTCACACTCCACCTATTCCTAACTCTCTCTGGACTATTGCAAACAAACAGTCTGTGGTTAAACAGTCAACAAACAGCAGAGTATCAAGTCAGGCACTTTTTTTGGGTCTTCTTGCTTTCCCCCCTGGTCTCAGACAAAGCGCACGTGCGCGCTTCAGATATCGCGCTTCAGACTTGTTCCAATTTTGCAGACTACTCCCTTCAGGTTGCATAAGTCGGTCTTTTCGTCCCTTTTTTTATTCTTTTTCTTGTCAACAGTATGGTTAAAAAGAAGAGTGTACCCCGCCGTTGGGCCTCTCCTCCGGCGACTGCGCCAGCTGCTGCTCTTGCAGTGCCTGTGCCAGTCGCCCCTCAAACCCCACGTCTCCCCAGCAACCCGCCTCCGTCGCTGCCGTCGTACGTCAACACGGCGTATGAGCACGGACAGCCTGCTGGGTTGACCACGCCGACGTGGGTTCGGTTCCATGGGGCCTGGACCTTGCAGACTCCAACTGCAACTCCTGCCCTGTGGTTCGGATCAGGAGGCGCCGCGCTTCCAGGCGTGCCCCGCCGCTCCATGCGGCGCGCCCCCCGGCTCACCCCTGCTGGGGTCCACTGGGTGTGGACCTGGGACCCTCCGGGCCCCAGTGTTCCTGTGCCCGAGGAGTGGGTAATCCCTCCTCGCCATGGTCCTCCCGCTCTCCCCCAGGAGGAACTCCTCTTGGAGGTTGAGGACGTGGAGGTGATCGTGGAAGTGGAGGGCATCGGCCCTGAGCACCAGCGCGCAGCCCACGCCGCCGTCGCCGCCGCGCTGCTCTCCATCTTCCTCGCCGCCTACGACCACTTCTTCTCCAACTTGTACCTCACCTGGATGCACCTATACGGAGGTCAATTTGCTCGCAATCTTTTGCTCCTTCTTGGTACTGCCTCTGGCTCTTGCTCATCGTGTACTCGTTTCCGTGCCTCTTCACTTTTCTCTTCGCGACGTAGCGTTCGTTCCGACTTCCTTTGAGCCATCTTCCTTGCTGTTTCCAGGATCCCACTGAGATCGTGCAGCCGACAGTAAGAGACAAACTGGTATGTCAAATTACCGTTGTCTAACACGAATGCGCTGATAGGTTCCCACGTGCTGTCGCTAACTTCGTATTCAGCCCATCGTGTGAGAAATCGCCACCCGTGCTTGTACTTGTGCTGCAGGATCGAGTCCACGGTGTAGCAGTCCTTCTCTTTCATTTCTTCGTCGTCCATTTCAGGAAGCTGCTGTACCCCGTCTTCTTCTTGCACGCCACCTTCGTTTTTGTCCTCGTCAGCCGCCATCTTCGACCTCTCCGCTTCGATCGCCAGTTCTTCCCATGCTTCCAGGTCGTCATCTTCCACCGCGGTGTACTTTTTCAGTTGGTTGTAACCCACATCGACGAACCCTCCCATGCTTGGGCTCGCCTTAACTTTGACAGTACTGGGCCCAACTTCCGTCACCAGGTATGGTCCGAAGTACGGCAGATCCAAGTCGTTTCGTGGCCATCGAGGAAAACGAGTATGATGAACGAGTACCAGGTCTCCCTCTCTGTACTCGGCGTGTGATTTCCCTCTGTTTTGTCGACGGTGTTCTCGATTACGCACTCTGGTCAGCAGCTCTTGTGCCTTCTCAGCCATGGTTCTTTGCTCTTCAAGCCATCCTTTCACCTTCACGTTGCAATCGTCCGCGGTAGGGAACTCGTAAAAGAAACCCGGACGTCCCAAAAACAATTCGGTGGGAGCGTATCCGGTCCGACTTGAGATTTGATTGTTCATCATGTAAACGGCTACAGGCACCAGCTTAATCCAGTTGCGGCTACTTTCTTCGGCAAGTAGTATTCTTGTAATCGCCTTGAACGCTTTGATCTGCCTCTCGCACTGCGTGTTCTTCCTCTTATAGTTCGGCGTCCCGAAATCGACCTCGACGCCCATGTTCTTGAGGACTCCGGTGTACCAGCCAGTGTTTGAGGTAAATCTGATGTCTCTGTCACTGTGTATCCGTTTCGGCATCCCGTAGGATTGTATCCAACCTTCGAACAGCTCTTTCAAGACAGTTTCTCCATCGCATCTCTTCGTGAGCGGAAACACACGTGTGTACCTGCTCAATCCACAGGTCACAAGCAAGGCGAAGTTGTGCCCTGAATACTTGGGCATCTCCGTGAAGTCCAGGTACAGAACACTGTTCACCATTCTCAGTATTGGTAAGTGAGCTGTTAAACCTTGATCAGCACTTGTGCTTTGCTTGGCCTTCGAGCATGAGCATTCCATGCAAACCTCCCTTAAGACTTCGTTCAGTCGCTCTTGGCTCAGGGTTGTGGAGAAATGCTTCTCGAAAAACCAACGTGTTCGTTCCACTCCAGGATGTCCGTTCGTCTTGTGTGCCCATCGCCCCAGCGACTTCACGTGTGTTGACGGTACACATATCACTTCTTCTCTGTACAGGTGACTCGCCGTACGTGCCCATTGGACTCCTCCGTCATCTACGAAGCTTCGTCCCTCCTTCAACGTTTTCAGGATGGGATACTCGGGCAACAGGTTTCTGACCTTCCATTCTGTAGATTTCGAGGGTGTAGCCTTTGCGAAGAGGTCCAACTGCACGTCCATCTTAGCGAAAGCCTCCTTCACGAGTTCTTCCGTGTCTCCTCCCAGCAAGTCGTTGAACGAACCTCGTGAAAGGTAGTCGCATAACTCGTTCTTCACGCCAGGAATGTGGAAGGTCGCCAATCGAAGTTGTGATAAAAAGGTCCACCATCTCCTGATCCTCTTTTGTTCGGGTGGAGGCTTATGTAGGAATGCTTGTGCCGGTTCCTGATCACACAACCACGTAACAGGGTTTGACCCCACGATGCGAGTCTGGCTTGCCAGCAACAGGACTCCGCTCATGATCTCCTGCTCGTAGGTTGGGTAGTTCTTCCGGGCGTCATTCCACTTCCAGTTCCAGTGGCCTAGCGGGACGAAACGCCACTCGTCTTCATTGTACTCGTGTCGTAGCGTTCCGTCTCTGTTTACGCCCAGCGTTCTGAGCTTTTGGTCCACTTCTTGGCACAATTCCCTGTTCAGGCGTTGCCATTGGAAGAGTGTACCTCCGCCTCCAACATCCGACGCGTCCGTGACCAGCAACATCTCACCAACTGGCCGAGGTACGCCTAAGATCAGGCAGTTCTTGAGTTTTCCTTTCATTTCCTCCAGTGCTGCTTGCTCTTTCTCTTTCCATTGCCACTTGGTCTCGTTCTTGATGAGGTCGGTCAAGGGTGCACTACTGAAGGTGAAGTTCTTCAGGTGTCTTCGGTAAAAGTTACACGACCCCACGAACTGGCGTTTTTTTTTGACACCTTCGGCTTTTCCATTGACTTCAGACAGGTCAGAGTCAAGCAATGGTCGCAACTTTGCATCCGTTGGCTTCCACCATCCCGGTCCAATCGTAAACCCCAGATACTCCATTTCACTCCGGAGGAACTCGCACTTCTCCAGCTTTATCCTCAAGTGTTGCTCTTGACAGACTTCGAAAAACTCGCTCAAGAGTACTACATGGTCTTCAACCGAGTTGGTCCCTAGCAGCACGTCGTCAATGTGCGCCTCCAACACGGCACCTCTTGTGAGTAGCTCTTGAACGGCTGGTCTCTTCTTGACGAGGCACAGGACTTGAGACATCATCTCCTGGAACAAGGCTGGGGCGTTGCTAATGCCAAAAGGCATCACTCGCCACTTGAAAATACGGCCTTGTGGAGTGATGAAAGCCATCATGTCCTTTGCGCGCTCCGTCAGGTCCACTTGCCAAAACCCTGACCTCTTGTCCATCTTCGTCTTGAACCTGCAGTCCGCTGCGTTTTCCACCGTGTTCTCCATAAACGGCAGGGACCCACTGTGCTGCTTGATCTTGCGGTTGAGCTTTTGGTAGTCCACGACTAACCTCTTCGCCGTAGACCCTGGCTTCGCCACTAGGAAACAAGGGGAACAATGCTTGGGGTAGTCTCCCTCCTTGTAATCTTCGATCAGCCCCGCCTCCACGCACTCCAAAACTTGCCGCATGATCTCGTCCATGTCAGCTTTGGAACACGGATAAGGCTTCGACCTTATTCGATCCTTGGCGTGCTTTTTTTTCAGCTCCAAGTCAAGCTGTACCAGCTTTTTACAAGTTCCAGGTGATGGCAATGGTTCGAACACCTCGTGGTACTTGTGTAAGATGTTCCACACGCGCTCGTCGTGTTCTTTAACTTTGCTCATGAAGTCTTCGCTCGCTTGCAGGTTGCTTCGCCCGAACTCATCCTTCTTTCGGTTGTGGAGACCGTCCGGTTTCACTTCTTCGGGTATCCCGACTTCAGTTAACCCAAAAGCGCGTTCACATCTTTTGGTACGTTCTTTCTTCCTCTGGTGCTTGTTCTTCTTGCATCTCTTCGTGCCACCTGTGTTGAGTTCCTCATCGGCATAGTAGTCCGTAGTCTCCCTGTACTCTTCCAACAGGTCACACAGATCGGTGTAGTTCAAGACCTCCGAGTACTCGTCTGCCGCTCCATCATCGTGATCGGGCAAGTAAACCTTAGACTTCCAGAGGTCTTTCAACTCCTCTTTCTGAATCTGATCGATGCGCGTCCAGAGTAGGGCCTTCACTTCTTCTCGATCCTGCTTTGACATGGGCCACGACTCTGTCGGCTTGGCTAGATTCGTCTTTCGCTTCTTTGTTTCGAACCGGTACTGGAATCCATGCCATTCGCTCTTCGGCTGTAGGTTCTCCTCGATGGTTCGTCGGAGCAACAATTCTTCGTTTTCACAAGACAAAAGAACGTCGTTGAACATGTCCTCGTACTCCATCGAAGTTGGGTAGCTCCCTTCAGTCACAGGTGTGATGGTGCTTATACTAGGAGCTTCCGACAGCCCATCGCTGTCGTGCACTTCTTCTGAGAATTCACTCTTCTCTTCCGCCGGGAGTTCTCGGTTTCCTTTAGGTAGTTCTTTGATGGTCACCTTCATGTCTTCGCGTTTTCGGTCTTGTTGCGATTCCTTCAGGTCAGGGAAGTGTTGTAACATGTGCTTTCTTCCCCATCCTCGGTTGTTCTTCGTGATCTTCTCGACAACTTCGGGGTTCAAGTCCTATCGCGCCACCGGGTTGAGCGATCCGTCAACAAGACATAAATTCGTTCGCCACTTGGGAGCGGGCAGTAGCTCCACCCCGTAGTCAACTTTGTACATAGGAACATCGGGTAGTCGTACTTGGGTTATTGTCAGCTTGGTCAATAATTCTCTCCACGTTTTCTTCATCCATTTCCCTTCTTCAGGTACGACAAGGATTACTCGTGCACCTTCCAACGCGACTTTCGTCAAGACTTTCTCCATTTGGGAGAACGTTGGGTTGGCGTACAGGTACTTCCATCTCCCCAGGTCTCGCCAATCGTACCACCAGGCGCTGTTGCCTTGTCTCCAACAGTAGAGTTCGCTGTCTGCGTTAACGTGGTTAGCGAAGAGTTCGATAAAATCGTCACCGCAGGGATCACCTTCGATGTTCAACTCCTCTTACGCGTGTAGCTTCATCTCCGTGGCTAAGGTGTAGGTCTCCAGGGTTAGTCATTAGTAGCATTTCTTTCTCGAAACGCAGCAGTCCTTCGACCTTAACTTCCGTGTCCAGGTCAAAGCTGATGTCCCTCAAGACCTTTACTCCTTCGACAATCTCCGCGGTCTCTTCGAGGTGCACCTTCTCCCACTCTCCGTCGTCTGTCCGTACTAGGAGGTGTCTCGGTGACTGAAGGCCCAGGTAACGAATCTCCGGGTTCTCCTCGAGGAAGTCCTCACCGAGCACTGCGTCGAACGCGTCCGTCTCGAGGACTAAGAAACTTTGCGGTAATCTCCTTCTCCCCAGAATCACCGTCCCTTTGTACTTCCCTTCGGTCAGGCATATTCTCCCGTCGCCAATACGAATACCTACGCTCGGCGCGTACTCAATTTCTCCCTCAGGTACGTGTTTCGCCGCCATTATACTGCTCGTAGTCCCCGTATCAATAAAACTTTCAATCGCGGATGCTTCGGTTACTTCGACTGGCAACAGGTAGCCCTTCCCCAAAGAGCCGCCTCCCTACTTGTCTTGCGGAGGGAGTGGCTTTGCGTCCATCGTCAACGCAAGTCCACAGGATTTGGCCATGTTGGTAAGGTTCTCTTGAAGCTTGAGGAACCTCCTTCTCTTTCGGTTGCTTGGTCCCTCTTCTCCTTCAGCGGCTTCAGGCAAGGGAATCGCGTTGGGTGACGGTGTGGTTTGGCTTGGTTGTCCTTTGCCGGATTCTCCTTTGCCACCTTTCTCTCCATTGCCTTTGCCCTTTCCGTCGCCTTTGCCTTTTCCGTCGCCTTTGCCTTTCCCTTTGCCAGGATCTTCTCCTTGTTTCTTGGCTGCAGCGCGGGCTTTCCTCTCGTCCCTTTCTTTCGTCCAGCATTGGTCATGAGCATGGTTCCTTTTTCCACAGTACTCGCACCACACGATGGAATGGAATTGAGGCGGTTGCCATACCCACTCTCCGCGACCGCCTCCACGACCGCTACCTTTCCCACGTCCTTTTCCTTTGCCTTTGCCTCCGTTGCCTTTTTGTCCTTCTGACCAGTATAAGTCTTGGATTTCTTCGTCTTGACCAGCTTCGGGAGGCGGTTCTTGGTTTTGGTTTTTGTTCTTGTTCCCTCCTTTCAGGAAATTGAGTTGAGCTTCGCGTTCACCATCGACATGTTGGTCTGATATTCGTTCGAGGGCGAGTTCCTCCAGCAAGTCAGCCAAGTCTTGATAGCTGTGCGTCTTCGCCTTCCTTTCCACGGTCGACCGACATTCGGTCCAAGTCTTCTTCTGAATCTTTCGGGTCAGCAAAAGGAGTTTCTCGGTCTCGGACATAGGAATCTTCAACTGGGTCATAAGGCTTTTGAGCTTCTGCAGCAGTTGACGAACATCGGCAGGAGTTGGGAGTTCTTTAAGTTTCTGTACTTTCTCCAAGGCTCCGCGAATGGATGCATCTGTCTCGAAGTGAGGGAAGGCAGACTCCACTTGTTTCAGAACGTGTACCCATGATTCCGACGTGGTTAAGATGTCGTCTACCACTCCTCGAAGCCATTTGTTCTTGCAGCCTGTCACCATCAGGTCGGCGCGGGTCATCTCATCTGCAGCTTTCTGCCCTGTCATTCGCAGGTACCTCACGAAGTCACGCGCGTACAGGTCGAGGCGCTTCCCAGTGAACACAGGTAGAGGTATCTCCAGCTTTCCTTTCGCTGTGCCCTTCGTACCACTCCCTGAATCTTTGCTGTCGTCGAGGTCGCTGTCATCCACCTTGGAAGGTGAAACGGCGAGCAGTGCAAGCGCGGTTAACCCATGCTTGTCGCGCGCCTCCTGCAAGCTACCCACCTTGATCCTCACAGCAAACTCGTCCGGCAGGTACGACTCCTTGATCCTCGGAAGGAAGGGTGAAATGCCTTTCTGATGTTCGTCTAACAGGTGGAGTCCTGTTACCTTGGAGAGCGCAGAAGTGTTCAGGTCACTTTCGATGCGACTTTTCCCAGACTCCTCCAACTCGTCTAAACGTCGGGAGATCTTCTTCTGTTCCTCCAACATCTTCGACAAAGAGTCTTGGATTTCCGTCGCACGGCTCAGCTTCGATGTCGTGGACGCCGCCGACGCACCCTTACTGGTTGTCGACCTTTTTGTCTTTGTCGAACGAGAAGTGTGAGAACTTGTCGAGGAAGTGGGAGGTGAGGAAGGTGGTCCTGGTTTTCCAAACTTGAACTCACCTATGTCATGCTTCTTCCCCTTTGACCTCTCGGACACTGTTGTTCTCGACTCCCTATCCTCATCCTTCCTTTCGTCCACTCTCCCTGACTCAATCCTGGCCATCATGGTCCTAAACCACTCTAGCTTACCCTCGCTCGCTAGTTCCTTCGCAAAGTCAACTGCTTGCTTCCATTCCTCCGGTTCACCTACGCTGCCGTCTTCGTGCTTGGCGTCGTCCCTGTCGACGCTTTCGTGCCTTTCACCTCGAGCGTCTTCGCGCATGGGTTCGTGTTCACGAGCGTCTTCGCGCACTTCTGTCTCTGCGCTGGGACCCGACACATCTCGCACCTTTACCTCTGGATCAGGGTTGAGACTTTTAGACGCAGGGTTTTCTGAGGATGAGGGTTTAGATTCAAGGACTTCCTTTAACTCTCGCCTGTATTCTTTCACAGACTCTGAGGTGGTCTCATGGGACTCATCTGTGGAGGTTGTTGTAGGGGTGTCTTTTTCTTTCGCCTCAGTTGTGGTTGGGGGATCCATGTCACTCGTCTTGTTTATCACAGTTCAGATTCAAACAGGCAGAACTGTTCACAGAACTGACAGAACAGACAGACACAGACAGAATCAGGCGCCTTTGTATAGTTGACACCATCAGAATCGTTCGCTCTGCTACCACTAAGATTTAGGCTCTAACCAGCACCCCTTAGAAAGCACTGCACCTTGGACTCATTCATTGTATCACACTGAGGCTGTACAAACACAGAGTATGTGACAAACCACTGACTTATTTACACTCGCAGTTTCCCATTCACTTCGTTTACTTTACACGCTTTGCTTGTTTGCTTTCTCTATTGCCCTTTGCTTGTTATTTGTGTTGTGCACATGTGACCACCATGGGTATTTCCTACCAAGAGCAAAAGAATTAATAGCGCCAATAGCCCACATAGGCTCCCACTCAAAGAGGGGCGCATAGCACGAAACTGTGTTAAATATTAGTAAAAGCGACTCCAATAGCCTTAGAGACACAGGGTTGCAATGATACAAAATCAGTATAAATCACCATCCAAATCATGATCATCATGCATCAGTGACCATCCAAATCATGATCATCATGCATCAGCAAATGACATGCTTGCCAGTAAAATGACATCAAAGTGTCGATCTGTCAAAACCTTTTTAACCTGTGGTGCTTAGGATTGTGGGTCCACTTCACTCGACTCTTGTCTGCGCTGGAGTGCCGTTTGTCGTCCTTGCCGTGCCTGTTGTCCCGATTTCGGTGATAGTCTCGATTGTCCCAATTTGTGGACCTATTCTTGTACTTGTCTTCCGATGATCTTCGCCTCGTGACGTCGCGATTCAACTCCCGAACAATTAAAGAAGGTCCCTACCAGGACCGGCCCCCGCTGTGCCCCTTCCGCCTGTAACCCCTGCCGATTTGCTCCTGATCAACGATTGCATTGTTCAAAATCCAAGGTTCCAAATCCAAAAATATAGAAAATAAAATCCTCCTTCAACCCTGAATGGCAACCAGATCCCACAAATACAGCAATAACCCAATTCACAATCCAAATCAGGCTGCGGGCTTTCGTTCAGCACATCGATTGTCTCACGATGGCGGGCATGTACAAGAATTGCACCAAGGAAGAAAGCCCTGAAATTGGCATATGAACACAAATGAAGCAAGGTTGGGGAAGGAGGTAAACATACACACCTACAGCCATAAACCCCTCATTCCCTGGACTCAAGACCTTTCCTTGACTCACCAACATATTGCCCTGAACCAGGTCAAATGAGATGGCTGAATGCCATGTGTCACAAGTCAATACACAAACCCCAAAAATGTGTTCACTCCCAAGCCTCTAAATCCTAGCCCAATAGGGGGGGTGGCGTGTCATGGCCTAGAGTGGCACTCAGGATCATGCCCTACCCTGACATAACCTTGGATGGACTTGGAGTCGAATGGGCTTAGAGAAATGACCTATGAGTTTGAACTCATAACATGCCCAAAAACTGCCAATTCACTCCATTGGCCATATATCACACATATGCTCAAAATTGAAGTTACTACTTATCCGAAGGCTCAAAGCATGCATGGAATCGAAGTCTAGTATTCCTGGAGGATAGAGACCAAAGGCCAATGCCCATGTACATCCCCACTTTACCCTCGAAACCCCTTCAGATATGGGCGCCACGCACTGCCCAAGTCAGCCCATGATTTTGAGGCCAATTCTTGTAATCTCTCGTGCGCCAAGCCAAATGGAGTACGCGATCCGGCATATGGTGGTGTTCAACTCCAAAGCATATGCCAACATATGAACAACATACCATGGTTCGACTCTCCATAGGCTTCTTGCTGTTTGCTGACCAGGTAAGTACACAAAACGCAAAAATGAGCAAAAATTGAGGTCAAAAACATGAAAATCTGACCAAATACAAAGTTGTCATGATAGTATATCTCTATGCTCACCCATGATATCCGCTCATGATTCAATACACAAATGATTGGAACCATTTGCGAACAATTCCCCCACTTGGATCCCCAATCGGGCGCATGGAGATACCTTCGCCACTAGTATCTACATGCCCCATGAAAATGGGAGTGCACCCATGGATCTCTTTGTCAAACATACCATGAGCAATACATACGCGGTAGACTTGGTCTAGCGCTTTGCATTTCACAATTGGGACATGGGCAAAGCCCTTGTCACGTATGGCTCCCCATCTCTTCGGCCACACGAAGATATATAACATGGGCGTGAGCATATCAAACATACACCATGCATACAACACATACCCTCAAAATATGGCTCCCACCATGATATGCCATGTCCCTCCATTGACATAACTTCACGTTAAAAATACGTAGGAACCCAAGGAAAGTTGCTATGCAACCCCAACACTCATGCGGTACACTTTAAAGTCGCATTAAAATATTCGGTTGCACGGTCCAAGAGTTATATGTCACTTTATACCCTCTTGACCCTTTTCCCTTGCTACACCGGGCATGTGTGCGCACCAAAGGCGTTTGATGCTTCCTAAATTCACTTGAGACTAAGGCGCTTGCAACCCAACCTTCCTTATACTCTTTCCTCACACTCGCGCGTAGATATGGTCCTTCAAAGTGGTCCCACGATTCACTTTTGTTTCCCTTATATCTCCAAGTCAAATGGGTGGCAAGTATAAGGGAAACCTGATTCGGGCATAGGGAAATGAGTATGACCACTCGAAGAAGTCCAAATCAAGTGCGGCGATGTCGAAGTCGAAAATCCGATTTCGACATCGCGAAAAATTCAGATTAAAATTTCGAGTGCTTATTTAGAAAATTGCGGAAGCAACGAACCCTTTGCTGATGAAAATCTGACCCTTCAACGGAGTATCCGCCAAAATATCTGGAAATAACAGTTAACCAATCGGTTAACGTAAAATTGCGAGCCAACTGACAGTCGCCGATACATTGACCATCAGAACGAAAGGCTGAAAAATTACGGAAACATTATGATAATAAAACCCTGTTGATTCCTGATATTCCGATATATAAATCTCCGCTGGCGGCGCCTCTGGACTGAATATGGCCGCTCGTAGCCGGAATGGCCAAACCTATCACACTATCACATCGGGTTAGTTCAGGTGGACGGGAGAGTATGATATCAGCCAATGGCGGCTTGCCGGCACATAGATACACACCCCAAGTGACCCCAAGATGGCCACGGGGGTCCGAACCGGCTTCACCCCCCTTCTCAGAGCGTTGTCACCGCTCGGAAGTCATTGAAGAGAGGACGGGAGGACCCCAATGGGCTCCAACCCCCCCCTCCATGTCCCAAGGACACATGGAGGCCCCATACACGTCGTAGGCGTCCCCCATGCCCCAAGGGAGGGGTGAGGACACTGATACTCAGCGCCCTACGCCATATCCGGTCTCCACTTGATCTACAACATGGACCAAGGGGATCAAAGATAGAAAAACGTCGTCGGTCGACCTAAATAAGTATACCACAGTGAAATATATACGTGGAGATCGAGTGAAGGGGGTATATGGCCAATCAAGGCCGAAAAATCCCCGGATGAACGCCCTCACCCGTCTCCCCAAGCACAGAAACAAACAAAATGCCTAGGGGGGATCCATTACGGTGCTACAGCAGCAACCAAATGGACCAACACGTCCTTGACATCCAAAGAAATATTCTTTTTTCTTAGGTAGTCCATCCAGACCGTGGTGTACCTCGGCACAAAAACTACTCGGAGGTTCCCACGAATCCCTGGATGCGGCGAATCCCTTCCAACTGACTTTATAAAGCCTACCCCCAGGCGTCCCCGGGTCCGGCTTGTCCGCCAGGATTCTCTCGGCGGTGAAGTCGTCGTCCTCACCCTCGTCGTCCGAGTCCACATCGCCGGCCGTGAACTCGAAGGTGACGGGACGTCCGCTGGGGTCCGGTGCTCGGGGACGAAGCTGGGTGTGGTCGCGGTCCAGGATCTTGTTATCCCCCACACGAACCGCATACACATCCTGCCCGACCTTCCGCACGATTACCCCCGGCACATATCAAGATGCCTGCCGATGCCTGGACAGGACATCCTTGTGGTGCCGCTCCACCCACACGGTGTCTTGGAGAGCATACTTCTGGACTTTTCCCTGCTTGACGTACTTGACCCTCTTGTCATGCTCGTCCTGTAGTGCCTTGCGCACCTTGGCCGCCGTGTCGTCCGCCTCCGCCATCATAGCGTTCGCATCCCGGGCCACTTTGCCATGGTTCATCCACGGGAGAGTGCGTGACACTCGATCCCGTAGGAACAGGATGCGATGGGGCGACAGTCCAGTGGGTCCCGGAAGGTCGTGATACGCTTGGAGCACTCTCCACAGCGAGTTATACCAGTTCCGGCCCGGTTCGTCAATGTGCAGCTGGCGGAACTTCTCGAACATCTGCCGCCCGGCCACCTCAGCACGGCCATTCGACCGGCTGTGGTACGCCACGGTCTTGGCGTGCCGAATCCCCATGTGCCTGCACATCGTCTTGAACCACGTCCCCACGAATTGACTGCCCCGATCGCTGCAGATGACAGCCGGGACATCGAAAATCGTCAGCCAATGCCTGATCATGGCATTAGCGACAGTCTTGGCCTGCAGCCCCACTCCATACTTGTCCTTCTTGTCCTTCTTCTTGGACTTCTTGCCAGGGACTGCCACGATATACCCACTGTGCCTATCTACCGCCAGAATGACACAGTCGTAGGTCTCTCCTTCCACGGTGACCTCAGGCATGGCGAATACATCCATGGCCACGGACCGCATAGGGGCCTCCGGTATAGCCGTATACACCGGGTTGCCCGCTGTGGAGTGGTTGGGGCTCTTCGTGGCCCGACACACGGCACAGTCGCTGCAGTACCTATCCAGGATGGCGTAGTACCCAGGAGGGAACTTGAAACGCCACTCCAGGTCCTGCTGCATCTTGTCTCGACCAGGGTGCATGAGCTGGGCGTTGTGCCAATGGTCAATGAGCTCCTCCACTCGGTTCTCGGGCACTAGCAGCTTGTCCTTGAGGAACAACTTGTCGCCACCCTCCGTCAAGCCCTCGGGCCACTCGTCGTCCGACGGGGCGCTCACGGCATTCCAGTACTTGCTCCAGTGCTCGGATGCCGCGTAGTCGTCCGACCAGTCCTCTGTGAGCACCGACCTGACTAGCTCTACAGGGGCCACCATCCATTGCTCGAGGGTTTCCTCTCGAATAGCTTGGACGCGGGCACCCCGGAACTTGGCCAGGTCCGTACGTTTTGCCATCATCACAAAGCACTTGACCCCCTCTTGCTCCATGACCTTCTCCACCTCGATGATGCGCCTGGCCTCCTCGGTCTCCTCGGCGTCGCCATGGCTGGATATGTCCATCCACGCCTTGCCCCCGGGGTAGGCCCAGCGACTGAGGCAGTCTGCCACAGTGTTGTCCTTCCCCGGGACGTACACGACGCTGAGGTCGAACTTGGCGAACGTCTCGTGCCATCGGGCCCTCCTAGCCGCTGGTCCTGAGGGGGTGTCGACATGCTCCTTGTGCCAGCTCTGTAGGGACTGGTGGTCCGTGCAAACCACCACCGGCCGCAGTCCGATGTGGCCAGACCACTTCCTGAGCGCACATACAATGGCGTATGTCTCCTTCTCCCTCGCGGTCCATGTTCGGCGTTGGCCCTCGGCCAGGATCCTGCTCCAAAACGCCACGGGAACATGAGTCCCGTCGTCCCGGACTTGCTCGAGGACTGCCCCCACGGCATAGTCCGAGGCGTCTGTCCGTAGCACGAATCCCTTGTCCGGGTCCACCAAGAATAGCCCCAACTGCCCCAGGAGTCGCTCCTTCAGGCTGTTGAACGCATCCTCCGCCCCAGGGGTCCAGGCAAGTTTCTTCTTGCTCCCCTTCCGGCCATCGAACTTGCCCACTTGCAGCATCTTGTGCAGCGGCCCCGACAGTTCTGCATACATCCGGACGTAGCCCGAATAGTAGTTGCAGAACCCCATGAAGGATCGGAGTTCGCTGATGGTATGGGGCTTCTCCCAGTGGTGCAGGGACGCCAGCTTCCCAGGCATGGGACGGCGTTGCCCGTGACCAACCACGTGACCCGCGAACTCCACTTCCTTCACGAAGAGTGAGGCTTTGGTGGGCTTGCACACCATGTTGTGCTTGTCCAACTCGCTGAGCACTCGGCGCAGATCCTTCTCATGCGCGTCGATGAGCTCGTCCTCAGTCATGTTCTCCGTGCCGGACCCGATGATGATGTCATCCACGAAGGGATCGGCACAGTCCCGGACAAGACCGAGTAGGTCCTCCATCATGCGCTGGAAAGCGGCGTTGCCATTCTTGGCACCCATAGGCACCACTTTCCATTGCATGGGCCCCAGCGGCGTCGACATCGCTGTGCAGGGCCTGGAGTCCGGGTGTAGCGGCATCTGGTGGTAACCGTGTTTCAGGTCCAACACCGTGAAAATCCGCTTTTTCTGTTGCTTTTGGAGGATGGAGTCGATCAGGGGAAGCGAGTACGAGTCGTGCTCAGTCTGCTCATTCAAACCTCTGTAATCAACCACCAATCTCCACTCGCCCTTCTCCTTCTTGGGCACGATGAAGGCTGGGCTGGCCCACTCACTGTCGGAGGGTTCGATCCATCCCCGCTCAATGAACTCGGCCAACAGCTTCTTCATGGCCTCGGCCCGATCGCCCTGAAGTTGGTACTCCCGATGACGATAGATCTTGGGGTTCGGCTTCAGCTTGATCTTCGCTGTGCCGAACCTCCCACGATCTGGAGGGTTCTTGTTGGCGACGCCACTGAATAGCCGCGGATAGGCCTTGATCAGCCTCTCCTTCAGCTCGGCGACCTTCGGGTTCTTCTGGGCCTCTTCAGCCGCTTGCTTTGGTATCGATACAACCGACCGCACTGCGGTATAGGCCTCTTCTGGGTCCGAGTCCGACTTCTCCTCGTCCGATATGCCGTCTTCATCGTCGTGGGTCTCGACTCCCACCGATAATCTTCGAAAATTTGCGGCCTCGGGCTGGTGCTCGTCGCTACCGGTTCCCACTCTTGGAAAACCCCACGTTGGTGGGTCCGACCCAACCGGACCATCGTATTGGTCCGCGATGTGATCCATTACCCTCGCCAGGAACTCATCCTTCTCGTACTTGCCGGTGACCAACATCTTGTCATCCCACCAATGCGGAGATGTGACCATGGCCCGCCTCTTCTTGGCGGCCACACGGTCGTGCATCCCCATCTGCATGTAGTTGACAACGTCGTCGATCTCGGCGTGGGACAGGACGTCAATGCCATCAATAGGCTGATCCGTCCCCTCCTTGGGCTCAAACATGACCTTCATGGGCACCGCCTCCACCCTATGGATGAATGCTTCATCACCCGTGGGCTGGGCTTGCGCCCCATCCACCAGGAAAGCCTTGGTACCCCACGCTTGACCCGGGGAGGGCATTGATACACCCTTGGCGTCGATGAACAACTCCTCCTCTGGCCCGAATGACATCTCGTTCAGGGTGATGGAGTCCAGCGTCGACTTGAGACCCTCCAGCGGACATGGGGTGGATCCTATGCCGGTTATGACCAGGATCGCCTTCGCCCTATTCGCGATGATCTTCTCCACCGTACGTCTGGTATTGTCCAGGGAGCCATGCCAATACATGGGTCCCCACTCCTTCAAACCCCAATGCCTGTGCCAGGCTGAGTCTCCTCGATGCTAATGCCTCCGACACTTCCGCAGAAGTGGGGCATCCCGGGAAGCAAAGACGTCCGTCTCGGGCGCTTCGGCTCCCAGCGTCTGGATCATCCTGGTATACACCTGCGGCGCCATTCCATACTCCGTGAGCTGAACTCCACGGTCTCCTCTGGACTTGGCGCCCACAGCTTGCACCGCTTGGACGATCCGATCCTCTTCCTCAGCATTCCATTGGGATGATCCGCATGCATAGTCTGTGGACAGCCATGTGAGGCATTCATCATCCTCCCGGACCAGCGTTGCGCGATGGGGAAGGGCTCCAATGGCGTTTGCCACCATGAAGTCATACCCCATGATCATATCCCAATCAGTGATGTCGGCCACATAGAAGTTCCCGGATACAGTGCTTCTCTTCGCCAGATCAGGGCGGTTCAAGCGCTCATGCTCCCAGAATTCCATACTGATGGTGGCCTCATGGGTGCCGCCACCCATGATCTCTCCGTTGGCGACCTTCAGGCGGACCGGTCTCCGGCTGGGCTGCAGGAGTTCCTCCCTGAACAACCCTCTCCGGACCAGGCTCACCTGGGCACCCGTATCCACTAACACATCCACCACCTTCTCCTCTCGTCCGCACCGTACTCGCACTTTCAAGTGCAACTGCCGCTCGTCGCCATGAGGTGTATGGACGACTCTCACGGCATGCAACTCTAGCACGTCCGGGTGCATCAGGACTTCAAGGGTATGGTCACGGATGGTGTAGATCTTGGGTTGGTCCTGCCCGTCCACGGGGCTCTCCGTGGTCGCTCCTTCCTTCTTGCCATGTCCCGTACCCACATGTACTTCCCTTGGCAGGGCGCTCCAGGGGTTGGGAGTGGCGAAGCTCAGTGGTTTTGGCTCTTCCGGAGCCTTCTTCGGCACCCGATGTGCCTTCGCTGTCTCTGGGATTCCACTGATTTTCGGAGGAGAGACCTCCGAGGTCCCACTTCCGTGGGGGCTCCTCTAGACTTGGCTTCCCGCAGCCCCTTCCGGCTGCGATCCGCCAGGACTTTGTCCACCACGTTGCTGGGCTTTGAGTTCCTCCAATGTCCTCAACATGTCCTCAGCAACCTCCTCGATCGACCTCACTCGTCGGTCTTGGCCAGGTCCACCACCATAGCCTCTTCCTCCGCCTTTTCCTTGGCCTTTGCCTTGGCCTTTTCTCCCGTCTCCGCCCTTCGCCTTCCAATCGGAAAGCCGCTGCTCCTTGGGCTTCTTCTCGGGGTGAGCGGCGAAGTAGGCCTTCTTGTCCGCCTCATACACCTTGCACTGACGGTGGTCGTGTGCATGGTTATTTCCCTTGCCATAACAGACCCAACACCCGTCGTGCTGAGACCTGTACTCTCGGAACGAGAGCGGTGGGTTCCCGATCCTCCGTGGCCCTTTGCCCCTGGGTCCCGCCCGGCTCCATCTGGACTGATCTTGCCCATTGTTCTTCACGTTGTGCGCCACAAACGCGAAGAAATGGGCCTCCTCGTGATCCTCCCGGGACCAGTGGTCTTGGCCACTTCCACTACCATCCTCCGCGGAGTTGGCCGTGTCCTCCTGGATCTCCCGATGATGGCGGTCTTCTCGGTGGCCTCGTTGTCCATGACCATGTCGATCCTGCACGTGGGCCTCGTTCTTTGCATTGAGCTTCAACTCCACCGTGATGTACTTCACGATCTCGTCCAGGCTCATGCGGGCGAAGATGACTTGCATCCTCAGCGGTTCCCCGCGCCTCCACTCCACGTTGTTGAGGCGCAGCAACCTTTGCCCCATGGAGTCCCCGAATACCTCCACGTACACGGCGTTCTTCAGGCCCAACATCCGGTTGGGTTCGCCCAGGTTCCTCCTGAAGAACTCCATGATACCCGCATGGGTATCCTCCGCCGCCATGATCCTCACCGCCACCCGCTTCTTGGCGCGCTTCTTCTCCTCGTCCTCCACTCGCCTCTTCCAGTTGCTGGGGAGGACGTCCTTCAGCAAGTGGCGGATCTCACTGGCCTCGTTCCAGTCTTCCACCAACTTGAGGCATCTGCGGTACTTCCGCAGATACCGGTTCCACTCCCGGACCCGCAACTCACCGCGGTCCAGCGGCAGTGGAATGGACCACAGGTCCTCCAGCTTCTGGTTCGGAGCGTCCACCCGCTCCTCGTCCTCCAACCACTGGAGGCAGGCCTGCTCCGTACGGATCAATCCTTCCCGGATCTGATCCCGCAGCTCCTCCTTCAGGTCCTGCGCCAGCCGGTGTGGGAATGTCCGGCATACCCACTTGTCCCGCGGCGCTCCCCGCATCTCGCCGACGACCTCCTCGGCGAAGTCCTCCCAGTCCAGGATGAAGTCATCCAGGTTGGAGGGGTTACCATCGTAGTAGGGGATTTTGATTCCCCTGAGGTCGTCAATCCTGATGGCGTCTCCGACGTCTCCAGCCACCACTCCACCGAGACGGATACCACCTGTGGCCGGGGGGTGTGAGTACACTCCCCGTACATCCCTCTCCTCCATGGAGTGCGGTCCAGTTCGGCCTGAACCCATGGGGTTTGGAATGCGGGAAGGATTTGCTCCATCGGCCGTCCATATCCCCGTATTGGGGTCCTTCGCCCACAGGTTTCCGCCTGGATGACCTCGACCATGTCCGTCGGCGCTTCCCATGGTTCGCCCCTGCATGGTGTCGATCTTCTCTTCCGCATAAACCACCATATTCGTCGTGATCGGCACATCCTGGGCGGCATGGGACATCTGGACCGTCAGGCTCCTCGGGTCCGTGGTTACGTGCCCTTCCCGCATGGACCCAGCCGGTGCCGTGTGTTCCCCGAGCATTGTGGATTCGCTGAACATGGGAACAAACGGCAGCGCACCCGGGTCAACACGCGGAGGCGCGTATGGTGCCTCTGCAGGGCCGCCCATGGGTTTCTCCATGGCGCTCCTGAGGATCTTAACCCGCTCCACCAGCTCCACCGCGGCCGGCTTTGCCGGGAGCTCCGGACCCGAGGCGAGGGGCTGTCGCTCCTCTAGCCTTTTCAGGCGTCCCGACATGTCCTCCACTAAGTGGAGGAGGCTGTCTACCACTTGCTGCTGCTTCTGCAGGGCCAGCTCCAGATTCTCCCGGTACGGGGCCTGATCCGCTCGCAGCTCCTCCATGTGGTTCTCCGCGGCCGACTGGTCGTCCAGGATCCCCGCGAGGTAGGTAGGTAGGTGCACTCGGTCGTGGAGAGGCGCCCCATGGTTCCCCCTGGCGTCGCCCCTGTGACGAACAGGAAGAGGCTCCGCGCGTGAAGAGGGGAGGCGGCTTACATCCCGCTAGACCTGACTGTTGGCCCCCAACAAAGCGGCCCCGGGCTACACCGGGAGGGCTGATCGCCGCCAGCGTGACGTGCTTGTCTCGCCGGGAGGGTGTGCCCCCATGCTTGCGCACGTCCCCTCCTTTGGGCGGAACCCTAGGGGTTCACCGGACTTCCTGGCGTATCCCGTTCCCAAGGCATGCATGCACGTTCTTGGTACTAGGGTTCCGAGGCGCTTGGGTGTCGCACGCTCCGCCTCGAGTCCCAAAGCAGCGCAGGCCTTAGGATGCAGCCTTACCCCCGGGCTCCGGATCTCGTTTGGCCGGGTCACCTGCATGGCACGGGCTGCCTCAGTGCCCGGGCTGTGGGCACTGGGTTTCCTACTGTTGGCTTGCGTTTGTGGTTGGGTCCGGGTTGCGGTTGGTCGTGGGTTTTGTTTACCCCTGCCCGTTTTGGCTGGGGTCTTGGGTGGGTGTGTTTGGGCTCCGTTTTTGGTGTTGTCCCTCTTTTGTCGGCTGTTTGTGGTGTTCGTGGTTGGGCTTTGGTGTCGGCCTGCTTTCGGGACCTGTGTGGTTTCGTGCGCTTTTCCCTTGCCCCCCGCCCTTTCCGGTTCCGGTGTGTGGTGTGGGCGTGCGTGCTGGGCCCGGGTTTCGGCTGTGCCCCGCCCTTCTTGGCTGGGTTGTCGGGTTGTGTTTTTTGCGCTTTTTTTTTTTTTTTTCCGGTTGCTGGGTGTCCCTGTCCCGGGCCTTGTGGTCTCTTCCCCCGTCTCCTTTCTTTCGGGCAGGGCTGCTGGCTTTTTTTTTTTTTTTTTTTCTGCTTGTTTCGGTGCCCCTTTTTCCGGTGGGCCGCCGTTTTTGGCTTGGTGTTGCTGGTTTTGGCTGGGTGGTCCCCCTGTGCCTGTTTGGGGGTCCTGTCTTCGGTGCCCTCTGGGTGGGGGGGGTTTGGCCCCCTTCTGTGTTGTTGGCGGGCGGTTTGGTGGCTGTGGCGTGTTTTCGCGCGCCCCTGCCCCCCCCCGCTTTTTTTTTTTTTTTTGGGGGGGGGGGGGGGGGGGGCTCACCTAGCTGTTCCTCCCTTTGCCTTCCCTCGGCTGGCGTTTGCTCTGTGGCTGGTGTGTGGTGTGGTTGGTCCCTCGCCACTCCTGGCGGAGGTTCCTGTGTGCTACTCCCCGCCACTCCTGGCTGGGTTTCGCTGCCGGTGGTGGTGGGCGGTCCCCGCCACTCCTGGCTGGGGTCTGCCGGCGGCGGTGGTGTGTGGTGTGTGGCGGTGGTGTGTTGGTGGGGTTGTGGCTGGTGTGTGGTGTGGTTGGTCCCTCGCCACTCCTGGCGGAGGTTCCTGTGTGCTACTCCCCGCCACTCCTGGCTCGGTTTCGCTTCCGCTGGTGGTGGGCGGTCCCCGCCACTCCTGGCTGGGGTCCGCTTGCGGCGGTGGTGTGTGGTGTGTGGTGTGTGGTGTGTGGTGTGTTGGTGGGGTTGTGGCTGGTGTGTGGTGTGGTTGGTCCCTCGCCACTCCTGGCGGAGGTTCCTGTGTGCTACTCCCCGCCACTCCTGGCTCGGTTTCGCTTCCGCTGGTGGTGGGCGGTCCCCGCCACTCCTGGCTGGGGTCCGCTTGCGGCGGTGGTGTGTGGTGTGTGGTGTGTGGTGTGTGGTGTGTTGGTGGGGTTGTGGCTGGTGTGTGGTGTGGTTGGTCCCTCGCCACTCCTGGCGGAGGTTCCTGTGTGCTACTCCCCGCCACTCCTGGCTGGGTTTCGCTGCCGGTGGTGGTGGGCGGTCCCCGCCACTCCTGGCTGGGGTCCGCTTGCGGCGGTGGTGTGTGGTGTGTGGTGTGTGGTGAGTGGCGGTGGTGTGTTGGTGGGGTTGTGGCTGGTGTGTGGTGTGGTTGGTCCCTCGCCACTCCTGGCGGAGGTTCCTGTGTGCTACTCCCCGCCACTCCTGGCTGGGTTTCGCTGCCGGTGGTGGTGGGCGGTCCCCGCCACTCCTGGCTGGGGTCCGCCTGCGGCGGTGGTGTGTGGTGTGTGATGTGTGGCGGTGGTGTGTCGGTGGGGTTGCGGCTGGTGTGTGGTGTGGTTGGTCCCTCGCCACTCCTGGCGGAGGTTCCTGTGTGCTACTCCCCGCCACTCCTGGCTGGGTTTCGCTGCCGGTGGTGGTGGGCGGTCCCCGCCACTCCTGGCTGGGGTCCGCTTGCGGCGTCGGTGTGTGGTGTGTGGCGGTGGTGTGTTGGTGGGGTTGTGGCTGGTGTGTGGTGTGGTTGGTCCCTCGCCACTCCTGGCGGAGGTCCCTGTGTGCTACTCCCCGCCACTCCTGGCTGGGTTTCGCTGCCGGTGGTGGTGGGCGGTCCCCGCCACTCCTGGCTGGGGTCCGTGGGCGGCGGTGGTGTGTGGTGTGTGGTGTGTTGTTGGGGTCCCTCGCCACTCCTGGCGGAGGTCCCTGTGTGCTACTCCCCGCCACTCCTGGCTGGGTTTCGCTGCCGCTGGTGGTGGGCGGTCCCCGCCACTCCTGGCTGGGGTCCGCTGGCGGCGGTGGTGTGCGTGCTTTGCTTGGCCGGGTCGGACGGGCCGGCCTCCCGGGCGCGTTCTGGTGCGCCTCACCTTTTCCTTTGGCCGCTTTGTGTTTCTGCTTTGCTTGGCCCCCTCCGGGCTGGGGTTGCCCCTCTCTCTTTCGCTGCTGTTGCCGTTCCTCGTTGGCTGGGGTTTGTGGTGTGTGGGTTGGCTGTTGCCTGGCACCTGTTCGTGTGCCGTGGTTCGTTGCGTGTTGTGCGCGCTCTCCGGGTTTGTGGCACCCGGCGGCCGTCGCTGCTTGGCACCTGTCCGTGTGCCTTGGTTGTGGCCGGCGGCGTGCCTCTCTGGCGTGCCTCATGGCCCCGCGTGGTGCGCCGCGCCTCGTCCGGTCCGGTCGCTCTCGGTGCTCCGGTCGGCTTTCCCGACGCCGTGGTGCCTTTCCCCACCCCGGGAGCTTGCGCCCCCGGCTTTACTGGGCGGCTGCGCGGGGCACGCGGAGGCCGGCCGAGAACCGGGCTCATTGTGCCTGCCGCTGGCCCCCGCCGAGGCAGGGGCGCTGGGCTCGCTCCGCGTCGTACCCGTTCGGGGCCCCGCGATGGGGTTGTCCCTGGCGGGTCCCTCCGGCGCCGGTCTTGGGCTGCGTGCGCTGCGGTGGTTGGCGTGTGTGGACCCGGTCACTGACGCGTCCGGTTTCCCGTACCGTCCGTCTTTCGACGGGGGACTCGGCCGGTGCACCGGGGCTGTTTCGTGTGGACGCCGACACCTCCCGTTGCGGGTCGGAGGACGCCACGCCCGGGTCCCGTGCGTGTTTGCGTGTGCTTGCTCTTCTTGGCCGGGTCGGGCGGGCCGGCCTCCCGGGCGCGTTCTGGTGCGCCTCACCTTTTCCTTTGGCCGCTTTGTCTTTCTGCTTTGCTTGGCCCCCTCCGGGCTGGGGTTGCCCCTCTCTCTTTCGCTGCTTGCCGTTCCTCGTTGGTTGTTTTTCTCAGCCTCCCGCTGCTTGGCTCGCGCCTCTTTTGTGTCCTCCGCTTGGCCGTTGGCTGCTCTTTGGTGGTTGCTCCCCCGCCCCCCCCCCCTTTGTGTCTCGGGTTTTTGTCGCTCCTGCTTGTGGCCTTGGTGTTTTTTTTTTTTTTTTTTTCTTCTTCCTCCGTGCGCCCCCGTTGTCTCCGGCTTTCTCTGGTTTCCGGCCCCGGGTGCCCTGGGCCTCGGCGCTTGCGTTGTTTGTTTTGTTGGCCTTCCGCTTCTTGGCTCTCTGTGCGCTTGTCCCTCTTTCGTGCTTTCCCCCTGGCTGTTGGCTGCTCCCGCGTGGTTGCTGCCCCCCCCCCCCCCCCTTTGTGTCCCGCGGTTTTTGTTCCTGCCGCTCGGTGCTGTTTGCCGTGTTGTGCTGTGCGTCCCCCGGTGCGGTGCTGCGCCGCGCTGCTGCGCGTTGTGTCGCCCGGTGTTGTGCTGTTCGTGTGGTGCGTGCTGCTGCTGGCGCTTGGTGCTGTGGTGCGCTCCTGTGTGTTGTGCTGTTTCCTGTGGTGTGCCGTGGTGCGGTGCTGTCCCTGTCTGGCCGCGTGGTCTGCTTCCCTGTGGTTGGTGTGGTTTGCCGTGGTGCCCTGCTTTCCTGTGTCGTGTTCTATGGTGCTGTGCTGTCGCGTGGTGCTGTGCTGTTGTGCTCTGCTGTCGTGTTGCGGCGCTGTTGGGGCTTGCTTTGCCCTCCTGTGGGCCGTCGTGCTGTGCTGTGTTGTGCTGTTGGTGGGCTGTGCTGTTTTTGGCCCGGTGGTGGTGTCTGCGTGCTGTGGTGCTCTTTTCCTCGCGCTGTGCGTTCCCTGTCTTCTCCGCTCTGTGCGCTGCGGTGCCTTGTTGTGCTGGCTGTGGTGCCCTGCTTCCCTGTGTCGTGTGCTGTGGCGCTGTGCTGTCGTGTGGTGCTTTGCTGTCGTGCTCTGCTGTCGTTTTGCGGTGCTGTTTGTGTTTGCTTTGCCCTCCTGCGGCCTGTCGTGCGGCGCCTGTGTCGTCTGCGCTGTTGTTGGTGCCTCGTGCTGTGGCGTGTCCCTGTGCGTTGTGGTGTCTCCCTGGGCGTTCTGCGGTGTGGTGGTGCTGCTCTGGTGTGTCGTGGTGTCTTGCTGTGCTGTGCGTTGTCCTGTGGTGTCCTGCGCTCTGTGCCGTGTCCTGCGGTGCCGTGCTGTCCTGCGGTGCTGTGCTGGTTGGCTGTGCTGTGCGGTTGTCTGCGCTGCTGGTGTTTGTTTTGTCCTCTTTTCTTTTGCTAAAAACCCCTGCCGTTTTTCCGTGCCTTTGAAAACTCTTTTTTTTTTTTTTTCTTTTGAAAATAAAATAAAATTATACACGACCCAACACACTCGCGTGCAGCAAGACCATGTTCGCTGCTATGCCTTACGTGTTACCCGTCGTTCTTGATGTTCTCGGCCTCGTTTTTGTGCGTGGCGTCGTGGAGCGTGTTGGTGTCCATTGCAAAGGGTTAACCGCGTTCCCCCAGGGCCGCCGCCTGAGCTGCAGGGCAAGGGGAGTGATGGGCACGAGGGTGGGGAGGGAGGTGCATGAAGAATAAGAACAAAAAGGCGGCAGGGTGCGACGTGAGGGGTCGTGGCGAGTTATGAAAAATTTTCGAGTTTTACGCGCTGCTCGCGACGCGTTTTTCTTTGCGCCTATAGCGAGTTAGACGACGGCAAGGACGGCGTTGGGGTCCCACGAGCGTTACGGTGGTTACGGCGTTAACTATTCACCTATTTCACGTCGAAAAATTTTTTGTCGCGTTTTTACGCGTTTCGCAGCGCGCTTTTTGGCCTAAGCGTTTTTTATGCTAATTAGCTTTATTTTCAGCTATTCAGAAAAGTTTTTCGTCGTGTTTTACTCGTCTTTTTATTTCGTTCTGGGACAGAGCCCCAGCGCGCGCGACACCGGAAGTAGTTCGCCCAGGTTCCTCCTGAAGAACTCCATGATACCCGCATGGGTATCCTCCGCCGCCATGATCCTCACCGCCACCCGCTTCTTGGCGCGCTTCTTCTCCTCGTCCTCCACTCGCCTCTTCCAGTTGCTGGGGAGGACGTCCTTCAGCAAGTGGCGGATCTCACTGGCCTCGTTCCAGTCTTCCACCAACTTGAGGCATCTGCGGTACTTCCGCAGATACCGGTTCCACTCCCGGACCCGCAACTCACCGCGGTCCAGCGGCAGTGGAATGGACCACAGGTCCTCCAGCTTCTGGTTCGGAGCGTCCACCCGCTCCTCGTCCTCCAACCACTGGAGGCAGGCCTGCTCCGTACGGATCAATCCTTCCCGGATCTGATCCCGCAGCTCCTCCTTCAGGTCCTGCGCCAGCCGGTGTGGGAATGTCCGGCATACCCACTTGTCCCGCGGCGCTCCCCGCATCTCGCCGACGACCTCCTCGGCGAAGTCCTCCCAGTCCAGGATGAAGTCATCCAGGTTGGAGGGGTTACCATCGTAGTAGGGGATTTTGATTCCCCTGAGGTCGTCAATCCTGATGGCGTCTCCGACGTCTCCAGCCACCACTCCACCGAGACGGATACCACCTGTGGCCGGGGGGTGTGAGTACACTCCCCGTACATCCCTCTCCTCCATGGAGTGCGGTCCAGTTCGGCCTGAACCCATGGGGTTTGGAATGCGGGAAGGATTTGCTCCATCGGCCGTCCATATCCCCGTATTGGGGTCCTTCGCCCACAGGTTTCCGCCTGGATGACCTCGACCATGTCCGTCGGCGCTTCCCATGGTTCGCCCCTGCATGGTGTCGATCTTCTCTTCCGCATAAACCACCATATTCGTCGTGATCGGCACATCCTGGGCGGCATGGGACATCTGGACCGTCAGGCTCCTCGGGTCCGTGGTTACGTGCCCTTCCCGCATGGACCCAGCCGGTGCCGTGTGTTCCCCGAGCATTGTGGATTCGCTGAACATGGGAACAAACGGCAGCGCACCCGGGTCAACACGCGGAGGCGCGTATGGTGCCTCTGCAGGGCCGCCCATGGGTTTCTCCATGGCGCTCCTGAGGGTCTTAACCCGCTCCACCAGCTCCACCGCGGCCGGCTTTGCCGGGAGCTCCGGACCCGAGGCGAGGGGCTGTCGCTCCTCCAGCCTTTTCAGGCGTCCCGACATGTCCTCCACTAAGTGGAGGAGGCTGTCTACCACTTGCTGCTGCTTCTGCAGGGCCAGCTCCAGATTCTCCCGGTACGGGGCCTGATCCGCTCGCAGCTCCTCCATGTGGTTCTCCGCGGCCGACTGGTCGTCCAGGATCCCCGCGACGTCCTCCTCTAGAGCGTCCTTGGCGTTGTCCAGGCGGTCAAGGTGATGCACGATGGCGTCCATCCCCATCTTCGGGTACTTGCCCATGAGGAAGGACACGTGCTCGCAGTGGCACGCAGCGTGCTTTCCGCCGGATTCAGCACATCCCGCGGTTCCCGGCACCTCAGACTCATTGCCCATGGGCGTATCGCCTATGGCGTCCGTCTCTGGTCCCATGTGCCGGGGCACAGGTGCCGTCCGGGCCCTGGCCGGCCTCTCCAAGCCCTCGGCGTCGTGCTTCAGGGCGGGCTCGGGGGCCGTATGCGCCCTGGCGAACGGCGCGGACATCTCCGGCTCCGAAGGTGGCTCGTGGGCTGTCCGATAGCCCTCGGAGTGCCCCTCGGATTCCCACAGCCTGACCGGGCTGGGGTCCGTGTCCATAGCCCCGGCGTCCCTTGCCGCGGACTTGGGTGACCCGCGCTTCCGGTAGCGCCGGGCCCGTCCTCCACTGCTGCCTGAATGGCAGGCCTCATCAGAGTCCTCCGCGGCGGAGCGGAGGTTGCATGGCTTTCGGCAGCGACGCTCACACATGGAGACCAGGTGCTCCATGTCACGTCCTCCTCTTCCCGAGTGTCGTTCTTCTCTTCGGGCTTCAACTTCCGGAGTTCGCCATGCTCTTGAACGTCTCGGTCCTTCTATGGCTCCAATCTCCGGCGTGGTCTCCACCGAGTCCACAATACGCACCCGGGGCGTACTTGGGCAGGGCTCATAAGGGCCCAAGTCCCCGGGTCGGCGGTTGGTAGGGGCAGCAGGTAAGCCTCTGCTACCATAAAGAAGGTCCCTACCAGGACCGGCCCCCGCTGTGCCCCTTCCGCCTGTAACCCCTGCCGATTTGCTCCTGATCAACGATTGCATTGTTCAAAATCCAAGGTTCCAAATCCAAAAATATAGAAAATAAAATCCTCCTTCAACCCTGAATGGCAACCAGATCCCACAAATACAGCAATAACCCAATTCACAATCCAAATCAGGCTGCGGGCTTTCGTTCAGCACATCGATTGTCTCACGATGGCGGGCATGTACAAGAATTGCACCAAGGAAGAAAGCCCTGAAATTGGCATATGAACACAAATGAAGCAAGGTTGGGGAAAGAGGTAAACATACACACTCACAGCCATAAACCCCTCATTCCCTGGACTCAAGACCTTTCCTTGACTCACCAACATATTGCCCTGAACCAGGTCAAATGAGATGGCTGAATGCCATGTGTCACAAGTCAATACACAAACCCCAAAAATGTGTTCACTCCCAAGCCTCTAAATCCTAGCCCAATAGGGGGGGTGGCGTGTCATGGCCTAGAGTGGCACTCAGGATCATGCCCTACCCTGACATAACCTTGGATGGACTTGGAGTCGAATGGGCTTAGAGAAATGACCTATGAGTTTGAACTCATAACATGCCCAAAAACTGCCAATTCACACCATATTGGCCATATATCACATATATGCTCAAAATTGAAGTTACTACTTATCCGAAGGCTCAAAGCATGCATGGAATCGAAGTCTAGTATTCCTGGAGGATACAGACCAAAGGCCAATGCCCATGTACATCCCCACTTTACCCTCGAAACCCCTTCGGATATGGGCGCCACGCACTGCCCAAGTCAGCCCATGATTTTGAGGCCAATTCTTGTAATCTCTCGTGCGCCAAGCCAAATGGAGTACGCGATCTGGCATATGGTGGTGTTGAACTCCAAAGCATATGCCAACATATGAACAACATACCATGGTTCGACTCTCCATAGGCTTCTTGCTGTTTGCTGACCAGGTAAGTACACAAAACGCAAAAATGAGCAAAAATTGAGGTCAAAAACATTAAAATATGACCAAATACAAAGTTGTCATGATAGTATATCTCTATGCTCACCCATGATATCCGCTCATGATTCAATACACAAATGATTGGAACCATTTGCGAACAATTCCCCCACTTGGATCCCCAATCGGGCGCATGGAGATACCTTCGCCACTAGTATCTACATGCCCCATGAAAATGGGAGTGCACCCATGGATCTCTTTGTCAAACATACCATGAGCAATACATACGCGGTAGACTTGGTCTAGCGCTTTGCATTCCACAATTGGGACATGGGCAAAGCCCTTGTCACGTATGGCTCCCCATCTCTTCGGCCACACGAAGATATATAACATGGGCGTGAGCATATCAAACATACACCATGCATACAACACATACCCTCAAAATATGGCTCCCACCATGATATGCCATGTCCCTCCATTGACATAACTTCACGTTAAAAATACGTAGGAACCCAAGGAAAGTTGCTATGCAACCCCAACACTCATGCGGTACACTTTAAAGTCGCATTAAAATATTCGGTTGCACGGTCCAAGAGTTATATGTCACTTTATACCCTCTTGACCCTTTTCCCTTGCTACACCGGGCATGTGTGCGCACCAAAGGCGTTTGATGCTTCCTAAATTAACTTGAGACTAAGGCGCTTGCAACCAAACCTTCCTTATACTCTTTCCTCACACTCGCGCGTAGATATGGTCCTTCAAAGTGGTCCCACGATTCACTTTTGTTTCCCTTAAATCTCCAAGTCAAATGGGTGGCAAGTATAAGGGAAACCTGATTCGGGCATAGGGAAATGAGTATGACCACTCGAAGAAGTCCAAATCAAGTGCGGCGATGTCGAAGTCGAAAATCCGATTTCGACATCGCGAAAAATTCAGATTAAAATTTCGAGTGCTTATTTAGAAAATTGCGGAAGCAACGAACCCTTTGCTGATGAAATCTGACCCTTCAACGGAGTATCCGCCAAAATATCTGGAAATAACAGTTAACCAATCGGTTAACGCAAAATTGCGAGCCAACTGACAGTCGCCGATACATTGACCATCAGAACGAAAGGCTGAAAAATTACGGAAACATTATGATAATAAAACTCTGTTGATTCCTGATATTCCGATATATAAATCTCCGCTGGCGGCGCCTCGGTACTGAATATGGCCGCTCGTAGCCGGAATGGCCAAACCTATCACATTATCACATCGGGTTAGTTCAGGTGGACGGGAGAGTATGATATCAGCCAATGGCGGCCTGCCGGCACATAGATACGCACCCCAATTGACCCCAAGATGGCCACGGGGGTCCGAACCGGCTTCACAATCTGCGTCTGGTCAGACTTCACTGCTCCCAAAATTTGTCGGCGTGACTCTTGTGCCTGGTCCCTGTTGACCAGCTGCCCGCATATCCACGAAAAACATCTCAACATAGGAATAAGGGGCATACGCTGCTTCATCCTCATGTAGTCGTCGCTCCATTCTTTCCCACAATTTGTCTTGGGGACGTTTTGCACGATAATAATAGAAATGTTGCAGCAATGCCTGCTTGGCCAACTGATGGGTCATACCTCCTTTGACTTTGGCGCCCTTTTGCTGAAACTCCGCCCAGAAGGTAACCCATCGTTCTGAAGTCATGTCCTGGGACACGTCAATCTGCAGATCTCGGAATTCTGCCTTTCCTTTATATTCATGTGGAAGCACCGTTCCAGTCACGATGTTCCACGCCAATTCAAAGTCATCTTCCACACCGTCATCTTCCAGTTGTTGCTCGTTTGCCTCTCTAAAATTCTTGTTATCCAACACGGAGATCAAAAGTTCAACCTGATATGCAGGACTGAATTGTCCACGCCTGCGATGCCGCCATTTCAAGAACTGCTTGGACCACTTATCCTTTGTTTCTACTGTGCAGTCCCAATGTGGCACCTTGGCCTCTTGCTGCATGGAGTCCTTGGTTTCATCATCTATCCATGTGTGACCCTCTTTGCCGAATACCCCGTGTTCATCTCGCTTGCTGGGGTCCAGCTCATGCGTTTTTGTCCCGTATTGGCGTTCCGGTCTCACCTCCAAGAAAGCAGCACATTCCCATATTCCTGTGGGCCGTACTGATCGACCCTTCCTCGATGGTGGCGGCTTAAGGGCTCTGCCTGGTACCAGGAAATGGTCTTCAGTGAAGAGCCATTCAATCTGTCGCCACCGGAATGTGGTTGTGTCCTCATACCTTTCGTTGTACCAACTGAGCATTTCGGACTTCACTGACGGCATCCATGATGGTCCTATGCGGAGGCGTACTGCTTCACTGGCCACTGTCCTGCTGGCATCCACCGTGAACAACGTCGCCCAACATTTTGTGTCTTCTGCCGGACGTCTGTTGACTCCCTCGACGCTGGCTGTGACTTTTGGTGGCATACTGTCAGCACCTTTGGCCACCATCTCAGCCACCTCCTCCTGGAATCGTGCTGTGTCGTCCATCACCTTCCGTATCTCTGTCATGCAATGATCCTGCACCTGTTGGTACTTCCCTCTGGCCACGCCCGTGGAATTCTCCAACTGGTCTTTCACGCCTCGTTTATGACGTTTCAAGGCCTCACGGTGATTGTTTTTCACCCTCTCGATCTCCTCCGTGAGCGCCTGAATTTCCCCGGCATTTTCTGTCGAACTCGTTTCCAACTGATCCTTCAATCGCTCTAGAACTTCATTGGTCTGTTCCAACTCGTCCTTGATGGATTGGATTCGTCGGCCTGCGTCATCGGGTGTAGCGTGCTTTGTATGTTCTCTCTCTTGGATTTTCTTCTCCCTGGTCGTCAACAATTCACTTTCATAATGGCGTAGTTTTTCTTGGGTGTCTTGCCATTCCTTGTTCATTTTCCTGTGGTGCATCTCCACACTGTTCTCCATGTCCTGAACTTTCTGGTTCAGCGCGGTCTGCACCTTTTCAACAGCGGTTTTCACCTCAACGTCGTGATGACGCTGTTTTCCTTGGGCGTCGTCCACCGCACGCTGGTTCGTCTCCTGGTATTGCAGCTTGTCCTGCTTCACTTGCAGAATTTCGTTACTCAAGTGGGCCTGTACGGTCTCCAGGTCCTGTTGTGTGGCGCACTGGGAGCTCTGAGTATCAACAGTGCCCGGGCTTGGACTCCCTGATGCTCCCCTTTGCGGCACCCTCTCTTCATACCTGGTGACTCGTTCTTCCACTTCACGGTGGAATTTCTGGAGGTTGTTGCGGTGATCCTCGGCCTCCTTGTTAGCTGTCTGCAGCCACTGCCACACCTGTGATGCATGCTGCTGCACCAGTTTGGTGGCCTGTGTCAACTCCTCTTGACGTTGGCGACCATCACGTTCATTTTCTGCTTCCGCCACTTCAGCAATTGTCTGGGCCTGTTCCGCATGCATTTTCAAGCTGGTCTCAAAGGTGTGGGCCGCACTGATGTGGGCTGCACACTCGTTTTGGGCTTCCTCCATCTTGCGGGTGAGCTCCTTTCGCATGGCTTCCGCCTTTTCACGGTAGTATTTTTTCTCTTCGGCTGCCTTGTGGGCCAATTCCGTGACCTGTCCATGCAGGTGTTCCATCTTGGTTACGGCAGTTTTGGTGTGCCTGGACACCTCCTCTTGTAGTTTGACGGTGTCCTGATATACTTGTCGGGCATCCTGAAACTCCTCGTGAACCGCTGAGCATGCACTGTGACGTCTCCTGCTTTGCTGGTTACTTCCTGTGCCACTGCCAGTGCCCCTTGCAAGCTGTCCTCAGCTTGTTTGGCGATCCTCTTCGCCCTTTCCATGTGTCGCTCAACTCCACTGATGGCTTCTTTTAACTCCTGGGCCCCTGGTTGTGTGGAGTTCGGTCCCTGGCCCTGAGATGCTGGCTGCACAGACCTGGGCTTCAACAGATCCACTTTGGTCTCCAAGCTCTCAATCCATCGGCTCATTTGGTCTTCTCGATCTCCTTGCCGATTGCATTCTTGTTGACGTTGCCGTGTTTCATCCCGTAGCCATTCCTCCGCTTGTTCGACCCGCTTGTGCTGGTCTTTTTGCACCTGATCCAACATTCTCACTGATTTCTCCAACTTCTCCACACGTCGTTGGCCTTGCTTGTTTTCGGTCCCTACGTTGTCCAAGGCTTGCTGCAAATCCTTCACCATGGTACGGGTCTGTTGTGCAGATTCCGTGAACTCCTGAAGTTCGTGTCGTACTTCTTCAACGATGCCATTGGTTTCCTCCAACCTTTTTGAATTTGTTGGGCTTCACCGTCGCCCACACTGTTGTGGTTTGTCTCTTGGGAACTCGACTGTGCCTCTTTGTTTCTCAGAAATCCCAAAATACGACAAACCTCTTCTGCGCAGGATCTTTAGACGGGGCACCAATAATAACACAATCTCGAAGACATAAACCCTGTTCAAAGATCGAAGTATCTTCCAGCGCTCATTCACAGTTGGCATTCGATGCTTCTTTATTATTCACAGACTGCAGTGCGATTGCGACTGCGACTTGCGACTTGCGCGCTGCCGCGCTGCTGCTGTTCGAAGCCATAACACTACCCCCCCGTTGAGACCTCGAAGAGGTCTCACTCACCTGGGCGGGCGGCACAATGTCGAATATGCTGAGCAGGCCCAGAAAAAAAAATTTTGGACCTCGACATGTGTTGGCTACAGAAGCATAACAGTGGTCGAAACTCACACACTGAGGTGCAGTCATGGTACACCTGTCGTCAGCGCCTCATTCATACGCCGTGTTCGACTCTGCCACGGCTGTGGCTCTTGGCGGAAGGTGCAGAAGACAACCTCGCCAGGCACACTGCACAGGCGCTGTACCCGCAGCAAGGCTGTGGGCACGTCGAACCATAACATACCATAACATTGGGCACAGCTATCGAAGCTGAATGCCCAGCAGACAAACAACCAACAGGCCTATACATCTGTCAACTCGACAGGACATATGAAGGCAGTCGATACCATTGATCCAGACTGTCGCATCCAGACTGTCGAATAAGCCATTACTTGGCATCCAGACATGTCGAATCAGCTGTCCGTGCCCCACATAAACGTGAATGAAGGATTCACCTGGAGTCGACATACTTCATGCACTTCCTTCAGTGTCTCGACGCCAGCCATGAACTTGAAGGTGTCATGACCCGTGTAGTGTCGACGGATATCACTGTCGAGGGCACGCTTCTGAATCAGGATACCAGATCGATGGTTCAGCAATCGAAGGTTGGGATCAGCAAGTCGGTTGTCGACGGGGCACTTGTACTGGAATACGAAGACATGTTCACGGGCAAGCGCTCGAAATTGTCCAGGTCCCAGTGTTTGTGCCCTGGTCGAAGAGAAGTCCCAGAGGCTCGACGGTTTCCAAACGTCCTCACGCCACAGATCGGTCCGATTGGTGGCCTCGAAGGAGCATCCGTCATGTCGAGCAGTAGACCATTGATAGGTTTCCTTCGATCCAGTACCAGCGGCCATGCTGTGGTAGAACTGACCAGTTCGTGTATCCACTCGCCACCACGGCGTGTCGGCAATCGAAAGTCGTCGCACGACAATGACGGCGCTGATGTCGTCCACTCAGGGCCGAGGGCATATCGGTCGATGATCTCAAGCATGTCGGTTTGAGAACCTTCTTCTTGGAGTCGACCGAGGTGTTGATGTACATACTGACCATCAGCGAGGGAACTCTGCAGAGCGAACCGAACCGCTTCTGCAGTCACAAGGCTCGAAGCCGTGTCAACAATGACCGCTTCGAGGACTTGGTCTTGGCAGCTGACCTTGCGTCGATGTGCAGCCTTAAAGTCATCGTGGATCGGTGTGAGGTACTTGAAGAACGGGATGTCGAAGTGGTGCTGATAGGCGTTCGACTCCACCGACAAAAACCGGTATTCGACGGGGTCCGGGTGGAACGGGTCACTCGCAGGCGAGTCGGTTTTCTCGATCTCCTCCCGTTCATCAGTATAGACATCCCTTCAGAACTGGACCGCTCGACGCCAACGTCGTCCGCCTTCGTATCCGGCCTCGAAGGGGGACATGAGGTATTTCGAGGTACCCAGGCGTCGAACCAATTCGGGGGCATCCACGAAAGGGAAAAGGTTGGCATACTCTTCATTCGATGAGTGAAGGGCAGCAACTCGTCGAATCGCCTTATCGAAGTCGTCGTACCCGAGCCGTCCGGGTCCAGTCTGGTAGATCGTCGCCAACTGGACAAGGTCGATGGGGGCGCCCGGTGCGACGGCGTTGTACGCATAAGGTTGGGTCTGTTCTCTGAGTCGAAAGTACTCCTGGAGCTGGACCGCAAGGTCTTGTGTTCGATGTGGAGCGCACCCATACCGCTTATACCCAAGTCGAGAGGTGCCTCGTAGGCCGCACAGTTGGTGTCGGCGAAGAAGCAAATCGACTTTGTACGCAAGAAAGGGGGCTCGATCTTCGAAGAGCCAGTCGTTCGCCTGGCAAACCTTCTGAAGATCACGGATAACTCCCATGATCGAAACGGCAACGGGAGCTTCTCGTTTCATCCTTTCGTGGGTCCAGAGGCGTCGATATTTGAAGATAAGGTCGATTCCATCGGCAACGTTTATCAGGTCGTCGATTCCCGAGATCTCTCGATGCATGCGGTTGAGTCCAGCAATTTGACTCGGCAGGGTATATTCGGTGAGGCTTTGTCGGAATCCCCAATCGAGCTCTTCATCACAACATCGCCATTCGACGAGGGCCGCTCGAAAGTTCTGACAAGCCACTTCGATTCTTGTATACCACTGGTATCCCGGCTTACCACCAAGATTTCCACGCTCATCCAAAGACGTGTCAGGGGCGCTTCGAGCCAGTTCGTAAGGGAATGGTGCGGTTCGTCCCCAACCGTCGATGCAGATGGTCTTGCCTAACTCGGAAATGGTGGCATTTGCCTTCGACACGGCTGCAGCATGTTTCTCGTTCAGGAACGCGTGCGGTCCTCGAAAACCAGCCATGGCGCTCGACGCAATAGTGAGTACCGATGGTTCGAGCTTAGTGTATTCCGTCTTCATCGGATCATTCTCATGTGTCCCAAATCGGTAGGGTGGCTTCAATCCGAACGTGCCCAAGTGTCGGAGTTCTTCCATGGTCTCGATTTCATGATTGTACTGCGGCACGTTATAGGGCTGCCACTTCGACTGTGGCACCGGCACAGAATCGTAGCTGGGTGGTGCTGTCGACCACACGGGCTCGTAAGGATATTCTTCTTCGTCGTCGGACTCGAGTGGCCAGGGTTCATCGTCGTCGTTGTGGTCATCGTCGTGGTAATAGGAGTCGGATTGGTTCATTCGAGTAGAAGCTTGTGTTTTCGGGGCATTCGACTGCCAGGATTGGTCGACCCAGTCGTCTTCGACTTTCGGCTCTCCGGTATTCGGTTCGTCCCTGGATGGCCTTGATGTCCAGGTGTTCGGCCTCGATGTCCAAGAACTGTCGACCCATCCGGGTGCTGAACAGAGGAAGGGGATCAGTTGTCGTATCCCGTGTAGCAAGCAAGATCCTCATCAGAATCGAACCAGTCAGGGCTTGAGCACCGCTCTCGAAAGTATTCTGCATCGACCGGGGGCGGGGGCCCGTACAGCTTACAGAGTTCTGGCTGCATGTCCGGTGGGATCCCTCCCTTGGTCGGTTCCAGAACAGGCCAGTTGGCCAGGGCTATCTCGAGCACTTCCAAGCCTGTGGCGCCTCCTGATATGACGGGCCGTCCACTCCGCGCTATTCCTGCAAATTCGCAGCGAGGGACCACACCTCCCTTGCCTCCTTTCGACGGGCCTCCTTTTCCTTTCGAGCTCCCAGCATATGCCGACTGGCTGTAGTTCGGCGGTTCGAATGGATCGAGAGGTCGACGCGGACGAGTTGCCGCTGATGCTACCGACAAACAGCGGCCAGTTGAAGTCGTCCTCGCTGGGGGTTTGGCACCAATGTTGTCATTGATCGCATCAACATCGATGACGTTCGACGGTGTTGCTCGAGAAGGCGAAGGTCAAGAGTAAGTTTGGGGCGTCCGGAATGTAGTGCCATAGGCGGAGGCTCCGGCGATTGACCCGGATGTAACGGCAGCAGTGACAGCACTCAATTATACACTGATGTGATCAGAATTTCAATGATTCTCAGATGTACATTAGTGCAGTAAATTTTCCGCTTCATTTCATGTTTTCCGTTCGCCGCCAGATGTCGCCTGTGAGCGCGCGTCGAGTCGCATTTGTCTTTCGTGATTTCCCAATCGGATTTATTTAAATTATTTCGAATGATTTCACGTTGTGTCGTTATGTGCGATGAATGCGCATTGAGATTCTATGTCTGCTCCATTTTTGTAGACCGGGTTTTCGTACTCTTCATATTCCACCATGGAGTTCAAAGGACTTACAAGTGCTTCGCATATGTCGCTCCCAGAGGCTGGATATGGGTCCGAAGAGGGTTATGTGGGTTCGGAGATATCAGGGGCAGTGTCCGGCGTTACGACCCCTGGGGCATCAGGGCTACAGGCTTCGCAGTTACAACAAAGATGGACCACTATGCAGCGGTTACATGGTAGCAGAGGAAATCATGACTCTGCTTCTGGAATCTCCACTCATACTCTGAGATCGTCGGACTTTAGCGGGGCTATTACTCCTTCTGGGTCGCTGCGTGTTCCCCCTGAGGTTACCTTCGTAGCATCTCCCCAGCAAACCGAGGATCATCCGTCAGAGTGCCCTTACTGTGGCCATAAACATTGGCCTGGAGTTCATACCTGTGCTGATTGTTGTGTGAACGCCCCACCCAACCTTAAACCCGGACGAGAATCTCCCTCCTCGAGTGAATCTGGTTCCTCCTCTCACGCTTTGCCTGATCTGGAAGACAGCAGCAGCGAAGGAGAGCAGTCTGATACTGGAATTAGTGGTGATTACTGGGAAAACCACTTCCAGCAGATCTGGAATGAGGAATTCCTGCACCGGCAGAATTGGCTGCTGGCAGAGGCGAGCTACCGTGGCCGCCTGAGGGACTGGTTCAGGGCGTCGTGCCAGTTCATCAGGGACAGCGGCCGGTTGCGATTCGACGCCCAATTGCAGGAGCAAGAGGACTGGGAGGAGCTGATGGACCAGTTCGACCACCAGGCCGCCGTGATGGTGCAGATGGCCATCATTGCCGAGGAGAGACGCCAGAATGTGCATCCGCACGCTGGTCCGTCGGGCGCCTGGGGTCGAAACGACGACGAGGTCGACGAAATGAGGTGTGATTCGACACATTAGCACCTCTCCAGAGAGCAACTGTCCAAACTCCCCAGCTCCACCTCCAGTGTTGACACTTGGGTCGACGAGGTGAGAAGCAAAGGAAAAGGTACGAGATGCCCTTCCTGTGGCGAGTGCGCCAAGGACTGCTCCTGTCGAAGACAGATTTCGTCGCTGGAGAACAGGGTGAAGGAGCTGAAGAAGGCCGCCAAGGAGAAAAAGAGGGATGATGACAGCAAGTGGAAGGAGATGGAGCAGAAGCTGGAGAAGCTTACAGATCTGGTACAAAATTTGAGCACTACTGGGCTCTCTGGACCAGCGCCTACAATGGCAAGCCACCCAGCACCTACCTCCTCAGCTGCACCTACATCCACGCCTTACGGCGTTCCACATTCTCCAGCACCCCCAGCTTTTACTGGCCACCATCCAGCTTTTACTGGAATTTCTGGTATCCCCCCTACTGGATTGGGAAGTCCTAATGGGTTCAATCTGGGTACCGAAGGAGGAGAATCTTCGTCGGAGAGGTCTATACTGTCTGTTGGTACTGTCGAAGATATTGATGGAGAAGCAAGGACCACCGTGAAGGAGAGATCAATGGCCTTGAAGAAGAAGGACCGGCGGCAGAAGGAGAACGAGGCCAAATTGAAGGAAAAGCAGAAGAAATTGAAGGAGATGAGGCTGCATCAAGCACAACCGACGCCGTTCGTGCAGCCTACTGTGGACCAGGCGTTGCTGGCGGCCGCAATTGCGCAGGCACAGGCAATGGGAGGAGTGGCCGTCAACCCGGTGTTCGTCAATCCGGTTGGCACATCCACAGGTTTCAACCTCAACCACCTGCTCAACCCGTTGCACATGAGGCTCTGAGGCTCCGTGATGAAGCAGCCCAAGTTCTCAGGGCACCCAAATTACTGGGCGTCCTTCGAGAGGCAGTTCATGGTCTGGCTGCAGACGGAGAAACTGGACAAGGAGCTCTGGATTCTCGGGTTGATGGATTGTTTGACTGGCAAGCTGAGAGAAAGTACATACAATCTCTATGTGGAAAGGCAAAATCAAGGAGATCCCCTGACGTATGAAGAACTGTACCGCAGTCCCAAGAAGAAAGGCTCTTCACTTCCTGAAGATAATTACAGGAACCGTCTGGAGAACTTCAGGGCGATCAAGAAATTATTTCTGGAAGAGATCCAAATTGCAAGGCAAGATTGGGAGTTTTTGGTGCAAGAGGCAGGGACTCTGGAGAAGGACTTTCTGAAGGCGAAATGAAGAAGATCCTCCTGAGCAAGCTCACGCCGGAGACCAAGCAGAAGATCAGGGACTCTCAGGCGGACCAAAAAGTCCTGGGCAACTGGGTTGAAGTCCGAGGATTGCCAGAAACTATGGGAAAAATGGCTGTTCGTGAGTTGCTACACTCTATCAGTGCTACTGGATTGAAGGACATCACTATTCGTGAGGGCAGATGGAGAGTTGGTTTCCACGATTCTGAACAGTCGGAGTTTTTCTGCAGCATGGTGGATGGGAAAGTGAAGTATAAGGGAACAGTTTTGAAGGTACGACCGTGGATCTTCTCGTATGGAGTCAAGCAGATCTGGGACCAACTTGAAAAGAATGCAAACTTAGAGCGCCAGAAGTCCCAGGATGCACATGGCTTCGGAGGCAAGGTCAACGCCGTTGGTGAGAGGGGATGCTCTGTGTGCATTGCCCTTGGAAAACAAGGTCGAGCGGCGACTCACACGACCGCAGATCACAGATGGACGCCCTCACATCTCAAAACAATTCAGTCCAAAATGGATGGAAAGGGAAATTCTCCCAACAATCCCCAGCAGGATGGAGCACAAGATGCTGACCAGCATGGAAGGGGAAAGGGTAAAGGGCAGTCCAAAGGAAAGAACAGAGACTGGACACCAAAAGATTACTCGCAGCAAGGCGGAGATCCAAGCGGCTCAAGATGGACCGATGCTGGTGGAAAATCTGGTGGAAAATCTGGTGAAAAAGGTGGCAAAGGCCAAGGAAAGTCCGGGAATCAAGATGATTCCAAGGTGAATGGCAACCCCCTGTACGCGGAGACGCCAGCGAACAAGACCTTCGGCAACAACAAGGATACTGGAGGTCGAGGCAAGGGCAGATCCAACGAATCCAACCCCAATTCCAACACCTCCAACAACAAAGGCCAAGGAGGTAAGAAAGGTGGTGGTGGAAAATCATTTGGTGGTCGTGGACGTGGAAAAGGAGTGAATGCTGTCGAAGCAGGAGAAGAATGGGTTGACGAAGGACAAGTACAGGACGTACAGCCGAACGAAGAAGAAGAATGGCAATGGGGAAGACAACTTGACCCAAATCCCAACACTGGGGTTGAGTGGCAGGAGACAAAACCCATCAGGGTAGTTGGGGCGGTGGATGGACGCTGCTGGGACCGGCTGGCGCGCTCCTCCGGCCTCCTTTACCCTGCCTGGGTCCTCAGCGCTGTCCGGCGAGGCAAGCAGCGCCAGTTTGTCTGCTGGATCCAGGTCAGATCGACGGATGGTAAGGTTAAACTTGCCAGATGTCTGATTGACAATGGTTCAGAGGTCAATCTGGTGAGCAAAGGCTTTCTGCAGGAGGATGAGACGAAGATGTCCTCGACACCTGTCCAGCTGGAGGGAGTCAGCGGACATCGCCTTGACGGTGGCGACAGAGAAGCAGAATTGGCGGTCAGATTGGTGAAACAATCTGTGTGGAGCGTGGAAGAGACGGTCACGGAGGAATGGTTTCCTGGAAAATTCTATGAAGCCAGTATAAAGTATGATTCATTCTTGGGTCAACCCTGGCTTAACGCTCACCCTGTGTCGCCCATGGGACACAGGACATGCTTCCTCCAGGATCCGTCGACCAGCGACCCGTCTGACCTGTATTATCTGCACCCATATACCAAGAGTATCCACCAATTCAAGGAGCGAAATAAGCTGCATATTCAGCAAGATGGGCAGGAATGGACAGGGAATCAAGAACATTTCGACGAAGGAAAGGTGGAATCATTGAACTGCAAGAAGTGGAAGTCAGTTTGCTATCGTGTTGCCGACAAATGGCGGGACATTCTGGTGGATTATTTCGAAAAGAACCACAATTTTCGTCCTGAAGTTGATGCTTTTGCAAACAAAAAGAATAAAAGATTTCCGAAGTTCTACGACGATGCCTGGAGTGAAGACTGGTCTGAACCTCTTTGGATCAATCCGCCCTTCGACGTTTTCCCTCGTGTAGTGCAGAAGCTGAAGCAATCCGGCGCAAAGGCGATTTTAATTGTCCCCAATTGGCCAAGACAAGAGTGGTTCAAGGACATTATGGACATTTCAATCGACATTTTCGAGCTACCTCACAAGGGAGTGAAGCTGTATTGCGAAGACAATGGCAAGCCTTTGCCACAGCGTTCGTGGAGCACGTTGGCGTGCTTAGTTGACAGGAATCTGGGAGATTATTGGCAAGATGGCAGTGAAATGGGAACAGAAGAGGTCATATCAAATTCCTCAAGAATCGACGAAATTGAGGTGGATGAAGACGATCGAGAGCGGAATCCCGACGTATCGTCGCGGAAGGAGGGAAGGACAATCGGCGTCCCTCAAGAGAACGCCTCCATCCATTACAATTCGTCCCCATCAGACAAGAATCAAGCCAAAAAAGTCAAGATTTCAAGCAAGAATGAAGAAAAATCTCCAAGAATCTCGCCTGAATTGACAGGAATGAAGCTGAATTCGTCCGACCATCCCTTCAAGACATTCGTGGACCCCTTTCATTGGTGGAATCCCACGGAGGAGCGAGCTCAGGTGAGCTTCATCCGCCAGCAATGTGACGAAGAAGTTTGGAATGAAGTGGCCAAGAACATGAGACCACGACCAACAATTCGCAAATTGGTGGACATAATGTCGGTGATTAAATGTGGGAATCAGGTCGACTGAGACAAGATATCTGCAAGAAGGGACGCAGTGTTCGAAGATTATCAAGATGACGTGCTGAGTGGGAAGTTGTGGAAAAACCCCCCAATTCGATGTGAAAATGGGGAGGCCAAGATTGACATAATCGAAGGCTCAAAGGTCCACAAACAACGTCCATTCTATCTCCACGGTACCAAAGCAGATGCCCTGCGAAAGATTATTGAGCGCAATCTCTATGAGTTCGGTTGGTTGGAGGGCTGCATGAGTTCTGAGTGGTGTTCAGCACCATTTACTGTGCCAAAACCCCCACCTGCTGACCAATCCAGCATAGATGCTTGGCGTCTAGTGGTGGATTACAGAGCCCTGAATGCCGCCACAGTACCAGACGCGCATCCGCTTCCTTTGATCGAGAAGGAGATCGCCGCGAGAGCCAAAGGCAAGCTCTTTACTGTGTTGGATTTGCGCCATGGCTTTCATCAGATGCCCCTTCGAAAGGAGGATAGGCATTTGACGGCAATGCGCACGCCCTATGGCACTGTCCAGTGGACTGTACTGCCGATGGGTCTGAAGAATGCGCCGTCGATGTTCCAGAAGATGATGGAGACTATTTTATTTCAGAAGCACAAGTCTCTGGATTTACAAGAATTCTGCAGCATCTACATTGACGACCTTCTGATTGCCACACCGTTGGGAAAAAACTTTGATGAGTGCCTGAAGTTGCACGAAGAACAAGTTCGAAAAGTTCTCGAAGTCCTTCCACAAGAGAAGCTCGTGTGTGGACCCAAGAAGGGCAAGATGATCCTCCAGAGTGTGGAATTTTGTGGCTCTGTCTTTGAAGATGGGACAAGAAGACCAGCCCCAGGAAAAATGGCTGCCCTACAGCTATGGGAAAGGCCTAAAACCATCACGCAGCTTCGTGCCTTTTTAGGCTGCTGCAATTACTACCACGAGTTCCTTCCTCTCTACGCCAAGTTCTCTGGTCCATTGACAGAGTTACTGAAGGTTGGCAAAATAGAAGGAAAGAAGGGATCTCAAGTCCAGCTCAAGTGGACGCCAGAATGTGAAGAAGCCTTTACTGGTCTCAAGGAAGCACTGGCAAATGTGGTTACATTAAAGACTCCGTGGTTGGATGGAAGACCTTTTTATATTCGTACAGACGCCAGTCGTTACGCCATTGGTGCTAAGATCGAACAAGTCGACGACGAAGGTCACAATCATCCTCTGGCTTTCTGGTCTCGCAAGCTTACAACAAGACAGCAAAATTGGAGTCCAAGGGAACAAGAAGCCTACGCAATCCTTTGTGCCTTACGGCGCTATGAAGGTTGGATCTTGGGCCATCGCGTTGAAGTACTGACTGACCACAAGTCACTGGAGAGCTGGAGGACAGAACATGTGGATACCCCTGGTGGACCAGCTGGGAGAAGAGGCCGTTGGCATGAAACTCTCAGCAGATTTGACCTCCATGTGACTTACATTCCGGGTCGCTACAATACAGTGGCGGACGCCCTGAGTCGCTGGTCCTACCCAGCCTCAGAGGCTTACTCTGAAGTGAGTTTTCATGGGACAGCGACGGATAAAGCTGAAGTGATCGAGTTCGACAAGGAGGAACAAGCACTGATGAGGAAAAATGGTCTCCAATGTTCGATTAAAAATCGGATGAAGGTGGATTTGGTCAGATGCAAGGAGATTACCAGGGCATATCAGACTGCAGGAGTTAACTCTGACTCTGAGTCGTCGCTGCCACTCCTGAATGTGTTTCCTACGACAAGATCCAAGTCGAAATCCACGCTCCCTCCACAACAAAAGGACAAGGAAACTTCCTTCCTCTATGTGTATTGGACGAAGATGTACAAGGAGGACAGGTTCTTTGGGTCTGTATACCACAAGTTGAAAGGGGACAAGCCTTACGACTCTGAAGAGACGTCTGATTTCAAAATCCAAGGCGACAAGTTATTTTGGCAAGGACGGATTTGTGTTCCTGATTGTCTGATTGACCAATATGTCAAACATTGGCATTGGAATGAGACAGCCCACACACATTCTCGTGTGCTGGAGCAGGAGCTACGCCACAGAGTGTACACAAGGGACCTCAAGAGTGCCTGTGAACGAGTTGCCAAAGGATGCAAGCAATGTCAGGCGACCATCCCCAAGAATCAAAAGGCAGAAGGACTACTGAAGGGATTACCAATTCCTGAGAGGTTGTTCGACAAGGTGACGGCGGATGTCTTCGAGTTGGGACAAATCCAAGAGGAATGTCTCTACACGAGGAAGCCTATCGATGGGGTTTTGTTAATTCAAGACCGCCACAGTGGCTACATCCAAGTCCTCCCTTGCAACACGAAGCATCTCACCTCTGAAATGGCTGCCAAGTGGACTGCAAGTCAGTGGATGAGTAACTGGGATGTGCCCAGTGAAATTATGACGGACAGTGGGAAGGAGTTCATTGGGACTTGGTGGGGGAACATGTGTGCTCTATTGGGAGTTCATCATCTTCGTGCCCGAGTCTACGACCATCGAGCTCTCCCTGCTGAACGCGCTGGAAGAATTCTTATCAGCATTCTGAGAAAATTCCTGGCGACTGAAAAAGACTACAATTGGTTGGAGACAATTTACTGTGTCTTGAGGAGATACTATCGCACCAAGAATTACACTGGATTAAGTCCGAATGAGCTGGTTTTTGGTCGTGAGAAGATGGGTCCTGGACCAGTGATGTATCATCCAAGGCAGTGCTACGAAGCCTCGCAATGGTTTGAGAAGATCAAGGATCTAGAGTCCAAGTGGATCCAAGCCAAAGTGGAAAGTCAAGCAGATTGGTTGAATTTCAAAAATAAGTCAAGAACGCAAGGAAAACCCTTCGAGAAAGGCCAGCAAGTTTGGCTTCGTAAGTCAGACGAGACCCTGAAGGACGACAACAAATTGTTACCTTTGTGGGATGGCCCATTCCAAGTCAGTGGTCAACTAAGTGAGACTACATTCAACATCGAGATTGAGCCAGGCAGGCATCAAGAAGTACATCGAGATTGTTTGAAGGCCGAAGTACCCTGCCCCAAAGGAAGGTTCAAGCCTCTCTATTGGACTTCGAAGTACCTGAGCGACAGGAAGATGGTCACAAGCAGTTTTGAGCTGGAGAAGATTCTTGATTACAAGAAGAATGCTCGAAACAAGTGGTACTTTCTGTGCAGATGGAAAGGATTCGGTCCAGAAGAAGACAAATGGGAGCCAGCTTCAAGCTTTATCCATGGGTATACGGATACTTTCATCAAGTTCCTGAAGAAACACCCTGAGATTGACAAAGAGCTCTCGCTGATCAAAGATTGTGTCACCAAAAAAGACTTACAAGCACAAGAAGAAGCTCCAATTGTGGCATCATCCATTCAGGACAAGATCTGATCAGGATTGAGGTCGCCGAAACTCTCCAAAAGGTTTACAGTGGACATATACCCTTGGCATGGGGACACAACAGTCCTGACGCATCGTCTATGTGGTTCGATGAACAGATGATGGGACATTCTGGGGTCATCCTGGTCATTCCATCCATCATTCTCATCATGGTCATCATGTGAATCATGTGCTTCATCTCAGATGATTCCAATCCGAAGATCCGGAAGGCCATTATTCTCAACCACGATGACACTATCGCCTTTTGCTGTCGACTGGGCCCCTCTACTCGCCTTGGGAAGGACTCGTTCGAGTTCGTGCTCATTACAGAGATTCTGGCACATGACTGAGTCTGATTCGTTTCATGTGTTTCACGGATCTGCTGAGAATGTCATTTCCATCAGCTCTTACATTGAGACGGTTGGTTTGTTTTTCAATCGACCACTGTCAAAGGGCTTATATAGACCAAGTGACGACGATGGTGTTCTTAATTGTGTTGACTCGCTGTTCATCTGTGGATTGTGTTGGAATCCCCCTCAGAATCAGCTCAATTTTGGCAAATTCCCAGTACCAAGCATTGGATGCTTATACATTCTGGGACTATAACGAGTCAACTACCCCTTCTGGCTCATACTGGATGAAACATGAAGCCCTGGGAACAATACTGACAGTGTGGTTGCTCGCACTGGGTTTTCTTGGCTATCATTACTTTAAATGATTGGATTTCCATCATGGGATTCATCATCATCATGAGGATTTGACCTGGATTGGCTATGAATGAGAACTGGATTTCCGTTCAACACTACACACAGTGTCTATCGACATTGAATTGGACCTATTTTGGCTTGCTGTGAACTTCGCCACCCTCAATCCGTGGGCGATTCACTGATTTGGTCTCAATTCAGGCACATTTTGTACCATAATCTGGCATCTGACGCGTTCCCGTGGGGGGCCGGCCACGGGACGCTGCGGTGACACGCACAGGTGAGCAGGCAGGCAAGGCACTACGCTCACAAGGGCATCAATACGCCTGTGTCATGTGACAAAGCGTTTCAGAATCCTTGCCACTCTGCACAGAGGGAACGAAAGTATGTACAGCAACACATCAGGATATGTACACATGGGGTTAAGACTGGACTGGGGTAAGGGCATCATAGGACCATAGACACTCAGTCCCAACTCATATCCCAATCCCAGGTCCGACCCTCTCAGTGGCTGATGGGGGCGGGGGCTCAAACACAACCCATGCCCTGCTCAGTCCGGACCCTGAAACCCTGCCAATAGGGGGGGTGTCCCGCCCAGCCACAGGCGAGTTCCTGGGAACCAAGGGACTCCAAGGCCAACCGACGGTGGCTCCCTATGCTCCCTTAATGGCAGGTCCCAACTCCACTCTCAGCCAGAGATATGGCCCCGCCATTATCACCCAGGAGTTGGTAGCTGAAAATGGGCTGTTTCAGCCCAAACTGAAATTAACTCAAAAATCCCCAATATTGACCCCTCGTCCGGACCCGCCAGAGGTAGGGACGAGGCTACTGACCCTTTGCCCTTCGAGTACGAACCCCCTTGGAGCCCTCACCCAACCTGGTTCCCTCTGAGGTCCCGGCATCAGGGCAACACGGATGAGTCATGTGGGGTCATGATGCCAATATCACCAAAATTGGCGTCATTCCCACGCGTGGCTCGCCCGGCCAAGGTAAGGCCAATGGCTCACAGGGTAGGAGGCGGGACCTAGGACTTTTATCTGAGTGTACAACTTGGATTTAGGTCCGGGCTCCCTATGGGCTTAGAGAAATGGGGCCGCCAATTGACCACACAGAAGGGGGAAATTGGGGTCCCAAAATTGGGTCATTTTGGCTGCCTGAAATGAGCCAAAATTCGGTGTGCTCCCAATAGTATATCTCCACGCCGGCTTGGAGATCGGATCCGCCATTCCATACGCGATCCACCGGGAGTCCAATGGAGACTCCCATGCCCTTGGCTCTCAAAGATCTCCATGCCACTCGGCGTGGTGACGATCCCAATTGGGTTCACAAATGTCAAAATTGCAAAATTGCCCACACTCACTTTGGGCTAGCGCCTTAACGAAGGTGGCTCCGCTTCGCCCACGTGGTGTATGGACCATGGGGACCATTACCCATAACACCCATGCCATATATGGTCCATTGGTCCATGCGTCCGGCGTGCACGAAGGTTAGAACATGAGGCACGGCGGGCAGCAAAAGTGGAAAAATGCTCAAAATGGCCAAAAATGCGCACACTCATGGTTGGGGCAAATGAGGCACATGCCCGACTCGGACCGGAGTGTGCCATAGGATTGGTATCAAGTCATATTGGTCCAACATATCTTTTGGGCGTCGCCCAACTCCTCCGATATTGGGAATGGCAGGGTCGCCAAGTGAGCCCATGATTTGGGATAGTCCCAAATCGCCAACATGGCGGCCACGGTATGCCAAGCCTAAGAGGAGTTTTTCGCCGGGTCCAAGATATGTTGGGCACCGAAGTATGTACCCTCATATCATACTTGGGTCATGATGTCAATCGAGCGCAACGTTGAGATACACGGTCGCCACTTGACATCATGACGGGCCAAAAATGGCAAAATTGGCACAAGCACACACAAAAGTGCCTTGAAAGGTGCATAATTATATTATAATATCTTCGGCTTGGATCGTGCAATCACTCAATCCTTCTACACACAATGACTTGACACCAATGACCCTCGATCCCACATATGTGCTCCACTTGGGGCGCCTTGAAAGGTCACGAGCGCTACTTCCCAAGTGGGCACATGAAAATATGGAAAATTGTAAAATACACACCTTGCTCCCAACGCATCGCTTCGGGATCACCACACAAGCTTCCCTTCACGAAGGTTAGGCTTGCAATTGACCGTAGGGAGTATGGAGAAGGGGCTTGCACAATATGAGGTCCATTGGCGGGCTTGGCTTGGAGTAATGGACCCGCCAAATGGGCACGCAACACAACACATGGCACATACCACATATTGCCCAAAAAGGCAGCTCCCACCACGATATGTCATGCCCCTCCAAGGGCATAACTTTGTGTCAATCCCTCATAGGAACTCAAGGAGAGCTCCTATGCATCACCAACACTTGCGCGCTACACTCGAAAGTTATCCTAACGCACGCAATGTCATGGCCAAAGAGTTATAACGCAAACTCTACCCTCTTGACCATGAACCATTACACTAGCGCGCACGTGTGGAAACGCAAGGCATATGATGCTTCCTAAATTACGTCGGGAGTATTGTGAATACATCCCACGTTTCCTTGTTGTCATTCCTCGCAAACAACACGAGATATGACCTTCACAAGTGGCCTCACGAATCAACTTTGTTTTGCCCATATCTTTGAGACAAATGGGGGGCAAGATAAAAGGAAAGTTGATTCGTGCATACGGAAGCACGTAGGTCCACTCGAAAGAGGTCAAATCAAGTGCGGGGATGTCGAAGTCGAAAATCCGATTTCGACATTCTGAAAAATTCGGATTAAGGTTGCGAGTATTAATTATGAAAATTGCGGAAGCATCCATGCAGTTCCTGGCGACTTTGGAGCCTTCGTGACGGATTGCGTTAAAATTTCCATTATAAACAGTTAAACTGGCGGTTACGGTAAAGTCGCGATCCAACCGCCAGCCGTCAAAACAGTGAGTATCAGAACGGAAGCGTAAAAATTGACGGAAACAATATGAAAATAAAACCCTGTTGACTCCTGATATTCTGATACCCAAATCTCCGCTGGCGGTGCATCGGTTGCCGATGCGGGGCTTCACGGCACGGAACACGCCGTACATGGGGTTAGTGGACCGGAGACCGGTTGTATGCCATAACCTGGCCATGGGGTTCTGGGTACCGCTTCACCCCCCTCCTTAGAGCAAACCCTGGGGGGGCTCGATAACACCACGCATGGCAGCGGGTACTCAGGACCCTCTTCTGAAGGGGGGGGGGGTGTCGGAATCCTCACTTCAGTAAGTCACAGTAAGATAGGTAGAGCCGTATAAGCTCGTAGCACATGTATAGTATCAAGTATCAAGTCCCGGGTCCTGGCGGCGATTGTTCGGCATCCAAAGGACCCGTTAACCCATACCAGGCGCACCGGGTGCCGGCTGCTACGGTCACCACCACAGTGGCAGTGGCATACACGGCCAACATAGGCGACACACGACGACCGAGGTGGTCCCACAAGTCGAGAGCGACCACAAAGATCCATCAGGCTACCCCAAGCTTCCCAAGGCCCGCCGACTGCAGAGAGCCCCCACGGGTCCTTCCTCGGGCGCACCATGTCCATATCCATACGACGCGAGTCCAGAGTGCCATAGTCGAACTCCTTACGAACCCCAGATCGTAAGGGAACTCCTCCTGAAGGGATCGGGCATCAAGGCCGTCTTTTCCCTCGCCCTACTGCCACGAAGGCCATACATGAGGGAGTCCTCATGCAGTGTGGGCGGAGGCGTCGACTCCTCAAACCACCAGTTTCCCAGGCAGACTGACCGAGGTCAGGAGCACCGGAGGCCGCCATCCGAATGCAGGTGCGTCTGCGAGTCGGTAGGCTCACACTGGGACTGACAGTGGCGGACCGCTGGGAGTGTAGTCAGGCAACTGGGCTTACCGCCTGGCGCCATCAGGATCTCCACACATCACAGCGAATAGGGCAACACGGTATCACGAGCACTCAAACAGTAGAATCTGTAATCAAGTACTGGTCCAGGCTGGACCAGGCTGTAAGATCATGTACACGGCGACTCGAGGCGCCTCTGTATCCCGATTCGTGGTGATAAACAGTCCATCTCCAGCGATGGGCTGGTGACACTTAACATACAGATGCACATATCCTGGAGGGCAGAAAAACAAGCAATAATCAGGTAAATAGGCGTGTAAACACACTCTGGACAGAGTGCCAAACCACGCCACGGTCAGGATAAGGCAAATGCAGGAGGATGGACAGGACAACGCCTGAGTTGAGGCGATATATAGTCAGCTGACACACGTTGACTGGTCTGGGTTCCGCAAGTGCCATGGAACCAGACCACACACCAAAAATCGCAATGCCGATGACAGCGGCATCCGTTGCGCAACGTCGTATGGGCTTCAAGGCCCCAAGAGCTCAGAAAAATGAAGGTCAGTCGCCCTACCTGGTTTCCCATGGATTCAGCAGGTGGGGAGTGACGAATAGAATTGAAAGTGAGGGGCCATCCTCCTCTGGATTCAGCAGGGGGGGGTATATGGCCACTCTGTCACCAAAAGATGGAAGAGAGCAAGCAAGCAAGGGACGATCCGTCGGCCTCACAAGCGCTCAAAACGCATCAGGGGAGAGCTCAGGGCGCTGATCAGGCACCCCTGGCTGCAATCGCCCGGGTGAGTGCTGCCAAGTCCGAAACGTGGATCTTGGTCTTGTGCTTGCGGATGTACTCCATGAAGGGAGTATTGACCCGCGGCACGAACGAGGAGACGGGTTCCCAGGTGTCGTGGGACGGCCCATAGCCTCGCCAACGAACCTTGAACTCCAGACCTCCGGGTGCCGAGGCCTTCGGACGCTGAGCCAGGATCTTCTCGACAGTATAGTCGTCCTGCTCAGCATAGTCGTCGTCCGAATCGGCCTCATGTTTGGCGTAGTCCAGGGACACATGTCGGCCACGGAGGTCGGGTTCCCGCACACGGAGTTGACTCTCGTGGCGCTCCCGGAACTGTCCGTGACCCACCTTGATGCGGTAGGTGTCCTCACCAATCCTGCGGACCACCTCGCCGGGTGTGAACCAGGTTTTGGTGCGGTGGGTGCCCATGGGGCTGGGGCTGATCACCCACACCGGGTCTCCCACCCTGAACTTATGCGCTGTCGAGCTCGGGGCGGACTTCTGACGCTCAGCATGCTCCTTCTCAAGCTGCTGGCGGATGTCCCGCGCCGTTTGCTCTTGCCGCGCGAAGAACTCCCTGGCATCCATAGCCATGCCATCACCAGACAAGGGAAGTCCCCTACCCAGGGGGTCCCTGCCAAACAGAATCTGGTGAGGGGACAAACCGCCCGGAGTGGGGGTGTCATGATGGGCCTTCAGAGCAGGCCACATCTCCTCGAACCAGTTCCGCCGTGGATTGGTGATGTGGATCTTGCGCAGCTTCTCGAACAGCTGCCGTCCAGCCACTTCAGCACGGCCGTTAGACCGGCTGAGATAGGCAACGCTCTTGGCATGTCGTATTCCCATGAGGGAACACATAGCCTTGAACCAGCCACCAGTAAACTGGGGCCCTCGGTCACTGCAAATGGTGCGGGGGATGTCAAAGACGGTCAGCCAATGACGAATCATCATGACTGCCACTTCCTTGGCAAGCAACCCCTTTTTGCGTGCCGGAACGGCTACAACGTAGCCGCTGTGGCGGTCCACACAGAGAACCACACAGTCAAAGGTCTCCTTGCCAATGTGCACTTCGGGCATGGAGAAGACGTCCATGGCCACGCTCTCCATGGGCTGATCAGGAACCGGGGTCCATTGGGGTTCCCCCTTGACGTTCCGGTTGTCGGGATTGCAGGCCTGACAGACCGAGCAACCCTTCCTGACCTTCTTGATGGCAGTGTAGAGAACGATGTGGTCGATCTCGAACCGGCGCTGCATGTCAAGGGCTTGCTTCTTGACCCCTGGGTGCAGCATGTGGTGGTGCCAAGCTTCACAAAGCTCGAGCACCCGGGACTCCGGGACTAGCAGCTTACCATTCCGGTAGAGCTTGCCATCTTCCTCGGTCAGCCCCTTTGGCCACTTCTGCCCGTCGTCAGGGTCGGTCACAGCCCTATACTCGGCCGCAAAGGCCTCAGACTTGGCGTAATCGTCGGTCCAGTCGTCCTGGAGGCAAGACTCCGGGAAGAGGTGCTTGTCGGACTCAGTTCCCACAGGGGGTGCCGGACCGGGCCTTCCGCCCGCGGCACCCACAGGGGCGAGTACACTGACTGTTCTGCTCACCCTCGTGGCGAGGGGGGCATCTGCAGCCATGACGACAAAGCATTTAGCACCCTCCTCCTCCATCAGGCGCTCAATTTCGATGATCCTCTTGGCTTCAGCGGTCTCAGCCTCATCGCCATCGGCAGAGATATCCTGCATGCCCTTGCTGGCGGGATAGGCCCACCTACTGAGACAGTCCGCCACGGTGTTATCCTTTCCAGGAATATAAACAACCGTAAGGTCGAACTTGGCCAAGGTCTCATGCCATCTTGCCCGTCGGGAGGCGGGACCTGAGGGGGTGTCCACGTGCTCCTTGTGCCACGACTGCAGACTCTGATGGTCGGTGCAGACGGTGACGGGATGGAGGGCTATGTACCCAGCCCATTTCCTGAGAGCCATGACGATGGCATACGCCTCCTTTTCACGGGGCGTCCACGTCCGTCTCTGGCCTTCCGCCAGGACTCGGCTCCAGAAGGCCACGGGCACGTGCCTCCCGTCGTCAAGCACTTGCTCCAACACAGCGCCAATGGCGTAGTCGGAAGCGTCGGTGCGCAAGACGAACCCTCGGTCGGGATCCACGAGGTGCAGACCCACTGCGGATAGCAGCGCCTGCTTCATCCCCTCAAAGGCACGGTCAGACTCTTCAGTCCAGACCAGAGCCTTCTTGGACCCCTTCTTGGTCTCCTCTCGGTTGCCCTTGAGCATGGTCGTCATGGGGGCTGCATACTCGGCATACATTTTGATATACCCCGAGTAGTAATTGCAGAACCCCAGATACGCCCGTAGCTCAGAGACCGTTTTGGGCTTTTCCCAGTGCTCAATCGCAGCCACCTTGCCAGGTATGGGCTTTCGCTGCCCGTTCCCGACTACGTGGCCAGCGAAGACCACCTCGCTTACCGCAATGGTGGCCTTGTCACTGCTGCCCGTGAGTTTGTGCCGAACCAGAAGGTCCAGCACTCGAGTGACGTCCCTTTCATGTGCCTCCAGGAGCTCCTCGTAGCTCATGCTGGGGTCCCCGGACGCGATGATCACGTCGTCCACGAAGGGGTCCGCACAGTCACGCACCGGCTCAAGCAGGTTCTCCAGCATCCGCTGAAAAGCCGCATTGCCGTTGGTAACGCCCATGGGCATCACCTTCCACTGGAGAGGTCCAAGTGGGGTGCTCATGGCTGTGCAGGCACGGGACTCCTCGGCGAGAGGCATCTGATGATAACCATGTTTCAGGTCAATCACCGTGAAGATCCTCCGCCGGTGTTGCTTTTGCAGCATGTCCTCAATGAGGGGCAGCGTATAGCTGTCGTGCTGCGTTTGGGCGTTCAAGCCGCGGTAGTCGACCACGAGCCGCCACTCACCGGCAACCTTCTTGGGGACGACGAAGCACGGAGAGGCCCATTCGGAGTGGCACGGCTCGAGCCAGCCTCTCTGGATGAAGTCACGGAGGATCTTCTCCATGGCCTCTTTCCTCTCGCCCCTCAGGGCAAACTCCCGGTGTCGATACACACGGGGGTCCTGCTTCAGTCGTATCTTGGCCTCGCCATACGGTCCACGCACCGGTCGGGGGAACACAGGTTTTCCGCTGAAGAAGGTCTCGCCATACTTCTGCTTCAGCCTGGCCCTCAACGCCTGGATCTTGGGGCAGTCATCGGACTCCGCCTTGGCTTTTCCGGGCACTTGAACCACGGAGCTTACTTGAGGGGTAGCTACTCCGCTCGCTTTTGGCTCAGGTGGTCTTCCCAGGTGGCCCAAAGGGCCATCTCTGGTCTTGCCTCGGAACAGATCGCCGTAGGTGGGTGGGTTACCGCCAGGCGGCTCGTCTTGGCTGGACATGTGATCCAGCACCCTCTGTACGAAGGTATTCCCGTCATAGGAACCAGAGACGATTGAGTCCACTTCCCACCAGGCTTTGTCCTGGCCTTTGCCCTCACGCTGGTTTCCCCAGTCGTGAAAGGGCTGATCCATATACCCCTGAACCAGATCCCACTCCTCTTCAGTGAGGGGGTCTTCGGAATCCGATTCTTCGATGTCAACAGGGGGAACCGCAAAGCATTGCCGCCAGGGCTCTGCTATGATGCGGTTGACACACACGAAGTCCGTGGTGTCGGCCTGATCAAGGCCCCCATCCACATAGTGGAATTCTGTTGGCCATCTCTGGGGTGGCATGGGCTGTCCCTTAGCGTCCTGATAGACACTCTCTCCAGCCGGTAGGACGACCTTGTTTAAGGTCATGTTGGTCAATGAGGCTACCCAATGTCGGGTACTTTCCTCCTCGGTGCATCCCATAGGAACAACCAGCACTGCCTTGGAGCGGTCCTTGCGAATCTTCGCTATCGCTCTTGGAATGTCTCAACGGGGGCAATGGATCCACATCAGACCCTGATGCGGACCCCAGTGCTTCTTCCACGCGGAGTCCTGGGCGCTCCAGTACTTCTCACACACCCGCAGATGGGCGGAGGTTCCTGAAGAGAACGCATCCAGGGCCAGATCCGACGCTCCCAGGTCCGCGACCACTCGGTTCGCCACTTCTGGCCTTACGCCGTACTCCTGGTTTGCTGGCCCGGTGGGCTCAGTGTCCAGCGCGGCCACTTCGAGCTGATTGCGTTCGGGGTGGATCCATTGGCATTCCACATGGTGCTCAGGTGACGAAAGCCACGAGAGCTGGTCGTCCTGGTACAGGGTCATGGAGGCCTGGGCCGGGAGGACGCCGGAGTCCGTCTCCATCATGAAGTCGTACCCGACGATCATGTCCCAGTCCATCTCGGCCTCGTAGAAGCGACCGTGCAGGAGGATTTCCTTGCCGAGGTCTGGGCGGCTCAGCTCACGATTGTTCACGAACTGCAGCCCAATGGCCGCTTCCTTCGTGCCTCCCACCATGTACTGGCCGTTCGCCACCTTCAGCCTGACAGGTTTCCGACTGTCAGTCAGACACTCTGGTGGAAGTAGGCCAGCCTTGACCAAGCTGACTTGAGCTGCTGTGTCGACCAACACGTCGAAAACCTTTTCCACTTCCCCGCATAGGGCACGGACCTTAAGATGCAACTGCCGCTCGCGACCGACACGGCGCACGGCGTGCAAACTCAGGATTTCCGGCCGTTCCAGAAGCTCAACAAGCGACTGGTGCAGGTCGTGGACAATGGGCTCAGGCTGCCCATCTGCAGCATCCAGCTGCGGTCCGGGTGATCCTCCGATACTCTCGGATAGATCCTGTAGTACATCAAACACGTTCTTGGTCGCGAAGGACGGACGGGTGCAAGGGTTCGTGCCTTCACTTGCCCTCACCCCGCCTCCGCGACTGGGCGCCAGACCGGGCCTTCCGCCCGCGGCAGTCCCCTTGTGCTTATCGACTCCCGACCGGGATGGTTCGGCGCTTCCCACGTCACCATCCTGCGACCGCCCTAGCTGGGGCCCTTGGCTGCAGGGGCTCCGCTAGGGGGCGTCGGTTGTGGAAGAGGGGGTGTTCTCCTCGGCCTCAACGTCGTTGACGCCCTTCTTCCTTCCCCCTTTACCTCCTCCTTTACCCTTCTTGTCCTTGTCCTTGTTCTGGTCATTCTGGTTGTTCTCCTTGTTCTTGTTGTCCGACCTGGGGACCCAGTTCCTCTTGATCTCCTGGATCTCCTTGGCCAACTCGGTCCCCACCGACGACATCAGCTTGGCCAGCTCTTCCTTGTCCACCTCCATCTTGGCTTCCCGGATACCCGCGGGCGCACGCTTCTTCGACCCGTGCGCCTTCTTGTAAGCCTCCGTGTCGGCCTTGTGGACAGGGCATGTTCGGTGGTCATGGTTGAAGCCTTTCTTCCTCCCATAACACACGAAACAGCCCTGAGGGTGAGCTCGTATGAACTCCCCAAAGGACAGCGGAGGGTCGCCAATGCGGCGGGGGTCCCTCTTCTCCTGCTTCCTCCAACCTTGCGGCAGGGGCTTCCAGTTTCCCGGTTTGCTCCCCGAGCTCAGTTTCCTGGCCACGAAGGCACAAACGGCCACTTCGGTGGGCTCATCGTCGTCGTCATCGTCGACGAGAGTCTCATCGCCGCCGGCTCCCGCTGGGTCCATGGCATCTTCCCCGCCAGGTCCCTCGCCAACGTAGTTGACGTCGCGGTCGCCGGGCCTCAACCCGCGGGTGTGGTGGAGGTTTCGGTACTCCTTGAGTACTTCCTCGCCAACCCACTCCAGGATCTCGTCGCAGCTCATCCGCGCCGGGATGGGCTGCAGACGGATGGTCTGGCCGCTCAACTCACAATCGTCAAGGCGCCACATCGCGGTCTTCTCGCGATCGCCCGAGACGGTGATGAGAAGAGCGTTCCGCAGGGAGTGCCGTTTGACATCCCGGGCCACGTTCTTCTTCGCCCAAGCCACCACGTTCGTATGATACTCCTTGGGGAGCATCATCTTGACCGTGTGGTTGGACTTGGCCCGCTTGGATTCCTCCTTGGTGACCCTTTTGATCCATGCTTCCGGCAGCATGGAGAGCAGGCGAGCCTGCTCGTCACCCTCGTTCCAATCCTCCACGTTGCGGCGGAAGAGGGTGTATTTCCCTCGGAAGTTCCGCCACTCTCGTAGGCGGATCTCCCGTCCATCATGCTCAAGCTTGATGGACTTCCAGCGCTTGGCCGCCACCTGCGGAGCGTCCACCCGCTCCTGCTCGTTGAGCCACTTCTTGGCTTCCTTGAGGGTCTTGATTTTCCCCTCCTTGGTCGTCAAGAAGTATAGCTCTCCGAGCACTTCCGGCAGGCGGTACCCGAACCGTTTGAAGACATATCTCTCCGCATCCGCGGGAGGCAGGTCTTCAGTGACGGTCAGCCCCCAATCGTCCAGCTTCTCCAAGAAGCGGTCGAGGTTGAGGGGGTTGCCATCGTACATGGGGGGCTTGATGTCCTTCAAGTCTTCCCACACGGCGGCGTCCGCGGCCTTAGAGACCATGAACGCCGGCCGCGAGGTCGACCGAGGTTCCCATCGGCCTCGCCCACGGACTCCCACGGCCGCCACGTCCATCTCCTCCATGGAATCCCTGTAGCTACGCCGCGGTTCCTCCACGTACGCTGAACCAAAATGTTCACGCCGTACTCTTTCCATGTACGCTTCTTCATCACGGCGCCGGCGGCTGAGTTCAGCGGCCTCCCGTCGTACACCACGCGGCGGGCTGATGTAGAACTCCTCCAGGTCCAGGTCCAGGTCCTCACCTTCGCCGACATCCCACTCCACGTCTCCTCTGGGGACCTCGTCCCTGAGTCCACCATAACGTCCTCCAGCCGTTGGGATTGGCACCGGGCCAGGTGGTGGCCCAGGTGGTGGTGCGGGGCGCCGGGGGCGTACCGGTGTCCGCGGTGGAGCACGGCGGTTGCGGTACTCCGCGCTGAGCCACTCATCACGCCATTCCTCACTGCCACTGCCGGGCGGCACGCGCTCGTTGCGGCGGCCCGCACTGTGGTGAGAGGGGGCGGTGAGAGAGGGGGCACTGGCACTGGGGCAACTCCTGGGAGCTCCGCCGGGGGCGTGGGGTCTGCCTGGACCTGGTCCGGGTCCCCAGCCGTCAGCCGACGAGCCAGACTCCAGGGGTGGGTGGTCGCTGCCGACGCTCCCACGGGCTTCCAGCGCGTCCAGCCTCTCCTGCAGGCCGCTGACGACGTTGGTCAGCGACTTGGTCTCGGCCCTGGCGATGTCCAGGTCCTTCTGCGCGCGCGCGGCGACCGTGGAGATGCGAGCCATCTCGCTCTTGCCCGTGTCTACCTCCAACTCGAGCAACTGGACTCTCCTGCGGAGGTAGACAATCCACCGCCAGGTGGTATCCGGGTCGCCGTTCCCTGGTGGGTCCTCGGGGTCCCCAGGGGGTCCTCCAGGAGGGCCTCCGCCGGGTCCGCCCGGTCCAGGGGGTCCTCCCCCGCCCGGTGGTCCGCCTCCAGGGGGTCCACTTGGTGGTCGTCCTCCAGGGGGTCCAGAAGGTCCTCCGCCAGGGGGTCCCGGTGGGTCTCCGCCGGGTCGCCTCGGTGGGTCCGAGGATGGGCGCTTCCTCGTGATGCCGAATTCCATGTCGTCATCCTCGTCCATGTCGCCCCACCTGGGCGTCTCGGTCACGGAGGACTCGGAGCTCCGGTAGGGAGGAGGGGGATCCTCATCCTCACCTTCCGGTTCCATGGGGACGTCTCCGCCGCCTCCGCCCGTCCAAGCCACCACTTGGCGATGTCGACGGCCTCGTTCATCCCCGTCACTGGCGGTGAAGAAGGGGTCACTGTCGTGGGGGTGTCCACCCGTTGGCCTCCGCGGCCTCTCGGGGGTCTTCCCCTTGCCCTTCCTCCGTCGATGGGCGGTGGTGCCACTGCTCCCACTGCTGCCCGTGTCCGCCTCATCCAGCTTCATCCTGGAGGAGGCGTCCCCTTCGAAAAGCTTTCGAAGGGTCTCCACTCGTGATCCTCCCGGGGGAGTATCGCGGCGGAGTTTGGCCTCTGCCTCCTCCATGGCGGCGGCGGCGGCTGCAGCAGCTCGCGCTTCGGCTTCTTCCCGAGCATGAGCCGCCTCGGCTTCCCGGGCCTGCTGCAGCTGCGCCTTCTGCGCCTCCAACGCCGCCAGCTCCGCCTCCGTTTTGGCCTTCTCCTCAGCGACCTTCCGTCGCGCGGCCTCGATGGCTTCCTTCTTGGCGGCGTCCTCCTGGGCCTTAGCCGTCGCTTCGGCGTGGGCCCTTTCCTCCGCCTCCTTCTTTGCCCTCTCTTGGGCAAGCGCCTCTTCCAGCGCCTTCACCTCGGCCTCCTTGCAGGCAATGGCCTCCTGCGTCAGGCGGGCTTCCTCGTCGGCTGCCGCCAACTCACCGTTGACCTGGGCAGTCGCTGCCCCATGGGCGGCTACGGCCGTGAGTCCGGCCGCAATGGCCGCCATGGACTGGGTGTGGATGGCCATGCCATGCGCCCACTCCGCAGCCTCCTCCTGGGCGATGCCGGCGGCGCTCTCCACGGCAGCGCTGTACTGCCTGGCCCGTTGCCGGGCAACCCGACGGTTGCAGGGCACCCCACAGGCGCGCTCACAGGCGCGCGCCACGTCCCTTTCGGGAGCGACGCTGCTGCTGGAGCTGGCCTGGTCGGCCGGCATCCTCCCGCGGTGGGCCGACTCCACGTCGCTGCTGGGGCCTGCTGGGGCCTGCCGGGCCCTCAGGAGCAGCGGACGGGGCTTGGCCTGGGTCTGCTTGGCGACTTGGATGTAGTCGCCAAGGGTGGTGGAGCCGGGGTGGTGACCACCATTGGCCCGTTGGGGACTGGGGGCTGGGGTTCCGCCCTTGGCGCCTTGGGCGGCTTCGGCGGCCAGGGACTCCTGGTACTCCCGCCACCTCCAGTCCCTCTTCTTGTCCCCGGCGGACCGCTTCTCCTTCCCCGGAGACGCGCTGCTGCTGCCCTGCAGCCTGCGCTCGCTCCCCGGTTCCGGGAAGTTCTTCTCGATCACGTCCCACAAGGAGACGTTGATCGAGGCGCCCGACGGGTACACGTTGGGCTCCTCGTCCTCCTCAATCCCGTCGGGACGCAGGCCTTCGCCGGGCCTGTCCGGCCGGGTCCACGTCCTCCAGCGCCTCTGCTGGTGGCGGTACTCGTACCCTTCCGCCCGCAGCCAGTCCTCCACGGCTTGCAGGCGGTCGGGGGCGATGTCCGTGCGGAGCTCGAAGCTCCTGGGCATGCCGCCTTCGCACTGGGGGTGGCTGTGGCGGTAGTGCTGGTCCCAAACCAACCCACGCAGCAGGCGTGCTGCATGGGGGTGGGGCCGCGGCCACGTCCTGCCCGCTTCCTGCCAATTCACCATGGCAGCGGGGGCGTAGATGGTCTTGAAGTCCTTGATGTGCACTCGTTCAACTCAACGAACTGGTTGTGGTTGTTGAGGAGGGTGCTGCAGCACTGAAATGCAAGTGCGGCTGGTGCTGGTCAGCCGGTGGTTGTGGAGGTGGTTGACGCGGCCTTGCTGGTCGGCCGATGGGACTCCGGGTCGGCCGATGGGGCTGATGCAGGAGTCCTGGTCTGTGCACCTCTTCCACGGTCGCTGCGCGGTCAGGGCGATGCTCTGGACGGCGCTGCGGGCTCCGTGACGAACTCGGCGCTGTCGCTGAGTGGCGCTGCGAGCCGCTGCGCTGCGCTGCGAGACGCTGCGCTGCGCTGCGAGCTGCGAGCTGCGCCGCGCTGCTCGGGGTTGGTAACCCCGAGTGGCACGCGGGGGCTGGGTAACCCCGCGGCGGTGAAACGCTTTTGACGCGTTCCCGTGGGGGGCCGGCCACGGGACGCTGCGGTGACACGCACAGGTGAGCAGGCAGGCAAGGCACTACGCTCACAAGGGCATCAATACGCCTGTGTCATGTGACAAAGCGTTTCAGAATCCTTGCCACTCTGCATAGAGGGAACGAAAGTATGTACAGCAACACATCAGGATATGTACACATGGGGTTAAGACTGGACTGGGGTAAGGGCATCACAGGACCATAGACACTCAGTCCCAACTCATATCCCAATCCCAGGTCCGACCCTCTCAGTGGCTGATGGGGGCGGGGGCTCAAACACAACCCATGCCCTGCTCAGTCCGGACCCTGAAACCCTGCCAATAGGGGGGGTGTCCCGCCCAGCCACAGGCGAGTTCCTGGGAACCAAGGGACTCCAAGGCCAACCGACAGTGGCTCCCTATGCTCCACCAATGGCAGGTCCCAACTCCACTCTGAGCCAGAGATATGGCCCCGCCATTATCACCCAGGAGTTGGTAGCTGAAAATGGGCTGTTTCAGCCCAAACTGAAATTAACTCAAAAATCCCCAGAATTGACCCCTTGTCCGGACCCGCCAGAGGTAGGGACGAGGCTACTGACCCTTTGCCCTTCGAGTACGAACCCCCTGGAGCCCTCACCCAACCTGGTTCCCTCTGAGGTCCCGGCATCAGGGCAACACGGATGAGTCATGTGGGGTCATGATGCCAATATCACCAAAATCGGCGTCATTCCCACGCGTGGCTCGCCCGGCCAAGGTAAGGCCAATGGCTCACAGGGTAGGAGGCGGGACCTAGGACTTATATCTGAGTGTACAACTTGGATTTAGGTCCGGGCTCCCTATGGGCTTAGAGAAATGGGGCCGCCAATTGACCACACGGAAGGGGGAAATTGGGGTCCCAAAATTGGGTCATTTTGGCTGCCTGAAATGAGCCAAAATTCGGTGTGCTCCCAATAGTATATCTCCACGCCGGCTTGGAGATCGGATCCGCCATTCCATACGCGATCAACCGGGAGTCCAATGGAGACTCCCATGCACTTGGCTCTTAAAGATCTCCATGCCACTCGGCGTGGTGACGATCCCAATTGGGTTCACAAATGTCAAAATTGCAAAATTGCCCACACTCACTTTGGGCTAGCGCCTTAACGAAGGTGGCTCCGCTTCGCCCACGTGGTGTATGGACCATGGGGACCATTACCCATAACACCCATGCCATATATGGTCCATTGGTCCATGCGTCCGGCGTGCACGAAGGTTAGAACATGAGGCACGGCGGGCAGCAAAAGTGGAAAAATGCTCAAAATGGCCAAAAATGCGCACACTCATGGTTGGGGCAAATGAGGCACATGCCCGACTTGGACCGGAGTGTGCCATAGGATTGGTATCAAGTCATATTGGTCCAACATATCTTTTGGGCGTCGCCCAACTCCTCCGATATTGGGAATGGCAGGGTCGCCAAGTGAGCCCATGATTTGGGATAGTCCCAAATCGCCAACATGGCGGCCACGGTATGCCAAGCCTAAGAGGAGTTTTTCGCCGGGTCCAAGATATGTTGGGCACCGAAGTATGTACCCTCATATCATACTTGGGTCATGATGTCAATCGAGCGCAACGTTGAGATACACGGTCGCCACTTGACATCATGACGGGCCAAAAATGGCAAAATTGGCACAAGCACACACAAAAGTGCCTTGAAAGGTGCATAATTATATTATAATATCTTCGGCTTGGATCGTGCAATCACTCAATCCTTCTACACACAATGACTTGACACCAATGACCCTCGATCCCACATATGTGCTCCACTTGGGGCGCCTTGAAAGGTCACGAGCGCTACTTCCCAAGTGGGCACATGAAAATATGGAAAATTGTAAAATACACACCTTGCTCCCAACGCATCGCTTGGGGATCACCACACAAGCTTCCCTTCACGAAGATTAGGCTTGCAATTGACCGTAGGGAGTATGGAGAAGGGGCTTGCACAATATGAGGTCCATTGGCGGGCTTGGCTTGGAGTAATGGACCCGCCAAATGGGCACGCAACACAACACATGGCACATACCACATATTGCCCAAAAAGGCAGCTCCCACCACGATATGTCATGCCCCTCCAAGGGCATAACTTTGTGTCAATCGCTCATAGGAACTCAAGGAGAGTTCCTATGCATCACCAACACTTGCGCGCTACACTCGAAAGTTATCCTAACGCACGCAATGTCATGGCCAAAGAGTTATAACGCAAACTCTACCCTCTTGACCATGAACCATTACACTAGCGCGCACGTGTGGAAACGCAAGGCATATGATGCTTCCTAAATTACGTCGGGAGTATTGTGAATACATCCCACGTTTCCTTGTTGTCATTCCTCGCAAACAACACGAGATATGACCTTCACAAGTGGCCTCACGAATCAACTTTGTTTTGCCCATATCTTTGAGACAAATGGGGGGCAAGATAAAAGGAAAGTTGATTCGTGCATACGGAAGCACGTAGGTCCACTCGAAAGAGGTCAAATCAAGTGCGGGGATGTCGAAGTCGAAAATCCGATTTCGACATTCTGAAAAATTCAGATTAAGGTTGCGAGTATTAATTATGAAAATTGCGGAAGCATCCATGCAGTTCCTGGCGACTTTGGAGCCTTCGTGACGGATTGCGTTAAAATTTCCATTATAAACAGTTAAACTGGCGGTTACGGTAAAGTCGCGATCCAACCGCCAGCCGTCAAAACAGTGAGTATCAGAACGGAAGCGTAAAAATTGACGGAAACAATATGAAAATAAAACCCTGTTGATTCCTGATATTCTGATACCCAAATCTCCGCTGGCGGTGCATCGGTTGCCGATGCGGGGCTTCACGGCACGGAACACGCCGTACATGGGGTTAGTGGACCGGAGACCGGTTGTATGCCATAACCTGGCCATGGGGTTCTGGGTACCGCTTCAGTCTCATGGCTACAAATGACACCAGCCAGTTTCACATATCTTGGACTCCATGAAGGGATACCCTATTTTTTTGACGCTCGACGACATGGCGACGCTCGTTTTCTGTTTTCTGGCAATGGGATGTCAGATCCTGATTTCATCATGAATCATGGATCATGAATCATCATGTACATTGTGCACTCAGACTTTCATTCTTCGAATTTTCGAGCTTGAACGAAGCTTTTTCTGTGTGCCCTGAGGTACCTATCCGTTTCATTCAAGTCGATGGCCATCACGAAGCACAGATCTCAGCACAATTTTGCTCAATTCAGCTCAATTTCACACATTTTGCCTTAGGTTACTTCGTTTTTGGTCACTTTCCCCGTTTCGTTCACTTCACTTGACCCAGCCTGACATACTGGCGTATGTTTTCAGAGGGGGAGTGTAACGGCAGCAGTGACAGCACTCAATTATACACTGATGTGATCAGAATTTCAATGATTCTCAGATGTACATTAGTGCAGTAAATTTTCCGCTTCATTTCATGTTTTCCGTTCGCCGCCAGATGTCGCCTGTGAGCGCGCGTCGAGTCGCATTTGTCTTTCGTGATTTCCCAATCGGATTTATTTAAATTATTTCGAATGATTTCACGTTGTGTCGTTATGTGCGATGAATGCGCATTGAGATTCTATGTCTGCTCCATTTTTGTAGACCGGGTTTTCGTACTCTTCATATTCCACCATGGAGTTCAAAGGACTTACAAGTGCTTCGCATATGTCGCTCCCAGAGGCTGGATATGGGTCCGAAGAGGGTTATGTGGGTTCGGAGATATCAGGGGCAGTGTCGGTTTGAGGTTTGAGGTTTGATTTTGCGGGTACTAGACGCCTTTCGGCCCCGGGGGGCCACCTGGTCGGGCCAGGTGATATCCTCCCCACCGGGTCCTAGTGGGGGCCCTCCAAGACGCACCTCCTGCCTGGTGGCGGAGTCCCCCGGGTTCACAGAGCTCGGAGCCCCGTCCTTCCCCGGCGTCCCCGTTTCGCCACTCCTCGGTCAGTGCATCAATTCGCAGCCGTGGCTGCGGGCGCTTACCCACTGCGTCGCCCCCCTAATGCGTGGTCGCCCGGGGCGCCGGCGCCGCCGGGCCCGTGCTACTGGCTTGTCGCCAGTGGGACCCCCTTGGGCTGGCGCGGAGGCTGCCTAGCCTAGGGGTTGGGGCGTGGCGCTGTGCGCCACTACTGCCTTGGCAAGTGCAGTGTCCCGTCTGTGTGTGCGCGGCGCTCGCGGCCGGTTCGGGGGGGGTTCGGGCCGGTACCTGGTGTTGTGTCTCCCCTGTTTCACCCTTCCCGCCCCGCGTGTTCCGCGCTGCGTGTGGCGGGCCGTCCCGTCCGGGTGTCCCTTACCCTCGTTCGCTGGTACGCCATTCCATGCGGTCTGTGCGTTCCGCGCGCTCGGTTCGGTTGCCCTTCTGGTGGTCCCCGCGTGTCCTTTTCGTGTGTGTGCGCTCGCGCTCTCGCGGTGTCCGCTCCCCCCCCCCGCCGGGTGGTGTGGCGCGCGCATCTCGCCTGGTCCCGGCACTGGGCGCTGGTAGGGCCGTTACACGTGGTCCGTGCCCCTCCGCGTGTCTTGCCCCGGTCCCGTGCTCCGTCTGGCGTGCTTGGGGGGGGGGCGGTCCGGTCCCGGTTCCCTCCTACTTGGCTTGGGTTTGTGGGGGCGGCGGCCCCTGGCCGCCCGTCCTCTGGAGCAGGCAGCCAGGGTTCCGCGTCCCGTGTGTCCCCGGTGCGGTCGGTGCGGGCGTGGGGACCCATCACCGGCCCAACAGCGTGAGCCCTTGCGGGCCGGCGTTGCTCGCTGTGGGGGTGGCGGTAGGGCGTCCCCGGGGGGGGGTGCTTTCCACCGTTGTGAGGGGCGCCTGGTGTCAGGCGCTGTCCCTCCCCCGGCCGCCCGTCCTCTGGAGCGGGCTGCCAGGGTTCCGCGACCCGTGTGTCTCGGGTGCGGTCGATACGGGCGTGTGAACCCAGCACCGGCCCCCCAGCGTGCGCCCTGGCGGGCCGGCGTTGCCCGCTGTGGGGGTGGCGGAAGGGCGTCCCCCGGGGGGGTGCCTTCCACCGTTGTGAGGGGCGCCTGGTGTCAGGCGCTGTCCCTCCCCCGGCCGCCCGTCCTCTGGAGCGGGCAGCCAGGGTTCCGCGACCCGTGTGTCCCGGGTGCGGTCGATGCGGGGCAGTGTCGGGCGTTACGACCCCTGGGGCATCAAGGCTACAGGCTTCGCAGTTACAACAAAGATCAACCACTATGCAGCGGTTACACCGGAACCTCGCATGAGTTTTTCGAAAAACCACGCTGCAGAGAAGAGTAAGGTTACTCAGGGTGGAGTCGAAGGAACTCAAGGTACACAGGATCCTCCTCTAGAGCCTTGCTCGACTCCCAAGACCATGTGTCGTCATCCCATTCACAACGGTACAGGAATGTGCGGCGCTTTTTAGATCCCACTCGACGTCTAGCCACAATCTTGACAAGTCGAGGAGATTCTCCAGTTTTGACAGGGGGCATCGGAAACTCCCACACCGGCTGGCCTCTCAATGGACGTAGGGTTTTATGCTGTCTCGATTGAAAACTCGCAACCCATCAAAGGGGGCAGGGATGTCCAGTTTGACATTCTCGCCCTTGTTCAGTACCTCGGGTATTTTGTAAGGGCCACACCAGACAACATCGAGTTTCCCTTTATGTCGATACTCCGGCACCAGCACCCACCATCGTTCACCGACTTCAGACACTCGAACGTGTCGGTCCATTTGCAGGACCACATGCATCTGGCGTCGACGTTCCTCGGCAAGCATTGCACGCACAGATTCGAAGGTACGTTCCGCTCGTTGCATGTAATCAATCACAGTCGATGGTTCATGTGCATGAGAAGTGATTCGGGGAAAATCCAATGGAAAATGGGGTGTTCGTCCTTCATCTATCTCGAACGGGGATAGTCGAAGACTATTGGATGTCAGGTTGTTGAACTGGATTTCGGCGAACAGGAGGTCGACATCCCACTCGTTGTTGCCGAAGATGCCGTGTGTACGCAGGCGCTGGAGGATGGACTGATTGCTGCGAGAAAAGTTTATAGTGTTTTCAGCACTGTGTTTTTGCTTCTCCTGCTGCTTGTTGTTGCTGTAGGGTGTCCTGCTGCTGGTTTTGGATGATGAAAAGCTTTTGTTTGTTGAAATACAGTAAAGCCAACTCAATCCAGGATAGCCCAAGCCAATAGTATGCAAAGAGAAGGTAATTCAGGATCAAAACATGAAGGGCTGCAGTGTAAACAGTGAAAGATGATTAGGTATTCACAGAAACTGCAACTCAGGATACAAATGAATGCATATTCACAGAGATAGCTGAAATGTTTTGGGAAAAGAGTTAGAAAACTGCCTCAGGATCACTCTCTCTCCATAGTGCCATCTTAGGAGATGTGCACTCTTTGTTTTGGGTCCCATATGTGCTGAGGTGGCATGGTATGTGGCGATGAGGTCACTGCCATGTCACATGGGATCTTCCTACTCAGTTGGGATCTTCCTACTTAGTTAGGCTGACCGGGAATTGAACCCAGGACCTCTCAAAAAGAGGTGCCTAACCCCCTATGGTGCATACCACTAGGGCAGATAAGTATTCATGGAAAAACATAGATAAATTCATAGGCTCTACCTTAGGTATGTCAGTGCTCAGTCAACTCAGGAAAAGATGTTTTACTTCTGATTGAAAGGGGATTAAGGGGTCCACCACATATCCTGATTGGGTGTTTGGTTCCATAGGTCAAAATGTGTTATCACCACTTTTGGCTGGACCAATACTAAGATAAAAATGCATGGATGCTCAGTGCATCTCTAATACAACTAGAGTATGTCCCAAAGCAATGGAAAAGCACTTTTTCTTACTCCCCCCTTGTGCTGTGGTGGCCACCACTGTCGCATTTTAGGAAAAAGGGAATTTTTCTTGGCCTTTCCTTGGTTTCCACATCTACTTTAAAATACCTACAGTTTCCCTCACACTGAAAAATGGGCGCTCACCATGGCTGGCGTCCTTTTGCTGCTCTGATTGTACAGTTTCCTACAGAAGACTCAGCGCTCTTGGCGCTGCCGGGGCTCCTGTGGCTTGGTTGGGTTAGATTGGGAGCATGCCAAACATGTGCATATGCATCCCTTCCTCCAAGACGCAGCGTCGACACAACCCAAACGCAAGACACATTATACACACTCGCATGGGTTCTCGTAAACCTGCTGGCGACCTGTGACCTGTCTTAGGGCGTAGGGAGTCGAAAAGAAATTAATTTGCCCCTTGGTGGGGTCTTGGTTCTGCTCAGTCTCTCCAGGCACCTGCGTTTCGGCCCGAACACGGCCTACTCAGCGAGGCTGCGCGTGGGTATCTGCAGAGGCAGGAATGGGAGAATTATGGACGAATCCACGCAAAAACGAAGCGACGACACCAAAATCCGTCAAATGACGGCGCAGAATTTTTCTGAAACGACACACCTGAGTAGAATCCAATTGTGCATCTTCAGCACATTTTTATAGAAATTATAGTCATCTCTGGATTTTTTTAAATCCAGAAATTAATACGTCCAAAATGGCGGCGCGCAGGAGCGGCTCCTAGCGAAGCGCCGGAAAATGGAAAAATAATGGAATTATAAACGTATGTATCAAGTAGTCTTGAAAATGACGAGACACACATTAATAAACAAACATACAAATTCCACCCACACTAATAGAAGCTTCAAAAATTCAAGAATTCGAAAATCAATTGAAAAGACTTCAATGAATCAGGTATAAACTACAGGTATGCTCGTCTTGCATGCCGCATACACATTGCTCGTCTCGAGTCTCCGTGACCGAGTCGTGTAGCAGCGTTAACAACGATAACCACGATAGAACGCGGTAGAGGGATTGATTAGAAAGATTGCAGATGATTAGCGGTCAGATCAGGGTGATTAGTCATACACACAAGTGCATAGCAACGTTCTTCGCGTGCGCCCCTTTTGTTTTCTCTCCTTGCTTCACTTTCCAGCGGTAGGTAAGGTAGGTACGCCCGGGCGGGGCCACCCCCTGGTGGAGTCAAGATTGTTGTGGAGATGGGCAGGTTTGCCCACGTGATCGTGCATAGTCGTGCATGCACACACGCATTAAATGGTAGGCCACGCGAAGTGCGCACGGCAAACCTTGTTTAGGCTACCCAGGGGCTCCTCGGTACGTTCTTTAAGAGAACCAGAGGAGTTCCTTAACGCTTGCTTGCTTGATAAGGGTAGCTGCTCCATGCAGCGTGTTTGCGGACAGCGTATTATAGGGCACACTGAGAAGGGTATAATACCTGGAGTGTGCCTTGGTTCCTCCGCCGCAAACGCCCTTTCATTTGCCTTTGTTTTACAGGTGGGCAGGTAGGGTGAGTGGTGCAGCAGCATTTTTTTTTATGCCCTGCTAAACAGGGGCGCAGATCACACAAACAAGTAACTCCGCTCCGCCTGTGGCAGAGCAGGGAGTCCGACTTCATCGACATCTGCGCCTTGCACACGAGAGCACTCCTTCCCTCCAAGCCCTTGCAGGGGAAACGCGTTGTGGCGTCCCCTGTGAGGCCACAGTTGCTTAGTAGCTCTGTGTTCTCTTGTCATTTCACAGGTGGGTCGCTAGGACCCTCGAGAACTTCTTCTTCGCAACACCAAGTAGAGTGTGCGTGTAGGAGTGGTAGTCCTGCGTGGGGGCTAGAGCCAGTTGCCCAGCGCTCGCCCACCAGGATGGTGCCACTGTAGGGTGTGTAGGACCTGTAGGGGGCGTGTCACTGTCCCACCCTTTTCCTGCAATTTTAGCTTGGTTGGTGGGCTGTGACAGTGGGTTAGGTTAGTGTTTTTGGCCACATAGCAAACAGGCGTTTTGCATGCCTTCATAGCTTTTGGCCACCCCTCCCTTTAGTAGACAGGTAGGTAGGGAAAACAATACCTGGATTAACACTCTGGGTATTCCCCCAAGGTTTTGCGCCAGCACAGAAATTGGGCGCATAGGGGAGGGGAGACCCGGGGCGTACCCCGTGGCATCAATAAGCCAACCCTCCAGGTTTAGCAAGGGCGCAGACTTGGGTATAATTAGGACACCACTTCTGCGGCTTGCTCTCAGGACCTTAGGACTAGCACACTCACACATACGCTTTGGCAGGTAAGGGTAAGGTTCAGTCCCTAGCTTTATTCTTGGAGGCAAGTGTCTCAGCGAGCCTCAACAACTCACCAAGGTTGTTCTGGGACAAGTAGTCAACCAGAACTGAGTTTAGGCGTCCCTCAGGTAGAACAAATGCAGAGAAGGGCTCCCAGGTGGCCTCTTCGACTCCAAACCCTTCCCAGAGGGTGAGGAAGCGCCAACCCTGGCGATAGCGGTGGCGTAGGACAGACTTCACCAGGTAGAAGCCCTCCTTAGCCATCTCCTCGGCGTTCATGTCGGGGAGTTCACCTTCAACTTCCATAGGGCTGGCAGCCCCTTGTAGGTCCAGAGCGGCGATTTCCTCGTCGTTCAGCTCCCACTCCTCCCCACAGAGGTCTTCAGGATCATGGTAGCGCTTCAGGTGTTGAGCGGCGCACACCAGGGTCCCCCCTAGACGGGGAGAACACCGCACGGTGATACGGTGTCCATCCACAGATAGGATCTTGTACGGCCCGAAGTATGGGTCATCGCTGGTAGAGCGTGGCCAGGCGGGTAGTCGACTGTGGTGCACCAGCACCCAGTCCCCTTCTTGGTAGGTGGCCGGTACACGGTGCTTGTTCTTCTTGTTCCACTGACGCTCCCTCACTCTCTGGAGCATAGCCTTGGCCTTGTCCACCTTCGCTTGTTGCTCTTGGACCCATTCGGCCACAAAAGAATGGGTGTCCTCTGGATAGGGGGCATGTAGGAACCATGCCGGGCGCCCCATGAATAGCTCATGTGGCGAGTAGCCAGTAGCTGAACTCTCTTGGGAGTTCATCATCAAGGATATGACGGGGAGTAGTCTCACCCAGTCTCTGGTGCGTTCAGTTTTGCACCATATCCTGACGTTCTCCTTCAGGACACGAATCTGTCGCTCACATAGGGGGTTGCTCGTGTGAGAGTAGGGAATCCCTGTAGACACCTGGACATTGAGGGACCTCAGGACCCTCTTGTACCAGCCAGTATCTGAGCGTACTCGTACGTCCTCATCGGAGTTGATCTCCTTGGGCGCCCCATAGACACAAAACCACTCCTCCAGGAGTATCTTGATAGTCTCCTCTCCGGTAATGTGCTTGGTACATGGGAACACCCTGGTAAACCTGGTCAACCCACAGGTTACCACGAGGGCGAAGTCATAGCCCCCGAACTTCGGCATCTCCGTGTAGTCCACGTATAGAACACTGTTAGCACAGTGAGGGATGGGCAGGGTCGAGTAGAGACCTCTGTCCCTGATATCCCCTGGTTTACAGGACCTGCACGGGCACTTGTCCACGATAGGCAGGAGCGTCTTCCGCAGCTGGTCGTCAGTCCACGTAGTGTGGAACCACTGCTTGAACAGCCTCAGGGTACGGTCAGCACCCACATGACCACTGGACTCATGGGTCCACTTCAGCAGCGCTGGGACTAGGTCACTAGGCACCACGATGCGGTCCTCGTGCCAGAGGTAGCTCTTGTCCCGCTTCCACTGGTCTTGGTTGACCAGGAGGGGTTCAAGGCGTTTCTCCAGGCGCCGGTAGATATCCCCAAACTCCTGTAGGTACTCCGATTGTTGGAGTCCATCCAGGGGGCGTATCATGGTCATGTTCAGGTCCAGGTGTACGTCCATACGGCTGAACGCTTCCTTAGCCAGCGCTTCAGACCGGGCACCAATCAGGGCGTCGAAGTTGTTGCGGCTGATGTAGTCGGCACACTCGTTCTTCACTCCCTGGATATGGTGTACCGTCAGCCGTAGTTGACTGAGGTAGGTCCACCAGCGACGTAGCTTGGCCTTCTCAGGTGGGGGGCCCTTCTGGAAACTGCGGACCGGTTCTTGGTCGCATAGCCAGACCACAGGGTTACTCCCCAACAGTCGTGCTTGTGAGGATAGCACCAGCATACCCGCAAGCAGTTCCTGCTCATAGGTGGAGTAGTTCCCCCTGGCCTGGTTCCACTTCCAGTTCCAGTGGCCCAGAGGTACTAGGACCCACTTGTCGTCAGGGTAGCTGTGCTTGAGGGTTCCATCTCGGTTGAGACCTTCCGTCCCCCATTGGGAAATGGCCGAGTCGAACTCCTCCTTCTCTAGTGCTTGCCACTGGAACAACGTTCCACCACCGCCCACATTGCTGGCGTCGGTCACCAGGATAATCTCCCCTTGTGCCCTAGGCACGCCCAAGCACTTAGCGTTGGCTACCTTGTCTTTGAGCTCGTCAAACGCTTGTTGCTCTTGTGGGCCCCAGCGCCAAGTAGTACTCTTCTTGATCAAGTCAGTCAGTACCGCGCTGGTGTAGGTGAAGTTTTTGATTTGGCGGCGATAGAAGTTGCACGCCCCAATGAAACTGCGTACATCATGAAGTCCTTTCTTGGGGTCTTCGTGTCGTACCTTGGCATCCATCAGGGGTTTGGCCTTAGAGGCCGCTGGGGTCCACCACCCATAGCCAACGTCAAACCCCAGGTACTGCATGGTCTCCTGCATGAACTCACACTTCTCCAGCTTGAGTCGTGTGTGGTTCTCCTGGCAGACCGCAAAGAACTCACCCAAGAGGATTAGGTGATCCTCCTGGGTATTGGTCCCGAGGCATACATCGTCGATGTGAGCCTCCATCTGGGCCCCACGGGATATGAGCTCCTGCACCTTAGGTCTCCTTCGTAGGATGGACAAGATCTTGTTCATCAGCTCTTGGAACAGAGCGGGGGCGTTAGCCACGCCGAATGGCATGACCTTCCACTTGAATACCCTCCCCTGAGGGGTGATGAAGGCAAGTAGTTCCTGCGCGTTGGGCGTCAGGTCCACTTGCCAGAATCCACTTCGCTTGTCCATCTTGGTCTTGTAGCGACAGGAGGCTATCTTCTCCAGGGTGGACTCCATATTGGGAATGGACCCTGAGTGGTTCAGCGTCTTCTTGTTCAGCTCTCCATAGTCCACTACCAGCCGTTTGGCTGTAGACCCAGGTTTAGCCACCAGGAAACAGGGGCTGCAGTGTAGGGGGTAGTCCCCATCCTTGTACTCCAGGACTAGGCCAGCGTCGATACATTCTTGTATCTGTCGCTCAATCTCGTCGGCCTGCTCTTTAGGAGCTGGATAGGGTCTCCTCCGGATCTTGTGACCCACGAACTCGGGTTTCAGCTTGAGGTCCATCTGTACCAGCTTGTCGCATGAGGCTGGAGGGGGTAGTTCTCCGAACACCTCCAGATAGGTCCTTATCAGCTTTTGTACCCGCGGGTCCAGTACCTTGATCTTGTCCTCCATGTCCTCGTCGGAGTGTAAGTTGCTTGCCCCTTGAATAGACGTCGGGAGGTGGTCCTCCACCGACTCTTCGCCCGCGGTAGCATCCTTCAGCCCTTGGTAGGCATACAGAAGGTCTTGCTCAACCATCTCCGGTGGACGATGGCAACATAGGCACGCTTTAGGGGGTTCACATACACATTTCTCCGAGAGGTCGTCCTCCTCTGGGGTCCTCACATGGGCACCCCATACGCTCTTCATGAGCTTGAGATCTACCTCCCTTTGCCAGGTGGTGATCTTCTGTTCGAGGTCCTCCTTCAGTTGGGATAGGTCTCCCATACGTCCTTGCTTCAGTGGCCACGAGCTGCGGGTAGGCTTCGCGTAGCATAGCTTTTTCGCCACCAACTTCCTCTTGGAATCCACATACTCCCTGAGCCTGGATCGAGGGTCCAGCTCTTCATCCACGGGGTCTTCCACCCTCATGGAGAGTAGGGGTTTGAGTGGGGCGACGTACTCGGCGTTCTCCACTTCTTCCACCGCAGTCTGCACGAAGAAGGCGTCGTGCTCAGTTTCGTCGTCTGAGTGGATAGAGCTAGGTAGCTCAGATAGTCCACACTCAGACACTCCATCAGGAACAGGTACATGACAGGGAGAGTTGGGGGCGTTGGTGTCAGTCACGACGTACTCATCTCCTCCGGGTATAGTTTCAACAGCATCTTGAGGTCGTAGGCGATCCTTCAAGTCACCCAAGGCGAGTCCATCGCTTTCTCGTTGTATAGCCTGGACCAGAGTAGGGTCCAGGTCTTCCCAGGGAATGGTGGTAAGACTTCCGTCCACCACGCTGAGCATACTCCCCCATCCGGGCTTCCCAATGGGCGTCTTGCGTCCCAGAGGCACGTAGATGGCCTCATCAGGTAACCGCACAGAGCTGATAGTCAGCTTGTCAAGGAGGGTTCGCCAGTACTCGTTGCCCCCATGGGCTCCCCAATCGGGGGAACACAGGACCATACGGGAACGTTCCAAGGCCACCTTGGTCAGCACCTTCCCCAGTTCACTGAATCTGGGGTTCCCGTAGGCCATCCCGAAAGAGGGCCAGTAAAATTTGTAGCTGCAGTTCTTCCCCTTGCTGCAGTATAGGTCGAGTACATGCTGCTTGTCGCTGGCGAACAGTTCCACACTTAGGTCTTCTCGAGAGTAACCCAACTCCTTCAGACCTTGGTCTAGGACTTCCCCCAATAGTTGATAGTCCTCAGTTTTGGAGGCCGCCATCATGTTCGAGGGCTCCTCCTTCGATAGTCTCAGGTAACTCGAGGTATGTTCCGACTGCTCCAGTGGCACAGACTCTCTGCCACTGCCGTGATCCACGTACAGGAGGTAGGGCGCTTGCAGCGTCAGGGATTGTATCTGGGAGTGCTGCACGAAGAAGTCAGTACCCAGTACAAAGTCGAAGGCATCAGTGTCCATCACATAGAACCGATGGGCGATAGTCTTGGAGCCCATAGGTACCTCCACTTCGCAGTCCCCGCAGCTGTGCACCACATGTCCATCCCCCATCCGTATAGCGGCGGTGGTCATGGTGTTCTTCAGGCTCCCACAAGGTAAAATTTTCTTGGCCACTATCGATATTGTGGCTCCAGTATCCAGTACCCCCAGGTATTCACGTCCCCCTAGTCGGATACGTACCCAAAACACCAGGTCTTGGGTGCCACCAGAGCGTCCCCGTCAGAACTCCGCGGGACAGGTCACCTCGAACCCCTTGTTCCGCAATTTGCGGGCCATCCTCATGAAACGGCTCCTCTTCTTGGCGTTGCCGTCGTCACCACCTTCATGCTCACGCTTGGCTCCTTGTTCTTGCTGGGCCTGCGTCTGTGAGCGTGTGGTAGGTCCAGACTGCCCTCCAGAGAGCTCGGAGTTCCCCCCTGGATTAGGGTTGGGGTTACCTCCGTTCTTGTCCTTGTTCTTGTTGTCGTTCTGGCGATTAGCGCCTCCTCCTCGTCCGCCTTGACCCTTGTCTTGACCACCTTGACCACGTCCTTTCGACTTGCCCTTGCCGGAGTCGTTGCCTTTGGCCTTGCCTCCACCTTTGCCTGAGCTTTTGCCAGGATCTTCCCCCTTAAGCTTCGCCGATAGGCGTTGCTTATGGTAGCACTCGTCCTCATAGTGCTTCCGCTTACCGCAGAATGCACACGTGATGGTGCAGCGGTAATGATCCGGCATCTTCACCTTGGCGCCGGTGATCTTTTCCTGCTGCTTCCCCTGGACAACAAAGCAGTCTCGCTGCTCGCAGTCGGAGGCATGCTGCAGGTGGCCCTGTTCATCTCTGGCATCACACCAGAATAGCTCCTTCACGTTCTCCATTAGGCGGGCGTGGGCGTGTTTGGGGGTAGTCCCCTGCCCAGGTCGGGACCCTTGGTACCCTTTGCCTCCAGAACCTCCACCACCAGGACGGTAGTGGTTCAGGTGTTGGTCGCTCTCCTTCTCCAGCGCCATCTCCAGGAGCAGCACGCATAGATCCTCGTAGCGGAGGGATCTAGCCTTGCGCTCAGCCGTCAGACGGCACTCGTCCCATAGCTCACGGGGGAGCTTGGAGCACAACCAAAACAGCAGGTCGTCGCTGCTGTAAGAACCGGGCGTCAGTCGTCCAGCCCAGTGGTCCAGGTCCGCCAACAGCTCGGAGACCCTGCCGGGTTTGGGGTTGTTGGGCAGGACGGGCAGGTTCTGGATCTCGGCCCTGATGGAGAGGTCGGTCTCGTAGGTTGGGTACTGCCTCTCCAGGGCAACCAACACGTCGGCAAAGGTGGCGGAGTTGGTGACGATCTGCCTGACCTGCTTCTCCAGGTACTTCGTCTTGCAGCACTGCAGGAGCAGGTCGCACTTCACTCGCCCACTCGCGTGGGTTTGGCCGGTCAGTCGTAGGAACCGGCCAAAGTTCTCAGCGAACTCGCTGAGGTCCTTGCCTGTGAATTCAGGCAGGTTCACCACTATCTTGGAGGTGGCTATAGCCTTCGCCTCCTGAGCTCGGCGTCCTTCAGGGCGTCGGGTCTTCTTCTTCTTCTTCTTCTTCTTCTTACCCTTGGAGTCCTCGGGGTCCTCAGGGTCTTCGTCATCCGATGGCAAAGAAGAAGTCATCGAAGGCGGCCCATCATCGGAGGGGTCTCCGCCTAGATCGCTGGAGCCATAAGGCTCCACGTCCACCATAGCCCTTAGGGCTGTCAGCCCCAGCTGGTCCAGCTCGGCCCTCGTCGAGTTCGTCACGTGACTGTAGGGCGGCTGGGCTGTCCTCGGGACGAATGGGCTTCTTGGTACTGCTGCAGGAGTCGGCATCGGTCGGCTCCTCAGGCTCCCCAGGGTATTCGTCAACCCTGCCGCCAGGTGGTTAGCCTGTACTCGGTGGGGTGACATCCCCACTGTCGTAGGTGACGCATGGGACGGGATCATCAGGGGCTGCAGTTTCTCCCTGATCTCTTGCGTGAGGTCGCTCACGATTTTCGAAGTGGCTCCTTGGAGCACCTCGTTGATCTCCGACCGCGTCAGGGACCTGTTGGAGGATCTTCCCGATCCTCTACTCCTGCCTCCCAGAGACTCTGGTCCTCTCCTCAACCCACTCAGGGGTGCATACCCAGGTGTACACCCAGGGGCATACCCAGGAACTTCCATGTAGGTTCCCGTGGCGTGGAGTGGATGGGGATGGTCAGCCGCATACCAACGCGGCGCAGAGCTGGAAGCCACCGGCTCACTGGCAGTAGTTGCCTCAAGGAGCGCAGTGGTAGGTGGGCCCATGCCATAGGCGGGGTAGTGAGGCATGCCAGTAAAGCCTGTGCCCTCTGCCATAGGCTGGTTGGTTGTGGAAGTGGATGTAGCGGCGGCTGGGTGTGTGGTGGTTATGGGAGAGGGTGATGCTTGGAGGCCAGAAGCGCTTGGTGCGCCTTCGAAGGTAGGGACCTCCGTCGGGTCTTGCCCTTGCTCCTCTCCTTCGTCTGCTCCTTCTCCAGCATCCTTCTCACTCTCGTTTCCTCTCTTCCTCTTCACAGGCTGAGGCTGAGAGACCATTTCCTTCACCGACAGGGCCCCAAAGGCCGTCTGGAGGCCATCCAAGGAGTCCTCCGCCGTATCCATTGGCCCATGTAAGGGCTCCACCGAAGGTACAGCGTCAGGCGCCGGCCTTGCCGGTGTCTCTGGCGCTGGCGCTGTGTTCACCTCGGCGTCCACTCTTCCTGGATCCATCTTAATCCACCCTTCTGCTTTTGTTTGCCTGCTCGGAGCACTGGTTGTACGGCGCGGGGTCGCTGCCGGTGCACAGAGACAGGCTGCCTCTTGCTACCAGAAAAGTTTATAGTGTTTTCAGCACTGTGTTTTTGCTTCTCCTGCTGCTTGTTGTTGCTGTAGGGTGTCCTGCTGCTGGTTTTGGATGATGAAAAGCTTTTGTTTGTTGAAATACAGTAAAGCCAACTCAATCCAGGATAGCCCAAGCCAATAGTATGCAAAGAGAAGGTAATTCAGGATCAAAGCATGAAGGGCTGCAGTGTAAACAGTGAAAGATGATTAGGTATTCACAGAAACTGCAACTCAGGATACAAATGAATGCATATTCACAGAGATAGCTGAAATGTTTTGGGAAAAGAGTTAGAAAACTGCCTCAGGATCACTCTCTCTCCATAGTGCCATCTTAGGAGATGTGCACTCTTTGTTTTGGGTCCCATATGTGCTGAGGTGGCATGGTATGTGGCGATGAGGTCACTGCCATGTCACATGGGATCTTCCTACTCAGTTGGGATCTTCCTGCTTAGTTAGGCTGACCGGGAATTGAACCCAGGACCTCTCAAAAAGAGGTGCCTAACCCCCTATGGTGCATACCACTAGGGCAGATAAGTATTCATGGAAAAACATAGATAAATTCATAGGCTCTACCTTAGGTATGTCAGTGCTCAGTCAACTCAGGAAAAGATGTTTTACTTCTGATTGAAAGGGGATTAAGGGGTCCACCACATATCCTGATTGGGTGTTTGGTTCCATAGGTCAAAATGTGTTATCACCACTTTTGGCTGGACCAATACTAAGATAAAAATGCATGGATGCTCAGTGCATCTCTAATACAACTAGAGTATGTCCCAAAGCAATGGAAAAGCACTTTTTCTTACTCTGCGCTCCGCCAGGCCATTGCCTCGAGGGCGGTCGGCCACTGTTTGATGCATCTCAATCTTGAAGCGCTGGGCCAACTCCTTCCACGCCTGAGACTCGAACAGCTTGTCTCGGTCAGAAACAATTTCTCGAGGGCACCCTTTCAATCGAATCACCTCACGTAGGAACACATAGATAAGGTCGTCGGCTGTCATATCCTTGCGACAAGGGATGAACATTCCACGCTTGGAGAATCCGTCGACTACAGTCATGATGGCGTCATGGCCCCTTGTGGTCGGCGGCAATCCCGAAACCCAATCCATGGACACACTGTGCCATTTGGTGTCGGGCACCGGCAATGGTCTTGGCACTCTGGCGGTGTCGACTCGTCTTGATTTCGCCGCTTGACAGGCATCGCAACTTAGTATGTGAACATACGTAGTCGCGCTTAATCAGGGCCATGGTTCGAAGGACTCCTGAGTGGCCATAGAACTCCGAAGATGTCCCTTGCACTTCCCATGCGCACATCGTTGCGCCAGCGTAGCACCCACACAGTCTTTCGAAGCGTCTGTGTACAGGTGATACGGCTGTCGGGCGTCGATAGCACTGAGATGTGTCGCACTGATCATCGCCTGCTTCAGCTTGTCGAAGGAAGCCTGGTGGACGGCTGTCCATTCCCACTCGAAGTCTGCCTTAAACATTGCAGTCAGAGGGGCTGCGACAGCTTGGAACCCTTCGACAAACTGCTGGTAAAATCCACACAATCCAATGAACTGTCGAACTTCATGAACCGTAGTTGGCGGAGGCCAACCTCGAATGACCTTGATCTTTTCGGGGTCCATGTGTACTCCATCTTGGTCGATGATGTATCCACAGAAGGGTACTGGACTCTGAAAGAATGTGGATTCATCGATGCAGGGAAAGAGGTGGTGTTTACGGAGTAGTTCATGTACCAGGTCGAGGTGTCGTTGGTGTTCGTCCGCATCCTTCAAGAAGACGAGGATGTCGTCAATGTACACCAATACAAAGATTCCCAAGTGGTCTCGAAGGACATCGTTCACGACGCGTTGGAACGTCGATGGCGCATTACAGAGGCCAAAGGGCATAAGAACCCACTCGAAGGCGCCAAATGGTGTGTTGAAGGCGGTTTTCTCGATATCTTCGTCTTGAATTCGGATCTGGTGGAACCCACTAACAAGGTCAATCTTTGAGAATACGGTAGAACCCCCCAGTGTACTAAAGATGGATTGGATCGATGGCAAGGGATATCGATCTCGTACAGTTCGCGTATTCAACGCTCGGTAGTCGACGCACATACGCCATTTACCATTCGCTTTCTTCACCAGTAGGCAACCCGCTCCGTATGGACTCGAGGATGGTCTGATGCGACCAGATCGATGCAACTTGTCCAATTGTCGTCGAAGTTCATCTAGTTGGCTCGGATCCATTTTGTAAGGGTGTACCCACGGTGGATTGTCTTCCGAATGGAGGCGTATTCGATGATCTCTTCCAAGTCGATACGGAGGTAGGTCTCCATACTCCGCTTTCTCCCGGTCGTAGAGGTCCGCCCACTTGTGTAATCGATTCGGTAGTTTGCGTCGAACGGGGTCAAGCCCGTCATCATTGCCATCACTGGCTTGCATCTTATACATTTGATCGACCGGCACTGCTGGTCGAGGCATGCAACACAGAAATACTTGATCTCCCGTGAGATCAGATCGACGGATCTCTCTTTTGAGTTTCGGCAACGAAATGTACTCAATCTCCATATCGCTGCACTCCTCTTCGGTGATACCATCGTCCGTTTCGGACTCATCGTACATGTCAGTACCGCGCTGAACGTGTGTCGACGAGTGTAGGTCAGGGTGTTCGTTGGCATGTGGGGTAGGACTGCCAACGGGACTCGGTTTCGAGGAACTGGATGAAAGTATCGAAAGAAGGTCCAGCTTCGAAGCTGCTTGAAACTGCAGCTGGGTGGAATGTCTTGATTCGCCAAAAGACAACCGGTACGAAATCCAACCATGTTGGATGTCGGCGTATCGCTCCTTCCAGTTGACAGTTGGATTGTAGCTTCGAAGCCATGGTAGTCCAAGCACTACATCCGGCAAAATCTCCAAGACCTTGAAGTGATGACGAAATACAAGCTCTCCAACTCGAACATAAGCTCCCGTGTAGTACCGTACTTCGACTTGGACACCTCCGGCTGTCAAGACATGTCCAGGGTTTCTCAGTTTATAGAGGGGAAGTTGCGACCTCTTTGCTGTTTGCATCGACATAAAGTCGCTGGTCGCTCCACAGTTGACCAACACTTCCATCTCAGCCGCAACGAACACCAGAATTGAATCCGGCGTGTCCATAATATACAAGAATTGTTCGGGTAAAAATTTGGGAGCCTTCCCATATGTAAATGTCGGGAACTGAGCTGAATCTGGCTGAATGGGGGTGCATTGACCTGAATTGACCTGAGATCTGTGCCGATGGAGGGTAGCCGCACTTACATAGGGCTAACCATGTCGGACGTCACTTCGTAATGCACGCTATGACGCCCGCGGCTAGCTCGCTACGGCGTGATTGCCTTCGTGTTATCAAAAGATTATTCGGCAGTCTTTGTGTAACTCTATATTGACGACGACGTTGTTCTTTGCAAAGATGGCAAGGATCATCAATATCCAATTGTTTGGAGACATGGCAGACTCGACTGAAACCAATTACAGGGGGAGCAATAATTTCATACGCTTCAAATTTAGGTAGGTTGCCATTTTTGTCCGTTTCAGCACCAAGGTTTGAGATCCGGTAGCTCTAAAACTGCCAGTTTTGAAGCTAAAAATTCATACCAAATCTCTTTTTTGATGCGGCATCACAAGGCTCTTAGGTCAGCTTCAACGAAAAGGTTTTCCCAAATAGTTACCAAAGCTTTTCAACACTGTTCTCCTTTTTCAGAAAATACTCCCCACTTCTCACGACTATTTGCAATGTTTCCTTCTTCCTTGCCAAAGTGTTTTGAACTCTTATTCCTTGCCAAAATGTTTTGCAGTGCTCTTCTTGTCACTTGCCAATATGTTTTCAACTGCACCACCTTGGGCATTACAATGCAAGACCCCTTATTTTTTTCGTAAAATATAAAAAAAAAATTTTTCAATTGTTTCTTTTCATTTGCCTCTGCAGTCGAAAAACAATGGTACCTTTGCCTCTCAACACTTGCACACTTGCATAGAGACTAACCCCACTACTCCTTTCTTGTGTGGAACAGAGAATCGTAGTCGGCATGCCAGAAAAGACCCGAAGCCCGGCCCGGGCACAGACCATGCAATGCAACCTTGGTCCTTCCCCTCTTCCCACCCTTCACATTGGTTGCGGACCGTCAGAAAACAACCATTGAGTGCCCTGAGTGTCCCAACGCTATGCCATTTGGCAGCACTTTCACGTCAGCTGAGCTGTTTGCGGCGGTGCCACAATTGTTTGATTGCTGAAGTGCCACAATCTCACAAATAGAGCTCAAATGGTAAAGACCACATTGCCACAAAAAACGAACAATACGCAACATTCATTATCAAGGTGGCTGTCTTATGACTCGGAGTAGCTGAAGTGGACGTACGCAGAAAGCTCTGCGAAGGGATCACTGCTCTCAGAGTCATCGGAATCCTGCAGTAGGGCATAGCGCTGGGCAGCCCTCGCCTCACGATCGGCTGCTTGTCTTGCACGCCTCTCCCTCCCCAACGGCAAACTAATGAGAGGTGCCCTCTGCAGTGCTGCAGGTGCCGCAAGGGCTTCGGGTGCAGCAGAGGCACCTGGTTCTGGTTCATGATAACTTGCTTCATCGGCTGGTTCAATGACATGCTAACTGAAGAAAATGGCAGGAGCATCTCGCTTAGGGGGTCCAAGCAGAATCACACGGGGCGCTTCAGGCATGGTATCCACTGAGGCAGGTATGGGGACCTCTCGCAATACCATTTCCCAAGACATCATTATCTGCTGTGTTGTTCTTGTTTCTTTGCACCATGTGCTTACCCACTGAACAAGCACACTTTTCATTGTTCTCTCATACATGTCGACTGCTGTTCTACTGAGGCTCTCTTTGTTGTGCATTCTCATGCCGTGTTTCACCATCCCGTCACGCGGCAACAAAGTGACGAATCTCCTCATTGAAGGATTGATGCGTTGATCTCGGGGTTTGAGATGTGCGAGCGTCTCTTTCTTCCAAAATACATGTACACTGAGGGGTGGTCCTTGCATTGATGCAGATGCCCTTTGATGAGAGTGAGGGCTTTTTGGCTATGGGAGGCAACCTAGTCCATGATGATGATACCTGGCAGGTCTTCTTGTAAGTGATGTTGTTCAGGGATGCGGGCTGCCTTGTCAGCCAACTTCCTCAAGAGACGCTCGAAAGTTGCTCTAGTCTGGACCTTTTTTTCGCTATGGTCTTGGTACACCGCATCCATCATGCAGTAGGCAACGTGGTGGAAGGTCAGCGTGTGACCGTGCTGTTTTCCCTTTGGTAATGATGTGCATGCGGACATACTCGCCACTTTGGCTGACACAGGGTGTTGCTGTCAGCTACCTCTTGTCGGTGCTCTTCCTTACGCAAACTTACTTGGACAAAGGACATGTATCCTCTTTTCCTTGAACCATTCTGCAAGGGAGTTTCATCCAAAGCGCATTGCATAAAGGGCAGTATACCATCCTTCACATTGCTGCCACTAATTCCATGCTCACGTGGTCCTTGCACGATCTCTGTGAAGAGCCCTCGCCATTGGTTGTCATTGATTGGCTCCAGCTCACTTGATGGCACTCGTTCTGTGGTGACGGCTCTCCGGCACATGATGCACACCAAAGAGAGCGAGCGGTACATGCACGCAGGGAGCGGCTGATGCAGACAGCGAGCGCGAGACTCAATGACCAGGAGCGCGTGAGGCAACGTGGAGCGAGTGTGAACGAGCGGGCGCGTCAGTTAGGGGGGTGGCGCGACATGGAGAACCCGGGGTACTAGTTTTGCACCAAAAATTTGGGCCCAAAAATGCGTGTGAAATTTTAGTATATAGGATTAAAGTGGTCTGGAATGGTTGCCTCTCCCGTATTGACTTGCATCGACAAGTCTACCGATTTCGGAACACGGCTTCCCTTCTTTTTGGTGCATGGAGGTTGCCCCCCGGCGAGCATAACAGAAAAGCGGCCTAACCACGGGCAAGTGAGCGTTCATGGCGAGCCGAAGTTCATCAAAGGACAGCAGCCATATGTACGGTAACTGAGGGGGTGTGAGCGTGCTCCTAAATGCACCAAAGGCCAGGTTACTGTGGGCTGTGGCTTCGCCTTTGGCCCTGTGGTTGGTGTTATGACGCGAGACGAATCGAAAATAAAATGGTCTATATATATATTTATATATATATATATATAGAAATCAGAAACAAACAAGTAACTCCGGCCAAAGATCTTCTGGGGTACCATAAAAGACCTCCAGTTAAGTGGAAACCACTGACTTCTCCATACGTCTGGGGAAAGTCCGGAAAGAATCTGAGAATCACGGAAATGTCCTCACACTTCCAAAATCATCATGGAGTCACCACGCTATATAGGATTCCGTACTCCAAAGTCCTGAATGGTGTACGAAAAGGAGCTGGAAGAGAGCATCAAAAATGCGTTGACACAAACGTAGTCCCATCTCGTCGATTTGTCAAATGGTATCAAGAAGTTAGGGGGGGGGGGGTGCAGATCGCAGGTGGTGGAGATGAGGAGGACGGTAAAAAATGAGACAGACATAGAGAAAAAAGAAAAAGAGGGGGGGAGAAACTCGTCACCCGGAGACCAAAGCGGGGCAGAAACCGCCCAGTCGCTTGCGGAGCTTAGTTCCTTTTCGCGATGGCTTTTATAGGGTAACGTGTTTCTATGTGGGTACTTACGGTAAATTAAGTAGTTGGGATTTGGTTTTTTTGTTGTTGCTGTGAACGTGTCTGTGTTTGTGAGGGTGTTTATTGGCGACTGTTGTGTTTCCCCTTTTTGGGTAGGTCAACAAGGTGGGGTTGTGAGATGAAGTGCTGTAAATGGAGTATTGGTTGTTTCATGGGTTGTCTGCGAAATCTGGTTGGAGTAAGTGCAGATCGTTAATTGGTTTTTGTCTGAGCTAGGTTTGTGTCTCTTGTAGTGCTGTTTTGAGTCGTTTTTTTCTGTATTTAAAGGGTGCTTTTAGTTTTTTTAGGTGTTGGAAGTAGGGAGTGTCGGGTGGGATCTCTCTTAGTGCATTACTGAGTGAGTTGGGAATGAGCGTGCGGATGTAGTTTCTTCTTTCTGCTTTTGTTGCATGTTGCCACCAGTCGATGACTGTTTGTTTGAAGGGTTGTTGCCAGACCTCAAAAAAGAGGTCACGAATAGGTTTCGCTGTGCCGCATTCGGTCACCGTAGTTATGGGGTCGAGGGGGTGATGAGTGTGGCACTTGGGGCATTGATATGTGTTAAGTTTGTAATGGGGAAGAAAACCAGTGCAACAGTACAGTTTGTTTGTCCATTTAAAAGGTAGTCTGGAAAACTACGATGTGTGGGCGTAGAAGTCGGTGCTAGAAGGTAGGTGTATGTTGTTGAGTTTATGGTTTGGAAGTAGGTGTTTGACAGTTTTGCGTGTAATGGGTCCTGGCAGTGGTGTATGATTGTGGTATATGAAGTGAGAAGTGTCAGGGCTGTGGTGTTTTGGGTGTTGGTGGAGGTTAAGTGATATGCATTTAGAAATTTTGTCAGAGTGCTCATTGCCATCGAAGTCAGCGTGTCCTTTGACACGGCTTCCCTTTTGTGGATATATCATCGACACACAGAGATTACACAATTACGCAGCGAAAATTAGGGTTACTCGACAGTGGTCTCTCTGTGAAAAAGTACATGAGGTCCGCCACTTCATACACTTCCGTGCAAGGTACCAGCACTTCGTCGACAGCTTTAAATCTGTGGTGTCGAAATTCAACCCTCTAGTTAAAGGATATTTTGGGTGAGAATGGGCAGCCATCCATCAAGCTGCAGTCAAAAAGTGAAGAGCGCACATGGTACAAGCCATACACATGAGTCGTATCCATCCACAACCATCGTACCACATGCACATACACGCCTAAAAAGACTATTTGGGAGCAACATTGGCACAACGATGTGCCCATGGCAAGGATAAAGAACATCTTCATTCATTCATTCATTCTGCATTCATTTCTTGAAAGATGCAAGAGCAGAGACACCATATCTTCATCGAGAATGCGACTTCTTGGCAACAAACATAGTGCTCAAGCATTGGCACCACGTGTTTCAAGGACCTCAGCAAGTTCACGTCCGTACCGATGATAACAGCCTTCCATACTTCAAGACATACATTCAAACTTTGACGCCACGAAAGGTTCGCTAATAGCGAACGCTCGAAAGGTACAACCTGACACTGTGGTATGCACACCTCCTCGACAGCCCGACAGCCGGACAGCAACATGTGGACGCATGTTGCTTACCGACAGCACGAGAGCTAGTGGTGTAATGGAACTCAACACATGCCCTCATCGCGATAGGTCGAGCACAGGTCGCGCGTGGTTTAGGTGTAGAATGAAATCTCTTTGTTCGTTGTATATGTAACGGTACGCTTTTGCGTTCCGCAACCGTACTACTATCTAAAACATTGTAGCCGGGGTTGTCATTCGTGATATTGGATCCCTGCTGTGCTTTGGCATCGTGGATTAGTCTCAATCCAAGATCGCGGTCGACGGATGTGTGCATGTATCTTTCTGTGTTGCCGGTCGCTATGTAACCGATACATCACGCATTTATCATCAATGAGCAGAAGCGCCGCAAGAATGCTCGTGAGCTTGTTCAATGCTGCCGTAGATATCACAAAGAAGGCGACGATCTGAGCGGTGAATTATTTGCGGTTGTCAATGAACTGCATAAGTTGCTCTAGTAAACGTCCAACAAAGCCTACAAATCTACCAAAGTGCCTTTGTTGTTGAACTAGTTAGAGGTTAGCGTCGACAATATGGGAAAATAACTTGAACAATTGTCACCAGATATTCAACGCGTGCGATGCGCTTATGAGCAGCACAAGACAGATGCTGGTGAGCAACAAATATGCGTGTGAGGGGACTTTAGTTTCAGATTGGCACGCGGTGCTCAATTAGGTCAAATCGACTTGTGCCAAAGTTGAGCAGTCACCGATGCACGACGCTTCAACAACTCGGGCGTGTCCTATACGTCAAAACGTGACGAATAGATATAGACTTGAAACGCACGGAGTCCTTCGTGACAAAGTGCGGTTTGGAATGTTGGTGGTCCCGGACGCCGCGGTGCAAGTGCGGGACGTTGATTGTGTAGACGTCAGAGACATCAACCAACGGCGCTAACGGAGAAGAACAAAGAGGAACGAACGCCAACTATTGTGCAGCAAGGTTAAGGCGGCAAAATAAACTTTCACCAGCTGATAACTTTTTCTTTGTTTGTGTGCATGTAGTGTCTCCTATTTTGCTTGATATTCAGCAAATGAGCTGTGAGATTCAGTGTGCTCGTTCGGTTATGGTCTTTCGTTGCCAGGTTGTTTGGTGAATGAAAAAGCATCACGCTCTAACTTTCGTCGTGAGCGAGTGATTGGCTGTTTTATTCCACTGGCGAAAAGGTCTGCTTGCGTACATAGCGTCATTGTCTTGTCAGTCTACTTGTACTGCAAATTGTGTTGGTTTTCTTTTTGTTACACCTCAAAAATATCATGCCTTTCCAAAACACCTTCCGAGTCGCAATAGTTTTTGTCCAAGAAAAACCACAATGCTTTTCCAAAACCAAATGCAAAAACTCCAAACAGTCAAAGATGAGCACTAAAAGGTTAAATCGAATTCAGGCTAGTCTTTTTCCAAATCACAACTTGAGTAGATTAGAAAACTGTGGGGAGCCCACAAAAAAACAAAACCTACACAAATACAGAAAGAAAATGCTCCCAATGTGTTTGAGATAAATTGGCAGTTCCGCCCAAATTGTGATCACTGCATAACAAAATGCCTTGAAAAGGACTTTCCCAGACAGAGCGAGGTTAATGAACAGGAAACCCGTCAACAACGGAACAAACTGAACCAATGCTTCAATGGTTTGTAAACAGCTGCAGAAGCTTTCAAAATGAAAGCTTACAACACAGGCTAAATAGGCTAAATACATCGCCACTCAACACTGGTGGTGCGCCGTTTTGTGTGAAATGGAGTTGGTTAAAATCCTGTGCACATGTGCTCATGGGTTGTCTCTGTCAGGAATGTGACGGAAAAAACCATGTCCGATTCCTGACAAACCAACCACACATTGCCATTCAACACTATCGTCCTTCACTCTTAACATCCTAACAAGAGATCATCGTCATGTCCGGTTGTGCGCGTGAGAACCCTACCAATTGAATACATGAAAATTTGTACCTAACTGGTACCAAAATTAGCTGCACCATGGGAGACACAGTGGTGCAGTCACTGTTGAGCCTTTTGATGCGTGCTACAGGTACACTCTAAGCAACCCCCATCATTTGAATTGTCATGGAGTCCAGGGAGGGCCCAGTAGAGCCATTCCATCTGCCGTTCAATCCACATACCTCCATCTTCCCCTCCAAATTGGGCTTTCAAAAGACCCACTTTTCGGCTTCTTTGGGGTGTCCTAGGTGGGCCACCTGAGAAATACCAAAAAGGCCCAACAGCCAAAAAACCACCACGACCAAACACCAAAATGACCCAACTGCCAATTACCACCTGCACACGTTCAGCATCCTTGTGCAAATCCGCCCAACTTTGAATGTCTTGTAATCTCACCTGGATCTGAAGCTGTACCACATGGCACACGCTTTCAACTTCGTTTAACATGAAACAAAACAGAAATTCTGCGCCAGCTATGGTCTAAAATCCCAGAACCCAACCTGGTGTGTCACAAAATCGAAATGACCATCGAAACGCCACCTGGCGAAATGTATCAGAGTGTATACGGATCACTGGGAACCAAGAGCGACAGAGAGATTGAACGCACAGAGCAGATAATTGTACATTGCAAATGAGACCGAAGCAGCTGAGCAGCTATGACGTCCAGTCCAGTCACAGTGTGGTGCACCTTGGCACGCATAGCACCAGGAAAGTTGTGTTAGCTTTCCACCACTGTATGCTGCATGCAAGACAGGCTGCCAAATGTAGCGCTCATGCTCAGAAAATGAGATGATGCAGGGCCAGCATCAGAATGAGAGAGGGCGCCCTGACGTGAAGCAGGCCGAGGTTATTTTCAAGGTTCCCTGCGTGTAATTTCACACGTGAGGAGTTGTATTAAGTACCAGCGGCTCCGAAAACCACCTCAACGGGAGTATATGTTGGGTTAGGGAAACACTGTTGTTCACAGGGACTGCCAACAGCTCTCATCCTCGTCGCAGCAATCATCTCTCAGCAGGCATATCAAACTGTGCCGTTGGAAGCTGCACTGTTCGAGCGTCCAACCGTGCGGCACACAACCAACCTGGTGAATAACCTCGTGGTTCAGTGAGCGACACTCTACAAAAGCCGCTGTTAAGCACTCCAGTCCTTTCAGTCTATTGCTTGCCGGCCAAAGTATGTATGCCTTGCAAACAAACAAACGGACACGAAAGACTGGATTGCGCATTTCGGCAAAAGCTCCCTGGAAAGCAGTGAGCCACGGTGGCTAACACAGGACACAGCCTGAATACTGCGAGTCACCAAACCTCTCATTCTGAGGTACAGGTGTGACCTGCAGGACCACAACTCATCCTGAGGTACAAATGAGACCAGCAAAGGCACCTAGTGGTGTGCACACAGAACCAAAGATTCCTACTTTGAGGTGTGTTTGGTACTTTTCATCCCCTCCTTAAGGAGGGTAGGATACACTCGCACGCACGCACCTGCACGCACCGGCTTGGTCCAAAATTGTACAGACGACAGGAGAACGCCCACTTCATGAAGAAGCGCGGTGCGGACTGACGTTCTGCTAATGACAAAAATCAGTGACCGTAATGTATATCCGCCTGCGTACCCCACCACGAATCGTGGACAGGCTACTCTTTATTTATCCCATACGGGAAGCGTGCAGTTGGATTGACCAGTCACCTGTCTTGCCTGTCTGTTCCTGTACGACTTGATCTGTACGCCTAAAACCTGAGAACAAAGAAAGCGACCAGTGAAATCACACCCGCGTGCCATGCACCCAGAAACGACCAAAAAAGTCCCATGAACCGCAGGGCAACGAAACCATACCTACAAACTCATCACAGTGAACCCTTATTTCTGCCCTCCGCGGCCGCCACGGAAGCCTCGCTTCCCACGGAAACCGCCTCTGCGGGGACCGTAACCATATCCAGCCCTGTCACCGGCTGACAGGGTGCCAAAAGTCTCGGCATCAAGCGACTTTTGCTGGTGACGCATTTCCCGGTCCATCTGTGCAAGTGGCAAAACAAACTCTCACACAGAAATTCAGTCACGAAAACGTCCAAAGCACCAGTGCAAGCGTCAAACGAAGTACCTTCTGCCTCTCACCGCCAGCAGCCTTGCGGTCCAAGGCCTCACAACTGATTTCGTCGAAGAAACCGGACGTTTGGTCGTATTTTGGAGGAGCGCCTGCAAAAATTGCCTTGGTCTTGGGATCACTCTCTGCGGTGACCTCTGCCACCTGTACCGAGAACAGGACATTTGAAGAACGATAGTGAACCAAGAAGGTCGCGTTGAGACGAACAGTTTCCTGCACGAAAGGAGGAACACCTTGGTGATGTACTCCTTGCCAACTTCCTGCAGGTCCAACTTCTTGTTGTTCTCCTCGAAATTGAACTCGTCGGTGAACTCCTGTCGCGCAGGTGCACTTTCGTTGACCTATACAGGGCAGACGAACCTGGCATTCGTCATGTTCAGCACTGCTGGCCAGATTGATCGGACCGTGCCTAGCAGGAGACTGCAATGCAGACCAATTTCGAGGTGAAATCAAAGTTTTGGGTTGAGAATAGCAATACAGGTACCTGAAAATCTTGTCCAGTGTGCGAAGCTGCATTCTGACGCTGCTTGAAACTGCCGCTGCGTTCAGGTTGTTGCTTGGGAGGCTGTCTGTCGCGGTTTCCGCCGCCACCACCTCGTTCCTCACGGTAACCACCGCCGCCGCCGCCACGGTAGTTATCCCTGTTATCCCGGCCCCCTCTCTGTGGCCTGTCACGATTGTCACGGTGATCGCGGTGGCCACGGTCGTCACGGTAGTCACGGTAGTTGTCGCGGTAGTCTCGGTTGTCGCGGTAGTTGTTGCGGTTGTTGTAGTTGCTGCGGTTATCGCGCTGCCAGCCTCCACCACCAGATCGGCCACCCCACTGGTTCCCACCACCCATAGGTGGCATCGAAGGACCACCCCACATGCCCTGTGGGGCTTGCCAGGCGTTCAGGATTGCCGGATCCTGCTGTGGCATATGTGCACTAGCCTGATTCTGCTGGTGCTGGTCGAACACAGTGAGATCTGCAGGAGCGTGACGCGTGCCGCAACGAGCCTGCCAGTTGAGAAGAAGGGAGCGCACACAGGCAGGGGCTAACAACACCTTTGATATCGCTCCCTCGGAAAATAATAAACTCGTACGCAGAAGCGCCTGGAGCAATCTGTGGGCCATCTTTGCGACCCTCAGTACCAAACATGCGCACGTTGCGCAGAGCGACGGTATTTTCTGAAGGAAGGGCGAGAGAGGCTCCCGAGCGAAGTTTCAGCGTTTCCTGTCGTGTCGACACACTACACCACACGCCACACCACCTGTCTTACCGACTTACCAAAACACTCGAGTAACTGCGTTTGGGCACTGTACAAAGATCGACCACTGCGTCGGAGGCCTCGTCCAGTTGCCACCTGCTCAGAGGAGCGGAATAGCGCACGTTTGCAAAAGCAGCAACACCTTCGGGGTTGATGCTGTACAGGTATCCTTCATAGCGGATCTCGCTCTTGCTGATGAGGCTTATCTTGCTGCCCTGCAGACCGCCCATTCCGCCGGCGGGACCGCCGGAAGATGCTCCCATGCCCCCAAACATTGTGCAGACAGCAGAAAGTAGATTAACTGTGAGGCGACGGAGCGCGGTTTGAGTTGCGTTGCAACCTTGCCAACGTTTGGGTTGAAGAACAAAAGAGATTTTCCGGAGACATGATAAGGAGTGGGTGCGCAAGAGCGTGCTGCGAACCAGAAAAACAAATGTAACGGGCACAAGTTTTGAGAAGGTCTAGGCTTCAACAGAAGTGAGACACTCTCGTGGGTTACTCAACTTTCGACGGCAGAATTTCTTGCAAAGATCACAGAGCGCGTACCCATGAAAATGAAACCGCATTTGGACGTTAGTTCACCTCGACGCTGGCGAAATTCAAACAGCATATTTTCTCGAAGCACAATATGCACCTGGGGCAGATCCATATTACCAGCGCGATCTTTGTCGCGACTCCATTGTAGTAAGCGCAAGTGGTAGCCGTAGAATTCTACGGATAGGGGTGCAATTCTGGTCCCGCGCACGGATTTCTGGTAGAAGACAGGTATTTTGGAGAAGGGAACCACCATCACGTGTTGGGAATGCCCTGATGTGGCTTCCCTTGATGCCCTGGTGTGGGAGGATCGCCCTCGCCCACATATCCCCCATCACCCCCCACGTCCCCCCCTCAGTCCCCTACCACCGCCTCCTCGAACATCCTAGCCTTCAAGGAGGCCATCAAGCCCAAGGTCGCCCGGGTTGCCCTCCTCTATTGGTTGGCGATGTGGCCGGCCCAGCAGACCGGCTCACGGGTGGCCTGCCCCCCCATCAGCTGCGTCACCGACCCCGCCACCCCCCATGTCAAGATCTCCGCCCCGTGCCCCCTCTCAGCCCAAAGGTGGTACACCGAGTTGAACCATCGGAAAAAGGATGGTTCACTTCGGACCTCCACCATCTCTCTAGCCGTCGCCGGAGCCGCCCGCCGTGTGCACCCTCCGGCGAACGATGCTCCCGCTGCACCCGGAGCCCCCGGCCCGGCCCCCGCCCCCCCTAGCGCCCCGCAACTCCCAGCACAGCTCTCTCCCCAGCAACCGCCCGCACAGTCCCCGCCTGAGTGGGAGGCTCTCTTCCAGGCAGGCTCCACTCCAAGCTCTCAGGACACGCTATCCTTGCTTGATAGCCTCTCCGCCGTCACTGAGGTGGACGCTCACTACACAGCCATGTGCGTTGTGGCAATGGGCAAGAGCTGTCACCTTCCCCCCCGAGCCGTTCAGCATCTCTCAGTCTTCACGGCCACGGCCAGATTGGTCCTCGCAGCCCAAGGAGCGTGGCACTCGTGCCCCGGCCTCCATATTTCTCCGCTCTGCCTCCACCTTAACAAGCTCTTCACCCTAGTATCACAACGGTACGGGGCTGCCGCTACCTCCGCGGCCCCTCTACCAGCCTTACAGGCCATCTAGCCTCTCATCACCGCCGCCCAAGCCCACTCCGACACCCCTGGCTGACCGCGGCCTTGACCATTGCCAGCACCCCTTCCTTTCTCACCGAGGTCTACCAAGACCTCCAGCATCCCAAGTCCGCCGACATTCTGCGTGCGGGCATCGCCGGCCTGTATGGTCGCCTCCCGACGACAGCCAAGATCCAGGATCCCATCTCCTTCGCCAAGACCGCGCTCCCTCCGCGCACCACAGCGGACCTAGACTGGTTATGCCTAGGCTCCCCCGCCCTGCTCCTGCCCTCTTTACTGGCCACAGGCGACCCCGCTGTGCTCGCTCCGCTCGCATCGCTGACCGCCGGGCCTCCCTCAGCCTACCCCTATTCGCCAGCGCCTCCGGGCTACCCCTCGGCGGCACAACCTCTGCCTCACCAGTTCCCATCTTCTCCCTCGTCGGCGCCACCCTCGCAGCCTCCAGCGTTGTGCGCATCTCCGACCTCCGCCTCGGCCCCCACACCTCCATGGCGGTCACCCTCACCCACGACCTCTAGACTGTGGTCTACGTGACCGATGCGGACGCTGGCCGGGGCCACGCCTTTGCCGTCATCTCTCCCACTCTCCACTCCTCCCTGTTCGCCTTTCTTCCCATCCGCACCATCCAACACTCGGACGGCTGGTCGCTCACTATCCAAGGCAAATGCGGCGACGGCAAGCCGTCACACGCACTAGCAGCCACGCTCAACTCCCCTTCCTCCCATCAAGCTCTCACCCTAGGCAACCTCCTTCCCGTCCCCCCAAGCGCAGTCGCCACCAGTCCCCTCTCCGCGCCTTTAGCGCTCGTGACGCATAAGGTAATTAACCTTATCCTAGGACGCTGGGACCTTCTCAGCCAATTGTTGATGCATTTGAACTCCAAATTCAAACAACCAGAGCAAACACAAGGGACATTAACAGCCAAAAGAGTCCGGTAGAGGGCCCGAGAGTGAAATGGTGTGATACGACGCCTCATTAAGAACATAATTGGGCAATTAATCACAAAATCGAGGTCATTTCATTTACGATCGACCACATTCGGCTAATGTCAAATCATGGCTGAAATGGGAGAATCTAATGGAAATTGAACAAATTCATTACCATTTACGATCAAGGTGCGCAGCACGTGTCATTGCTCATTCATGACATGAATGGGGGCAATGGGGGGAATCATGCATGATGACATGATGGATCTTCTATCGGCATGTGAAAATCAAATTCCGGTCGAAAATGGCAAAATGACACAAAACTGATCACATATGGACCTCACCTTTGGTTCCTTTGGAGACAATGGTAAAGGTCATTTTCCGATCTGAGACAGTGGCATGATGCTCAATTTTCGGGTCATTCATGTCATGAATAGAAATGATGGATGATGAATGAATGATTGATCATGCCTGATCATGACCAATGATGGACATATGATGGGCAACCGACACAAAGACGGAAATGAGTAAAATGTCGGACATCTAAGTGATGATGACCATGATGGCTAATGATGATGACATGATCATGCATTTTTGAGATGGGGGTCATCATGTAAGCGGTACATGAATGATGATGGAGAGTGTCCTAGGTGAACTCAGATACGCCTCACCCCCCTTCCAGAACTCGTTCACGACGACTCATCACCGCCCGGTGAGGTCAACTGCAATGCATGCATGAGTGAAAGAGGTCGCTTGCAATGTAGGATCGGAAGTGCAGTGAAGCAGGACGAGATCCGTCAGCTCATTCGTGGGAAAATGGAGACAAACATTCAAAACATTCGGCAGAAAGTGAAGGTTAATATATGAATGAGGGACCAATTAGTGCAAAAGACGGCTGTGGAGGTTGGTTTGGAGCTTTTGACGGGGTTGGACATGTGAGGGCTCCAACCTACCCCTCGTGTCCTAGCGACGAGTACCATTACCCAAGGACAACGGCTGAGACGATACAGATTCAGTGACATTCTTGTCTAATCAACCAGATTTTGGTCATAATCCACATGAAGGAAGGGAATGCTTGGTCACCTTAAGCAAGTGGCCATGGGATCGGCAGTAGTTCTTGAAAGATTTGTTGTACACTGTGATGAAGCTCTCCGCAGGTTCCCATTTGTCATACTTATGGTGATGGAAGGGTTTTTCCCATGGAACCAGGAGCTCCATGTCGTCTTAATCGCGTGAGCCAGGCTTGGGACGGTGCCGAAGGATCCGATCAACAAAGTAGTCGTCTTCTTGGGCATCATCTTTAACTGACAGCTTCTCAAGGTTGTAGCTTAGATCAACATGGGCAATTGTGAGGTCTGCCAATCGATGCATGAGCCGAGAGCTGTGGGCGCCCTTGATTGGGCCTTTGTGGGTGGAGATGTCATAGGTGTTGAGGACAATTCTCCTTTCCACCACTGCTGGCGTCCACCAAAACTTAAACCCGTGGATTCCTACTGGACAGGTGCGCAGCAACCAAACGGCATCACCATTCTTGTAGACGTGGCCAAGTTCCATGTAATCCTTGCACTCATCCGCTGGAGCATGCTGTCGGCGATGAAGCTCTTTCTACTTGGCGAAAAATGCCTGAGCATCGAGGGCCACACCCGGCTGCTGCCACGGGAGTTGGGTGTTGGTTGAATCCCTGCTCAAGACGGCAAAATGGGGACTCACACCAGTGGGGCCAAAGAGCTCATGGTAGGCTTGGAGGGCCCGAGAGAGTCCTTCGTACCAATTCACTTTGCTCTCTCGATGGAGCTTTGCCGGCTTGTCGAACAGTTATTGGCCGGCGTTTTCCGCGTGTCCATTAATTGTGGACACGTAGGCCCGGGACTTTGCCTTGTCCACCCCTTGCAGATGGCAGAAGGTCTTGAACCAGGAGCTAACGAAGGCACTGCCTTTGTCGGAGATGAGTTCACGGAAGGGACCGAATACTATAAGGTAAAGAAGCTAGTTTTTGTACCAAGGACTAGTTGTTGTACCACCATAAGGGTTTCACACTTTCCACATGAAAACGTAGTGTTTATTGTAGGATTTAGCAATGGTAAAGGGTGGCTTACCATTGGGGTATGCTTGGTTGTACCTAAATCCGATTGTCTAACACAAGTTTGGGTGAAGGAAGCTCCCGGGGGGCCTGTATAATAATGTTCCCTTCTTTTGCTCTCACTAAGAAATCAGGCAAAATAAGGATTATGGATGTTTTTAGGAAATGAGGTCCGCTAGGCCCGTGAGACTCGCATTCATAGTGCAAACGCCTTCGCATAACCTATTTGTATCCCATCCTCAAAGGAAAACCATGTTTCTTTGCCTGTCAATGTGTTTTTCTGCTTATAAATCCCGTTTTTCAAGCGCAAAAGAAATTTCAGATTTTTTTTTCGGAAAAAAAAAATTTTGAAAATTTTTTCCCCAAAAAGCTGTGGTAGCCTTACTACTGCTGTGCAGGGTAGTACCTTTCGCTTTGTGCTATCAATCTCTTTCATTGCACTGCCAATGCACAGTTGTTGCACCATTTTTCAGGCCGATGTGGGTTCATTTTGCATTACTTTGTTTCGGTAGTCCGCGTTGACAAACACTTTCCAACCCAAAGACACTAACAACTACTTTGGTAGCTAACATACAAATCAAACGGATCTTCTGCACCATCCCCTTTGTCGGAGGAAGACTGGGCTTTGTCAGGAACGGGGGCTGCTTCTTGGGCTGGGTCATTAACCCTTCGGCGTTTCTCAGCTCTTGGTTTTGGAACTGGGTGTGGCCTTGGTTTGGCAATACCTTTTGCGGCAGGCCCGTCAATCGGTCTCAGAGACTCTCCCACTCCCTGTGCCCTCCATTTTGGTGCTGGTTTTGCGGCAGCCCCATTCTCTTTTTCACTGACCTTATCCACAAAATCTTGGGCCGTCACAAAGCCCCCAAGGCGCAGCGACCAAGGATCCTCCCGTGTGGCAGCATTGATGGCCCTGCCACTGCACTGTGTTGAAGCATCGCTTTTCGTTGAGACCTGCGAAGGAGCTGCCGAAGGGGAAGAGTTTTGCGAAGAATTTTGCGATGCATCAGTGCTGTGAGCAGGGCTGGCAGGGCAGGCAGGGAGGTCCTGGTGCTGGATGCGCCCAGGGGGGACCATGTTCCCGGAAGTATTGCGGGTCAAACGGGCTGACTCCACATGACGTAAAGCCTGACAGAATATTTCGTTGTGTCATTGCATCAACATATGCATCTGTCCACAGTTGCACAAAGTCTGCAGGGGACGGGGCTCTGTGACGGTTTTTCCTTTTCCGGTGTTCTTCCTTTTCGCCAAAGGAGGCCTTCATTGCCCTGAGAAACGGCTTCTCCAATGGCTGGATTGACGCGTTCCCGTGGGGGGCCGGCCACGGGACGCTGCGGTGACACGCACAGATGAGCAGGCAGGCAAAGCACTACGCTCACAAGGGCATCAATACGCTCGTGTCATGTGACAAAGCGTTTCAGGATCCTTGCCACTCTGCAACAAGGGACCGAAAGTATGTACAGCAACACATCAGGATATGTACACATGGGGTTAAGACTGGACTGGGGTAAGGGCATCACAGGACAATAGGCACTCTATCCCAACTCGTATCCCAATCCCAGGTCCGACCTCTCAGTGGCTGATGGGGGCGGGGGCTCAAACACAACCCATGCCCTGCTCAGTCCGGACCCTGAAACCCTGCCAATAGGGGGGGTGTCCCGCCAAGCCACAGGCGAGTTCCTGGGAACCAAGGGGCTCCAAGGCCAACCGACAGTGGCTCCCTATGCTCCCTTAACGGCAGGTCCCAACTCCTCTCTGAGCCAGAGATATGGCCCCGCCATTATCCCCTAGGAGTTGGTAGCTGAAAATGGGCTGCTTCAGCCCAAACTGATATTAGCTCAAAAATCTCCAAAATTGACCCCTTGTCCGGACCCGCCAGAGGTAGGGACGAGGCAACTGACCCTATGCGCTTCGCATACGAACTCCCTGGAACCCTCACCCAACCTGGTTCCCTCTGAGGTCCCGGCATCAGGGCACCACGGGTTCGTCACGTGGGGTCATGATTGCCAAAATGGCAAAATCGGCCGTCTCGGGCGACTGTCCAGGGTAGGAAATCTTGGCGATATTGACGCGCCAAGCCTTGATTCACAACCCTTGATATCCCCTTTGGTCCCATGCCCTGGGTTATCGCTTGCTGTCACGCCGGCTGCTTACTGTTCACCGAGGGGATGACCTCACGGACGGGGCAGAAAGCAACATGCGGTGCAAAGGTGGGGATCGTGGATCGCACCAAAAGTTGAATAACTCCGGATGAGCCGGAGGAGCAAATACGAAACTCAAGGGCGTTCAACCCTTGGTCATATGCTACAATATGCGCCCTTCCTTCCAGGCTAGATCCCGTGCCCCATGGAGGTATGGTAATTCCAATATGGCATACAATGACAAAAACAGCGAAGTTTGGCCAAAATGGCCCGCACTCGTGATTCCATATCTCCATGGCCACGTCGAGGATCCTTTCAACCAAAGATGCTATGGACACATGGGACTTAGGTCCCAATATATGCCACTTGCCAACCCTCATGGTCGCCTCTAGCTATTTTCCCCCTTGGAAGGAAAATGACACACAAATGGGGCAGATTGGCAACATACCCCAAATTGGGTGACTCACAACTCTCCCATCGAGAGGAGAGGCCACATGGGGAAACACCCCATTCGATGCGGGTTCATGTGCCCTCTCCGAATTGCCCTTACCCTTGGTCAAGTGGCGCACGCAACCTCGGGGGTGAAATCAGGGGGAGAAGGAGTTTGTGGCCATTTTGGGCAAAACGGCCAAAATTCACCCAAAAAGTGGTCCCTCCAAATATCGTATCTCCGTATCGCAAAAGAAAGGAGCCTCGGGCTTTTGCATGGATGCAAACCGAAGCTTTGCTTCCCTTTTGCAACAAGGGTTGAGGTTCAAAGCACAATGAAAGCATTTTTAACACCTCAATCCTTGAAGCACACTATTTATGGGAAAAAGTGCATATATCGGCGATATTGGCATGAACATATCCTTGGGACCTTGAGGAGCAAAAATATGAGTAAACACTTTTGGAGTAGGCCCATAGTAGGTGCTTTCAAACATGCACACTATGGTTAGATTGTCTCCGCCCACTCGTGTCATTAGTGCTTGCATATGAGCGCGTGTGCAAAGAGGCAATGTGGCACGCGTGCTCACAAGGCGAAATAATATAAAATAGAAGACAAGGTTGTAAAAATCAACCAAGCCATCCACAATGTCCTTCGTGGTCTCTACTTTACATATTGCCTTGGTTCGAGGCTCAACTCCCCATAGGCTTCGAATACGAGCCTCGGGGGTTTGGCCATTTTGGCCTAATTTTCGACCAAAACTTGCCCTCTTTTGAAAATGGAGTTTTGGTACGCATTGAATTGCGTGGAGCCATCGTTGAGTTGGCTCGTAAAACGAAAATGGCCTCGGGCGTTTGGTCTTGTGAGCATTGTGTTCGGTCATTAACGTTCATGCTCACAAGGCCACAAAGTTAGCGTTTGCGCACGCAAACGACTTGGGTTTGCGAGACCCATAGGCTGCCTAAAACACCGCCATTGCCCGCTTCCCTGAGCAAGATGATATGCCCGCGTGAAAGGGGCATGGATGAAAGACATAGGGGGGAGACGTAGGGTTCCGTGCGAACTCTTGGTCCTTGAGAAGCATGAGTTCGCACGATCGACGGAAAGCCTTGCGCGCTGATTTTCTCGAAAACGCAACGGCGAAAAATTCTGGTGAACACACCAGATGAAAGTACATTAAATACCCTCTAGATTCAGCCCTTAAGTTCTCTTAGAACCTCACAGGTGCTCGAGAAAAGTCAATCACAAAACTCGCCACGGAGAAGCGACGAAGGCGCGAGAACAGGCGACATCAGGCGGCGATTTCACGACAATTAGAAATCGCGGTAGAAATCGGGTATTTCACCGATTTCTGCCCGAAAATCGATCAAGACAATAAAATCACGGTAATTCTACATCGATTTATTGGTTAGAAATCGGATTCCAGATTTCACGGGTTAGAGAACAGAGATAGCCGGTGTCAACGGCTTCCGCACGGGTGTGACGGCTCGCAGGCCTCTGGGCCATGAGCCATAACGGGTGTGACGGCTCACAGGCCTCCGGGCCATGGGCCATAGGTTCTGGGTACCGCTTCACCCCCCTCCTTAGAGCAAACCCTGGGGGGGGCTCGATAACACCCAAGCATGGCAGCGGGTACCCAGGACCATCCCCTGAAGGGGGGGGGTGTCACATCCTCACTTCATCACAGTAAGATAGGTATGATGCTGTAAAAGCTCGTAGCACATGTATGGTATCAAGTATCAAATCCCGGGTCCTGGCGGCGATTGTTCGGCATCCAAAGGACCCGTTAACCCATACCAGGCGCACCGGGTGCCGGCTGCTACCGTCACCACCACAGTGGCAGTGGCATACACGGCCAACATAGGCGACACACGACGACCGAGGTGGTCCCACAGGTCGAGAGCGACCACAAAGATCCATCAGGCTACCCCAAGCTTCCCAAGGCCCGCCGACTGGGGAGAGTCCCCAAGGGTCCTTCCTCGGGCGCACCATGTCCATATCCATACGACGCGAGTCCAGAGTGCCACAGCCGAACTCCTTAAGAGATCTTAAGGGAGCTCCTCCTTAAGGGATCGGGCATCAAGGCCGTCTTTTCCCTCGCCCTATTACCACGAAGGCCATACATGAGGGAGTCCTCATGCAGTGTGGGCGGAGGCGTCGACTCCTCAAACCACCAGTTTCCCAGGCAGACTGACCGAGGTCAGGAGCACCGGAGGCCGCCATCCGACTGCAAGTGCGTCTGCGAATCGGTAGGCCCACACTGGGACTGACAGTGGCGGACCGCTGGGAGTGTAGTCAGGCAACTGGGCTTCCCGCCTGGCGCCATCAGGAACTCCACATCACAGCGAATAGGGCAACACGGTATCACGAGCACTCAAACAGTAGAATCTGTACTCAGGTACTGGTCCAGGCTGGACCAGGCTGTAAGAACATGTAAACGGCGACTCAGGGCGCCTCTGTATCCCGATTCGTGGTGAAAAACAGTCCATCCCTCAGCGATGGGCTGATGACACTTAACATACAGATGCACATATCCTGGAGGGCAGAAAAACAAGCAATAATCTGGGTAAATAGGCGTGTAAACACGCTCTGGACAGAGCGCCAAACCACGCCACGGTCAGGATAAGGCAATGCAGGAGGGTGGACAGGAAAACGCCTGAGTTCAGGCCATATATAGTCAGCTGACACACGTCGACTGGTCTGGATTCCGCAAGTGCCATGGAACCAGACCACACACCAAAAATTCGCAATGCCGATGACAGCGGCATCCGTTGCGCAACGTCGTATGGGCTTCAAGGCCCCAAGAGCTCAGAAATGTGAACGTCAGTCGCCCTACCTGGTTTCCCAAGGATTCAGCAGGGGGGTGAGTGACAAATAGAAGAAGAGAGGGGCCATCCTCCTCTGGATTCAGCAGGGGGGGGCATATGGCCACTCTGTCACCGAAAGATGGGGGAGAGCAAGCAAGTAAGGGACGATTCGTCGGCCTCACAAGCGCTCAAGACGCATCAGGGGAGAGCTCAGGGCGCTGATCAGGCACCCCTGGCTGCAATCGCCCGGGTGAGTGCTGCCAAGTCCGAAACGTGGATCTTGGTCTTGTGCTTGCGGATGTACTCCATGAAGGGAGTATTGACCCGCGGCACGAACGAGGCGACGGGTTCCCAGGTGTCGTGGGACGGCCCATAGCCTCGCCAACGAACCTTGAACTCCAGACCTCCGGGTGCCGAGGCCTTCGGACGCTGAGCCAGGATCTTCTCGACTGTATAGTCGTCCTGCTCAGCACAGTCGTCGTCCGAATCGGCCTCATGTGCGGCATACCTCAGGGACACATGCTGGCCACGGAGGTCGGGTTCCCGCACACGGAGTTGACTCTCGTGGCGCTCCCGGAACTGTCCGTGACCCACCTTGATGCGGTAGGTGTCCTCACCAATCCTGCGGACCACCTCGCCGGGTGTGAAACAGGTTTTGGTGCGGTGGGTGCCCATAGGGCGGGGTCTGATCACCCACACCGGGTCTCCCACCCTGAACTTCTGCGCCGTCGAGCTCGGGGCGGACTTCTGACGCTCAGCATGCTCCTTCTCGAGCTGCTGGCGGATGTCCTGCGCCGTTTGCTCTTGCCGCGCGAAGAATTCCTTGGCATCCATAGCCATGCCATCACCAGACAAGGGAAGTCCCCTGCCCAGGGGGTCCCTGCCGAACAGAATCTGGTGAGGGGACAAACCGCCCGGAGTGGGGGTGTCATGATGGGCCTTCAGAGCAGGCCACATCTCCTCAAACCAGTTCCGACGCGGATTGGTGATGTGGATCTTGCGCAGCTTCTCGAACAGCTGCCGTCCAGCCACTTCAGCACGGCCGTTAGACCGGCTGAGATTGACGACGCTCTTGGCGTGACGTATTCCCATGAGGGAACACATAGCCTTGAACCAGCCACCAGTAAACTGGGGCCCTCGGTCACTGCAAATGGTGCGGGGGATGTCAAAGACGGTCAGCCAATGACGAATCATCATGACTGCCACTTCCTTGGCAAGCAACCCCTTTTTGCGTGCCGGAACGGCTACAACGTAGCCGCTGTGGCGGTCCACACAGAGAACCACACAGTCAAAGGTCTCCTTGCCAATGTGCACTTCAGGCATGGAGAAGACGTCCATGGCCACGCTCTCCATGGGCTGGTCAGAAACCGGGGTCCATTGGGGTTCCCCCTTGACGTTCCGGTTGTCGGGATTGCAGGCCTGACAGACCGAACAACCCTTCCTGACCTTTTTGATGGCGGTGTAGAGAACGATGTGGTCGATCTCGAACCGGCGCTGTCTGTCAAGGGCTTGCTTCTTGACCCCTGGGTGCAGCATGTGGTGGTGCCAAGCTTCACAAAGCTCGAGCACCCGGGACTCCGGTACTAGCAGCTTACCATTCCGGTAGAGCTTGCCATTTTCCTCGGTCAGCCCCTTTGGCCACTTCTGCCCGTCGTCAGGGTCGGTCACAGCCCTATACTCGGCCGCAAAGGCCTCATACTTGGCGTAATCGTCGGTCCAGTCGTCCTGGAGGCAAGACTCCGGGAAGAGGTGCTTGTCGGACTCAGCTCCCTCAGGGGCGAGTACTCTGACCGCTCTGCTCACCCTTGTTGCGAGGGGGGCATCTGCAGCCATGACGACGAAGCATTTAGTTCCCTCCTCCTCCATCAGGCGCTCAATTTCGATGATCCTCTTGGCTTCAGCGGTCTCAGCCTCATCGCCATGGGCAGAGATATCCCGCATGCCCTTGCTGGCGGGATAGGCCCACCTACTGAGACAGTCCGCCACGGTGTTATCCTTTCCAGGAATATAAACAACCGTAAGGTCGAACTTGGCCAAGGTCTCATGCCATCTTGCCCGTCGGGAGGCGGGACCTGAGGGGGTGTCCACGTGCTCCTTGTGCCACGACTGCAGACTCTGATGGTCGGTGCAGACGGTGACGGGATGGAGGGCTATGTACCCAGCCCATTTCCTGAGAGCCATGACGATGGCATACGCCTCCTTTTCACGGGGCGTCCACGTCCGTCTCTGGCCTTCCGCCAGGACTCGGCTCCAGAAGGCCACGGGCACGTGCCTCCCGTCGTCAAGCACTTGCTCCAACACAGCGCCAATGGCGTAGTCGGATGCGTCGGTGCGCAGGACGAACCCTCTGTCGGGATCCACGAGGTGCAGACCCACTGCGGATAGCAGCGCCTGCTTCATCCCCTCAAAGGCACGGTCGGACTCAGCTGTCCAGACCAGAGCCTTCTTGGACCCCTTCTTGGTCTCCTCACGGTTGCCCTTGAGCATGGTCGTCACGGGGGCTGCATACTCGGCATACATCTTGATATACCCCGAGTAGTAATTGCAGAACCCCAGATACACCCGTAGCTCAGAGACCGTTTTGGGCTTTTCCCAGTGCTCAATCGCAGCCACCTTGCCAGGTATGGGCTTTCGCTGCCCGTTCCCGACTACGTGGCCAGCGAAGACCACCTCGCTTACCGCAATGGTGGCCTTGTCACTGCTGCCCGTGAGTTTGTGCCGAACCAGAAGGTCCAGCACTCGAGTGACGTCCCTCTCGTGTGCCTCCAGGAGCTCCTCGTAGCTCATACTGGGGTCCCCGGACGCGATGATCACGTCGTCCACGAAGGGGTCCGCACAGTCACGCACCGGCTCAAGCAGGTTCTCCAGCATCCGCTGAAAGGCTGCATTGCCGTTGGTAACGCCCATGGGCATCACCTTCCACTGGAGAGGTCCAAGTGGGGTGCTCATGGCTGTGCAGGCACGGGACTCTTCGGCGAGAGGCATCTGATGATAACCATGTTTCAGGTCAATCACCGTGAAGATCCTCCGCCGGTGTTGCTTTTGCAGCATGTCCTCAATGAGGGGCAGCGTATAACTGTCGTGCTGCGTTTGGGCGTTAAGGCCGCGGTAGTCGACCAGGAGCCGCCACTCACCGGCAACCTTCTTGGGGACGACGAAGCAGGGAGAGGCCCACTCGGAGTGGCACGGCTCAAGCCAGCCTCTCTGGATGAAGTCACGGAGGATCTTCTCCATGGCCTCTTTCCTCTCGCCCCTCAGGGCAAACTCCCGGTGCCGATACACACGGGGGTCCTGCTTCAGTCGTATCTTGGCCTCGCCATACGGTCCACGCACCGGTGGGGGAAACACAGGCTTACCGCTGAAGAAGGTATCACCATACTTCTGCTTCAGCCTGGCCCTCAATGCCTGGATCTTGGAGCAGTCATCGGACTCCGCCTTGGCTTTTCCGGGCACTTGAACCACGGAGCTTACTTGAGGGGTAGCGACCCCGCTCGGTTTCGGCTCAGGTGGTCTTCCCAGGTGGCCCAAGGGGCCATCTCTGGTCTTGCCTCGGAACAGATCGCCGTAGGTGGGTGGGTTACCGCCAGGCGGCTCGTCTTGGCTGGACATGTGATCCAGCACCCTCTGCACGAAGGTATTCCCGTCATAGGAACCGGAGATGATTGAGTCTACTTCCCACCAGGCTTTGTCCTGGCCTTTGCCCTCACGCTGGTTTCCCCAGTCGTGAAATGGCTGATCCATATACCCCTGAACCAGATCCCACTCCTCTTCAGTGAGGGGGTCTTCGGAATCCGATTCTTCCATGTCAACAGGGGGAACCGCAAAGCATTGCCGCCAGGGCTCTGCTATGATGCGGTTGACACACACGAAGTCCGTGGTATCGGCCTGATCAAGGCCCCCATCCACATAGTGGAATTCTGTTGGCCATCTCTGGGGTGGCATGGGCTGTCCCTTAGCGTCCTGATAGACACTCTCTCCAGCCGGTAGGACGACCTTGTTTAAGGTCATGTTGGTGAATGAGGCTACCCAATGTCGGGTACTTTCCTCCTCGGTGCATCCCATAGGAACAACCAGCACTGCCTTGGAGCGGTCCTTGCGAATCTTCGCTATCGCTCTTGGAATGTCCCCACGGGGGCAATGGATCCACATCAATCCCTGATGCGGACCCCAGTGCTTCTTCCACGCGGAGTCCTGTGCGCTCCAGTACTTCTCACACACCCGAAGATGGGCGGAGGTTCCTGAAGAGAACGCATCCAGGGCCAGATCCGAAGCTCCCAAATCCGCGACAACTCGGCTCGCCACTTCCGGCCTTACGCCGTACTCCTGGTTTGCAGGACCAGTTGGCTCAGTGTCCAGCGCGGCCACTTCGAGCTGATTGCGTTCGGGGTGGATCCATTGGCATTCCACATGGTGCTCAGGTGACGAAAGCCACGAGAGCTGGTCGTCCTGGTACAGGGTCATGGAGGCCTGGGCCGGGAGGACGCCGGAGTCCGTCTCCATCATGAAGTCGTACCCGACGATCATGTCCCAGTCCATCTCGGCCTCGTAGAAGCGACCGTGCAGGAGGATTTCCTTGCGAAGGTCTGGGCGGCTCAGCTCACGATGGTTCACGAACTGCAGCCCGATGGCCGCTTCCTTCGTGCCTCCCACCATGTACTGGCCGTCCGCCACCTTCAGCCTGACAGGTTTCCGACTGTCGGTCAGACACTCTGGTGGAAGTAGGCCAGCCTTGACCAAGCTGACTTGAGCTCCCGTGTCGACCAACACGTCGAAAACCTTTTCCACTTCCCCGCATAAGGCACGGACCTTAAGATGCAACTGCCGCTCGCGACCGACACGGCGCACGGCGTGCAAACTCAGGATCTCCGGCCGTTTCAGAAGCTCAACAAGCGACTGGTGCAGGTCGTGGATAATGGGCTCAGGCTGCCCATCTGCAGCATCCAGCTGCGGTCCGGGTGATCCTCCGATACTCTCGGAAAGATCATGAAGTACATCAAACACATTCTTGGTCGTGAAGGACGGACGGGTGCAAGGGTTCGTGCCTTCACTTGCCCTCACCCCGCCTCCGCGACCGGGCGCCGGACCGGGCCTTCCGCCCGCGGCAGTCCCCTTGTGCTTATCGACTCCCGACTGGGATGGTTCGGCGCTTCCCACGTCACCATCCTGCGACCGCCCTAGCTGGGGCCCTTGGCTGCAGGGGCTCCGCTAGGGGGCGTCGGTTGTGGAAGAAGGGGCGTTCTCCTCCGCATCAACCTCGTTGACGCCCTTCTTCCTTCTTTTGCTGCGAGTAGGCTTCTTGTCCTTGTCCTTGTTCTGGTCATTCTGGTTGTTCTCCTTGTTCTTGTTGTCCGACCTGGGGACCCAGTTTCGCTTGATCTCCTGGATCTCCTTGGCCAACTCGGTCCCCACCGACGACATCAGCTTGGCCAGCTCGTCCTTGTCGACCTCCATTTTGGCTTCCCGGATACCCGCGGGCGCACGCTTCTTCGACCCGTGCGCCTTCTTGTAAGCCTCCGTATCGGCCTTGTGGACGGGGCATGTTCGGTGGTCATGGTTGAAGCCTCGCTTCCTCCCATAACACACGAAACAGCCCTGAGGGTGAGCTCGTATGAACTCCCCAAAGGACAGCGGAGGGTCGCCAATGCGGCGAGGGTCCCTCTTCTCCTGCTTCCTCCAACCCTGCTGCAGGGGCTTCCAGTTTCCCGGTTTGCTCCCCGAGCTCAGGTTCTTGGCCACGAAGGCACAAACGGCCACCTCGGCGGGCTCATCGTCGTCGTCATCGTCGACGAGAGTCTCATCGCCGCCGGCTCCCGCTGGGTCCATGGCAGCTTCCCCGCCAGGCCCCTCGCCAACGTAGTTGACGTCGCGGTCGCCGGGCCTCAACCCGCGGGTGTGGTGGAGGTTTCGGTACTCCTTGAGTACTTCCTCGCCAACCCACTCCAGGATCTCGTCGCAGCTCATTCGCGCCGGGATGGGCTGCAGACGGATGGTCTGGCCGCTCAACTCACACTCGTCAAGGCGCCACATCGCGGTCTTCTCGCGATCGCCCGAGACGGTGATGAGAAGAGCGTTCCGCAGGGAGTGCCGTTTGACATCCCGGGCCACGTTCTTCTTCGCCCAAGCCACCACGTTCGTATGATACTCTTTGGGGAGCATCATCTTGACCGTGTGGTTGGACTTGGCCCGCTTGGATTCCTCCTTGGTGCCCCTCTTGATCCATGCCTCCGGCAGCATGGAGAGCAGGCGAGCCTGCTCGTCACCCTCGTTCCAATCCTCCACGTTGCGGCGGAAGAGGGTGTATTTCCCTCGGAAGTCACGCCAGTCCCGTAGGCGGATCTCCCGTCCATCATGCTCAAGCTTGATGGACTTCCAGCGCTTGGCAGCCACCTGCGGAGCGTCCACCCGCTCCTGCTCGTTGAGCCACTTCTTGGCTTCCTTGAGGGTCTTGATTTTCCCCTCCTTGGTCGCCATGAAGTATAGCTCTCCGAGCACTTCCGGCAGGCGGTACCTGAACCGTCTGAAGACATATCTCTCCGCATCCGCGGGAGGTAGGTCTTCAGTGACGGTCAGCCCCCAATCGTCCAGCTTCTCCAAGAAGCGGTCGAGGTTGAGGGTGTTGCCGTCGTACATGGGGGGCTTGATGTCCTTCAAGTCTTCCCACACGGCGGCATCCGCGGCCTTAGAGACCATGAACGCCGGCCGCGAGGTCGACCGAGGTTCCCATCGGCCTCGCCCACGCACTCCCACGGCCGCCACGTCCATCTCCTCCATGGAATCCCTGTGGCTATGCCGCGGTTCCTCCATGTACGCTGAACCTAGACCTAGTTCACGCCGTACTCCTTCCATGTACTCATCCTCATCACGGCGCCGGCGGCTGCGTTCAGCGGCCTCCCGTCGTACACCACGCGGCGGGCTGATGTCGAACTCCTCCAGGTCCAGATCCAGGTCCTCACCTTCAGCGACATCCCATTCCACGTCTCCTCCGGGGACCTCATCCCTGAGTCCACCATAACGTCCACCAGCGATGGGGATCGGCTCCGGGGCTGGTGCGGGGCGTCGGGGGCGTACCGGTGCCCGCGGTGGAGCACGGCGGTTGCGGTGCTCTGCGCTGAGCCACTCATCACGCCAATCCTCACTGCCACTGCCGGGCGGCACGCGCTCGTTGCGGCGGCCCGCGCTGTGGTGAGAGGGGGCGGTGAGAGAGGGGGCACTGGCGCTGGGGCGACTCCTGGGGGCTCCGCCGGGGGCGTGGGGTCTGCCTGGACCTGGTCCGGGTCCCCAGCCGTCGTCCGACGAGCCAGACTCCAGGGGTGGGTGGTCGCTGCCGACGCTCCCACGGGCTTCCAGCGCGTCCAGCCTCTGCTGCAGGCCGCTGACGACGTTGGTCAGCGACTTGGTCTCGGCCGTGGCGATGTCCAGCTCCTTCTGCGCGCGCGCGGCGACCCTGGAGATGCGAGCCATCTCGCCTTTACCCGTGTCTACCTCCAGCTCGAGCAACTGGACTCTCCTGCGGAGGTATACAATCCACCGCCAGGTGGTATCCGGGTCGCCGTTCCCTGGTGGGTGGTCGGGGTCCCCAGGGGGTCCTCCAGGAGGGCCTCCGCCGGGTCCGCCTGGTCCAGGGGGTCCTCCCCCGCCCGGTGGTCCGCCTCCAGGGGGTCCACTTGGTGGGCGTCCTCCAGGGGGTCCTGATGGTCCTCCGCCAGGGGGTCCCGGTGGGTCTCCGCCGGGTCGCCTCGGTGGGTCCGAGGATGGGCGCTTCCTCGTGATGCCGAAGTCCATGTCGTCATCCTCGTCCATGTCGCCCCACCTGGGCGTCTCGGTCTCGGAAGGCTCCGAGCTCCGGTAGGGAGGAGGGAGATCCTCATCCTCACCTTCCGGTTCCATGGGGACGTCTCCGCCTCCTCCGCCCGTCCAAGCTACCACTTGGCGATGTCGGCGGCCTCGTTCATCCCCGTCACTGGCGGTGAAGAAGGGGTCACTGTCGTGGGGGTGTCCGGCCGCTGGCCTCCGCGGCCTCTCGGGGGTCTTCCCCTTGCCCTTCCTCCGTCGTTGGGCGGTGGGGCCACTGCTCCCACTGCTGCCCGTGTCCGCCTCATCCAGCGTCATCCTGGAGGAGGCGTCCCCTTCGAAAAGCTTTCGAAGGGTCTCCACTCGTGATCCTCCCGGGGGAGTCTCGCGGCGGAGTTTGGCCTCTGCCTCCTCCATTGCGGCGGCGGTGGCTGCGGCAGCTCGCGCTTCGGCTTCCTCCCGAGCACGAGCCGCCTCGGCTTCCCGGGCCTGCTGCAGCCGCGCCTTCTGCGCTTCCAACGCTGCCAGCTCCGCCTCCGTCTTGGCCTTCTCCTCAGCGACCTTCCGTCGCGCGGCCTCGATGGCTTCCTTCTTGGCGGCGTCCTCCTGGGCCTTAGCCGTTGCTTCGGCGTGGGCCCTTTCCTCCGCCTCCTTCTTTGCCCTCCCTTGGGCAAGCGCCTCTTCCAGCGCCTTCACCTCGGCCTCCTTGCAGGCAATGGCCTCCTGCGTCCGGCGGGCTTCCTCGTCGGTTGCTCTGATCCGGGCAGCCACTGCCCCATGGGCGGCCGCAGCCGTGAGACTGGCCGCGATGGCTGCCACTTTCGAGGCGTGGTAGTCCATGCCTCTGCCCCACTCGGTGGCCTCCTCATGGGCGATGACAACGGCGCCCTCCACGGCGGCGTTCCGCTGCGTGGCCCGTTGCCGGGCAGCCCGAAGGTTGCAGGGCACCCCACAGACGCGCTCACAGGCGCGCGCCACGTCCCTTTGGGCGGGAGCGGCGCTGCTGCTGGAGCTGGCCTGGTCGGCCGGCACCCTCCCGCGGTGGGCCGACTCCACGTCGCTGCTGGGGCCTGCTGGGGCCTGCTGGGGCCTCAGGAGCAGCCGACGGGGCTTGGCCTTGGTCTGCTTGGCGACTTTCATGAAGTCACCAAGGGTGGCGTGGCCCGGGTGATGACCACCATTGGCCCGTTGGGGACTGGGGGCTGGGGTTCCGCCCTTGGCGCCTTGGGCGGCTTCGGCGGCCAGGGACTCCTGGTACTCCCGCCACTTCCGCTCCCGCTTCCTGTCCCCGGCGGACCGCCTCTCCTTCCCCGGAGACGCGCTGCTGCTGCCCTGCAGCCTGCGCTCGCTCCCCGGTTCCGGGAAGCTCTTCTCGATCATGTCCCACAGGGAGACATTGATCGAGGCCCCCGACGGGTACTCGTTGGGGGTCTCGTCCTCCTCGATCCCGTCGGGGCGCAGCCCTTCGCCGGGCCTGTCCGGCCGGGTCCACGTCCTCCAGCGCTTGCGGCGGAAGCGGTACTCGTACCCTTCCTCCCGCAGCCACTCCTCCACTGCCCGCAGGCGGTCCTCCCCCATGTCCTCGCGGAGCTCGAAGCTCCCGGGCATGCCGCCTTCGCACTGGGGATTGCTGTGGCGGTAGTGCTGGTCCCACAGCAACCCGCGCAGTAGGCGCGCCGCATGGGGGTGGGGCTGCGGCCACCTCCTACCCGCTTCTTGCCAATTCACCATGGCAGCGGGGGCGTAGTTGGTCTTGAGGTCCTTGGTGTGCACTCGTTCCACTCAACGAACTGGTGGTGGTTGTTGAGGCGGGTGCTGCAGCACTGGACTGGGCGTGCGGCTGGTGCTGGTCAGCCGGTGGTTGTGGAAGTGGTTGACGCGGCCTTGCTGGTCGGCCGATGGGTCTGGTCTGTCCACTTCCTTCACGGTCGCGGCGCGGTCAGGGCGATGCTCTGGACGGCGCTGCTGGCTCCGTGACGAACTCGGCGCTGTCGCTGGGTGGCGCTGCGAGCCGCTGCGCTGCGCTGCGAGCCGCTGCGCTGCGCTGCGAGCTGCGAGCTGCGCCGCGCTGCTCGGGGTTGGTGGCCCCGAGTGGCACGCGAGGGTTGGGTAACCCCGCGGCGGTGAAACGCTTTTGACGCGTTCTCGTGGGGGGCCGGCCACGGGACGCTGCGGTGACACGCACAGGTGAGCAGGCAGGCAAAGCACTACGCTCACAAGGGCATCAATACGCTCGTGTCATGTGACAAAGCGTTTCAGGATCCTTGCCACTCTGCAACAAGGGAACGAAAGTATGTACAGCAACACATCAGGATATGTACACATGGGGTTAAGACTGGACTGGGCCAAGGGCATCACAGGACAATAGGCACTCTATCCCAACTCGTATCCCAATCCCAGGTCCGACCCTGTCAGTGGCTGGTGGGGGCGGGGGCTCAAACACAACCCATGCCCTGCTCAGTCCGGACCCTGAAACCCCGCCAATAGGGGGGGTGTCCCGCCCAGCCACAGGCGAGTTCCTGGGAACCAAGGGGCTCCAAGGCCAACCAACAGTGGCTCCCTATGCTCCCTTAACGGCAGGTCCCAACTCCTCTCTGAGTCAGAGATATGGCCCCGCCATTATCCCCTAGGAGTTGGTAGCTGAAAATGGGCTGCTTCAGCCCAAACTGATATTAGCTCAAAAATCTCCAAAATTGACCCCTCGTCCGGACCCGCCAGAGGTAGGGACGAGGCAACTGACCCTATGCGCTTCGCATAGGAACTCCCTGGAACCCTCACCCAACCTGGTTCCCTCTGAGGTCCCGGCATCAGGGCACCACGGGTTCATCACGTGGGGTCATGATTGCCAAAATGGCAAAATCGGCCGTCTCGGGCGACCGTCCAGGGTAGGAAATCTTGGCGATATTGACGTGTCAAGCCTTGATTCACAACCCTTGATATCCCCTTTGGTCCCATGCCCTGGGTTATCGCTTGCTGTCACGCCGGCTGCTTACTGTTCACCGAGGGGATGACCACACGGACGGGGCAGAAAGCAACATGCGGTGCAAAGGTGGGGATCGTGGATCGCACCAAAAGTTGAATAACTCCGGATGAGCCGGAGGAGCAAATACGAAACTCAAGGGCGTTCAACCCTTGGTCATATGCTACAATATGCGCACTTCCTTCCAGGCTAGATCCCGTGCCCCATGGAGGTATGGTAATTCCAATATGGCATACAATGACAAAAACAGCGAAGTTTGGCCAAAATGGCCCGCACTCGTGATTCCATATCTCCATGGCCACGTCGAGGATCCTTTCAACCAAAGATGCTATGGACACATGGGACTTAGGTCCCAATATATGCCACTTGCCAACCCTCATGGTTGCCTCTAGCTATTTTCCCCCTTGGAAGGAAAATGACACACAAATGGGGCAGATTGGCAACATACCCCAAATTGGGTGACTCACAACTCTCCCATCGAGAGGAGAGGCCACATGGGGAAACACCCCATTCGATGCGGGTTCATGTGCCCTCTCCGAATTGCCCTTACCCTTGGTCAAGTGGCGCACGCAACCTCGGGGGTGAAATCAGGGGGAGAAGGAGTTTGTGGCCATTTTGGGCAAAACGGCCAAAATTCACCCAAAAAGTGGTCCCTCCAAATATCGTATCTCCGTATCGCAAAAGAAAGGAGCCTCGGGCTTTTGCATGGATGCAAACCGAAGCTTTGCTTCCCTTTTGCAACAAGGGTTGAGGTTCAAAGCACAATGAAAGCATTTTTAACACCTCAATCCTTGAAGCACACTATTTATGGGAAAAAGTGCATATATCGGCGATATTGGCATGAACATATCCTTGGGACCTTGAGGAGCAAAAATATGAGTAAACACTTTTGGAGTAGGCCCATAGTAGGTGCTTTCAAACATGCACACTATGGTTAGATCGTCTCCGCCCACTCGTGTCATTAGTGCTAGTAAGAAAAAGTCACTGCCTTGTCTTTCTTGGAGGGCTTGATCCAGGCTAAGCCCCCCTTAAAACCCTTTGTTGATGCTGAGACAAACTTAAGTGTTTTTATCACTCTTTTGTTGCCTAAAGTACACTTTCTCAAAGTAACTAGGGTTGTGACCCTAGCCCCCCCATGAAGTTCACCCCTACCACTCAACTGAGCGGAGGTACCTTCCTTCATGGAGGACATACCAAAATAAATCAGGCATTACATGTTTGTTGGCCTTGGAGGTTAAGCCTAAGTGGTCTCCCACCCCAAGACCCCTATACTCAATTGTTTCTACCACTTATTGTGGTCCTACTTTGTAACTGTTTCTGAATTCAGTTGCTTGGCCAAGTCATTTTCTGTGTGGTCCTGACATCTATGCCCCTCAGTCCTAACCAGCACCATTTCACCCAAAAGAGTGCACATGAAGTGCCTATTGCAACCTCTGAGGCTAGAGTCTGACCAATTTTCATATAAAACCTTTTGTATTATCCATTTGTGAATGAATCTATGTGCATATACCTGCTTTGTCTATCTGCAGCCCTTCTGTGTTACACTGGATTCCAAAACCAATCATTGATTCGATCCATATTCAATCCTTGCTCTACTTGCTGCTTTGGTTTGGGGTTTTCAACTACAAAACCTGCAGGAATACATCAAAAGACCTAGGGCATAATTCAAGGACATCTTTCCGGTAGCAGAGACAGTCCCTTGTGACCTTTTGAACCGACCCTGAGAAGAAGTGCAAAACAAAAGCTCAACAACAAGTCCAACATGTCCACGCCAAGCGTCAGGACCTGGCCTATCCGAACTGTCCAAGTACAAATGGGCAGTGTGGTCCACCCAATGAGTGAACCACCACACCGAGCACCACATCACCTCAGTGGCGCATCTGGGTCCCAAGGAGATCCAGAACGCAGAAGGGCGGAAGAGAATAAAGGCCTTACCACCGAGGCCTTAGCAGCACACGGTGGAGACAGCTTCAGTCACCTCCACAGACGTGTGGCTGCTTCAGTATCAAGATCCAATTGTCCAGCTTCATCCTCAACTGCCATTGAAGGACCTGAGGAATATGAGAAGCTGAAGATGAAGATGGATGAGTACATCATGCATGAGGAGTACTATAAATCCATCCGTGGGGAAGATGGAGAGGAGCCCTTGGCTGTACATGGATCCAGACCACGTACAGATCTAGGGTCCTACGCACACTCTGGTCCTCCGTCCACAGCATCCCTGCCAAGACGACTACGACCTGAGTACCCAACCCCAAGGGCTCCCGAAGTGGGCCCAACACGAGTCGAAGAACATCATCCAAGGCCAACCTACGGTGCCCTGGATCAAACGGCCGAGCTGCTGGCCAAATTCCTGTCTGGATCAGAAGATCCAGATGTGACGGCCTTATCAGAGGCCATTAAGGCTAAACTGGGTATTGCAGAACCCTTACCCAAGCCTGAGTTCCTCTCTCTCTCTCCAGGGCTGAGTACCCTGGCCGAAGATCTCAAGAGATCGAGGGTCTCAAGGCTGTTGCCTAAGGTTACCTGCCCCAGCCCCTTTCACCCCCGTGCCAGGACTGTGCCTATGGCGGATCTACAGGACGTGCCTGTCACAGAGAGTGAGAGAAGAGGGCTGTCAGCCCTGGCCCCTCTTGCCGGCGTGTCGCCTACAGGCCTAACTCCGGGGGGTGGAAAGACGGGCAGACCAACTGCCCAGGCGAACATCCAGCTGGAACTGCCGGAGTTCGACCCCAAAAATCTGCCTGAATGGGCAGAAGAATTTGCGGAGTTCCTTTTGTTGACTGGCCAATCCCATGTGGATGTGGCCACCAAATGTTCACTGCTAAAACGCTCTTGCAAAAAGAAATTTTTGCAAAAACAGTCAAACAGATTGTGAAAACCTGTTCTACCTGGGCAGAGGTACTCCTGAGGTTAGAGAAAACATTTCCAGTCTATGAGACTGACCTCAGCGTACGCACACAGATCGAGGAGCTACCTATGCTCCCGGAGTTTCCATCCGCTGCGCGAATTTCTGAGTATGTGTGCGACTTGGAGTACTTATTTTCGAGGATGAATGTGGGCTCCTACAGAGCCACTGAGACCCACCTGTGGCTCATGAGTAAGATCCCCCAGCGTACGTGGGATGATTGCCGCTCCACCTCTGAGAGGAAGAGCAGGACCCACTCGTATGATACACTGGTGGATCTCTTGATTGAGCTAGCTCTTGAGAGAGAGAACGACTCCCACATGGAGAAGTTCCTCAAGAAGCATTTGGGACGAGGTGGTACCCCTACCCCCGAACGTGGCGAAGGGAAGGGGCATAAAAAACCCACTAACACCAACCAGGGAGGCGGTAAAGGGAGGGGCAACCTACGTGCCATGAACGAGGTTCCAACTGATGCAGGCACACCCCCCCTGTTTTACTGCCGACCTGTCAATGACAAGGGGGGACCTTGTCATGCCTCTGACTGCGATCTCCGCAGTGGCTGTATGCTGCAGATGGAACGTCAGCAGCATACTAAAGATGGGAAAACAATGACCCATCAGGACCACTTCAGGTGTACCATCACCTGTGGTTACTGTGGCAAACGTCGTCACTATGAGGACGAATGCCACATCAAGAAACGCGAGAGTGACAAACTCAAGCGTCAGGAGGCGGAGCGCCAGAAGACCCCGACGCCCGCCAGAAATCCCCCGAATGGGGATAAAGGTAAGGGAGGTGGCAAGGGGGGTGGCAAAACTGGACCCCCTAACCCCCAGAGGCGCTCATCAGCGCCCGTTGCTACACCTACTCCTGCTGCTACACCCGCTCCTGCCGCAGGTGTCCCCCAGAAGCGCCCCCAAGGGGATAACGCTACCCCTGAGGGGAATAATTCTAAGAAGAGGCGCTTGGCCTGGATGGCCAAGTCCCTCATGGATGCAGGAGTTGATGTGAAATTCCCTGATGAGGAATAGGGGGGCGGCTCCGAAGAGGAGGACTTGGTTTTCTGGATCCTCGTGAAAATCGGGGATCAGGTTTTTCGAGCAGTGCTTGATACCGGAGCAACACTTTCCATAGTGGCCCGGCGCCTGCTTAAAACTTTCAGGAAAACTAAGACCGTGGCCATAAGAGTAGGGGATGGGCGTACCATCCATTCCTTGGGGGGGGTCGATGTGACCATATGTCTGGGCGACGAAACCATGACCCAACACTGCAGAGTGTTGGACACTGACGCCTTTGACATTGTCATTGGCACTGACTTTCTAAGAAGAAACCCCCAGGTTAAAATGCTGTCCCTACAGCGTCCTTACTCTTTGCACTGCGACTTTGGCAGTGGGCTATTCTCCGTTCCTTTGGAGCTGTCAGGACGAAAAGAGTCTGGGCTGTGCTACGCAGCCAAGACGAACTATCGTACTGAAAACTACCAACTGGCCCGTCATGTTCTCGAAAATGGACTGGCGGCCCTTCAGGTAAACCTGGATGAGATCCAGGTGGAATTGTTTGCGAGCCAACAACAGCACATCATGCAGTTGTACTGCTCGAAACAAATGAACAATGCTTTCCGTTTCTTCTGGAAAGCAATGGGCCTAGCGTATGCTAACCCTCCCTTCTCCCTGCTCGCGAAGGTTCTAACCAAGAGCGCTTATGAGGGAGGAAGGGTTGTTATATGCACCCCTGACTGGGGTTGCTCTGGTGAACATGCTTACTGGCGCCGTATGCTTGACCGAATGACCGTGGGGAGAGTACAACTCCCCGACGGCCCCATCTATGTGCCTGAGGACTCAGACACAGCTATGCAGGCCCCTGAGTGGGCCAGTTTCCTGTCCATCATCGATGGATCTCTCAATCCTGTACCCCTGTGTGACCTGGACCAGGTGCTACTAAAAGAGGTCATGGCCGAAAATCGTGGCTTGACCCTTTATGATCTCAAAAATCGATCTCCTGAGCACCTATCTGCCACACTTACAGGGTGTGAGTCTCCTGATGACTATCAGGAACCTGCAGCTGTAAAAGAGGATGCTGACGACCAACTGTCTGAGATCGCCAGCACTATTCCCTCTGTTGATCCCAGCTGTGTTGACTTAAAACATAGTGCTTTCCTGGCCCAGCTGTTGCTAGAGGAGGTAGATCTAGAGTCAACCTCTGAACCCGCTTCCTCTGTTGGGAAACCAGTGCTACACATGCAGCCTGTGCACACAGGTGAACCCGTGGCCCGGAGTACTGATGCTCTGGCACGGCCTGCTGCTAATAACATGCCATTGTCTGAGCATGACACTCAAGAACTCCGACGGCTGTTGTACCTGAAGGCCGAAGGTATTGAGCGCCAAGAGCGGCTGCAATACCTCAGACAGACCTGGAAATACTCCATCTGGTCTGAGGAGGACGATGAGTCCTATACGCTGCCTGATCCTGAGATACCTCTAGTGTATTCTCTACACTATGGGCAGCAATGTCCCCCTAAGTGGGACGATGGTACTGTACCTGCCGAAACTTCTGATCGGCATAAAAAGAAAGAACATGGAAAAAGCAACCTCCATGCTGAGGAGGATTTCCTTCAGAAAGTCGAGAGTCTTAACCTTGACCCCCGCCTGAAGAAACTGCTTATAACCTATGAGGAGGTGTTCGGCGCCTTGCCGCCTCCCCTATCTTGTAAAAAACTGGTCAAGATGGACCTGAAATTGAAACCCGAATTTGAAAAGACGCGAGTGAGGCGTCGTCCCTATCCCGCTCCACAGGAACAGGTTGAAGAAATCGAGCGCCAGATCCAAGAATGCATTGATGCTGGCCTCGTTGAAGAGTATAAACATGGGGACTATCCCCATCACTGCAGCCCCTGTTTCCTTGTTGCTAAACCAGGGTCGACTGCTCTACGTCTTGTTGTAGACTATGGTGAGGTCAACAAGAAAACCCAGAACCACTCACGGAGTATTCCTAACATGGAAAACACCCTGGAGCGTATTGCCAAATGCAGGTATAAGACCAAAATGGACAAACGCTCTGGTTTCTGGCAGGTTGACCTAACCGCCGCAGCTCAGGAGCTGCTTGCCTTTATAACCCCTAAGGGTCGTGTCTTCAAGTGGAAGGTTATGCCTTTCGGGGTGGCTAACGCCCCAGCGCTCTTCCAGGAGCTTATGAACAAAATTTTGTACATACTGAGGCGCAGGCCTCTAGTACAAGAGTTGATTTCTCGGGGTGCAGAAATGGAGGCTCACATCGACGACGTGAGTTTGGGTACTAATACCAAAGAGGACCATGTCCTTCTCCTCCGTGAATTCTTCACTGTCTGTCAAGAAAACCATCTCCGAATCAAACTCGAAAAATGTGAGTTCATGAAAGAGGAGATGGAGTATTTGGGTTTCGACGTGGGGTATGGCTGGTGGAAACCAGCCGCGTCTAAGATGCAGCCCCTACAGGACATGCAGATTCGCGATGACCCTAAGAAGGGTCTACACGATCTGAGGATTTTTGTGGGCGCCTGTAATTTCTATCGGCGTCACATCCACAATTTTACTTACTCCTCTGCAGCCCTCACTGACCTGATCAAGAAAACTACTCCCTGGAGATGGACCTCCAGAGAGGAAGAGTGTTTCCAGGAGTTGAAGAAGAAGATTGCCTCCTCCAACTGCCTAGGAGTGCCCCGCCCTGAGGGCGAGATAGTCCTGATCACTGATGCCAGTGATGTAGGGGGGGAAGGTACGATCTACCAATGGCAGGAGCTTAACCCCGCTGAACTAACCCACTGCCATTATCGTACTACTGGACTGAACCGTGATGGTTCGTTGAAACATGACTATCCTACCACTGAGTGGCGACTGGTGCCACTGGGACACTGGAATTGGAAATGGAACCAAGCGCGTTCCAACTACAGCACCTATGACCAGGAACTCCTGGCCGGTATGTTGGTGCTATCGTCACAATCCCGACTCCTGGGGTCTAACCCTATTGTCTGGCTGTGTGACCAGGAGCCTGTGAAGTCTTTTCAGAAGGGCCCACCACCAGAAAAAGCGAAGCTAAAACGGTGGTGGACTTACCTGAGCCAGTTCAGGCTGACAGTGCATCATATCCCCGGGATTAAGAATGAACTGTCTGACTATATATCGCGCAACAACTTCGATGCGCTTATTGGTGAGAGCTCTGAGGCGCTCGCCAAAGAGGCTTTCCAGCGTATGGATGTCCAGCTTGACCTATCCATGCGCACTGCTGGAATCCTGGAGGGTTGGAGTCTAACCGACTATCAGTCCCAGGAGAAAATCTCCAAACCCTCAGCACTGGTCTCGAACCCCGTGTCATTGACGGGCACCAGTGGTATAAAAACAATCAGTACCTCTTCTACGAGGACCGAATTGTTGTGCCTGAGGCACGACTGGATGGGTGCCTACAGTGGTCCCATCTCAGTTCTGGTCACACTGGCGCTAATCGCTCAGTGGACTTCTTCCTTGAGTGTTTCTACTCTAGTCTAACCCTGACTGAACTTAGGTCGCGTATGCAGACCATTGTGGATGCTTGTGGCTGTCATGCCAGCAAGCAGAGCGACAGTAGGGATAGGGGCCTGATCTCCAGCTTACCCATACCCTATTGTGCTAACTCTCTTCTCTACGTGGACTACATCCACGGCCTACCACGCTTTGGCGGCTATGATAGTTGCCTCGTGGTCACCTGTGGTCTATCTCGCTTCACCCGTGTGTTCCCTTTGCAATAAGAAAATCAGAGGTGAGCAGACTGTAAAAATGTTGGTCGAACAATGGTTCGAACCCTATGGAGCACCTAAACAGGTGCACTCTGATGAAGATGTACGCATCCGCAGTGACACTGGGTGGTACAAACGAGTGCTAAATGCCCTCAACGTGGAGGTAACCACAGGTGTGCCCTACACTCACACATCTAACCCTCTCTGTGAGAGACAGAACCGTGTGGTGGAGCAAAACTTAAGAATCCTGATGAAACAGGAGCGTACCAAGGACTGGGTACGCCTAGTGCCCTGGGCAGTTCTGTCCATGAACTCACAGCGGAGCTCTTCTACGGGTTTCACCCCCCACGAACTGTTCCATGGAGGACGACCTGCTTGGTTCTTCAAAACCCCCTTTCCTGAGGACTTCAAGAGTCCTGTAGGAGATTGGCTGGAACACAAGCAGTCACTGGCTAACCAGGCTGGTACTAACCTGAGGCACATTCGTGACCGTGAACAGAGCCGACGGAACCGCCTACGGCGACCTGCCAGCTTCAAAGTTGGTGACCTTGTTTTGGTACACCATTCACGCCTACCCTCCTGGCCACGTAACTGCCTACAGGACCCTTACTTTGGACCCTATCGTATCATCAGGATAGATGGATCCAGGATCCATGTCAGGTGCAGTCCACGTCTAGGTGGTGAACTGCTATGTGCTCCTAAGCAGTTGAGGCACTATCACTCCCCTGACGACTTGTCTTGGGATGAGTGGCGCCTCAGCGACAGTGAGATTGAACGTATAGACCTAGAGAACGCTGCCAGTCCAGAGGAGGCAGACGAACTCGAAGAGATGACTGCCGATGAGATGGCAGTCGATGGTTACTACGTGGTTGCAGGTATTGCTCGCCACGAGTATAAACAGGGTTGGAAATTCCTTACCCTGTGGGATGGCTATGGGTTGTCCGAGGCGACCTGGGAACCTATGTCAGCCTTCATACAACCAGATGGGAGTATCAACCCCATCTTCCGCACTTACCTCGTTGAGAACAACGAGGGGCAGCTCCTAACCCGTGCTGAGACTATGTCCCAGCGTAAGAAGCGAAACTAATTACCCTGTGTCAGTCTACTGACCCTGTCTGTGCCCTGCAGACCCACGCCTATGGTTTCCAGCGTGAGCCAGGTGGCCGCTTATCAAGATTGCAGCCACCCAGCGAGTGTTTGCCTTGTTGACCATGTGTTGCATGGGTACTGCCCTAATGTAATGACCTTGGTGAGCCAACGAAGAACGGTGGCTTTCTACACCAGGGGGGATGACAAGCAAGGTGTTATGAGGCAAGGTGTGTCTTCCCTCCTTGGGGACAAGCGAGCCCACAGTTAGGACCCCTGACTGGTCCAGACCCATGGGGTTCTACCCTTCCTTACAGGGTTTACCATACCCCTAAGTGTGCTACGTATGTCTGTATGTGTCTCACTTCTCTCCCCAGCGTGGCTCCCGGAGACCGGGCTTCGCTGACGTCGGACCGAAGGTCCTAATCAGGTACTATTACCACTCCTATGGCGCCCAATTTCTGTGCTGGCGCCTAACCTTGGGGTAAACGGCAAAAGCCCTACCTACTAAGAGGGGAGGGGTGGCCAAGTGTGCTAAGGGCATACAAAACGCCCATTTTTGCTACAGGCCAAAAGCTTACGCACGCCCCTGCCCACGAGGAAAAGCACGCGGGACAGGAGACACCACTACACTACACTCACTAACGCCAGCACCGGCCTTCGAAGGCAGGGTGAGCACTCATCGCTTGCACTCACCTCCTGCCAGGCCTGCTGACCCTAACCCCTACATACACTACTGGGTGCTGCTGTCGAACGTCACTCAGGCCCTAGTGGCCCTCCTGTGAAAAGGACGAGAGAACACAGCGCTCCTAAGCAGCTGTGGCCTAACAGGGGACGCCACAACGCGTTTTCCCTGCTAGGGCTTGGAGGGAAGGGGTGCTCTTGTTGCGTGCACAGCGCAGATGTCGTTGAGGTCGAACTGTCCTCGCCAGTACTGGCTGAGGCACAGTGATTTGATTTGTGATGAGCGCCCCTGTTTTGCTTGGGCAGAAAAATGGTAGCCGCCGAAGGCAGCTGCTGCGTGCACCAATCACCCTTAACCTCTCCCACCTGTTCAAAAGAGGCAGATGAAGGGGCGTTTGCGACTGAGGAACCAAGCCACACTCCAGGTATTATACCCTTCTCAGTGTGACCTATAATACACTGTTTGCAAACACGCTGCAGATGCAGCTACCCCTGTCAAGCAAGCAAGCTTTAAGAAACTCCTCGGGTTCTCTTAAAGAACGTACCGAGGAGCCTCTGGGTAACCTAAACAAGGTTTACCGTGCGCAATTCGCGTGGCCTACCCTTTAATGCATCATGTGCACGCAGGGAAGGGAGGCTTAACCACAGACTCAACCAGGAGGTGAGCTCCTCCTGGGCTAACCTACCTTACTCACCATGCATCGTGTGAATGCCGCATTGAGACGAACACAAAACAAACCTAAGCGTTTTAAGCAACTCAACTTGAACGCCACGGCCGCACACGAACAAACGCTAACCTGTGAAGAAGGAAACAAGGGTGAATTAGGGATACAGGTGAAGCGATACAGCGTGTGGATGCCTAGATTAGGCACATGCATCGCGAGCACAGCGCATAATCTAACCCTACGTGCGCGCTGCGCGCTCCACTCGCATCACATACCTTTCATTCCTGCTTTCACCTGTGCAGAGCACGAGAGATGAACACCCGACCCCCCAACGAGCACAGCGTTGACAACCCTAACGTTTTGACGGAACAACCAACACGAACGCAATGCGTGAGTGTGAGGTGACACAGACATACCTGAGAGACGGGTTGTTGAACTGCTCTGTGGTGTGGGCTGATTTTGAATGCTTTACTCTGAAGTTTATAAAAATTTTGATGCAACTGTGCAAATTTTTTTTTTAAAACTTTAAAAACTACGGCTCATACCTTCTTTTCCAAAAGCCGTTTTCGCTTGCGCAACCCTTTTCTTGGCGTCCGCTTCCTTTGCGCTTGTCTGCGACTTTAAGTTATGTGTAAAAATGACGATTTCCCGCGTGGTTTCGTCGATTTTAAACGATTTCACTTGCTAAATCGCAACCCCTTCCGCAAAACCGCAGGAATCACTCCCTGCTGGTTCCATTTTCTATTTTTTCCAGCTCCTGGGGGTTTGTGTCCTCCATTGGGAGTATTGCTCCGCCCTGGCCCTTGGTCAGGACGTTTACTAAAACGCTGTTTATACGGCGATAACCGTCCGCATTAGAGCGTTCGACTGTACCCTAGTGGACAGACACATGTGCTCTGGACAGGGAGTCCTGGGTTCAATTCCCACTGCCCCCACACTTTTTCCAAAAGTTTTCGCCGCACGCCGGCGACTTTTGAGGAATGCCCTTCCGAAGGGACATCATTCACGGTACATTACACTGTTTTTCAAGGGTCCCTACAGTGTGATAGGCTTCTATGAAGTGATGAGAATGTTTTTGGTAAGTTTAATGCATTTTTTGAGGTAATTTTGGGAATAATTGAGCCTTTTTCCTTGGTCCTACTAGCTTAGCTAACTAGTACTCCAGGGGGGGAGTAAGAAAACGTCACTGCCTTGTCTTTCTTGGAGGGCTTGATCCAGGCTAAGCCCCCCTTAAAACCCTTTGTTGATGCTGAGACAAACTTAAGTGTTTTTATCACTCTTTTGTTGCCTAAAGTACACTTTCTCAAAGTAACTAGGGTTGTGACCCTAGCCCCCCCATGAAGTTCACCCCTGCCACTCAACTGAGCGGAGGTACCTTCCTTCATGGAGGACATACCAAAGTAAATCAGGCATTACATGCTTGTTGGCCTTGGAGGTTAAGCCTAAGTGGTCTCCCACCCCAAGACCCCTATACTCAATTTTTTCTACCACTTATTGTGGTCCTACTTTGTAACTGTTTCTGAATTCAGTTGCTTGGCCAAGTCATTTTCTGTGTGGTGCTGACATCTATGCCCCTCAGTCCTAACCAGCACCATTTCACCCAAAAGAGTGCACATGAAGTGCCTATTGCAACCTCTGAGGCTAGAGTCTGACCAATTTTCATATAAAACCTTTTGTATTATCCATTTGTGATTGAATCTATGTGCATAAACCTGCTTTGTCTATCTGCAGCCCTTCTGTGTTACACTGGATTCCAAAACCAATCATTGATTCGATCCATATTCAATCCTTGCTCTACTTGCTGCTTTGGTTTGGGGTTTTCAACTACAAAACCTGCAGGAATACATCAAAATACCTAGGGCATAATTCAAGGACATCTTTCTGTGCTTGCATATGAGCGCGTGTGCAAAGAGGCAATGTGGCACGCGTGCTCACAAGGCGAAATAATATAAAATAGAAGACAAGGTTGTAAAAATCAACCAAGCCATCCACGATGTCCTCCGTGGTCTCTACTTTACATATTGCCTTGGTTCGAGGCTCAACTCCCCATAGGCTGCGAATACGAGCCTCGGGGGTTTGGCCATTTTGGCCTAATTTTCGACCAAAACTTGCCCTCTTTTGAAAATGGAGTTTTGGTACGCATTGAATTGCGTGGAGCCATCGTTGAGTTGGCTCGTAAAACGAAAATGGCCTCGGGCGTTTGGTCTTGTGAGCATTGTGTTCGGTCATTAACGTTCATGCTCACAAGGCCACAAAGTTAGCGTTTGCGCACGCCAACGACTTGGGTTTGCGAGACCCATAGGCTGCCTAAAACACCGCCATTGCCCGCTTCCCTAAGCAAGATGATATGCCCGCGTGAAAGGGGCATGGATGAAAGACATAGAGGGGAGACGTAGGGTTCCGTGCGAACTCTTGGTCCTTGAGAAGCATGAGTTCGCACGATCGACGGAAAGCCTTGCGCGCTGATTTTCTCGAAAACGCAACGGCGAAAAATTCTGGTGAACACACCAGATGAAAGTACATTGAATACCCTCTAGATTCAGCCCTTAAGTTCTCTTAGAACCTCACAGGTGCTCGAGAAAAGTCAATCACAAAACTCGCCACGGAGAAGCGACGAAGGCGCGAGAACAGGCGACATCAGGCGGCGATTTCACGACAATTAGAAATCGCGGTAGAAATCGGGTATTTCACCGATTTCTGCCCGAAAATCGATCAAGACAATAAAATCACGGTAATTCTACATCGATTTATTGGTTAGAAATCGGATTTTAGATTTCACGGGTTAGAGAACAGAGATACCCGGTGTCAACAGCTTCCGCACGGGTGTGACAGCTCGCAGGCCTCTGGGCCATGGGCCATAACGGGTGTGACGGCTCACAGGCCTCCGGGCCATGGGCCATAGGTTCTGGGTACCGCTTCAGGATGACATCCGTGAGATGAGGGGGGAACACAACCACGTCTACACTGCATGACTTTATTTTTTGAAGTCCCTCCAGTGTCGAGTGTGTTTTGTTGCCATCCACCAGTAACGAAATGCATTTAAGAGGGTTGCTGAGTGGTTGTGCCTCTTTCATGAGTGCTGTTTCCACCTACTCCAGGAAGACCTCCTGAGAGAACAACCCGTCAGGCGTTCCTTTCAGTGTCACCGGACACTGTGCACCGAGGAACATGTCACCTCTGAGGAGGCGAGGATGTCACCGGCAGGAGTCGCCATCCGTTACAGCATGTCCGAGCCAGGCAGAACGGGCAAGCACGAGCACCCCTACTATCCGCTCCACCACTCCTGCCACACACCGGAGCACCGAACACAAACCCTCACATGCCACGACCTAAACCCTGACACAGCCTACATCCTCCACTAAATCTACTCCTACCTCACACAAGGACAGCCGGAGCGGGGACTCATAGCCCTATCCCCCCAAGCGAAACACATCATCTCCAAAGGAATAGGGGTGTACGCCACCCCCATCCTGCAGCCCACAACCCCAGTAGCCCACCTCGCCACGGGCCTTGCCATATACGCCTACCTGCCCATGAACCCATGCCGCCTCCCACAACCATCACCGGCGGACCGGCTCTTCTTCACCGACGCCTCAGGCGAATCCGCCCTCACGCCCATCACCGGGGGGGCCACACTGCAGCTGACCCACACCGGGGGACACTACCACATGGACCACCACACGGGCCACACCACCTATGGGGCCTCCTCCCACGGGGAGCTAGGGGCCATGGCCGACGCCATCACCGAGATCGCGGCCCACCTACCCGCCCACTCCCCGCACATCGTCGGGGTCTGGTTCGTGGTAGACGCCACTGTCGACACACACCTGCTCCTCCGCATAGCAAGGAAACTACTTCACAAAGCAACCGCGACGAACCTCGGCACCCAGGCACTGCTGCTCTGGAAAGCCCTTCGCAGCCTTCCCCCCTACGTCCAACTCCACATCGTGAAACAAGAGTCCCACAGACACCAATACGGAAATGGTAAGGTCGACAACCAGGCAGTACACCAGCGCACAACACACCTACCAGCCCTCCAGATCCCTGACCTCGGCCGCAACCACACACACCTCCAACACATGCCCCCTGTACCCGAGCCCCATCAGACCCCGGACTGGGTACCAGAGGACGCCCCCTATTCCTCCCACGACAGAGCATACCCCTACCCCAACCCCATCCAACATCTCGCCCGCGTGCTCGGCGACGCAGACAGCCGGGCGCACATCCAGGAGCTCCAGGACAGACTGCAAATCCCCCTCTACCACTCAGCGCTGCGCCCAGCAAACGTCCAAGCCCACCTCCAAAAACGACGCATCCAGCTCCTCAGGGAGCAACTACCATTCCTCACCAGGGTCGCCAGATGGCTCGCCCGCAAACACATCCACGTCCCCGAAGAACACACCCGTTGCCCGTGCGACCACACCACCCCGGAGGACTGGGAACACTTCAAGAAATGCCGCCTCCATACAGGCAGGGACACGCTAGTGGGCTGGTCCCCGGCGGAAACCCTGCGACAACACGAAGGATGGCCAGCCCACAGCCACGCACACCAGGCCACCGAACACCTCTTCCGGGATCCCCTGGTCAAAGAAGCCACCATGAGAGGGGCGGTGACACAGGCCCTGCACCGACACCTCACCAAACACACGGAAAGCCCCATCGAGGCAGCAGCACACCTCCAGCTAGAGGCAGTCCGCAGAGCAGCGGCCCAAATGGTACACTGCAAACACCTCCTGTTAACACACGCGGAGCAACTCACCGACCCCTCCGCCCGGGAACACATGCAGCGTCTCATCCATTACCATGCCGTGCATGACCCAGACGTCCACTAACCCACTCCGCGCCCCGCACGCACCCCCCATCTCCATCCACAGGCCTCCAAGACACCACCACAGCGCCCCGAGGTCCATCTCTCAACCAAGAAGCCACCCGGCACCGCCCAGTCCGGCCGAGCCCAACCAGGGCCAACCATACATCGACGTAGACGCGCAAGACCCCGGCAGCCCATCCAGCCCACCCCCCCCGGACCCGGGGCACCCCCCCCTCACACCGGCCACCATGGGCGACCCCGACCTCCTCCGAGCAACCCTCCAAGACAGGGCCCCGACCATCCCCCTGGGCTTGTACCGCCTACAAGAGGACTGGACCAAGCTCACCGTCAAAGCCCTCCGGGACCTGACCACCCCAGGCAGCGGCTTCCATGAGGCCATCGTAGACCTCGTACTCTGGCGAGCCCGCAAAAACACCCAGGGCCAGCACGTCTGGATCCCCCCCATCGAGTGGGACCAGGCCCTGACGCACGACACCGGCATCAACGTCACGCGTCAAGGGACCGTACGCCTACGACGGGCCCCAGCGGAGACGGACCACCCAGCGGACCCGAACCGCCTGGAGCAGTGAGAACAGGTCACCGCACCAACCCACGACACCGCCCTCCGCGCCGCCGGCCTCCGCACCCCAGACGACGACCTCTCCCCTCGACCTACAGACAGTGACCACCCCCCGCCGGAGGTCTGGGTTACAGTCCTCGAGCGCGGCCACTACTACGTGATAGCCGCTACGGCTACGTCCCCCGGCCCGCAATGGCTCATCCAAGGGACAGACACCATGTTCGCCCCAGAGACCGCCCCACCAGCGGCAGTAGGGGACCCCACCACCCAGCACAGGGTCCTCAGGGGCGTCCTCCAGCCACGGGACAAGCCTCCAGCCCGCGCCCTGGCCCAAATCACCTCAGGGAAGGCAGGCTACCACCTGGGATTGGCCATGCTCTGCCTAACCCACTGGATCCAGCGCCGCTGGCCACCCAGGGGGACCGTGCCCTGGGTTTGAACCATCCCCACCGCCCACACACAAGTCGAGGCGGGCCCGGACGCACGACCAAACCCCCCCCCCAGACCGCAGCAATCCCTCACCTGCGGGTACCACGCCATCCACAGGGTCCTCAACCGCGCGGGTCTTAGCCCAAAGCTAGCATACCCCCTTCCCACCACTGACCAAGAGGTCCACCAGATACGCGAGCTCGTCTGCGAAATGCTTGCCGCGGCAGCAGAAGACGGCAAGCTTCTCCTCCAAACCGCCCGGCCTACAACTGGCCACGCAAGCGCGCCGCGGCAGGCGGACACATACACCGACACAGCGCACCCCACCGCACAATCCCCGCCCATGCCCCTCAACCGGAGACCCACACACGCCCACCATCGCGCGCACCCCCGGGCCCCGCGACACGGGCCTCCCCCACCCGCCCGAACACCAGCACACGCCCGCCACACACCCACCCGCCGGACAACCCTCACCACCCCCCACACTCGACAACCCACGCACACCCGCCGAGAGGAGTCCCGCGCCCCGCGGCACGCCCACCCCAGCCAGTGGCCCGCCCACGCCCCCCGCACACACCCCAGAAGACCCAGGCCCACCCCCCCCGGCCCCTGAATGCAGCCCACGCGAACTGTTCCCCCCCGCTGACTCCAACCCACACAACCTCGCACATTGCAGGACCCGGGCTCAGCCAAGCCCAGAAGGAGAAGGCCACAGGTAGGTAGGTAGGTAGGTAGGTGCACTCGGTCGTGGAGAGGCGCCCCATGGTTCCCCCTGGCGTCGCCCCTGTGACGAACAGGAAGAGGCTTCGCGCGTGAAGAGGGGAGGCGGCTTACTTCCCGCTAGACCTGACTGTTGGCCCCCAACAAAGCGGCCCCGGGCTACGCCGGGAGGGCTGATCGCCGCCAGCGTGACATGCTTGTCTCGCCGGGAGGGTGTGCCCCCGTGCTTGCGCACGTCCCCTCCTTTGGGCGGAACCCTAGGGGTTCACCGGACTTCCTGGCGTATCCCGTTCCCAAGGCGTGCATGCACGTTCCTGGTACTAGGGTTCCGAGGCGCTTGGGTGTCGCACGCTCCGCCTCGAGTCCCAAAGCAGCGCAGGCCTTAGGATGCAGCCTTACCCCCGGGCTCCGGATCTCGTTTGGCCGGGTCACCTGCATGGCACGGGCTGCCTCAGTGCCCGGGCTGTGGGCACTGGGTTTCCTACTGTTGTGTGGTGTTTGTGTTTGGGTCCGGTTGGCGGTTGGGTGCGGGTTTTGTTAACCCCGTCTGTCCTGGCTGGGGTTTAGGGTGGGTGTTTTTGGGCTCGATTTGTGGTGTTGTCCCCCTAGTGTCGGCTATTTGTGGTGTTCGTGGTTGGGCTTCGGTTTCGGTCTGCTTTTGGGACGTGTGTGGTTTCGTGGGCGCCCCGCTTGCCCCCCGCCATTTCCGGTTCCGGCGCGCGGTGTGGGCGTGTGTGCCGGGCCCGGGTCTCGCCTGTGCCCAGTCCGTCTTGGCTGGGTTGTCGGGGTGTGTTTTTTTTTTTTTTTGCTTTGGTTTTTTCTTTTCTTTTTTTTTTTCTTTCTGGGCTTTGTGGTCCCTGTCCCTCCATCCCCTTTCTTTCGGGCTGGGCTGGTGGCTCTCTATTTTTTTTTTTTTTTTTTCTGTCCCTTTTCCCCGTGGTCCGCTGTTACTGGCTTGGTGTTGCCGGTTTTGGGTGGGTGGTTCGCCTGTGCCTCTGGGAGGTCCCCCTTTTTTTTTTTTTTCCTTTTTTTTTTTTTTTTTTTTTTTTTTTTTTTCTTCGGGGGGGGGGGCCTGGCCGCCTGTGTTGCTGTTGGCGGGTGGTTGGGCGGCTGTGGGCTGTTTTCGTGCCTTTTCCCCTTCCCCCCTCCTTTTTTTTTTTTTTTTGGGGGGGGCTTGCCTGTTCCTCCCTCTGCCTTCCCTGGGCTGGCGCACGCACTGGCCTGTATTCAGTGTTGTCTTCCGGGCTGCTGTTTTCAGTTGCGTTCTGTGTGGCCATGTTCCGGCCCCATGGGTCGGGTGGGCTCTGTACACTGTGGGCTCGGCGCCCCTTCTTGCTGGGTTAGGTCCTGGCTCTGCCGGCTGGGCGGCTGCGCCAGGCGGCTGCTTGTGGTTTTGGGTTAGGGGGCTGGGGTTGCTGGTGTCCTTACCCCTCCGCGGTGCCGGCTGTAATCTTCTGGGTGGTCCGTCACCGTTGTCGCCTGGCGCTCTGTGGTCCCGTGTGTGGCCTGTGGTGCCGGTGTGTGGCGTGGTGGCGCGGCGCCTTCCCGGGTGTGCGGTGGCTGGCTTCGGTTAGTCCCTCAGGTTAGGGTCAGTTGTGTCGTGTTGTGCCGCTCTGTGCCGCGTCGCGTCGCGTCGTGCTGTGGTGCGTTGCTCTGTGGCGCGCTGTGGTGTGGTGTGCCGTGGTCTCGCGTGGTGCCGCGTTGGGTCAGTGGAGGTCAGCCTGGCCTGTGTGGGTCGGTTAGGTCTTCGGGAAATTCTGCTGAATGATCACGGTGTCCTTGGGGCGTGCACACTGACTCTCACCCATGGACTCAATCTTCACCGGGCCTCGCAGACAGGCAGGTGTACTCGGGGTGTAGGAAAAGCGTTCCTTCTCCAAGGCAGACAAACAGACATCAGGAGTCGGACGGTGGAGGTGGCTTCCGAACGCTGTTTGAGTGGCGAATGGCTTTCACTGCAGCTCGGCTGCGCTGGCAGGGTCCGGGTCGGTGCCGCCGGCAGGGATGAGCTCACACTGTAGGGTCAGGGGGATGTCCATATCTCCGGTGCTGGACTGCTGGGGTCCGGGGCATCGGTAGTATTCTTGGTACTTCCAGTCTTCACGGCGCTCGGAGATGGCGTTGAAGGGGGGCACCGTCCAGCAGCACCAAAGCCTTCGCGATCGATCACAGCGTTTCGCTTCCCCTTGCGATGCTCGATGTTCATCATGGACGGGATCGGTGCGCCGCCGCAGTGCCATTCCTCCACTGGACGCAACAGGTTGGTGACGGACGCCCTCACGGACGTGAGACCAGCCGAGATCAAGCCCCCGTAGCAATACTCTGCGTCAAACCGCGACGGTAGCGCAGCCCGGCCCTTATAGCCCATGGTGTGGTCGCGTGACGGTCCGTGGGGTTGCCCTCCCTGGGGGCCTGTGCCTTGGTCTCGTGTCCTTTGGGGCTGTCGTGGTGCCCTTTTCCTCCGTGTCTTGGTCCCCGTTCCCGTTCCTTCCTGGTTCTTGGGTGGTGTCCTGACCCCATGTGGTGTCGCTTCCGGCGCCCTGTCCCTGCGTGTGCCTGCCCTCACTTGGGGCCCTTCCGTGCCCTCTTGCCTGTGTGGTCCTTGGTGTCCCTTGCCCTTCCCTTGCCCTTGTCCTGCCCCTTCCTGGTGTGGTGGTGGTGGAAGGGGCGGGCTGGGGAGGGGGCGCCGGTGGCCCAGGCTTGGGGGTGGGTGGCCTGGAGCCACCGGCGGAGGACTTGGGGGGTGTAGGGGGGGCGGAGGCCCTGGACCGCATCGCGGAGGAGGGCCTCCCATGCCGCTTGCGGCATGATGGCCTCCGGGGCGGCCTCATTGGGGTTTGCGGGGGTGCGGGTGCGCACCTCCTCGAAGGTATGCACCGTGTGCACCCCTCTGTGTCTTCCCGCTCCCCCGGCCCATTTCACCCAGCGGCGGAGCTCCTGCAGAGCGGAGGGAGACCACCAGGCGAGGTAGGCGGGGGCCCGGGGGGGGGAGGGGTCCGTGCCTGGGGTCCTGGAGCGGCGGGGGGAAGATGTGGACCTGCGGTGGTGGCGGGGGTGGCGGTGCCTGGGGGAGCGGGAGCGGCGGCGGCGGGGGCTGGGGGTGGAGGACGGGTACGGGCGGAGGGGGGAGCGGGAGGGGGAGGTGGACATGGGGCAGCGGTGGCGCGCTCGTCGGCGTCCGGGGGAGCGGGAGTGGTGGTGGCGGGGGCTGGGGGTGGTGGATGGGTACGGGTGGCGGGGGGAACGGGGAGCCCGGCGGGGCGTGTGGGGGGAGGGGGAGGTGGACGTGGGGCGGCGGCGGCGTGCCTGGCTGCGTCGGGGGGAGCGGGAGTGGTGGTGGCGGGGGCTGGGTGGCCGGTGGGGGGAGGGGGAGGGGGACATGGGGCGGCGGTGGCGCTCGTGGTGGTGCCCGGGGGAGCGGGAGCGACGGGAGCGGGGTCCCTGGGGGTCGTGGTGGTACCTGGGGGAGCGGGAGCGGCGCGAGTGGGTGGTTGAGGCGCGGTGGGAGTGTGGGCGCCGTGGGCGAGTGTGCCGTGCGGGGGGGGAGCGGGAGCGCCGCCGCTTGCGGGACCGGCCCTCGTCGCTCGAGTCGGGCCAGTCCGGAAGCGTCGGCGGCCTCTGGGGGGGCTCGCGCGGCGCCGCTTGGGGGGGGAGGTCCCCCGTCGTCCTTGGGGCCCCTTCGGCCATCGGATGGTGGCCGGGGGGGTACGGGGCGTCACGCGGTGCTGGTTGGGGGGGGAGATCCCCCGTCGTCCATGGGGCCCCCTCGGCCATCGGATGGTGGCCGCGGGGGTACGGCTGGTACGGGGGTTGTGGCTGGTACGGGGGGGGTGGGTATGCTGGCGGGGCGTTCGGCGGCTGCCATCCCGTCCGCTGGTGCTGTTGGTGTACGGGGGGTTGTGGCCCGGTGGGGTAGGGCGGTGGGCAGTGGTAGTGGTGGGGGTGGTGTTGGTAGTGGTGGTGGTGGGGCCGCTGGTGGTGGTGGTGTGTGTAGTGGTGGGGTTGGTGTTGCGGGTATGGCCCATGGAGTCCTTGTGGGTTTTCCGGTCCCCCTTGTGGGGGTGGGGGGTTGGGCATCGTGGGCAGTCCCCGGGGCTGCACTATGTGGTGGGCATGGAGGAAGGGTTGGGGGGCGGGCTTGACGGTGACGATGGTTGAGGGGTCCCACGTCCCTGGGTCGGTTTGGCCGGCGGTGGTGGTGGTTTGTGGGGGATGGATGACGGGGCGTTTGATGACGGGGATTTTGACGAGGGTTTGGAGGGGGTCGTGCTGGGTGGCCGTCTCCGTGGTGGTGGTGGGTGCCGGCGGGAGGGGGGCGCGGGTCGTGGTGGGTGGGGGGTCCTGGCTTGGGCGAGGGCCTGGGCGGGGGTGGTATCGGGTGGTTTTGTGTCGTTGCGTATGCGGTGTTGTGTGTGGTCGCGTGGGCGCCGGCTTGGGTTTGGGGTTGGGTTTGGGGTTGGGGTCCGGTTTGGGTTTGGGGTCGGGTTTGGGGTTGGGGTCCGATTCCAGGCTGAGGAGTACCTCTGTCCGGAGGTGTGAGGGCGTCGATGCCGGGTCGGGGGTCGTCCCGGTGGGTTGCCAGGGTGCCTGAGTCGCCTGTGTGGGGGTTGGGGGGTTGGTGCGTGCGGCTGCGGCTTTGGCTTTCGCCGTGGCCTTGAGGATGAGTTTGGCGGGGAGGGGGGGGTCGGAGGATGAGGTGGAGGAGGTGGACGAGGCTGAGGACGAGGAGGAGGTGGTGGACGCGGGTTGGGCTGTGATGCGGGCGGGCTTGCGGGCGGCGGCTTCTGCCGCGGCCACGGCGGGGAGGATGGAGGGCATGTCCCCGGGTTGTAGGTTGGGGGCGGGCGGCTGGGGGGGCCCGGTCGTGACCTGGCGGCCCGGCGGGCCGATCTGGTCGGCTGCGGCGGGGGAGGGAGGCGCGGGGCTGCGGCCTTCTCTTTCTGGGCTCGGCTGGGCCCGGGTCCTGCAATGTGCGAGGTCGTGTGGGTTTGTGTCAGCGGGGGGGAACAGTTCGCGTGGGCTGCATTCAGGGGCCGGGGGGGGTGGGCCTGGGTCCTCTGGGGTGTGTGTGGGGGGCGTGGGCGGGCCACTGGGTGGGGTGGGCGTGCCGCGGGGCGTGGGGCTCCCCTTGGCGGGTGTGTGTGGGTTGTCGAGTGTGGGGGGCGGTGAAGGGTGGCCGGTGGGTGGGTGTGTGGCGGGCGTGTGCTGGTGTTGGGGCGGGTGGGGGAGGCCCGTGTCGCGGGGCCCGGGGGTGCGCGCGATAGTGGGCGTGTGTGGGTCTCCGGTTGAGCAGCGAGAGGGGGGGGGCATGGGCGGGGATTGTGCGGGGGGTTGTGCTGCGCCGGTGTATGTGTCCGCTTGCTGCGCGCTTGCGTGGGCAGTTGTAGGCCGGGCGGTTTGGAGGAGAAGCTTGCCGTCTTCTGCTGCCGCGGCAAGGATTTCGCAGACGAGCGTTCGTATCTGGTGGACCTCTTGGTCAGTGGTGGGAAGGGGGCATGCTAGCTTTGGGCTAAGACCCGCGCGGTTGAGGACCCTGTGGATGGCGTGGTACCCGCAGGTGAGGGACTGCTGCGGCCTGGGGGGGGGGTTTGGTCGTGTGTCCGGGCCTGCTTCGACTTGTGTGTGGGCGGTGGGGATGGCCCAAACCCAGGGCACGGTCCCCGTGGGTGGCCAGTGGCGCTGGATCCAGTGGGTTAGGCAGAGCATGGACAATCCCAGGTGGTAGCCCGCCTTCCCTGAGGTGATTTGGGCCAGGGCGCGGGCTGGGGGCGTGTCCCCTGGCTGGAGGAGACCCCTGAGGATCCTGTGCTGGGTGGTGGGGTCCCCCACTGCCCCTGGTGGGGCGGTCTCCGGGGCGAACATGGTGTCTGTCCCCTGGATGATCCATTGCGGGCCGTGGGACGTAGCCATAGCGGCTATCACGTAGTAGTGGCCGCGCTCGAGGACTGTAACCCAGACCTCCGGCGGGGGGTGGTCACTGTCTGTAGGTGGGGGGGGGAGGTCGTCGTCCGGGGTGCGGAGGCCGGCGGCGCGGAGGGCGGTGTCGCGGTTGGGCGCGGTGGCCTGTTCCCACTGCTCCGGGTGGTTCGGGTCCGCTGGGTGGTCCGTCTCCGCTTGGGCCCGCCGTAGGCGTACGGTCCCTCGACGCGTGACGTTGCTGCCGGTGTCGTGCGTCAGGGCCTGGCCCCACTCGATGGGGGGGATCCAGATGGGCTGGCCCCGGGTGTGTTTGCGGGCTCGCCAGAGCACGAGGTCTACTATGGTCTCGTGGAGGCCGCTGCCTGGGGTGGTCAGGTCCCGGAGGCCTTTGACGGTGAGCTTGGTCCAGTCCTCTTGTAGGCGGTACCAGCCCAGGGGGGTGGTCGGGGCCCTGTCTTGGAGGGTCGCTCGGAGGAGGTCGGGGTCGCGGATGGTGGCCGGTGTGAGGGGAGGGTGTCCCGGGTCCGGGGGGGGTGGGCTGGATGGGCTGCCGGGGTCTTGCGCGTCTACGTCGATGGATGGTTGGCCCTGGCTGGGTTCGGCCGGACTGGGCGGTGCCGGGTGGCTTCTTGGGTGCGAGACGGGTCTCGAGGCGCTGTGGTGGTGCCTTGGAGACCTGTGGATGGAGACGGGGGGCGCGTGCGGGGCGCGGAGCGGGTTAGTGGACGTCTGGGTCATGCACGGCATGGTAATGGATGAGACGCTGCATGTGTTCCCTGGCGGTGGGGTCGGTGAGTTGTTCCGCGTGTGTTAGCAGGAGGTGTTTGCGGTGTACCATTTGGGCTGCTGCTCTGCGGACCGCTTCTAGCTGGAGGTGTGCTGCTGCTTCCATGGGGCTTTCCGTGTGTTTGGTGAGGTGTCGGTGCAGGGCCTGTGTCACTGCCCCTCTCATGGTGGCTTCTTTGATCAGGGGGTCCCGGAAGAGGTGTTCGGTGGCCTGGTGTGCGTGGCTGTGGGCTGGCCATCCTTCGTGTTGCCGCAGGGTTTCCGCCGGGGACCAGCCCACTAGGGTGTCCCTGTCTGTATGGAGGGGGCATTTCTTGAAGTGTTCCCAGTCCTCCGGGGTGGTGTGGTCGCATGGGCAACGGGTGTGTTCGTCGGGGACGTGGATGTGCTTGCGGGCGAGCCATCTGGCGACCCTGGTGAGGAAAGGCAGTTGCTCCCTGAGGAGCTGGATGCGTCGTTTCTGGAGGTGGGCTGGGACGTTTGCTGGGCGGAGCGCTGAGTGGTAGAGGGGGACTTGCAGTCTGTCCTGGAGCTCCTGGATGTGCGCCCGGCTGTCTGCGTCGCCGAGCACGCGGGCGAGATGTTGGACGGGGTTGGGGTAGTGGTACGCTCTGTCGTGGGAGGAATAGGGGGCGTCCTCTGGTACCCAGTCCGGGGTCTGATGGGGCTCGGGTACAGGGGGCACGTGTTGGAGGTGTGTGTGGTTGCGGCCGAGGTCAGGGATCTGGAGGGCTGGTAGGTGTGTTGTGCGCTGGTGTACTGCCTGGTTGTCGACCTTACCATTTCCGTATTGGTGCCTGTGGGACTCTTGTTTCACGATGTGGAGTTGGACGTAGGGGGGAAGGCTGCGTAGGGCTTTCCAGAGTAGCAGTGCCTGGGTGCCGAGGCTCGTCGCGGTTGCTTTGTGAAGTGGTTGCCTTGCTATGCGGAGGAGCAGGTGCGTGTCGACAGTGGCGTCTACCACGAACCAGACCCGGACGATGTGCGGGGAGTGGGCGGGTAGGTGGGCCGCGACCTCGGTGATGGCGTCGGCCATGGCCCCTAGCTCCCCGTGGGAAGAGGCCCCATAGGTGGTGTGGCCCGTGTGGTGGTCCATGTGGTAGTGTTCCCCGGTGTGGGTTAGTTGCAGGGTGGCCCCCCCGGTGATGGGCGTGAGGGCGGATTCGCCTGAGGCGTCGGTGAAGAAGAGCCGGTCCGCCGGTGATGGTTGTGGGAGGCGGCATGGGTTCATGGGCAGGTAGGCGTATATCGCAAGGCCCGTGGCGAGGTGGGCTACTGGGGTTGTGGGCTGTAGGATGGGGGTGGCGTACACCCCTATTCCTTTGGAGATGATGTGCTTTGCTTGGGGGGACAGGGCTATGAGTCCCTGCTCCGGCTGTCCTTGTGTGAGGTAGGAGTAGATGTAGTGGAGGATGTAGGCTGTGTCGGGGTTTAGGTCGTGGCATGTGAGGGTTTGTGTTCGGTGCTCCGGTGTGTGGCAGGAGTGGTGGAGTGGATAGTAGGGGTGCTCGTGTTTGCCCGTTCTGCCTGGCTCGTACATGCTGTAACGGATGGCGACCCCTGCCGGGTCGGGGCGGGGGCATGTGGGTGTAGTGGTGAAGAGCCATTTGGGCGCGTGGTCGGGGTTCCATGCTACCGTGGGGTTAGTGTCGGTGCGGTGGAACCATGGGGCTATCCATGCGTAGGCCTGTGGTGGTAGGTGGGTCGTGGGGTGGTTGTGGTGGCGTGCTATGAGGTGTAGCACGGGCCATGGTGCGGTTGGTGCCTCGGGGTCACAGGCCCAACATGTGCGTGGCATGCTCTGGGAATCTTGGGGGACCTTTGGTAGGTCTCGGGCGGTCATGTGGTGTTTCGGTATGCGCCATTTTGCCCCGTGGTGGATGACGGTGGTCTGCGTGGGTTTGGCTTCATTCGGGGCCAGTAGTAGGGTTAGTGGTGGGACTGGGCCCGTTACTGGGGGGACGGGTTCGTGTTTCGATCCGGTGGGTGCGTAGGGCGGTGTCTCTGGGATGGGTCGCGGGTGTTGTCTTGTGAATTCTCGGTAGGCTTTGCGCATGTCTTTGCTGCCCGGTAGAGTGTGCCCCGCTGTTCGTGCCGTCTGTGTGAGGTAGTGGTGGAAGAGGCGGTATTGTGGCCATTCGGGAAGCTGTAGAAAGGGGGTGTGGTGTGCCCCGCTGTGGTGCAGGACCCGCATTTGGGCGAGGGTGACGTATACTACGGTGATGGAGGCCCCGACAAGGTCTATGGTGTGGATGGTGCCCTTGGGGTGGTGGTGGAGGTCCCCGCAGAGGACCGCTAGTGGCCCTTTCTCTGGGCACGTGTGGTTGGTGAGTATGGCGTGGTGTGGGGATGGGAGCAGAAGCTGCAGGTGGTTCCAGAGGGGGGTGTTCATGTTGGTGGGCATGCCCGTCTGGTGGAGTACCCAGCGCGGGCATGTGTTGCGGGCCCGTTGTGCGGCTTGGAGGCGGATGGCGGTGACCTCACGGACCTCCGGTGAGTGGTTGTGGGTCATGCGGTGAAGGAGGAGGGCGGTGTGTCTGGTATAGGCCGCTTTCACCTCGTCCCCTATGGCGTCTCCATAGTGGGGCCATGCCGCTCGGATGGCGCGGGTGGGTATGGAGGTGGGCCAGCCCCCGTGTGCTGCCCATGCCTTGGTCACGGCGCGTGTGGCCGGCTGGAGGGCGGTGGTGGGGTGTGTTAGGTGGAGTGCTTGGAAGCCTATGGAGGCGTTTAAGACCCCGGTGAGGTAGTACGCCAGGCTCTGGTGGGACAGGGAGAGGGCCTTGGTGGTCGGGGACGCATATCTGGGGAGATGGGCGAGGTGTGACTGCAACTTGGGAGGGAGGGTGGCGTCCTCAGGGTTGGCGGCCTGGACTACCCCCAGGTGGGTGGTGGTCGTCACGACTTGCATGGGGGGCCCTTGTGGCCCCAGGCTGGGAGGTGTGGCAGACCCCTTGATCATGGCCACTGACTTTGTGGGGTGGACGATGAGGTTGTTGTGGGAGAGGTAGGAGACGGTCACGTCCAGTAAGTCGTTGGCCTGTTGGGTGACCGTTGGTCCGGGGTCCGGGGCATGGGGGTCGTGTGGGGTGTGCGCGACGGTGAGGTTGGTGTCGTCCGCGAAGCCAGGGGGGAGAGGAGGGGGTAGGGTGCGTAGGCCGGGTAATCCTGCTCGATTGCGAGGGCCAGGGGGAGCGTCACTAGAAGGTACAGGAAGGAGCCCTCTGCTCCCCCTTGGGGGACCCCGCTGCCCGGCTCCAGGAAGGGGGTGAGGCCTGCTCCTGTGCGGACCGTGTATTTGCGGGTGCGGATGTAGTCGGAGGTGAAGTTGTAGAAGGGGAGGCCTAGGCGTTTCCACACCGCTTCTAGAAGGAGCCAGGGGGTGTTCGGGAAGGCTCCCTTGACGTCGAGGGAGGCGATGATGAGGTCCACCGGGTCCATGTCCGCGATGGTGTCCTGGAGGAAGATGGCCTCGTGTGGGGAGCGGCCTGGGATGGCCCCCCAGAGGCTCGCTGGTATGTGGGGGTCCAGGTGGGGGCGGATGCGGCGCAGGAGGATGGTCCAGACGATTTTGACCTCCGTGACCGCACAGACTATGGGGCGCCAGTTGTCCGGGTTCGCCCAGTCCCCTTTTTTGTAGAGGGGGCGGACAACGTTTGCCCAGTCTGGTGGCAGGGGGGTCCGCCCCGTGACGATGTCCCAGAGGCGGTGGGCGAGGACGCGGAGGAGGTGGGCGGGGAGGTGGTAGTATGCCTCTGCAGGGAGGCCGTCGTAGCCTGGGGTTTTGTGTTGCCGGAGACTGTGGATGGCCTTCCGGACTTCGTGGATGGTGAAGGGGCGTTTTTCCAGGTGCCTCCTCTGGGCGTGGTTGAAGACCCGAGGGAGGCGGTCGATTTTGGCCTGGGTGTCCGGGTCCAGTGTGTCTTGGGTGGGGGTGTGTTGCCGGAGGAAGCTGTCTTGGGTGGCTTGGAGCACTGTGGCTGGGTCGTTGGTGAGGGAGCCGTCCTCCTGCCGGACCGTGGTGATGGTGCGGTGGCCGGTATCGGTCATGGCGTCGTTGAGGTGGCGGATGGCCTTGTAGGGGAGTTCGTGTTGCGCATACCGTTCGTGTTCCTGGGCGATGCGCTGTTGCCTGTGGATGTGCCACCGCTGCAGGTCCGCCCTGATTTGGGCTATGTGTGTCCTGCAGTGGTGTATCTGGCGGCGGGTTTGGGGGGTGTCGGTGTGGAGGAGGGTCGCCAGTTGTTGCTTCGCATGCCAGAGGTCATGGAGCATGTCCCCCAGGGCCGTGGGTGGTTGGTCGTCGTCTGTGTGGGGGTTTTGCTGGAAGCCGCAGGCGACGGCGGCCGTGCGCATGGCTGTGAGTAGGTCGGTGGGGTCTGGTTGGATGCGCCGGGCGCGGTCTATGGCCCTGTGATATTGGGACCAGGCATGCTTGTCATGCAGCGGGGGCATCTTCAGGGGGGGTGGTAGGCCTTGGTCCGCATCTTCTGGGGGGCTGGGGGGAAGGTTGGGGATGGTGAGGCGGATGTGCAGGGGGCTATGGCCTGTGGGTCCCAGCGGGAGGGGTCCATATCGGGCCTCCGCTCGGATGATGGTGGTGGGGTCGCCATAGCATACGTCGATGCGGGATGGGGCGGCATCCGTTTGGTGGGGGAAGTGGGATGGTTGGCCTTCGAGGCTGGCTGTTAGGTCCACGAGCCCCAGCATTTCGATGGTGTCGCGGACTGCTTGGTCCTGGGGTGTGGCCTGTCCTCCTCGGTCCGCTGGGGTGGGGGCGGCGTTCATGTCGCCGATGATGACTGTGGGGGCGAGCATGGCCATTTGGCGGTACGCCTCGGCCAGGGCCTGGAGGAAGGGTTCCGTGGCTTCGCCGAAGGGGACGTGGGTGTTGATGACGTTGAGTTGCCATCCGTCCCCGACGACCTCATAGACACCTAGCCTCCCTGGGACGCTGAGGTGGTGGACGAGGTGGACGTGGATGCCGGTTTGGGCGTATAGGGGGGTCCCCTTGTGCCAGTAGCATTTGTACGCTTTCTGGTCCGGGGTATACATGGGGGTGGTTTCCGGGGGGTCGTCGCGCTGTAGGCCTTGTTCCTGGAAGGTGAGGAGGTGGGGGACCCACCCCGGCCCCTGTGCCATCGGGAGCTCTTGGAGGGCGGTTGTGGCGTCCTTGGAGTATGTGACGGCCGGGTGGTTGAGGTCGAGGAGGTTGACGGTGGCCTCGGTGGGGGCGGGCCGGGGCTGTGGAGGCTTGTGCCCTCGGCCCTTGCCCCGTCAGGGAGGGGGACTGGGGGTTGGGGACTTTTTGCCGGTTTGTGGGCGTTTGGGTAGGCGCGGCGGGGGGAGGCCTTGGCTCCACTCCGGGGGGAGCTCCCCAGTGTATTTGGTGCCTGTGTGGGCCTTGTTCTCTTCGGTGCGGAGCCGGATGGGGTGGGCGCTGGTGAGTTCCAGGGTGTCGCCGAGTGGTTTGTCCGGGGCGCTGTTGCCCTAGTCTAGCTCCTTTTGGCGGTGCCAGATTACCCGGATCTGTGGCCCCCCGTTGTCCCCTTGTCCCTTGAGGCGGTACTGGATCGTGCCCTCACACCAGATCCAGTCGCCTGTGTGGTCGTTGCGGAAGGGCTGTTGGACCTTCGCACCTTTTTCGAACCCTGGGTACGCTTTGGGCGGGGCCTGTGCTGGTGGCGGGAGGGAGGATGATGAGGATGCCTGGTCCGGGTGGGGCGGTGGTAGTGGTGGGAGGGAGGATGACGAGGATGCTTGGTCTGGGTTCGTCGGGTGGGTCGGGTGGGATGCGGGGGGTCGGGAGGTTGCTGCTTTTCCGGCTTGGCTGGGGGCGGGTGCGCCCTTTTGTCGTCTCGTTCGCTTGGGTGGGACTGGAGGTGGCGGGGCTGGGCGGGCATGGGGTTGGAAGAAGGGGTGCGTTGCTTGCTGGTCTGGATCCCTCAGTGGGGGTTCTGCCGGTGTTTGCATTTTCGCTTTCGCGTGGCTGCGTACGATGTCGGCGAGCTTGCGTACGGTCTCCGGGGGATCTGTTGGCCATGGCAGTGCGGCGGGGCTGTCGTCGAAGGGGTGGTGTAGGTGGTAGTTCCTCATGGCCTTGGCCTGCCTGACCCAGGCCTCTGTGGGTTCCGGTGTGTCCGGGCCTTTGGGGGAGCCTTGAGCCCAGTAGAGTGCTGTGTGGAGGGCTTCCCAGGGGGCGCCTTCGCAGCCTGTGAGGATGGTGGCTTGGAGGAGTCGCTGCTGGCCCCGTGGGGGGTCTTCCGGGTCCATTTCCGGGGTATAGGCCTGGGCCGCCATGAGGACTCCGTGTGCCCAGTGGAGGACCCACCATTGGGTGTCCGCTTTGAGGATGTGGATGGCGGGTTGTTGGGGGGGGTGTCCAGGGTGTCCCACGATGCAATGGCTAGTGGTATCCTGGAGGGGTGGAGGTGTGGGGGGGCCTTGCGGCTTAGGAGTTGATCGATGTGGAAGGGGGTGACGGGATCGTTGGGGCCTTGGGGCGGTGGGGGCATTGCTGGGATGGTTGTGGGGTCCCAGTGGCGTTCGTGGGCGGCGAGGGTGTACAGGGCGGCGGTGATGATGTGGTGGGCTTGGCCCTCCAGGACGATGTGGCGCTCCGTGCCGAAGTCCTTCCGTAGGTGGGCTGCGGGGTAGAGGGTGATGTGGGCCAGGGCGCGTTGGTGGGCCTTTTTTCCCCCGTCTGGGGCCTGTGTCCGTTTGTCCCCCGGGATGTGTTGGTGTTGGTGTTTTGGTGGGGGTGGTCCCAGGGCGAGGGATTCCACACAGTGGAGGGGGATGGCGTGTTCCCTGGACCTGTTGGGCAGGATGTATATGCCCGGGTCTCCCGGTACGGTGCCCAGGTACATGTTGCCCGTGATGGTGGGGGCCGGCAGCGGTTGGCGGAGGGGCGAGGTGCATGGGGTGGAGCAGGGCGGGTCATGGTGCTCACACCGGGGGTGGTCGATGCCGTACGGGGTGACGTGTACGGCGAAGGGTCCAACGGCGCGCTGGAGTTTGTGGAGTTGGATGTTGTGGAGGCGCGCCACCGCCCGTGTGTGGGAGCGCCCTTCGCTGATCCATACGGCGTCTGCCCGCGATGCCGCTGGGTTCAGGCAGTCCGTGGTGATGCCTGTGATCGTGCGGTTGTGGGTGGTATCTGATACCCTGGCGGGGGGGGCGCCGATGCGGGGGATGGTGTGGTCATCGTGGAGGGTGCGGGCCTTGCGCTTCGCTTTGTGTCGGTGCTGGGCCTCCTGGGCGTGGGTGTGCACACCCGTGTGTTTGGGCTTCTTGTTGGAGCGGTCCGCTGTGTGGAAGGGGGTGGGCCAGGAGGGGGCGTGGTGGAGGGTGGGGTGTGGGAGGTCCCCCCGTGTTGCCCATGTGTACAGGGTGGTCGCGGCGGCCCCTTCCGCCTGTATGGTGTATCGCTCGTCGTGTCGGCGACGGGTGACGAGGACGTTGGGGGCCGTCAGCTCATACACCTGTGTGGTGTGGGGGAGGTGGCGGGTGACGGTGATCTTGGCGGCGTCGTTCTTGCGGGTGGTGGTGTGGGGGATGATGTAGTGGGTCGCCCATTCATCCTGGGGGGTGTGCTCCGTCGGGTCTAGCTTGAGCGGGGGGTGGAGCGGCTTCGGTTTTGGGGGCTTGTCTTGGCCCTTCGCGTGGGGCGCCACTTTGGTTTCGACCAGGTATTGTGGGCCCCAGGTTTCCGGGGCCCCTACCTGTGTGGCTGCCGCTGTTGCGGCTTGGAGGAGGGCGGTGGTGTTGGTGTCTAGAGGGGGGGCCCCCGGTTGGGGGGTGAGGGTGTCATGGTCTTGGTACGCCCACCAAATTGTGTAGCCTCGTTGGGTGTTGCGGTGCGGGGTTTGGGTTAGGGCTTGCTGGATGGATAGGGCGGTCTTGATGTCCTCCGCTGCTTGTGGGTTTATGGGTGTGGCGTAGGCCCATACTCCCGGGGCGTGTATGCCGTGTGACGCTTGGCCTACTCCTCGTATCGGTTGTAGGGTGTGGTGGGTGCGTGTGAGCCCTAGGTGTTCTTGGAGGAGGTCCCCTCGGATGTCCTCCCATCGTTGCTGCCAGGTATGTGTGTGGTCATTGGGGGCGGGGTAGGTGACGACGATGGCCTGCCAAGGGGTGGGGCCTGGATGCACCGTCATAGGTGCCGACGATGCTTGCGGGGGTATGTGGACGGCGTGGGCGGCGGCTGCTGTTACGGGGTCTCCTTCCGTGGGTGTGATCGTGGCATCGCCTTGGACGGTGAGGAGGAGGTGGTGGCGGTCCGTCGGTAGTGCCCAGGTGGTGGTGGGCTCTGCGATTGAGTGGACGCGGATGGCCTGGAGGCCCGGTGTGATTTCGTCCCATCGGAGTGTGCCGTTGTGGACCGCCCATTCCCGCGGCAGGTCTCGACACCCGTTTCGGTCTGGGGTGGTGCGGTGTTGTGGGGGGAGCTCCATTGTGGTGATGGGGTGGGTGAGGGGCTCTGTGCGGGGTTGGTCTTGTGTGGTTGATGGTGATGGTGCCTGGGGCATGTCTTCGTCCAGTTGGTGGGGGGCTTTGGCCTCCTGGAGCTCTGCACTGATGGCGGCGAAGACATCTGGGAGGGTGGGGGAGGCGGGGGGGTGGGGTGCCGGATCGTCCCAGGTGATGTGGTATTCCTCCGGGTTCTCGGGGCTTTGCTGTACGGTGATGGTGGCTGTGGCGTCGTCTTCAGGTGTCCATCGGTGCGGATTGTGGTCGAGGGGGTGGAGGGTGACGGTGTGGCGGTGTTTCCAGCTGTGGAACGCTAGGAGGGCGTGGAGGCCGTGTCTGGTGTCCCCGGGCGGGCGGGGGTAGGTTTCGGCTGCTGCCTCCAGGAAGGTGTCCGCGGTGCCTTTCCAGGTGTCGTCCCAGAGAAGGTCTTCCTCTGTGCCCCACTCGTTGTCGTACCTTTTCTCCTGCTTCCACCCCTGGAGGGTCGCGTGGTCCTCAGGGAGGTCTCGTTGGACGGACTGGTAGTACTGCTCGGCGTCCATGGGGGCTAGGGTGGTGGCCAGCGTGGCGTAGATGTCCTTTGGGGGGGGGGGGCGGTGGGGGCGTGGCGGCGCGGCCGGGGTCGGGCTCCTCTCGCTGGTGTTCCGCGTTCCGGTCTGCGGTGGACGCGGGGGATATGGAGCGTGGTGGCATGGGGTGGTCGGGCTCTTGCGGTTCCGTGGGTTGCTGGTGGGCTTGTGGGCGCGGGGCCGTGGCTGCCAGTAGGTGTCGGATGGCCGGGAGGATGTCGAAGTCGTCTTCCCAGCAGTGGGCTGGAGCGCACGCCCTGTCAGGGGAAGCGGGGGGGGGCGTGTTGCGGAGCGGTGCACGATAGGGTGGGCGACGCGTGCGGGTGGTGGCGTGCTCGCTCTGCCGTTCTGTTTCCCGCGGGCCCTGACCTTGGGGGTGGCGGTGTTGGTGATGTTAGTGGTGAGGGTGGTGTGGGTGCCGGAGTGGATGATTGTGTCGGTGGCGGCGCTGTTGGCGAGGGTGGTATGGGCGTTAGAGTAGATGAAGCTGGTGCTGGGCTATGGTTGATGGTGGTTAGCTGGTGGGTCAGCTGTTGTCGCTGTCGTCGTCGCCGGTGGTGTTGGTGTCTCTGATGACGAGGTGATGGTCGGTGAGCATGGCGTGGGTGACGTATGGGCGTATGTGGTGTTGTCGGCGGTAACGTTCGTGGGCCGGATGTGGCGGTGGTGGCGAGGGTGCTGTAGTTGACGGGTGGTGTGGCCCACGTCGCCTCCGGTGGTGGAGGTGTGATGGGTGCCGTGGTGGTGTCGGCGATGGTGGGGTGCCGCGGGTGGTGTATTGGTTGTTGGTGGTGGAGATGTTCCTGGTTTGTGGGTAGTCCCTGTCCGGCGGTGGTGGTGTTGGTGGTGTCGGTGCTCGTTGAGGCCGTTGGCGACGGCGGGGGTTCCTGGTCTCGCGTGGGGTGGTGGCGGCGGTGGTGAGCGTAGGCGGTGCCATGGCGGTGGTGCCATTGACCGTTCGGCCGGGCGTGCTGGTGCCGGTTTCGGGTGTAAGTGTGGTTCGGGGTGCGGCATTGGTGGGTGGCTTTGACGGCGGGTGGCGTGACTGGTGGGTGGCAGCGGTAGGGGGGTGTCGGTTGTTGGTGAGGCTGTCGTTGTCGGTGTTCCGGTTGGTGCCGGTGACGGCGTCGCTGGCCGTGCAGATGGTGGGGGGGACTCGTACCCTGGGGTCGCCGTGGTGTTCGGTCGACGGTGGTGCTTCCGGTGGTGTTCGTGTGAGTTGGCCGGGAGTGGTGTCGGCGTTGCTCTGGCTGGTGCCGTGTGTGCGGGCTTTGTGATTTTTGCGTCCGGGGTCGGTGGCGTTGGTGACGGTGGTGTGTTGGGGGTCGGCGCCGGTGCTGACGGTCCGATGGTGAGGGTGCCGGGGACGTTGGGTGGGTCCGCGCTGTTGGGCCTTCTCCTCGCCATTCCTGGCGGAGGGTGCTGGCGGTGGTGTCGCTGGTGGTGAGGGTGTGGTGGTGTTGCTGTGGTGTTTTGTGCTGCTTGGGTGGGTGGTGGGGACCCCTGGTTGATGTTGACGTTGCTCCGGGTGATTTCGATGCGGTGGGTGCGATGGCGTGTGGCGTTGTTGTTTCTACCCTTGGTTGGGGGCCTGGTGGGCGGCGCTGGCGGCGTTTGTTCGCCAGCCGTGGTGGCGTCCTGGGTGGTGTCGTCGATGGGGGCGCCCTAGGTGTTACTCTGTGCCGGGGTCGTGGTGGTGGTGTTAGGGGTGTTAGGGGCGGTGGTGTGTCTCGCGGTGGTCCGGTGGCCTGTGTGCTGGTGTTCGGTGGTTCCGGGCGTGCCATTCGTGGCCGGTGTTTGGCCGGTCTGTGGTCCTGGTGGTGTCGGCTGTCCGTGGGTCCGTAGTGACAGGTGTTGCTGCGGTTGCGGTTTAGGGTGACCTTGCTGCGGTTGGGTGGTGGTGTCGCCGTGTTGCCGCTGTCGGTGGTGCCGGTGTTGGCGTTGGTGGGGGTGCTGCCGGGGGAGCTGTGTGTGTTGGCGTTGTAGGGTGTTGTAAGTGCTGCCCTGGCAGTGTTCTGACGGCGGAGGGGGGACCTCGCCACTCCTGGCGGAGGTTTCCACGTGCGTCGTTGGCTGGTGGGTTGGCCTTGGCCCCCTCGGTGTCCTTGCTGCCGATGGTGTCTCACCGGGACGCGGGATGGGGGATGCTCCGGGTTGCTGTCGGTGAGGTCGCACTGCCGGTGGCGCCGTCGGTGGTGCCGGTGGTGAGGTCGTTGCGGGCGCTGCTATGGTTCACGGTGTCGCTGATGTTGCTGATGCTGCTGGTGGTTGGTGTGGGTCTGTGTGTGGGTTGTCAGTGGCTGTTGCTGGTGCTGGTGGTGGTTCTGGGTGCGGGCCGGTGGGTGGCGCGGTTGGAACGCCTTGGGTGTAACTTGGCCGCTGTTGGTCCGTTGTTGGTTCCGGGCGTCCCCGTTGGTGAGGGTGTTGTGGTGTTCGGTTTGGGTGCTGGCGGCGGTGCGGGTGTCGCAGTTCCTGGCCCTGGGTCTGGGCGTGGCCGTTCGGGTGTTGCTGGGTGCGGGCGTTCGCCTCTCCTGGCTGAGGGCTCGGTGGCGTTCGTTCGCTAGCCGTGCTGGCGTCCTTGGTGGGGTTGCATCAGGTGGCGGGGCCGTGGTGGTGGTGTTGGGGGCGTTGTAGGTGACGGCACCTCGGCCCGTCGTTGGTGGGGTTGGTGGTGGTGTGGATAGTGCCGTGGGTGTTGGTGGCGTTGGTGTTGCCGAAGGCGAGGGTGCCTTATGTGTTACTTGGTGGTTGGCGTGTGTTGTGGTGGTCTGTTGGCGTGGGCGTTGTTGGTGTTGGTGCTGGGCGCGGCCTGTGTTTGGGTGGTCGGCGGTTCCGGGCGTGCCACTCGTGGCTGGCCGTCGCGGTGTTGGTGACGGTGTTGGCGAGGGCGCCGCCGGTGGAGCTGCGGCCGATGTGGGCGCTGCGGGTGTTGCCCTGGTGGATGGTGGTGTTCTGACGGCGGGGGTGGGACCTCGCCACTCCTGGTGGAGGTACCCATGGGTGTCGCTGGCCTGTGTGTTGGCTCCCTTGGTGTTGTTGATGCCGATGGTGTCGTACCGGGCGGTGTTGCCGTGGCGATTGCCGTTGACGCTCTGGTTTGTCGGTGCTGAGGCCGTACTGCCGGTGTCGGTGTCGGTGATGCCGGTGGTGAGGTCGTTGTGGGTGTCGCTATGGTTCTCGGCGTCTCGGACGCTGCCGATGCTGGTGGTGGTTGGCGTGGGTCTGTGTGTGGGTGGTCCGTGGCTTGCGTTCAGGGCGGTGGTCGGTTTCTGTGGCTCTGTCTGGGGGGGTGTGCAGTAGGTGGTGTGGCCTGCTGGTGCTGCTGTTGGTGTAGGTGGCGTAGGTGTTGCTCCGGGTGGTGTCGTGGGTGAGGGTGGTGTTGGCGGCGCCGGTGGTGTGGGTGTCGCCGGGGATTGCATGGTTTCGGTGTCCTCCGGTGGCAGAGGTTGCTGGTGGCGACGCTGATGGTGGGGTGTTGCCGGCGATGGTGTGCTTGATGCCGTTGGCTTGGGTGATGTAGGTGCTGGAACCGGCGGTGGCATGCGTAGGTGTCGTAGGCGTTGGTGCCGGTGGTGACGGTGTTGGCGAGGGTGTTGTGCTGGCTTGATTTTTGGCGGTGTTGGTGTTTCTGATGGCGTGGATGTCGGTGGCGGTGGTTCTGGGTGCGAGCCGCTGGGGGACCGGATCGGTTGGGTGCGGTCGTTGGGCAGTGTTGGGTGGCTTTTTGTGTTTGTTTGTTGTTGGTGGGTGCTGGGGTCGCTGGTGTTGCCGATGGTGCTTCCGCTGGTTTCGGGTGTGTCCGCTGGTGAGGGTGTCGTGGCGTCCGGTTTGGGCGTTGGTGGCGGTGCTGGTGTGGGTGTCGTAGTGCCCGGTCCTGGTGTTGGGCGTGGCCGTTCGGGTGTTACTGGGTGTGGCCGTTCGCCACTCCTGGCTGCGGGCTTGGTGGGTCCTCCTTTGCGTTCTAGCGGCTTCTGGCGGCCCTGCAGTCCCCCTGGCAGGTTGCTGGGTTCCTGTTGTTTGGGTTTCTGTGTGTTGCGTGTGTGGTGCGGGCGGCGCCTGTGCTTTGGTGTGTTGTGTGCGCTTGTGGGGCTCGTGTCGGTGGCGGTTGTGGGGGTGTGTGTTGTGTGCACGCTCGGGCGTGTGTGCGGTGTGTTGGTGGTGCGTTGGGGCACCTGCCCTCGCCTTTGCGGGCGTGGTTTGGCGGCCCTGTTTGGTGTGGGGGCTGTGTGTCGTGCCCCCCCCCCTGTCTCGGCTGTGTGGTTCCCCGCCCCCCTTGGCTGGGGTCTGTTGGTGGTGCGTCCCCTTGCTGTCCCCTTTGCGTGTGCCCTCCTCTTTTCCGTGTCGCTTGGGGCGGTGTCGTGCCCGGGCCTTCCCGGCTGTGGTGTGTGGGGGGGGGGGTCCTTGTCGCCGGCTCGGGTCCCTTCCCCTGGTGTTTCCCCGTGGGGGAGCCGGTGCTTGCACTCCCCGTCAGGGTGTAACTCTGTTGTACGGATGCCGTCCATGGACCTGTTCCGTAGCCAGGTACTCCAGCCGTTCCCCACACCGGGGTCGGGTACACTGTGGGTCGCTGGGGAGTCCTCGCGGGACAGGCGCGTCTCTTGCCTGCCCCGATGGACGGTGTGCCCTACCCGCAGCCCCTCGCTGGGCCCGAACCGCAGTACGTGCCGTGGGGAGTGCTCTTGGTCAGGCCCATTGGTCACCCCCCCAGGCCGGTGCCACCGCGGGCCGCTGACCAACGGTCCCGGGCGTATCCCACCTTATTGCGTGTGCTCAGGTGGGGCCGATACGGTCACCGGGGGGGCCCCCAAACCCCTGAGGTTGGGTCCCTCGCCGGCGCCCCCCGTGGGCCCTTTTCGTCCCGCCCCCCTTTTCGCTGTGCGGTTTGCGGTGGTTGGTGTCCCGTCTCTCCGGGGTGGGGTGGTGGTGGTGGGGGGGGGGGGTGTTCGCTGTTCCTGGCTGTGTTGCTTGCGGGCGTGTCGCCCCCTCCTCTGGTCGCGGTTCGCCGCCGGTGTGTGTGTTTGTGGCGCGGTGCGTGCGCGCGTGGTGTCTGTGTTGGTGTGTGGTGCGTGGTTTGTGGTGTGTGGTGTGCGGTGGTGGTGTGTTGGTGGGGTTGTGGCGGGTGTGTGGTGTGGTTGGTCCCTCGCCACTCCTGGCGGAGGTTCCTGTGTGCTACTCCCCGCCACTCCTGGCTGGGTTTCGCTGCCTGTGGTGTTGTGCGGCTCCCCGCCACTCCTGGCTGGGGTTCCGCCGCCGGCAGTGGCGTGTGGTGTGTGGTGTGTGGTGTGTGGTGTGTGGTGAGCGGTGGCGGTGTGTTGGTGGGGTTGTGGCTGGTGTGTGGTGCGGTTGGTCCCTCGCCACTCCTGGCTGAGGTTCCCGTGTGCTACTCCCCGCCACTCCTGGCTGGGTTTCGCTGCCTGTGGTGGTGTGCGGTTCTCCGCCACTCCTGGCTGGGGCCTGCTGGCGGCGGTGGTGCGTGGCGCGTGGTGTGTGGTGTGTGGTGTGTGGTGTGCGGCGGTGGTGTGTTGGTGGGGTTGTGGCTGTGGTTGGTCCCTCGCCACTCCTGGTGGAGGTTCCTGTGTTCTACTCCCCGCCACTCCTGGCTGGGTTTCGATGCCGGTGGCGGTGGGCGGTCCTCGCCACTCCTGGCTGAGGGCCCTGGGCGCGGTTTCCCGCCACTCCTGGCTGGGGTTCGCTGGCGGCGGTGGTGTGTGGTGGGGTTGTGGCTGGTGTGTGGTGTGTTTGGTCCCTCGCCACTCCTGGCGGAGGTTCCTGTGTGCTACTCCCCGCCACTCCTGGCTGGGTTTCGCTGCCGGTGGTGGTGTGCGGTTCCCCGGCCACTCCTGGCTGGGGCCTGCTGGCGGCGGTGGTGCGTGGCGCGTGGTGTGTGGTGTGTGGTGTGTGGTTTGCGGCGGTGGTGTGTGGTGGGTTTGTGGCTGGTGTGGTTGGTCCCTCGCCACTCCTGGCGGAGGTTCCTGTGTTCTACTCCCCGCCACTCCTGGCTGGGTTTCGATGCCGGTGGCGGTGGGCGGTCCTCGCCACTCCTGGCTGAGGGCCCTGGGCGCGGTTCCCCGCCACTCCTGGCTGGGGTTCGCTGGCGGCGGCGGTGTGTGGTGGGGTTGTGGTTGGTGTGTGGTGTGGTTGGTCCCTCGCCACCCCTGGCGGAGCTTCCTGTGTGCTACTCCCCGCCACTCCTGGCTGGGTTTCGCTGCCGGTGGTGGTGTGCGGTTTCCCGCCTCTCCTGGCTGGGGCCTGCTGGCGGTGGTGGTGCGTGGTGTGTGGTGTGTGGTGTGCGGCGGTGGTGTGTTGGCGGGGTTGTGGGTGGTGTGTGGTGTGGTTGGTCCCTCGCCACTCCTGGCGGAGGTTCCTGTGTGCTACTCCCCGCCACTCCTGGCTGGGTTTCGCTGCCGGTGGTGGTGGGCGGTCCCCGCCACTCCTGGCTGGGGTCCGCTGGCGGCGGTGGTGTGTGGTGTGTGGCGGTGGTGTGTTGGTTGTTGGTCCCTCGCCACTCCTGGCGGAGGTTCCTGTGTGCTACTCCCCGCCACTCCTGGCTGGGTTTCGCTGCCGGCGGTGGTGGGTGGTGTGCGGTGTGTGGTGTGCGGCGTGTGGCGTGCGGCGGTGGCGTGTGTGGTGGGTTTGTGGCTGGTGTGGTTGGTCCCTCGCCACTCCTGGCGGAGGTTCCTGTGTGCTACTCCCCGCCACTCCTGGCTGGGTTTCGCTGCCGGTGGTGGTGGGCGGTCCCCGCCACTCCTGGCTGGGGTCCGCTGGCGGCGGTGGTGTGTGGTGTGTGGCGGTGGTGTGTTGCTTGTTGGTCCCTCGCCACTCCTGGCGGAGGTTCCTGTGTGCTACTCCCCGCCACTCCTGGCTGGGTTTCGCTGCCGGTGGTGGTGGGCGGTCCCCGCCACTCCTGGCTGGGGTCCGCTGGCGGCGGTGGTGTGTGGTGTGTGGCGGTGGTGTGTTGGTTGTTGGTCCCTCGCCACTCCTGGCGGAGGTTCCTGTGTGCTACTCCCCGCCACTCCTGGCTGGGTTTCGCTGCCGGCGGTGGTGGGCGTTCCTCGCCACTCCTGGCGGAGGGTCCCGGGCGCGGTTTCCCCGCCACTCCTGGCTGGGTTTCGCTGTCGGCGGTGGTGCGTGGTGTGCGGTGTGTGGTGTGCGGCGTGTGGCGTGCGGCGGTGGCGTGTGCGGTGGGTTTGTGGCTGGTGTGGTTGGTCCCTCGCCACTCCTGGCGGAGGTTCCTGTGTGCTACTCCCCGCCACTCCTGGCTGGGTTTCGCTGCCGGTGGTGGTGTGGTGTGGTGTTGCGGTGGGTGTGTCTTCCGGGTGCCCTTCCCCTTGGCCCTGGTGTGTGTGTGTGCGCTGTGTGGCCCTTCGTGTTGGTGTGGGTGGCGTGGGGGGGGGGGGGGGGGGTCGCGCTCGGTGTGGCTGTCGTGCGTGCGCGTGCGTGTGCTCGCGGTGTGTGGTTGGTGGGGTGGGGTGTGTCATACCTTGGCTGGTTCTCGTCGTCGGTCGTCGGCATGTTTCAAAAGGCAGAAGAAGAGGTCCTGTAGATGCGTAGCAGAGATGCGTGGCATGTGTGATGCGTAGCACGTACCTGTCCTTTCGTCCCATCATGTTTTCTTCCCCTGTTGAGAAAGAGCGTGCGCAGGTCCTTTTTTTTTTTTTTTTTTTTTGCGTGTTGTGGTTTGTGTCTCCTCCCTCGTGTTTTTTTTTTTTTTCTCGCTGCGTCTTCGATAACATACCTCTCCGCATTGCGTTTCCCCTATAGAGAGGGCGTGGAAGGCGGTTTCGTGTTTTTTTTTTTTTTTTTTTTTTTTTTCAACATACTTGTTGTACCTTGTGCCGCTTCTTGTTGCCGTCGCCTATAGAGAAAGCGTGTGTTTGTTTGTGGGTGGGGCGGGGATGGGGCTGCATACCATGACTTTCTTTTGTCTCGTCTCCGTCTTCGTGCATCTTGCGGCTTTGTGTGCGTTTGTGTTTTCGTCCCCTTGGCGCCTTCCCTCGCATTTTTAACATACTTGTTCGTCATACCTCCATACCATTGTTTCCCCGCGGTACGTGGTCATTCCCTATAGCGAGAGCGTGTGTGTGTTTGCGGGCGGGGCGGTGTGGGGTTCATACCTTGTTTTTCCTTGCTCTTGTCTCCGTCTTCTCGCTCCTTGCGGTCTTGTTTATGTGTGTGCGTGTGTGCGTGGTCCGTCCCTTTGGCGCCCTCCCTCGTATCGTTAACATACTTGCTCGCCGTACCGTTGTTTCCTCGTGGTTGGTGAACGTTCGCTTGTTCGCCTTTTCATTGTTTCCCCTTTGTCCGTGGCCGCCCCATACCTTTTGCGCTTTTGTGGAATTTTTTTTTTTTCTCGCGGCGGTCGGGGCCTATGGAGGAAAAATATGGGAGATATATGGTTGTGGTTTGTGTTTGCGGGCGTGCCTTTTGACGTGCGTGGCGGTTCGTCATTCTTTTTTTTTTTTTTTTTGCGTGCGGTGTTGTCCCTTGGGCGCCCTCCTTCGCAACATACTTGGTTTTCTCATCCACGTATATGTAGCGGTGGATACGATATGTATGACGCATGGGGCCGTAACATACTTGGTTGCCATACCTCGTTTTTCCCGTGGTCCGTGGTCGCGTCTTTTTTGTTTGTGGTTTGGTGTTTCTCTTTTTGTTGCGTTTCCTTCTCTCTTTTTTTTTTTTTTTGACGCGCACATGTCGCCTAGCTCCTATGGCACGCACTTTGCTAGGTGGCTCGGCGCTCGCTTTGTTCTTGTCTTCGTCGTCGTGGCTTGCTGGTTTTTGGTGTTCGCCTCTTTTCTTCTTCTTTGTTTGTGGAGCGCGCACAAGTCCCTAGCGTCTAGGACACGCACTTTGCTAGGTGTTTTGGAGCATGCAACGCTCAGGTTCTTCGCCGTCGCGACTCTATTGTTCGTCTTTGTTTCGTGAGTGTCCTAAATTTTGCGACCTCGCCAAACAGCGGCGTAAAATTTTTTGGGGGGTTTCTGAGGTCGGAAAAAACGATTTTTCGCTTTATTTTTGCTGGCGGTGCGTCGTTTTCTTAGTTTTGTATTATTTTTCTGCTGCGATCGCGCGACGAAGGCCACAGCCCCGCGCCTCCCTCCCCCGCCGCTGCCGACCAGATCGGCCCGCCGGGCCGCCAGGTCACAACCGGGCCCCCCCAGCCGCCCGCCCCCAACCTACAGCCCGAGGACATGCCCTCCATCCTCCCCGCCGTGGCCGCAGCAGAAGCCGCCGCCCGCAAGCCCGCCCGCATCACAGCCCAACCCGCGTCCACCACCTCCTCCTCATCCTCAGCCTCGTCCACCTCCTCCACCTCATCCTCCGACCCCCCCCCTCCCCTCCGCCCTCATCCTCAAGGCCACGGCAAAAGCCAAAGCCGCGGCCGCACGCACTGACCCCCCAACCCCCACACAGGCGAACCGGGCGCCCCGGCAACGCACCGGGACAACCCCCGACCCGACATCGGCGCCCTCACACCTCCGGACAGAGGTACTCCTCAACCTGGAACCGGACCCCAACCCCAAACCCAACCCCAAACCCAAGCCGGCGCCCACGCGAGCACACACAACACCACAAACGCAACGACACAAACCCAACAGACACCATCCCCACCCGGACCCTCACCCAAGCCAGGACCCCCCACCCACCGCAACCCACGCCCCCCTCCCACCGGAACACACCACCACCGCAGAGGCGGCCACCCAGCACGACCCCGTCCAAGCCCTCGTCCGCATCCCCGTCACACAGCGCCCCGTCATCCATCCCCCACAAACCACCACCACCGCCGGCCAAACCGACCCAGGGACGTGGGACCCCTCGACCACCGTCACCATGAAGCCCGCCCCCCAAACCCGCCCCCCCTGCCCACCACATAGTGCAGCCCCGGGGACTGCCCACGATGCCCAACCCCCCACCCCCACAAGGGGGACCGGAAAACCCACAAGGGGTCCATGGGCCATACCCGCAACACCAACCCCACCACTACCCACACCATCACCACCAGCGGCCCCACCACCACCTGTACCAACACCACCCCCACCACTACCACTGCCCACCGCCCTACCCCACCGGGCCACAACCCCCCGTGCACGAACAGCACCAGCGAATGGGATGGCAGCCACCGAGCGCTCCACCCGCATACCCCACCTACCGCCAGGGGCCACCCCCCCCGTACCAGACACCCCCCCCGTACCAGGAACCGTATCCGTATCCCCCCGGCCACCATTCACGCCGAAGGGGCCCCCCGGGCCCAACCCCGCCAAGGACAGTCACTCGACCCACACCACCAGCCGCTGCCGCCACCACACCCCTACGTGGCGGATCCATGGACGACGGGGGACCTCCCCCCCCCCCCCCCAGTACCAGGCGGCACCACGCGAAACCCCCCAGGGGCCGCCGACGCCTCCTGACTGGCCCGACTCGAGCGATGAGGCCCGGTCCCGCAAACGGCGGCGCTCCCGGTCCCCCCCCCGCACGGCACACTCGCCCACGGCGCCCACACTCCCACCGCGCCTCAACCACCCACTCGCGCCGCTCCCGCTCCCCCAGGTGCCACCACGACCCCCCGAGACCCCGCTCCCGTCGCTCCCGCTCCCCCGGGCACCACCACGAGCGCCACCGCCGCCCTATGTCCACCTCCCCCTCCCCCCACCGGCCATACAAGACCCCAACCCCCAGCCCCCGCCACCACCGCTCCCGCTCCCCCCGACGCCGCCAGGCACGCCACCGCCGCCCCACGTCCACCTCCCCCTCCCCCCACACGCCCCGCCAGGCTCCTCGTTCCTCCCGCCGCCCATACCCATCCACCACCCCCAGCCCCAGCCACCACCACTCCCGCTCCCCTGGACACCACCAAGCTCGCCACTGCCGCCCCATGTCCACCTCCCCCTCCCGTTCCCCCCTCCGCCCGTACCCGTCCTCCACCCCCAGCCCCCGCCACCGCCGCTCCCACTGCCCCACGCACCGCCACCCCCGCCACCACCACAGGTCCACGTCCTTCCCCTGCCGCTCCGGGACCCCGGGCACGGACCCCTCCCCCCCCCAGGGCCCCCGCCCACCTCGCCTGGTGGTCTGCCCCCGCTCTGCAGGAGCTCCGCCGCTGGGTGAAGTGGGCCGGGGGAGCGGGAAGGCACGAAGGGGTGCACATGGTGCATACCTTCGAGGAGGTGCGCACCCGCACCCCCGCCAACCCCAACGAGGCTGCCCCGGAGGCCATCATGCCGCAAGCCGCATGGGAGGCCCTCCTCCGCGATGCGGTCCAGAGCCTCCGACCCCCCTACACCCCCCAAGCCCTCCGCCAGTGGCTCCAGGCCACCCAACCCCAGGCCTGGGCCGCCGGCGCCCCCTCCCCAGCCCGCCCCTCCCGCCACCACCACACCAGGAAGGGGGAGGACAAGGGCAAGGGAAGGGCAAGGGACACCAAGGAGCACTCAGGCAAGAGGGCACGGAGGGGCCCCAAGTGAGGGCAGGCACTCACAGGGACAGGACGCCGGAAGAGACACCACATGGGGGCAGGAAACCACCCAAGAACCAGGAAGGGACGAAAGCGGGGACCAAGGCACGGAGGAAAAGGGCACCACGGCAGGCGCCACGACCCACACCCAGGAAGGGCATACCACGACGGGGGGACCAGCGCCGCCCCACCCCCACCTAACACCCCACGACACCCGGCGGCGCACCCCCCAGCACACACCACCGAAGCAAGCATCGGACGCCGTGCGGATCACACCAGCGCACACCCACCAGCCACCGGAAACCAAACGGAGAATGGAGGGCACACCTACACGGGGAGAACGGGCCACACCCACAGAGGAAGCCGCAGGGAACGCCGCCGCACGGCGCACCACCACGCCCTCACCGCCAGGCGACGACCCCGGCCGCCACAAGAGCCACCTCACAGGCACCGGAAGAGGACGAAGGCACGGCCACCGCAACCAGTACTAGGGACCGAAACCCCCAGAGGACACGGGACCAAGGCACAGGCCCCCAGGGAGGGCAACCCCACGGACCGTCACGCGATCGACCTACCCGACCCACCAGCCCGAGCGGCACGCCCAAGCCCCCACAGCACGGACCCAGCGAGACACCCACACCTAACCGCACCGCCCAGCCACCAGCCAGCCACACTCCGGCCCGCACTCCGCACCACGACACAGGCCAGGCTGACCTCCACTGACCCACCACGGCACCACGCGAGACCACGGCACACCGCACCACAGCGCGCCAGTGTGCAACGCGCCACAGCACGACGCGACGCGACGCGGCACAGAGCGGCACAACACGACACAACTGACCCTAACCTGAAGGACTAACCGAAGACAGCCAACGCACACCCTGGAAGGCGCCGCACCAGCACGCCACACACCAGCACCGCAGGCCACACACGGGGCCACAGCGCGCCTGGCAACAACGGTGGCGGACCACCCAGAAGGTTACAACCGGCACCGCAGAGGGGAAAGGACACGAACAACCCCAGCCCCCTAACCCAGAACCACAAGCAGCCGCCTGGCGCAGCCCAGCCGGCAGAGCCAGGACCTAACCCGGCAAGAAGGGGCGCCGAGCCCACCATGTACATAGCCCACCCGACCCATGGGGCCGGAACGCGGCCAAACAGAACGCAACTGAAAACAGCAGCACAGAAGACAACACTGAGTGCAGGCCAGTGCGTGCACCAGCCCAGGGAAGGCAGAGGGAGGAACAGGCAAGCCCCCCCCCAAAAAAAAACAAAAAAAAACGGAGGGGGGAGGGGGAAATGGCGCGAAAACAGCCCACAGCCGCCAAACCGCCCGCCAACACCACCAGAGGCGGCCAACCCCCCCCCCCAGAAGGCACCGAAGACAGGACCCCCCAAGAGGCACAGGGGGACCACCCACCCAAAACGGGCAACACCAAGCCAGGAACAGCGGCCCACCGGGAAAAGGGACACCGAAACAAGCAGAAAAAAAAAAAAGAGAGCCAGGAGCCCAGCCCGAAAGAAAGGGGATGGGGGGAAAGGGACCACAAGGCCCGGGACAGAAACACCCAGAAAAAAAAAAGAAAAAAAGAAAAAAAAACAAAAGCGCAAAAAACACACCCCGACAACCCAGCCAAGAAGGGCTGGGCACAGCTGAGACCCGGGCCCAGCACACACGCCCACACCACACGTCGAAACCGGAAACGGCGGGGGGCAAGCGGGGCGCCCACGCAACCACACACGTCCCGTAAGCAGGCCGAAACCCAACCCCAACCACGAACACCACAAACAGCCGACACTAGAGGGACAACACCACAAACCGTGCCCAAACACACCGACCCAAGACCGCAGCCAGGACTGGCGGGGTTAACAAAACCCACACCCAACCGCCACCCGGACCCAAACACAAACGCCGCACAACAGTAGGAAACCCAGTGCCCACAGCCCGGGCACTGAGGCAGCCCGTGCCATGCAGGTGACCCGGCCAAACGAGATCCGGAGACCGGGGGTAAGGCTGCATCCTAAGGCCTGCGCTGCTTTGGGACTCGAGGCGGAGCGTGCGACACCCAAGCGCCTCGGAACCCTAGTACCAAGGACGTGCATGCATGCCTTGGGAACGGGATACGCCAGGAAGTCCGGTGAACCTCTAGCGTTCCGCCCAAAGGAGGGGACGTGCGCAAGCACTGTTAACAGCACGGGGGCACACCCTCCCGGCGAGACAAGCACGTCACGCTGGCGGCGATCAGCCCTCCCGGTGTTGCCCGGGGCCGCTTTGTTGGGGGCCAACAGTCAGGTCTAGCGGGATGTGAGCCGCCTCCCATCTTCACGCGCGGAGCCTCTTCCTGTTCGTCACAGGGGCAACGCCAGGGGGAACCATGGGGCGCCTCTCCACGACCGAGTGCACCTACCTACCTACCTACCTACCTCGACGGCCACACCCACCACGCGCCCCCTCCCGCCGACAGCACCGCCCTCCACACCGCCCGCAGACGGGCCGCGGCACACCACCACACCCACCTGCTCCCACGCATTAACGCTGGACCCGGCACCGTCACCGAGGCCACCCACAAAAGCACCTTGAACCTACTGGCTCGCAAATTACGCCCCAAAATGGCACTGGAGGACACGCTCTGGATATACTATGGCGAAAGCCGCACGGCACGGGTGGCGGACCTCCGCAACATCATCCCCCGCCACATCCAGCGCGCGGTAGGGCCCTTCACCGTGTACGCGGTACCGCACCCCATAACAGCCCCATGCACCCACTGCAACCCTCGGTGCGCGCTACCATGCGCAGGCGCTCTGCAGCAACCCCTGCCCACCCCTACCTACAGGGGGGGCATATTCCTCGGCACGATACCCGGGGACCCACACCCCTACCTCCTGCTCGCAGAGGACCGCCACCACGCCATACCGCTACACCTTGTCGAGCACCTGGCGGTGGGACCATCACCCTTCCAGAAGCGCCCCCCCCACACCCCATCCGACGGACGCCCGCCAGATGAGCCGACGCACGCCACACCTGGACCCAAACGCGCCATCGCACTCCTCACCCTAAAGGCGGAAGCCACCATCCCCCGAGACCTGGAGGGGGAAAACCACCTCATGGTGGAAGGGCTGACGGAACACGTCCTGATCGCAGCCATGTACGCCACGGCGTGCGCCTCCCGCCTCTGGGAGGACCGCCCCTCCCCACCTCTAGCCCAAGCAGCGCAGGACGCCCCCGACGCGGGCCCCACCGCCGAGGACATCCACCAAATCCTCAACATGCGAGCACCCCCGAAGACCCACCCTGCGGTCCGCCCCATCCAGCTCGTCAGCTGGGACGCCATGGACGCCCCCCCGACCACCACGGAGGTCCACATCCTCAAACACCGGGACACCTGGTGGACGGTGGAATGGGACGACCACGGCAAGGTCCGACAGGCAACGGCACACGCCCCCGACGACGAAGTCCCGCCCCCACCACGCGGAGGGGACCGCTTGCGACTCGCCGCACGCATCCCCCACGCCTCAGAGGCAGCCTGGGAAGCGCTGCACTACGCCCTCTACTGGGCGCAGGGGGCGCTAGAAGGCCCCCTCCCCCCGGAACGCACCCCAGCGTGGACACGCCACGCCACCCGCTACACGGCCCACATGCGCCGCCACGGGGCAGGCACCGGGCACCGGCTCCTCACCTGGCCCACAGACCCGCCCGACGCCCTGCAGGAGGCCGAGGAAGTGCTTGGCCTCATGACCAAGCAAGTGTTCCAGCTGAAGGACCCCGTCCCCACGTCCAAGCCCGACGTCCCAGCCGCCCGCGAACACCCCGTGTTTGCACCAGGCCACGCACCCGTACAGGGCGCACCTCCCCAACGGGGACAACCCGCTGCCCGGCGCCGCCAAGGTGCGCAGAAGCGCAAGGCCCCCACACAGCCCAAACCCGCGCCAAAGCCAAGGGCCAAGCCGAAGAGCTGGACCAAAGAGGAAGCCGCTGCCCTGTATCCCGAATACGCCATCGGCACCCGGGTGCAGCTGCCCTTCGAGTACCCCATGGCCGCGGGCCCCTCCAAGTGGATATGGGCCGCAGGGGAGGTCAAGCACCGGTACCTCGTCACCGGGGACCACCAGGGGTTCAAGATCCACGTCCAGTGAGACCCGGCCACCCCCAACGACAAGAAGCTGGGGCGCACCATCGAACTCTGGCGAGCTGTGCACCCCCGACACGGAGCACCTCACCGGCACCGAGTACACGGGCGAAGTCCACAATGCATGGGCCCTACCCCAGCCCCAGAAGCGGAACCGCAGGGCACCCGCAGCTCAGGGCGTCATCGACCTCCTCGACACCTGACGGGGCCAGGGCCGGACACGGCCCGCCCCCCCAACTACCGGTCCCCAGAAACCGGCGCCTGCGGAAGCCCACGCCCGCATCAACATCCTCAACGAGCCCGCGGTCACCTACGACCCCACCAAGGCCGCTACACTGCAAGCCATGCCCGGGCCGCACCCCCAAGGCGCAGACCTCCTGGGGTTCCTGGAGCAAGCCCTCCGCAGAGCGGACCAACCCGAACCAGCACCGATCCTGGACCCGGAGGGGAACAAATATCACGCCCACTGGGAACGGGGGGTACCCCTCTACCACAAGACGTCGGTCACGGTACATGGCCACCCCGACCTCGGAGTGGATGGTCGCCTCGGGGCGTACGAGAGCGTGGGGCCCGGATGGCAGCTAAACGTGCTACTCACGCACGTCCCATTCGGGAAGGAGACCAAGGACTTCCTGGACACCCTGAGCCTGGCGTACCGCCGACTCTCCCTCCTGGCACCCACCATCATCATAGGCGACCTAAACGCCGCCCCCATTGACGACGACCGCACCGGCCCACCCACAGCCACCAACACAGCTGTCCGGGACGCCATGCACCAACTGGGCCTCACCGACCTCACGGCAGGAATCACCGGCACACCCTCCCATTACCCCCACCAAGCCGGCACCCACCCATCCCGCATCGACACGTGCTACGGGGACCCAACCACGGTGCGCGTCCACGAAGCAGCCTACGGGGACCTCCCGCCCACAGGCACGGGCCATCGGCCCCTCTACATCGACCTCATCATCCCCAACCTACCCCCACCCGCGGCCACCCTGCCAGACGACACCCTCCCACCCACACTGCAGTTCCCGGCCGAGGACGACCACGGCGCCTGGCACAGGTATAACAGGGCCCTACAGGCCATCCTGCGCCGCCTGGGTGCACCGACACTCACCACCGCCATGCGCCGGGCGGCACAAGCATGCGTCATGGAGCGTGACACCAACCACACGGGAGCACCACCACACCTCACCCTCCAGCAACTCGTCCATGACATCTGGACCACGAAAGGGGAACTGGCCGGCCTGCTACGCCCCAGCACACCGGAGGCACGAGACCGGGACGCCCACCTCCGTGCGCTCCTCACCACCCGCCGCCACCAACTCCAGGAATGGCACGCCCACCGCATAGCGGCCGCAGCCCAAGAACGCGAAAAATACGGCAGAAACGACACGCCGTACAAGTCCCTACAGTACGTCAGCCGCATCCTGGAGGACACGGGGCGCCGTACCATCCACGCGGTACGCACCCCCGAAGGAGGCCTCACCAATCACCCCGACGCCGTCCTCCAGGCAGTCCTGGACAGCTTCCAGGCACAACACGGGGACGCCCTCCCCGAGCTCGACCCCCACACCAGAAACACCATCCGCGAGCATGTGCCCAGGGTCTTCAACCGGGAACAGCGGCGCGCCATCGAACACGACCCCTTCAGCATCTCAGAACTGCAACGCGCCCTAGACCGCCTGAGGATGGGGGTCGTGCCCGGCGTCGACGGTTTGCCGGCCGAAGCGTACCAACGTCTCACCCTGCCCATCAAACGCCGCCTGGCAGCCCGCCTGTGGGACATCGTCACGGGCGCCACGCCCATCCCCCCTGAGTGGGCCAACCTGGTCCACCCCCTCTACAAAAAGGGCGACTGCGCGCAGCCGGGGAACTGGCGGCTCATAGTCTGCGCCACCACCGAGGTCAAGCTGGTGTGGACGCTCATCCTAGGCCGCATCTCGCCAGCGGTCTTCGCCCACGTGCCCGCCAGCATGCGGGGAGCCATGGCCGGCAGGTCCCCCAACGAGGCCATCTTCCTCCAGGACACCGCACTGGACATGAACCCCTACGAGATGATTATCGCCTCCCTCGATGTCCAAGGCGCGTTGCCCCACGCCCCACACCGGCTCCTCACGGAGGTATGGGATGCCATGGGCCTCCCATTCCTATCCTTCATGACCGGGTACATCCAGACCCGACTCTACGCCGTCATCACAGCCGCAGGCCTCACCCCCTGGACCGGCACAGACAGCGGGGTCCCCCAGGGAGGCGCCGAAGGACCCTTCCTCTACCTCCTCGTCACCCTGCCACTGGCATTCGAGCTAGCACGGGTATACCCGGGGTACGCCCCATACCCGCTACGGTCCCCCCTCATCAACTTTGGAGATGACAACCTCCTAACTACGGCCACCCGCCACCGCGACCCTGAGAACGCAGGGCTACCAACGACCACCGAACAAGCGTCCGCCATTCTCCAACTCACCACAACCTACCTGGACGCCCACCAGGTCCTAGTGCACCCCCGCAAATCGGTCGGGCTGGCCGACGCCAAGACCCCCACCCCCCACATCCGGAAAGGCGAACCCCTACACCTGGAAGACACCACAGTCCACCTGGGAGTCACACAGGCCACACGGCACCACCACATCACACTCCCAAGCAAGCTAGAAGAGCGCCTCGCCCGGCTACCCCAAATTGCCAGGGGGGACCTCCTGTCTACGCAGGGCCTGGCGTACTTCATGGAAGCAGTGCTCAACGCGGCCATCGGGTACCAAGCCCTGCACCTCCCGCGCCCCCAAGACGCACTACGCCACGCTCGACAGCAAGTGACGAAGGCATGGGCGCAACACGGAGGCTGGCCCACGTCTTTCCCCAAGGAGGCCATGATGGCCCACTGGCGCTGCTACGGAGACAATACGGGCGCCCTGGTCGACATGGCCTATGCCAAACACGCAGCACACCTCCTACACAGGGTAACACACAACCACCAACCAGAAGTTCGCGAGGCGGCAGCCATACGCATAAAAGAAGCGCAAATGGCCCGCAACACCTGCCCCCGGTGGATACTGGCGCAACACGGCGTCTCCACCCCCGTGGGCACTGGCATCTGGGCCCAGCTACAACTCCTCCTACCGCACCACACACACGCCATCCTGACAAACCACCACTGCGATCAACAGGGGCCACTCGTGGCCACACACACCGACATCCACCGACGCCCGGCAGGCGAGGTGGACACCCTGCGCCTCGTAGGGGCCACCATCACCATAGTGTATATCACCCCAACACAGATGAAGATCATGGCCCAATGCGACGCCCACCACGCCCCGTTCCTTTCCGACCCACAATGGCCAGCACGCCACGTCTTCCAAGCGTACCTCCGCGCATGTGCTACGAAGGCAGGGCGCGACATGCCGGGGCCCAAGGACATTGACACGGCGTACACAGCCTTCCAGCGCCAGCACCCCCGGCCCCGCCTGAGCGAGCACGAGACCCCCAACGACGGTGGAACGACGCAGGGGGAGCCCACCCCGTCAGCCGAAGGCTGGACACCACCCACCATCCTGCTACTAGCACCAAACGGCCACAAACATGCTACCCGCACTGTCCAGCGACACCATGCCCCCTGGTCCATCCCCAAACACAATGCACCGGAGACCGATGTACCACCAGTCAGACACAGTGACCAGGGCATACCACGCACGTGCTGGCACTGCGGCCCGGCAGCCCTCGACACTCCATGGCCCCTGCTGCACCTCATCTCCACCCACTACCGCACCCCCACCGCCGCCGCCACCGCCGACCAGCAGGCATGGCTCTCCCCCTGGTTTCACACGGTACCCCCAGACCACCCGGCGCACGTAGCCTGGACCCGAACACCCACGGCGACATGGACTTTCACCAACGAGCGGGCAGACCCGGACAGCGTAGCCATGGAGTACGACCGCTGCGACCCACACCGCGCAGGACCACAGGAGGCACCCATGCGCCCCCTACAGCACAAATGCCCCACCCTCCGCGGCGACAAAGACGACAAGGAGCGGCGACAGACCATCACGTGCCAGAAGTTCCACCCCAATACGGGATACCTCTTCCACCTGATGTACGCGTATATCACCCAGGGACGCCCAGACAGGGGCCTCCTCCGCCTCACCCCACGAGCCCAGGCCATCATCACCCAGGGGATAGGCGTCTATGCAGCGCCACTGCTGCAACCCACGCAAATCACCGCCAGAACCGCCCAGGGGAACCCCATCTACGTCTATCACCCCACAGCAATCGCCCGCCTACCCATACCCAGCGACACCGACATCATCTACTTCACTGACGCATCCGGCACCCAGCAACGCACCCCAACGGTCAGTTGCGCCTCCGTGCGCATCAGCCGGCACGCGGACGGCCTCCACGTGGAACACCACACCGGGGCCTCCATCTTTGGGGCGTCCTCCCACGGCGAACTGCGCACCATGGCAGACGCCGTCACCGCCACACCGCCACCCACGACGATCCGGCCCCGCAACATCTGGGTAGTCGTGGACGCCACGGTCGACATCCACCTCACCAGGCGCCTTGCGGACCTGCCCCTCCACAAAGCACTCGAGTCCGGCCTCACCACACAAGCGTTGGGACTATGGATGGCCTTCAAGGGCATGCACCCCCAGGACGCCCTACGCATCGTCAAGCAGGAGTCACACCGCTACGCATACGGCAATGGACGCGCAGACACGCAGGCCAAACACCAGAACACCAACCACACCCCAGGGCTTGAACGCGTGCGACTGGACACCCCACACCACAGCCACCTGCAGCACCTGCCCCCGATACCCCCGGCCACACAGCCCCCCGAAATGGATGCCCGAGGACACGCCGTACACGGATCGAGACAAGCAGTACCACTACCCCACACCCATCCAGCAACTGGCCACCACACTGGGCCACCCAGCGAACACCGAACTCCTCCGACGCGTCGAAGACTCCGTCCACACCCCCCTCTACTACTCCGCCCTGCGCCCGGATAGCCTCCCAGCACAGCTACAAAAGCCCCGACTCCAACTCGCCCTCGAACAACTTCCCCTCCTCACCCGATACCACCAATGGTATACGCGCCGCTCGATCCACGTCCCCGCAGGACACACCAAATGCATCTGAAGCCACGCGGAAGAAGAAACATGGGACCACTTCAAGGCGTGCCCCCTGTACAGAGGACTGAACACCCTCACAGACTGGAACCCAACCCACACCATCGCACAGCACGCCGGATGGCTGGCGCAGTCCCGGCGACCCAGAAACTCACCACCGTCCTCAAGCAGACGGAGGTGCTCGAGGCAGTCCGCAGGGGACTCGTCCCCACTGCCGTCTACACCTTGCTACGCACCCACGCGGAGGACCCCCAGGCCACGGCGGCGCACATGCAGCGGACGGCCGTTGCCAAGATGGCGGAGCAGCTCACATACCGCACCCACAAATACCTGCAGCATGCGGCAACCCTGCCCCCAACAGACCAAGCCCACCTCCTCAGACTCCTGTTCTACCAACCATGAGAACCTACCCCGTGACATACCAACACGGAACCCCCACCACGTCTACACACCGTCCACCGAGCACAGCACTGGCACAGCACACACGGACACCACAGGCACCGCACACACTCCCACCAGCACGCGCGCGCCACCAGCCCCCATCCCCCCACGCCGCCGTCCGTCCACAGGTACCACCAACCACCAGCCACCGCATGTCCCCTCTGCGTTCGCCAGCGGCTACCACAGACAGCCCTGCCCTGCAACCCAGACCACTGGGTCTGCCTGGGAGCCGCGCACCGCCTCACCCGCTGCCCCCACTGCGAGGACCTCAACCCCCGCCACCGCGAGCGGCCCGCGGCCCCAGCCGCACCCTCCCCCGCCAGCCACCCCAGCTTCTTCGGGTTCCTCACCGACACCCTCCGGGACCAACTGGGAGGGTACTACGTGGCGGACGCGGCGGACCACACATGGACCATAGCCGTGGCCACGGGCAGCACACCCCTGCCCCCCGACAGCCCACCCCTACGCCACAGCGGAGGCGGCTTGAACGTGGCGGCCCGCCACATCCTCCTCGCCCTATACCTCCACCACCGAGACCTACACCTCCCAGACCCACAACTCCCGGCCCCCCAAGCAGCAGCCCTGACGCCGGAAGCGTGGGCCGACACGCCACAAGAGGAGATAGCAGCCTACCTCCGAATCACTTGCCGCCGGTTCAAACACGACCTCGGCTGACGGAAGGGAACACCTTACCCACTCAGCGCACTCCTCTACCCGGCACACCACCCCCACCCCGCACAACAGAAGCCCCCGGAGGGCACGGCGTCTTTTCGGGACGCCCACCTGGCCGCCCCCGACGAGGCCACCGCCACGCGGATGGGCCTCACGGACCAGGAAACCTACGTCAGAGGCCTCAAGACGAGCCTCCAAGAGGCACACCGCTGGCACGCCCGCTCCCCGTCGCCCCCACGGGGACAGGGGGGTTCACCCGCCCCCGACACCCACCAGGCCAAGAAGACCAAGACAGGTCAGGGGGCCCGCCAACGCGCCCGCCAGCAGGGCGCGACGCCCCGACCAAGGCCCGGGTCCAGCCACACTGCACCACCCCACGCCCAGACCCCCGGGGCACACCAACAACACCGCCACCGCCAGCGCCCACCACCACCACCGTACCGCAGCACCCAAACCCTGCAGCCCAGTCAGCCACCAGCGCCCACACACGTCCACACCATGCCAGGACCACCATACGCGCAGAGGCAGGGGACATGGCACCACCAACACCACCACCACGCCCCCGTCCCTCCCAGCCCCTACCCCCTAATGCCCCCATGCTACAGCGACCCCCACCAGCTACATCCCCACCACGCCCCAGCACAACCAGGCCCCGCGAACCACCCACCCCACATAGCGCACATCACCGCACCACACCATCACGTATTCCACCACCACCAGCCCCTGCCACCACACCCACCAACGCCGGGGTACCACACACAACCGGCACACCCTCCACACCACCACCACGCGGTCCAGCACCACCCGCCGCCCCCGCTACACGGGCCCACGACATACGAACCACGGTACACCCCCATGGACCCGCGAGGAGCCGCGCACGCACACCAGCAACACCAGGGCCTAGTAGGAACGCCCCACCACCAGCAACAGCCCCCCCACCCACACCCCATACCAGCGAGCACCATCCACCAGCAGCCACCCATCACATACGGACCACAGCCCCACCTGAGGGCTCATGCGGCCGCCTCCAACCCGCACCCCGGCACCACAACCAGTCAAGAACCGCAAGGGCCACACGGCGCACACACGCAACACCCACACGACCCACACCGACGCCCGGACCCACAGGCAGCACAACACCCACCCCCGCCCCCCCCACCCCACCACCACCAGCAGCCCCCCCACCCACACCCCGTACCAGCGAGCACCATCCACCAGCAGCCACCCATTACATACGGACCACAGCCCCACCCGGACGCTCATGCTGCCGCCTCCCACCCACACCCCGGCACCACAACCAGTCAATAACCGCAAGGGCCGCACGGCGCACACACGCAACACCCACACAACCCACAGGGACGCCCAGACCCCCAGCCAGCACAACACCCACCCCCGCCCCCCACACCACCAACAGCGCCACCCCCACACCACCCCCCCCCGCCCCCCCCCGAGACCAGGCCACGGACACAACACGCGGCAGCCAGCACCAGCCAATTGACGTCGATACCCCCGCCGACACACGCCACCGCGAATCCCCCCTCCCGCGACCGCCACAAGAGACCCCATCACCGGACCCCACGCGCGACAACGACGACCACCCCCCCCAACCAGCACCACCCCCCCCGTCACACCCCGCACCACCAGTCGCCGCACCGGCCGAACCCTACGCCCTACACAACCCCGCAGCGGTACGGCAACACCTCCGGGGACTGGGGGAACAGGACGTCGTGCTGTACCTCCGCACCTCCAGCACCAGCACCCCCATCCGGGCGGCCACCCTGGTCCAGGCAGCCACCCTGGGGGAAGGCGTCAGAGACTTCCTCTTCGACGCCTTCCTCCACGTCGCCCGACATGAGCGCCCCCCACGCGCCACCCCAGACAGCGAGAGCCCGCCCCCCACGGGGAGCCGGATCTGGGTGCCCCCCATCGACTGGGGGCGACACCTGGTCGGACACCCCGTGCCGGGGCGGGTGGACACCAAGGGCCGCACCCGCTACCACGAGCCCGACATGGCCCACCCCCCACCCGACGCCACCCCCGACAGCACCAAAGAGTGGGAGCGGGAAACATGGGTAGCCCGGATGGCCTCCCTGAGCAACTTCCGGCACCACGTCCCGGGGGACATCCCCATCTCCGACGAGCAGCAGCCAGCCCCCTCCACGTACATGACCCTCATGTACAATCTGCACTACACCCTCTCCACCACCACCTACGACGCACCCACAGACCACTGGGTGGTACACGGCACCGACTCCCTCCTCCCCGCAAACTACACCCCTCCCCCACACAACCCAGGCCCCCACACGTACTGACGCGTTCCCGTGGGGGGCCGGCCACGGGACGCTGCGGTGACACGCACAGGTGAGCAGGCAGGCAAAGCACTACGCTCACAAGGGCATCAATACGCTCGTGTCATGTGACAAAGCGTTTCAGGATCCTTGCCACTCTGCAACAAGGGAACGAAAGTATGTACAGCAACACATCAGGATATGTACACATGGAGTTAAGACTGGACTGGGGTAAAAGAATTACAGGACGATAGACACTCAGTCCCAACTCATATCCCAATCCCAGGTCCGACCCTCTCAGTGGCTGGTGGGGGCGGGGGCTCAAACACAACCCATGCCCTGCTCAGTCCGGACCCTGAAACCCTGCCAATAGGGGAGGTGTCCCGCCCAGCCACAGGCAAGTTCCTGGTAACCAAGAAGCTCCAGGGTCAACCGACAGTGTCTCCCTATGCTCCCCTAACGGCAGGTCCCAACTCCACTCTGAGCGAGAGATATGGCTCCGCCATTATCTCCTAGGAGTTGGTAGCTGAAAATGGGCTGTTTCAGCCCAAACTGATATTAGCTCCAAAATCTCCAAAATTGACCCCTCGTCTGGACCCGCCAGAGGTAGGGACGAGGCAACTGACCCTATGCCCTTTGACTAGAAACTCCCTGGAGCCCTCACCCAACTTGGTTCTCTCTGAGGTGCCGGCATCATGGCAACACGGGTTCGTCAAGTGGGGTCATGATGCCCAAATCACCAAAATTGGCGTTTTTTCCACGCGTGGCTCGCCCGGCCAGGGCAAGCCCAATGACTCACAGGTTAGGAGGCAGGACCTAGGACTTACATCTGAGTGTACAACTTGCAATTAGGTCCGGGCTCCCTGTGGGCATAGAGATATGGGGCCGCCAATTGACCACACGGGGGGTTGAAATTGGGGTCCCAAAAAGGGGTCATTTTGGCTGCCTGAAATGAGCCAAAATTCGGGGTGCTCCCAATAGTATATCTCCACGCCGGCTTGGAGATCCGATCTGCCATTCCATACCCGATCCACCGGGAGTCCAACTGAGACTCCCATGCCCTTGGCCCTCAAAGATCTTCATGCCACTTGGCGTGGTGACGATCCCAATAGGGTCCACAAATGCCAAAATGGCAAAATTGCCCACACTCACTTTGGGCTAGCACCTTAACGAAGGTTGCTCCGCTTCGCCCTGCGTGGTGTCTGAACCATGGGGACCAATATACATAACACCCATGTCATATATGGTCTATTGGTCCATGCGTCCGGCGTGTACGGGTGGGCTCAACATGGTGCACGGCGGGCAGCAAAAGTGGAAAATTGCTCAAAATGGACGAAAATGCGCACACTCATGGTTGGGGCAAATGAGGCACATGCCCGACTTGGACCGGAGTGTGCCATAGGATTGGTATCAAGTCATATGTGTCCAACATATCTTTTGGGCGTCGCCCAACTCCTCCGGTTTTGGGAATGGCAGGGTCACCAAGTGAGCCCAAGATTTGGGATAGTCCCAAATCGCCAACATGGGGGCCACGGTATGCCAAGTCCACGAGGAGTTATTCGCCGGGTCCAAGATATGTTGGGCACGGAAGTATGTACCCTCATAACATATTGGGTCATGATGTCAATTGGGCGCAACGTTGAGATACACGGTCGCCACTTGACATCATGACGGGCCAAAAACGGCAAAATTGGTACAAAGACACACAAAAGTGCCTTGAAAGGTGCACAATTATATTATAATATCTTCGGATTGGATCGTGCAATCAACTAATCCTTCTAAACACAATGACGTGACACCAATGACCTTCGATTCCACATATGTGCTCCACTTGGGGCGCCTTGGAAGGTTACGAGCGCTACTTCCCAAGTGGGCACATGAAAATATGGAAAATTGCAAAACACACACCTTGCTCCCAACGCATCGCTTTGGGATCACCACACAAGCTTTCCTCCACGAAGGTTAGGCTTGCAATTGCTCATAGGGAGTATGGAGAAGGGGCTTGCGCAATATGAGGTCCATTGGCGGGTTTGGCTTGGAGCGATGGACCCGCCAAAGGGGCACGCAACACAACACAAGGCACATACTCCATAATGCTCCAAAAGGTAGCTCCCCCCACGATATGTCATGCCCCTCCAAGGGCATAACTTTGTGTCAATCGCTCATAGGAACTCAAGGAGAGTTCCTATGCAACACCAACACTTGCGCGCTACACTCGAAAGTTATCTTAACGCACGCAATATCATGGCCAAAGAGTTATAACGCAAACTCTACCCTCTTGACCATGATCCATTAGGCTAGCGCGCACGTGTGGAAACGCAAGCCGTATAATGCTTCCTAAATTACGTCGGGAGTATTGTGAATACATCCCACGTTTCCTTATTGTCATTCCTCGCAAGCGGCACGAGATATGACCCTCACAAGTGGCCTCACGAATCAACTTTGTTTTGCCCATATCTTTAAGACAAATGGAGGGCAAGATAAAAGGAAAGTTGATTCGTGCATAGGGAAGCACGTAGGTCCACTCGAAAGAGGTCAAATCAAGTGCGGGGATGTCGAAGTCGAAAATCCGATTTCGACATCCTGAAAAATTCTGATTAAGGTTGGGAGTGTAAGATGTGGAAATTGCGGATGCATCAATGCAATTCCTGAAGACTTTAGAGTCTTCGTCACGATTTGCGCTAAAATATCTGTATATAACAGTTAAACAGGCGGTTACGCTAAAGTCGCGAGCTAACCGCCAGCTGTCAAAACAGTGAATATCAGAACGGAAGCGTAAAAATTGACGGAAACAATATGAAAATAAAACCCTGTTGATTCCTGATATTCTGATATATAAATCTCCGCTGGCGGTGCATCGGTTGCCGATGCGGGGCTTTACGGCACGGAACACGCTCCCGCCGGGCTCGCACCGGGCGTCAACGGGCGTCTTCCGTACATGGGGTTAGTGGACCGGAGACCGGTCTTCCCTTCCGTACATGGGGTCAGTGGACCGGAGACCGGCTGTATGCCCTACCCTAGCCATGGGGTTCTAGGTACCGCTTCACCCTCCTCCTTAGAGCAAACCCTGGGGGGGGCTCGATAACACCAAAGCATGGCAGCGGGTACCCAGGACCATCCCCTGAAGGGGGGGGGGTGTCACATCCTCACTTCAGGCTGATTCTGGGTTAGGCTGCCCATTGCAATTCCACGGTAAGACAGGTATGATGCTGTAAAAGTTTGTAACTGCGAGTATAGTATCAAGTATCAAGTCCCGGGTCCTGGCGGCGATTGTTCAGCATCCAAAGGACCCGTTAACCCATACCAGGCGCACCGGGTGCCGGCTGCTACGGTCACTACCACAGTGGCAGTGGCATGCACGGCCAACATAGGCGTTACACGACGACCGAGGTGGTCCCACAGGTCGAAAGCGACCACAAAGATCCATCAGGCTACCCCAAGCTTCCCAAGGCCCGCCGACTGGGGAGAGTCCCCACGGGTCCTTCCTCGGGCGCACCATGTCCATATCCATACGACGCGAGTCCAGAGTGGTACAGCGGAACGAGCTCCTCCTTAAGGGACGGGGCATCAAGGCCGTCTTTTCCCTCGCCCTATTACCACGAAGGCCATACATGAGGGAGTCCTCATGCAGTGTGGGCGGAGGCGTCGACTCCTCAAACCACCAGTTTCCCAGGCATACTGACCGAGGTCAGGAGCACCGGAGGCCGCCATCCGACTGCAAGTGCGTCTGCGAGTCGGTAGGCTCACACTGGGACTGACAGTGGCGGACCGCTGGGAGTGTAGTCAGGCAACTGGGCTTCCCGCCTGGCGCCATCAGGATCTCCACACACAGCGAATAGGGCACACGGTATCACGGGCACTCAAACAGAAGAATATGTACTTAGGTACTGGTCCAGGCTGGACCAGGCTGTAAGAACATGTAAACGGCGACTCAGGGCGCCCTCGTAGTCGATTCGCATCCCGTCGGGGGGGAAAAACAGTCCACACTTCAGTGATGGGCTAACATACAGATGCACATATCCTGGGGAACAGAGAAAGTAAGCAATAATCAGGTAAACAGGCGTGTAAACACACTCTGGACAGAGTGCCAAACCACGCCATGGTCAGGATAAGGCAAATGCAGGAGGGTGGACAGGAAAACGCCTGAGTTCAGGCCATATATAGTCTCGAGACACACGTCGACTGGTCTGGATTCCGCAAGTGCCATGGAACCAGACCACACACCAAAAAACCGCAATGCCGATGACAGCGGCATCCGTTGCGCAACGTCCTATGGGCTTCAAGGCCCGAAGATCTCAGAAATATGAAGGTCAGTCACCCTACCTGGTTTCCCAAGGATTCAGCAGGGGGGAGAGTGACGAATGGAAGAAGAGAGGGGCCATCCTCCTCTGCATTCAGCAGGGGGGGGTATATGGCCACTCTGATGGCAGGTCACCGAAAGATGGAAGAGAGCAAGCAAGTAAGGGACGATCCGTCGACCTCACAAGCGCTCATAACACATCAGGGGAGAGCTCAGGGCGCTGATCAGGCACCCCTGGCTGCAATCGCCCGGGTGAGTGCTGCCAAGTCCGAAACGTCGATCTTGGTCTTGTGCTTGCGGATGTACTCCATGAAGGGAGTATTGACCCGCGGCACGAACGAGGAGACGGGTTCCCAGGTGTCGTGGGACGGCCCATAGCCTCGCCAACGAACCTTGAACTCCAGACCTCCGGGTGCCGAGGCTTTTGGACGCTGAGCCAGGATCTTCTCGACGGTGTAGTCGTCCTGTTCAGCATAATCGTCGTCCGAGTCAGCCTCATGTGCGGCATAGTTCAGGGACACATGTTGGCCACGGAGGTCGGGTTCCCGCACACGGAGTTGACTCTCGTGGCGTTCCCGGAACTGTCCGTGACCCACCTTGATGCGGTAGGTGTCCTCACCAATCCTGCGGACCACCTCGCCGGGTGCGAACCAGGTCTTGGTGCGGTGGGTGCCCATAGGGCGGGGTCTGATCACCGGGACCGGGTCTCCCACCCTGAACTTCTGCGCTGTGGAGCTCGGGGCGGTCTTCTGACGCTCAGCATGCTCCTTCTCGAGCTGCTGGCGGATGTCCCGCGCCGTTTGCTCTTGCCGCGCGAAGAATTCCTGGGCATCCATAGCCATGCCATCACCAGACAAGGGAAGTCTCCGGCCCAGGGGATCCCTGCCGAACAGAATCTGGTGAGGGGACAAACCACCCGGTGTGGGGGTGTCATGATGGGCCCTCAGAGCAGGCCACATCTCCTCAAACCAGTTCCGACGTGGATTGGTGATGTGGATCTTGCGCAGCTTCTCGAATAGTTGCCGTCCAGCCACTTCAGCACGGCCGTTAGACCGGCTGAGATAGGCGACGCTCTTGGCATGACGTATTCCCATAAGGGAACACATAGCCTTGAACCAGCCACCAGTAAACTGGGGCCCTCGGTCACTGCAAATGGTGCGGGGGATGTCAAAGACGGTCAGCGAATGACGAATCATCATGACTGCCACTTCCTTGGCAAGCAACCCCTTTTTGCGAGCCGGAACGGCTACAACGTAGCCACTGTGGCGATCCACACAGAGAACCACACAGTCAAAGGTCTCCTTGCCGATGTGCACTTCGGGCATGGAGAAGACGTCCATGGGCACGCTCTCCATGGGCTGGTCAGGAACCGGGGTCCATTGGGCTTCCCCCTTGACGTTCCGGTTATTGGGATTGCAGGCCTGGCAGACCGAGCAACCCTTCCTGACCTTCTTGATGGCGGTGTAGAGAACGATATGGTCAATCTCGAACCGGCGCTGCATGTCAAGGGCTTGCTTCTTGACCCCTGGGTGCAGCATGTGGTGGTGCCAAGCTTCACAAAGCTCGAGCACCCGGGACTCCGGTACTAGCAGCTTACCATTGCAATAGAGCTTGCCATCTTCCTCAGTCAGCCCCTTTGGCCACTTCTGCCCGTCATCAGGGTCAGTCACAGCCCTATACTGGGCCGCAAAGGCCTCAGACTTAGCGTAGTCGTCGGTCCAGTCGTCCTGGAGGCAAGACTCCGGGAAGAGGTGCTTGTCGGACTCGGCTCCCTCGTCAGGGGCGAGTACTCTGACCGCTCTGCCCATCCTCGTTCCGAGGGGGGCATCCGCAGCCATGACGACGAAGCATTTAACACCCTCCTCCTTCATCAGGCGCTCCATTTCAATGATCCTCTTGGCTTCAGCGGTCTCAGCCTCATCGCCATGGGCAGAGACATCCGTCATGCCCTTGCTGGCGGGATAGGCCCACCTACTGAGACAGTCCGCCACGGTGTTATCCTTTCCAGGAATATACACAACCGTGAGATCGAACTTGGCCAAGGTCTCATGCCATCTTGCCCGTTGGGAGGCGGGACCTGAGGGGGTGTCCACGTGCTCCTTGTGCCACGACTGCAGACTCTGATGGTCGGTGCAGACGGTGACGGGATGGAGGGCTATGTACCCAGCCCATTTCCTGAGAGCCATGACGATGGCATACGCCTCCTTTTCACGGGGCGTCCACGTCCGTCTCTGGCCTTCCGCCAGGACTCGGCTCCAGAAGGCCACGGGCGCGTGCCTCCCGTCGTCAAGCACTTGCTCCAACACAGCGCCTACGGCGTAGTCGGAAGCGTCGGTGCGCAGGACGAACCCTCGGTCGGGATCCACGAGGTGCAGACCCACTGCGGATAGCAGCGCCTGCTTTATCCCCTCAAAGGCACGGTCGGAAGCAGCATCCCAGACCAGAGCCTTCTTGGACCCCTTCTTGGTCTCCTCTCGGTTGCCCTAGAGCATGGTCGTCATGGGGGCTGCATACTCGGCATACATTTTGATATACCCCGAGTAGTCTTTGCAGAACCCCAGATACGCCCGTAGCTCGAAGACCGTCTTGGGCTTTTCCCAGTGCTCAATCGCAGCCACCTTGCCAGGTATGGGCTTTCGCTGCCCGTTCCCGACTACGTGGCCAGCGAAGACCACCTCGCTTACCGCAATGGTGGCCTTGTCACTGCTGCCTGTGAGTTTGTGCCGAACCAGAAGGTCCAGCACTCGAGTGACGTCCCTTTCATGTGCCTCCAGGAGCTCCTCGTAGCTCATACTGGGGTCCCCGGACGCGATGATCACGTCGTCCACGAAGGGGTCCGCACAGTCACGCACCGGCTCAAGCAGGTTCTCCAGCATCCGCTGAAAAGCCGCATTGCCGTTGGTAACGCCCATAGGCATCACCTTCCACTGGAGAGGTCCGAGTGGAGTGCTCATGGCTGTGCAGGCACGGGACTCCTCGGCGAGAGGCATCTGATGATAACCATGTTTCAGGTCAATCACCGTGAAGATCCTCCGCCGGTGTTGTTTTTGCAGCATGTCCTCAATGAGGGGCAGCGTATAGCTGTCGTGCTGCGTTTGGGCGTTTAGGCCGCGGTAGTCGACCACGAGCCGCCACTCACCGGCAACCTTCTTGGGGACGACGAAGCACGGAGAGGCCCATTCGGAGTGGCACGGCTCGAGCCAGCCTCTCTGGATACAGTCACGGAGGATCTTCTCCATGGCCTCTTTCCTCTCGCCCCTCAGGGCAAACTCCCGGTGCCGATACACACGGAGGTCCTGCTTCAGTCGTATTTTGGCCTCGCCATACGGTCCACGCACCGGTGGGGGAAACACAGGCTTTCCGCTGAAGAAGGTATCACCATACTTCTGCTTCAGCCTGGCCCTCAATGCCTGGATCTTGGGGCAGTCATCGGACTCCGCCTTGGCTTTTCCGGGCACTTGAACCACGGAGCTTACTTGAGGGGTAGCAACCCCGCTCGGCTTCGGCTCAGGTGGTCTTCCCAGGTGGCCCAAAGGGCCATCTCTGGTCTTGCCTCGGAACAGATCGCCGTAGGTGGGTGGGTTACCGCCAGGCGGCTCGTCCTGGCTGGACATGTGATCCAGCACCCTCTGAACGAAGGTATTCCCGTCATAGGAACCGGAGACGATTGAGTCCACTTCCCATCAGGCTTTGTCCTGGCCTTTGCCCTCACGCTGGCTACCCCAGTCGTGAAAGGGCTGATCCATATACCCCTGAACCAGATCCAGCTCCTCTTCTGTGAGGGGGTCCTCCGATTCTCCGATGTCAACAGGGGGAACCGCAAAGCCTTGCCGCCAGGGCTCTGCTATGATGCGGTTGACACACACGAAGTCCGTGGTATCGGCCTGATCAAGGCCCCCATCCACATAGTGGAATTCCGTTGGCCATCTCTGGGGTGGCATGGGCTGTCCCTTAGCGTCCACTCTCTCCAGCCGGTAGGCGGACCTTGTTTAAGGTCATGTTGGTCAATGAGGCTACCCAAAGTCGGGTACTTTCCTCCTCGGTGCATCCCATAGGAACAACCAGCACTGCCTTGGAGCGGTCCTTGCGAATCTTCGCTATCGCTCTTGGAATGTCCCAACGGGGGCAATGGATCCACATCAAGCCCTGATGCGGACCCCAGTGCTTCTTCCACGCGGAGTCCTGTGCGCTCCAGTACTTCTCACAAACCCGCAGATGGGCGGAGGTTACTGAAGAGATTGCATCCAGGGCCAGATCCGAAGCTCCCAGGTCCGCAACAACTCGGTTCGCCACTTCCGGCATTACGCCGTACTCCTGGTTTGCAGGACCAGTTGGCTCAGTGTCCGGCGCGGCCACTTCGAGCTGATTGCGTTCGGGGTGGATCCATTGGCATTCCACATGGTGCTCAGGTGACGAAAGCCACGAGAGCTGGTCGTTTTGGTACAGGGTCATGGAGGCCTGGGCCGGGAGGACGCCGGAGTCCGTCTCCATCATGAAATCGTACCCAACGATCATTGCCCAGTCCATCTCGGCCTCGTAGAAGCGACCGTGCAGGAAGATTTCCTTGCCAAGGTCTGGGCGGCTCAGCTCACGATGGTTCACGAACTGCAGCCCGATGGCCGCTTCCTTCGTGCCTCCCACCATGTACTGGCCGTTCGCCACCTTCAGCCTGACAGGTTTCCGACTGTCGGTCAGACACTCTGGTGGAAGTAGGCCAGCCTTGACCAAGCTGACTTGAGCTCCCGTGTCGACCAACACGTCGGAAACCTTTTCCACTTCCCCGCATAGGGCACGTACCTTAAGATGCAACTGCCGCTCGCGACCGACACGGCGCACGGCGTGCAATCTCAGGATCTCCGGCCGTTCCAGAAGCTCAACAAGGAACTGGTGCAGGTCGTGGACAATGGGCTCAGGCTGCCCATCTGCAGCATCCAGCTGCGGTCCGGGTGATCCTCGGATACTCTCGGAAAGATCTTGAAGTACATCAAAAACATTCTTGGTCGCGAAGGACGCACGGGTGCAAGGGTTCGTGCCTTCACTTGCCCTCACCCCGCCTCAGCGACTGGGTGCCGGACGGGGCCTTCCGCCCGCGGCAGTCCCCTTGTGCTTATCGACTCCAGACTGGGATGGTTCGGCGCTTCCCACGTCACCATCCCGCGACCGCCCTAGCTGGGGCCCTTGGCTGCAGGGGCTCCGCTAGGGGGCGTCGGTTGTGGAAGTAGGGGTGTTCTCCTCCGCATCAACCTCGTTGACGCCCTTCTTCCTTCCCCCTTTCTTACTTTTCTTGTCCTTGTCCTTGTTCTGCTCATTCTGGTTGTTCTCCTTGTTCTTGTTGTCCGACCTGGGGACCCAGTTCCGCTTGATCTCCTGGATCTCCTTGGCCAACTCGGTCCCCACCGACGACATCAGCTTGGCCAGCTCGTCCTTGTCGACCTCCATTTTGGCTTCCCGGATACCCGCGGGCGCACGCTTCTTCGACCCGTGCGCCTTCTTGTAAGCCTCCGTGTCGGCCTTGTGGGTGGGGCATGTTCGGTGGTCATGGTTGAAGCCTTTCTTCCTCCCATAACACACGAAACAGCCCTGAGGGTGAGCTCGTATGAACTCCCCAAAGGACAGCGGAGGGTCGCCAACGCGGCGAGGGTCCCTCTTCTCCTTCTTCTTCCAACCCGGCTGCAGGGGCTTCCAGGTTTCCCGGTTGTTCCCCGCGCTCAGGTTGTTGGCCACGAAGGCGCAAACGGCCACCTCGGCGGGCTCATCGTCGTCGTCATCGTCGACGAGAGTCTCATCGCCGTTGGCTCCCGCTGGGTCCATGGCAGCTTCCCCGCCAGGTCCCTCGCCAACGTAGTTGACGTCACGGTCGCCGGGCCTCAACCCGCGGGTGTGGTGGAGGTTCCGGTACTCCTTGAGTACCTCCTCTCCAACCCACTCCAGGATCTCGTCGCAGCTCGACCTCATCCCTGAGTCCACCATAATGTCCACCAGCCATTGGGATTGGCTCCAGGGCTGGTGCGGGGCGCTGGGGGCGTACCGGTGTCCGCGGTGGAGCACGGCGGTTGCAGTACTCCGCGCTGAGCCATTCATCACGCGAATCCTCACTGCCACTGCTGGGCGGCACGCGCTCGTTGCGGCGGCCCGCGCTGTGGTGAGAGGGGGCGGTGAGAGAGGGGGCACTGGCGCTGGGGCGACTCCTGGGGGATCCGCCGGGGGCGTGGGGTCTGCCTGGACCTGGTCCGGGTCCCCAGCCGTCGTCCGACGAGCCAGACTCCAGGGGTGGGTGGTCGCTGCCGACGCTCCCACGGGCTTCCAGCGCGTCCAGCCTCTGCTGCAGGCCGCTGATGACCGTGTTCAGCTGCCTGGTCTCGGCCCTGGCGATGTCCAGCTCTCTCTGCGCGCGCGAGGCGACCTTGGAGATGCGAGTCATCTCGCCCTTGCCCGTGTCTACCTCGCACTCGAGGAAATGGATCCTCCTGCGGAGGTAGACAATCCACCGCCAGGTGGTATCCGGGTCGCCGTTCCCTGGTGGGTCGTCGGGGTCCCCTAGGGGTCCTCCAGGAGGGCCTCCGCCGGGTCCGCCCGGTCCAGGGGGTCCTTCCCCGCCCGGTGGTCCGCCTCCAGGGGGTCCACTTGGTGGGCCTCCTCCAGGGGGTCCTGATGGTCCTCCGCCAGGGGGTCCCGGTGGGTCTCCGCCAGGTCGCCTCGGTCGGTCCGAGGATGGGCGCTTGTTCGTGATGCCGAAGTCCATGTTGTCATCCTCGTCCATGTCCCCCCACCTGGGCGTCTCGGTCTCGGAAGACTTCGAGCTCCGGTAGGGAGGAGGGAGATCCTCATCCTCACCTTCCGGTTCCATGGGGACGTCTCCGCCTCCTCCGCCCGTCCAAGCCACCACTTGGCGATGTCAGCGGCCTCGTTCATTGCCGTCGCTGGCGGTGAAGAAGGGGTCACTGTCGTGGGGGTGTCCGCCCGCTGGTCTCCGTGGCCTCTCGGGGGTCTTCCCCTTACCCTTCCTCCGTCGGTGGGCGGTGGGGCCACTGCTCCCACTGCTGCCCGTGTCGACCTCGTCCAGCGTCATCTTGGAGGAGGCGTCCCCTTCGAAAAGCTTTCGAAGGGTCTCCACTCGTGATCCTCCTGGGGGAGTCTTGCGGCGGAGTTTGGCCTCTGCCTCCTCCATTTCGGCGGCGGTGGCTGCGGCAGCTCGCCTTTCGGCCTCCTCCCGGGCACGAGCCGCCTCGGCTTCCCGGGTCTGCTGCAGCCGCGCCTTCTCCGCTTCCAACGCCGCCAACTCCGCCTCCGTCTTGGCCCTGTCCTCAGCGACCTTCCGTCGCGCGGCCTCCATGGCGTCCTTCTTGGCGGCGTCCGCCTGGGCCTTCGCCGTTGCCTCGGCATGGGCCCTTTCCTTCGCCTCCTTCTTTGCCCTCTCTTGGGCAACCGCCCCTTCCAGCGCCTTCACCTCGGCCTCCTTGCAGGCAAAGGCCTCCTGCGTCCGGCGGGCTTCCTCGTCGGTTGCCCTGATCCGGGCAGCCACTGCCTCATGGGCGGCTGCAGCCGTGAGACGGGCCGCGATGGCTGCCACTTTCGAGGCGTGGTAGTCCATGCCTCTGCCCCACTCGGTGGCCTCCTCATGGGCGATGCCGACGGCGCCCTCCACGGCAGCGTTCTGCTGCGTGGCCCGTTGCCGGGCAACCCGAAGGTTGCAGGGCACCCCACAGGCGCGCTCACAGGCGCGCGCCACTGACGCGTTCCCGTGGGGGGCCGGCCACGGGACGCTGCGGTGACACGCACAGGTGAGCAGGCAGGCAAAGCACTACGCTCACAAGGGCATCAATACGCTCGTGTCATGTGACAAAGCGTTTCAGGATCCTTGCCACTCTGCAACAAGGGAACGAAAGTATGTACAGCAACACATCAGGATATGTACACATGGGCCTAAGGCTGGACTGGGGTAAGGGCATCACAGGACAATAGACACTCAGTTCTAACTTGTATCCCAATCCCAGGTCCGACCCTGTCAGTGGCTGGTGGGGGGGGGGGCTCAAACACAACCCATGCCGTGCTCCCTCCGGACCCTGAAACCCTGCCAATAGGGGAGGTGTCCCGCCCAGCCACAGGCGAGTTCCTCGAAACCAAGGCATTCCAAAGCTAACCGACAGTGTCTCCCTATGCTCCCTTAACGGCAGGTCCCAACTCCTCTCTGAGCAAGAGATATGGCCCCGCCATTATCCCTCAGGAGTTGGTAGCTGAAAATGGGCTGTTTCAGCCCAAACTGATATTAGCTCCAAAATCTCCAAAATTGACCCCTCGTCAGGACCCGTCAGCGGTAGGGACGAGGCAACTGACCCTATGCCCTTCGAGTACGAACTCCCTGGAGCCCTCACCCAACTTGGTTCTCTCTGAAGTCCCGGCATCAGGGCACCACGTGTTCGTCAAGTGGGGTCATGATGCCAAAATCACCAAAATTGGCCTCATTCCCACGCATGGCTCGCCCGGCCAGGGCAAGGCCAATGACTCACAGGGTAGGAGGCAGGACCTAGGACTTACATCTGAGTGTACAACTTGCAATTAGGTCCGGGCTCCCTGTGGGCTTAGAGAAATGGGGCAGCCAATTGACCACACGGGGGGTTGAAATTGGGGTCCCAAAATGGGGTCATTTTGGCTGCTCGAAATGAGCCAAAATTCGGGGTGCTCCCAATAGTATATCTCCACGCTGGCTTGGAGATTGGATTTGCCATTCCATACGCGATCAACCGGGAGTCCAACTGAGACTCCCATGCGCTTGGCCCTCAAAGATCTTCATGCCACTCGGCGTGGTGACGATCCCAATTGGGTCCACAAATGCCAAAATGGCAAAATTGCCCACACTCACTTTGGGCTAGCACCTTAACGAAGGTTGCTCCGCTTCACCCACGTGGTGTGTGAACCATGGGGACCAATATGCATAACACCCAAGTCATATATGGTCCATTGGTTCATGCGTCCGGCGTGCACAGGTGGGCTGAACATAGTGCACGGCGGGCAGCAAAGCTGGAAAATTGCTCAAAATGGACGAAAATGCGCACACTCATGGTTGGGGCAAATGAGGCACATTCCCGACTTGGACCGGAGTGTGCCATAGGATTGGAATCAAGTCACATGTGTCCAACATATCTTTTGGGCGTCGCCCAACTCCTCTGGTTTTGGGAATGGCAGGGTCGCCAAGTGAGCCCATGATTTGGGATAGTCCCAAATCGCCAACATGGCGGCCACGGTATGCCAAGCCCAAGAGCAGTTAATCGCCGGGTCCAAGATATGTTGGGCACCGAAGTATGTACCCTCATAACATACTTGGGTCATGATGTCAATTGAGCGCAAAGTTGAGATACACGGTCGCCACTTGACATCATGACGGGCCAAAAATGGCAAAATTGGCACAAACACACACAAAAGTGCCATGAAAGGTGCACAATTATATTATAATATCTTCGGCTTGGATCGTGCAATCAACTAATCCTTCTAAACACAATGACTAGACACCAATGACCTTTGATTCCACATATGTGCTCCGCTTGGGGCGCTTTGAAAGGTTACGAGCGCTACTTCCCAAGTGGGCACATGAGAATATGGAAAATTGCAAAATACACACCTTGCTCCCAACGCATCGCTTTGGGATCGCCACACAAGCTTTCCTCCACGAAGGTTAGGCTCGCAATTGATCGTGGGGAGTATGGAGAAGGGGCTTGCACAATATGAGGTCCATTGGCGGGTTTGGCTTGGAGCGATAGACCCGCCAAATGGGCACGCAGCACAACACAAGGCACATACTCCATATTGCCCAAAAAGGTAGCCCCCCCCACGATATGTCATGCCCCTCCAAGGGCATAACTTTGTGTCAATCGCTCATAGGAACTGAAGGAGAGTTCCTATGCAACACCAACACTTGCGCGCTACACTCGAAAGTTATCTTAACGCACGCAATATCATGGCCAAAGAATTATAACGCAAACTCTACCCTCTTGACCATGATCCATTACGCTAGCGCGCACGTGTGGAGACGCAAGGCATATAATGCTTCCTAAATTACGTCGGGAGTATTGTGAATACATCCCACGTTTCCTTATTGTCATTCCTCGCAAGCGGCACGAGATATGATCCTCACAAGTGGCCTCACGAATCAACTTTGTTTTGCCCATATCTCTAAGACAAATGGAGGGCAAGATAAAAGGAAAGTTGATTCGTGCATAGAGAAGCACGTAGGTCCACTCGAAAGAGGTCAAATCAAGTGCGGGGATGTCGAAGTCGAAAATCCGATTTCGACATCCTGAAAAATTCAGATTAAGGTTGCGAGTGTAAGATGTGAAAATTGCGGATGCATCAATGCAATTCCTGAAGACTTTAGAGTCTTCATCACGATTTGCGCTAAAATATCTGTACATAACAGTTAAACTGGCGGTTATGCTAAAGTCGCGATCCAACCGCCAGCAGTCAAAACAGTGAATATCAGAACGGAAGCGTAAAAGTTGACGGAAACAATATGAAAATAAAACCCTGTTGATTCCTGATATTCTGATATATAAATCTCCGCTGGCGGTGCATCGGTTGCCGATGCGGGGCTTTACGGCACGGAACACGCTCCCGCCGGGCTCGCACCGGGCGTCAACGGGCGCCTTCCGTACATGGGGTTAGTGGACCGGAGACCGGTCTTCCCTTCCGTACATGGGGTTAGTGGACCGGAGACCGGTTGTATGCCCTAACCTAGCCATGGGGTTCTGGGTACCGCTTCACCCCCCTCCTTAGAGCAAACCCTGGGGGGGGCTCGATAACACCACGCATGGCAGCGGGTACCCAGGACCATCTCCTGCAGGGGGGGTGTCACATCCTCACTTCAGGCTGACTCGCAGGTTAGGCTGTCAAATCCCAAGTAAGACAGGTATGATGACGTAAAAGCTTGTAGCGCATGTATAGTATCAAGTATCAAGTCCCGGGTCCTGGCGGCGATTGTTCGGCATCCAAAGGACCCGTTAACACATACCAGGCGCACCGGGTGCGGGCTGCTACGGTCACCACCACAGTGGCAGTGGCATACACGGCCAACATAGGCGACACACGACGACCGAGGTGGTCCCACAGGTCGAGAGCGACCACAAAGATCCATCAGGCTACCCCAAGCTTCCCAAGGCCCGCCGACTGGGGAGAGTCCCCACGGGTCCTTCCTCGGGCGCACCATGTCCATATCCATACGACGCGAGTCCAGAGTGGTACAGCCGAACGAGCTCCTTCTTAAGGGATTGGGCATCAAGGCCGTGTTTTCCCTCGCCCTATTACCACGAAGGCCATACATGAGGGAGTCCTCATGCAGTGTGGGCGGAGGCGTCGACTCCTCAAACCACCAGTTTCCCAGGCAGACTGACCGAGGTCAGGAGCACCGGAGGCCGCCATCCGACTGCAAGTGCGTCTGCGAGTCGGTAGGCTCACACTGGGACTGACAGTGGCGGACCGCTGGGAGTATAGTCAGGCAACTGGGCTTCCCGCCTGGCGCCATCAGGATCTCCACACACAGCGAATAGGGCACACGGAATCCGGGCACTCAAACAGAAGAATATGTACTTAGGTACTGGTCCGGGCTGGACCTTAAGTAAAAGCATGTAAACGGCGACTCAGAGCGCTTCTGTATCTCGATTCGCATCCCGTCGGGGGGGAAAAAAGCAGTCCATCCGTCGGTGATGGGCTGACAATCGCAACATACAAATGCAAATATCCTGGGGAGGGCAGAAAAGCAAAACTAGCGGGGTAAATAGGCGTGTAAACACACTCTGAACAGAGCGCCAAACCACGCCACGGTCAGGATAAGGCATATGCAGGAGGGTAGACAAGAAAACGCCTGAGTTCAGGCCATATATAGTCTCGAGACACACGTCGACTGGTCTGGATCCCGCAAGTGCCATGGGACCAGACCACACACCAAAAAAAAATCGCAATGCCGATGACAGCGGCATCCGTTGCGCAACGTCGTATGGGCTTCAAGGCCCCAAGAGCTCAGAAATATGAAGGTCAGTCGCCCTACCTGGTTTCCCACGGATTCAGCAAGGGGGGGGAGTGACGAATAAAAGAAGAAAGGGGCCATCCTCCTCTGGATTCAGCAGGGGGGGGTACATGGCCACTCTGATGGCAGGTCACCGGAAGATGGAAGAGAGCAAGCAAGTAAGGGACGATCCGTCGACCTCACAAGCGCTCATAACACATCAGAGGAGAGCTCAGGGCACTGATCAGGCGCACTGGCTGCAATCGCCCGGGTGAGTGCTGCCAAGTCCGAAACGTGGATCTTGGTCTTGTGCTTGCGGATGTACTCCATGAAGAGAGTATTGACCCGCGGCACGAACGAGGAGACGGGTTCCCAGGTGTCGTGGGACGGCCCATAGCCTCGCCAACGAACCTTGAACTCCAGACCTCCTGGTGCCGAGGCTTTCGGACGCTGAGCCAGGATCTTCTCGACTGTATAGTCGTCCTGCTCCGCATAATCGTCGTCCGAGTCAGCCTCATGTGCGGCGTAGCTCAGGGATACATGTTGGTCACGGAGGTCGGGTTCCCGCACACGGAGCTGACTCTCGTGGCGCTCCCGGAACTGTCCGTGACCCACCTTGATGCGGTAGGTGTCCTCACCAATCCTGCGGACCACCCCGCCGGGTGTGAACCAGGTCTTGGTGCGGTGGGTGCCCATGGGGCTGGGTCTGATCACCCACACCGGGTCTCCCACCCTGAACTTCTGCGCTATCGAGCTCGGGGCGGACTTCTGACGCTCAGCATGCTCCTTCTCAAGCTGCTGGCGGATGTCCCGCGCTGTTTGCTCTTGCCGCGCGAAGAATTCCTTGGCATCCATAGCCATGCCATGACCAGACAAGGGAAGTCCCCTACCCAGGGGGTCCCTGCCGAACAGAATCTGGTGAGGGGACAAACCGCCCGGAGTGGGGGTGTCATGATGGGCCTTCAGAGCAGGCCACATCTCCTCAAACCAGTTCCGACGTGGATTGGTGATGTGGATCTTGCGCAGCTTCTCGAACAGCTGCCGTCCAGCCACTTCAGCACGGCCGTTAGACCGGCTGAGATAGGCGACGCTCTTGGCATGATGTATTCCCATGAGGGAACACATAGCCTTGAACCAGCCACCAGTAAACTGGGGCCCTCGGTCACTGCAAATGGTGCGGGGGATGTCAAAGACGGTCAGCGAATGACGAATCATCATGACTGCCACTTCCTTGGCAACCAACCCCTTTTTGCGTGCCGGAACGGCTACAACGTAGCCGCTGTGGCGGTCCACACAGAGAACCACACAGTCAAAGGTCTCCTTGCCAATGTGCACTTAAGGCATGGAGAAGACGTCCATGGCCACGCTCTCCATGTGCTGGTCAGGAACCGGGGTCCATTGGGCTTCCCCCTTGACGTTCCGGTTGTCGGGATTGCAGGCCTGACAGACCGAGCAACCCTTCCTGACCTTCTTGATGGCGGTGTAGAGAACGATATGGTCGATCTCGAACCGACGCTGCATGTCAAGAGCCTGCTTCTTGACCCCTGGGTGCAGCATGTGGTGGTGCCAAGCTTCACAAAGCTCGAGCACCCGGGACTCCGGTACTAGCAGCTTACCATTCCGGTAGAGCTTGCCATCTTCCTCGGTCAGCCCTTTTGGCCACTTCTGCCCGTCATCAGGGTCGGTCACAGCCCTATATTCGGCCGCAAAGGCCTCAGACTTGGCGTAATCGTCGGTCCAGTCGTCCTGGAGGCAAGACTCCGGGAAGAGGTGCTTGTCGGACTCAGCTCCCTCAGGGGCAAGTGCACTGACCGCTCTGCTCACCCTCGACGCGGGGGGGGGCGGCCGTAGCCATGACGACGAAGCATTTAACACCCTCCTCCTCCATCAGGCGCTCCATTTCGATGATCTTCTTGGCTTCAGCGGTCTCAGCCTCATCGCCATGGGCAGAGATATCCGTCATGCCCTTGCTGGCGGGATAGGCCCACCTACTGTGACAGTCCGCCACGGTGTTATCCTTTCCAGGAATATACACAACCGTGAGGTCGAACTTGGCCAAGGTCTCATGCCATCTTGCCCGTTGGGAGGCGGGACCTGAGGGGGTGTCCACGTGCTCCTTGTGCCACGACTGCAGACTCTGATGGTCGTTGCAGATGGTGACGGGATGGAGGGCTATGTACCCAGCCCATTTCCTGAGAGCCATGACGATGGCATACGCCTCCTTTTCACGGGGCGTCCACGTCCGTCTCTGGCCTTCCGCCAGGACTCGGCTCCAGAAGGCCACGGGCGCGTGCCTCCCATCGTCAAGCACTTGCTCCAAGACAGCGCCAACGGCGAAGTCGGAAGCGTCGGTGTGCAGGACGAACCCTCGGTCGGGATACACGAGGTGCAGACCCACTGCGGATAGCAGTGCCTGCTTCATCCCCTCAAAGGCACGGTTGGACTCAGCTGTCCAGACCAGAGCCTTCTTGGACCCCTTCTTGGTCTCCTCTCGGTTGCCCTTGAGCATGGTCGTCATGGGGGCTGCATACTCGGCATACATCTTGATATACCCCGAGTAGTAGTTGCAGAACCCCAGATACGCCCGTAGCTCCGAGACCGTCTTGGGCTTTTCCCAGTGCTCAATCGCAGCCACCTTGCCAGGTATGGGCTTTCGCTGCCCGTTCCCGACTACGTGGCCAGCGAAGACCACCTCGCTTACCGCAATGGTGGCCTTGTCACTGCTGCCCGTGAGTTTGTGCCGAACCAGAAGGCCGAGCACTCGAGTGACGTCCCTTTCATGTGCCTCCAGGAGCTCCTCGTAGCTCATGCTGGGGTCCCCGGACGCGATGATCACGTCGTCCACGAAGGGGTCCGCACAGTCACGCACCGGCTCAAGCAGGTTCTCCAGCATCCGCTGAAAAGCCGCATTGCCGTTGGTAACGCCCATGGGCATTACCTTCCACTGGAGAGGTTGAAGTGGGGTGCTCATGGCTGTGCAGGCACGGGACTCCTCGGCGAGAGGCATCTGATGATAACCATGTTTCAGGTCAATTACCGTGAAGATCCTCCGCCGGTGTTGTTTTTGCAGCATGTCCTCAATGAGGGGAAGCGTATAGCTATCATGCTGCGTTTGGGCGTTCAGGCCGCGGTAGTCGACCACGAGCCGCCACTCACCGGCCACCTTCTTGGGGACGACGAAGCACGGAGAGGCCCACTCGGAGTGGCAGGGCTCAAGCCAGCCTCTCTGGATGAAGTCACAGAGGATCTTCTCCATGGCATCCTTCCTCTCGCCCCTCAGGGCAAACTCCCGGTGGCGATACACACGGGGGTCCTGCTTCAGTCGTATCCTGGCCTCACCATACGGTCCACGCACCGGTGGGGGAAACACAGGCTTACCGCTGAAGAAGGTATCACCGTACTTCTGCTTCAGCCTGGCCCTCAACGCCTGGATCTTGGGGCAGTCATCGGACTCCGCCTTGGCTTTTCCGGGCACTTGAACCACGGAGCTTACTTGAGGGGTAGCTACTCCGCTCGGTTTCGGCTCAGGTGGTCTTCCCAGGTGGCCCAAAGGGCCATCTCTGGTCTTGCCTCGGAACAGATCGCCGTAGGTGGGTGGGTTACCGCCAGGCGTCTCGTCCTGGCTGGACATGTGATCCAGCACCTTCTGAACGAAGGTGTTCTCTTCATAGGAACCGGACACGATTGAGTCAACTTCCCACCAGGCTTTGTCCTGGCCTTTGCCCTCACGCTGGTTTCCCCAGTCGTGAAAAGGCTGATCCATATACCCCTGAACCAGATCCCACTCCTCCTCAGTGAGGGGGTCTTCCGATTCCGATTCTTCGATGTCAACAGGGAGAACCGCAAAGCATTGCCTCAATGGCTCTGCTACGATGCGGTTGACACAGACGAAGTCCGTGGTGTCGGCCTGATCCAGGCCCCCATCCACATAGTGGAATTCTGTTGGCCATCTCTGGGGTGGCATGGGCTGTCCCTTAGCGTCCTGATAGACACTCTGTCCAGCCGGTAGGACGACCTTGTTTAAGGTCATGTTGGTCAATGAGGCTACCCAATGTCGGGTACTTTCCTCCTCGGTGCATCCCATAGGAACAACCAGCACTGCCTTGGAGCGGTCCTTGCGAATCTTCGCTATCGCTTTTGGAATGTCCCATCGAGGGCAATGGATCCACATCAAGCCCTGATGCGGACCCCAGTGCTTCTTCCACGCGGAGTCCTGTGCGCTCCAGTACTTCTCGCAAACCCGCAGATGGGCGGAGGTTCCTGAAGAGAACGCATCCAGGGCCAGATTCGAAGCTCCCAGGTCCGCAACAACTCGGCTCGCCACTTCCGGCATTACGCCGTACTCCTGGTTTGCAGGACCAGTTGGCTCAGTGTCCAGCGCGGCCACTTCGAGCTGATTGCGTTCCAGGTGGATCCATTGGCATTCCACATGATGCTCAGGTGACGATAGCCACGAGAGCTGGTCGTCCTGGTACAGGGTCATGGAGGCCTGGGCCGGGAGGACGCCGGAGTCCGTCTCCATCATGAAGTCGTACCCAACGATCATGTCCCAGTCCATCTCGGCCTCGTAGAAGCGACCGTGCAGGAGGATTTCCTTGCCAAGGTCTGGGCGGCTCAGCTCACGATGGTTCACGAACTGCAGCCCGATGGCCGCTTCCTTCGTGCCTCCCACCATGTACTGGCCGTTTGCCACCTTCAGCCTGACAGGTTTCCGACTGTCGGTCAGACACTCTGGTGGGAGTAGGCCAGCCTTGACCAAGCTGACTTGTGCTCCCGTGTCGACCAACACGTCGAAAACCTTTTCCACTTCTCTGCATAAGGCACGGACCTTAAGGTGCAACTGCCGCTCGCGCCCAAGTCGGCGCACGGCGTGCAAGCTCAGGATCTCCGGCCGTTCCAGAAGCTCGACAAGCGACTGGTGCAGGTCGTGGACAATGGGCTCAGGCTGCCCATCTGCAGCATCCAGCAGCGGTCCGGGTGATCCTCCGAGACTCTCGGATAGATCCTGAAGTACGTCAAACACATTCTTGGTCGCGAAGGACGGACGGGTGCAAGGGTTCGTGCCTTCACTTGCCCTCACCCCGCCTCCGCGACTGGGTGCCAGACCGGGCCTTCCGCCCGCGGCAGTCCCCTTGTGCTTATCGACTCCCGACTGGGATGGTTCGGCGCTTCCCACGTCACCATCCTGAGACCGCCCTAGCTGGGGCCCTTGGCTGCAGGGGCTCCGCTAGGGGGCGTCGGTTGTGGAAGTAGGGGAAGTCTCCTCGGCATCAACCTCGTTGACGCCCTTCTTCCTTTCGCTTCTTTCCTTTCTAGTCGTCTTGTTCTTGTCCTTGTTCTGGTCATTCTGGTTGTTCTCCTGGTTCTTGTTGTCCGACCTGGGGACCCAGTTCCGCTTGATCTCCTGGATCTCCTTGGCCAACTCGGTCCCCACCGACGACATCAGCTTGGCCAGCTCGTCCCTGTCGACCTCCACTTTGGCTTCCCGGATACCCGCGGGCGCACGCTTCTTCGACCCGTGCGCCTTCTTGTAAGCCTCCGTGTCGGCCTTGTGGACGGGGCATGTTCGGTGGTCATGGTTGAAGCCTCGCTTCCTCCCATAACACACGAAACAGCCCTGAGGGTGAGCTCGTATGAACTCCCCAAAGGACAGCGGAGGGTTGCCAATGCGGCGAGGGTCCCTCTTCTCCTGCTTCCTCCAACCCTGCTGCAGGGGCTTCCAGTTTCCCGGTTTGCTCCCCGCGCTCAGGTTCTTGGCCACGAAGGCACAAACGGCCACCTCGCCGGGCTCATCGTCGTCGTCATCGTCGACCAGAGTCTCATCGCCGTCGGCTCCCGCTGGGTCCATGGCAGCTTCCCCGCCAGGTCCCTCGCCAACGTAGTTGACGTGGCGGTCGCCGGGCCTCAACCCGCGGGTGTGCCGGAGGTTTCGGTACTCCTTGAGTACTTCCTCGCCAACCCACTCCAGGATCTCGTGGCAGCTCATCCGCGCCGGGATGGCCTGCAGACGGATGGTCTGGCCGCTCAACTCACAGTCGTCAAGGCGCCACATCGCGGTCTTCTCGCGATCGCCCGAGACGGTGATGAGGAGAGCGTTCCGCAGGGAGTGCCGTTTGACAAACCATGTCCCGGTTAGGGTAAGGTGCAGTGATCAACATAAGTCACAAAGGAAAGGGCATCAAGGCAGGAGAGGGGGGGACAAAGGGAGCCCACTCTCCCACTCAGCACATCCTGGGTAGCCTGATTCAGGATCCCCAAGAAGCAAGAACAAAACATGCAAAAACAACAAGACATGGGTAAGGCCCATTGGCTGTCAAAGCCTACCCTATTGGGGGGGTTGTCACTCTCCACTCCCGGCACTACAGGACCCCAGAAGCGGGGGTCTAGTGCCTACAGACTTACTCACCATCCTCCCCAAATATCTCAACTCAAGTCCCCTTGGGGCAGGAGATAGCCCCACCACACCACTGTACGGGGGGTGGTGGTCCTGGGTGCCTATAAGACTTAGGCCCCAGAAATTCTGTGGAAAAGGGGGTAAAGTGGTAAATCGCCCATACCACCTCAGGATCCCACATCCCAAAAGGAAACAAGGGTAGTTGGGGGTAGCCAAGACCTTCACCCTGACACACGTAGAGGGGCAGGACCCAACTCCACACGGGCTCTGAGGCATGCATACATTCCTGAGTCAGAATTGAAGTCTAAATTGAGGTGACATATGGGTTTGGTCCGATCCCATAAGGGTAGGCCATAACCCAAACTCCTCAAATATGAGGAATAGACACTGATGAGAGGCCATGGGTAAAATATTGGCCCAAATCGAGAAGATGGCCTAACTTTCCCATGGCCCAGAAGTGACCTCATGAAATTTGGAATTTTCAACAAAATTTCAGAGAAAATTCAAAACAGTGAACCTGTGTACCAGTAACCTTCCAACAAATGCTCAATACAAAGTAAAGAGCACCATTGAAACATAGGAAAAGACCCCAAGGTCCAACTCCTCATAGGTTCTTTACTGTTTACCCGCCAAGTGACTACATGACAGGGTGGTTTTCAGGGTCCATAATGTACATCTCTGGGACCATGTAAAACCACTATCCTATACACTTGGCAGACTTGGTTCCAATGGATTGGGTAGGTGATAGAACATACCAAAACAAGTTCAAATACCCAACGTAGACACATTGGGGAGGTCTAGGGTCAAAGAACAAGGAGATTTGGCCCAAAGACCCAACTGAACCAAGTGATTGAAGTGAACACACAAAATTTGAAATCTCCAAAACGTTTTAGAGATTGCAATGGTGTGGCAAACCCGAAGTGAGTTATAACCAAGTAAAAGCATGCACGTAGAGTGGAAAGCATGATCTTTCATTGGAATCAACACTTGGTTCGAACTCAACATGTACATGAAGATATGAGTTCGAAAATTCAACCCATAACTGAGTAAATTTGGGCAATGTTCTCATGACCAAATTTACTATAAGCAGAAATAGGCCAAAATGGCACATAGAAAATTGATCGTAGCGTAAAGACAAAAATGGATGACGACCTATGATGACCATATATGAATGGTAGGGACCATGGAAACCACGAATGATCGAACGTTCGACCAAAAACTCAATAGTAGTGGATCTCCATGGTCACCACAAGTGAACACATGAAAAAAACAAAATTCAAGACACAATCACTAAAATTAATGTGTGGCCCTATGTACAATGAATCACGGCCGAGCAAAGTGCATTAACAAAAGTAGACACATGCCACAACACGCACAAACAACACTCAGACTCGAACTCGACGGGAGCTTGGAGATCCAAGCTCGAAAATTAGGCCCATGACAGGCCAAAAATGAGTGATTTTTGGCATAAAGTGACTATGCCAAAATGAGCTCAAAAAAGTTTAAAACTTCGAACCAAAAGATGTCAAAAGCGTCGAAACGCAACCAAAACTCGAACATATATTGTTTGTACTCACCAAGTACGAACAAAATGAGCTCTTACTTATCTTCCGTCGCCAACATATCTTGGAGATATAGTGGCGAACTTTGAGCACATGAAAACAAAGTGCTCAAAATGTCGGAACTAAAATTGACGCCAAAAATCACCAATGGCTCAAATGGACTCGAACCAAGATGATAATGAGAGTAGAGACTCGTTGCTACGACACATGAAGAAAATTACGGAGAAACTCGACAATGACGTGACACACGGACTCGACAAAGTGGCATCATGAACACAACAATAATGCACTATTTATGCATGAAAGTGGGTCCCACCATGGAGTGTGGTGACCCACCACGACCATATCTCGACATTGCACAGGGAAGGAAAGGCAAACCAAAATATATACCAATGTTGGCTTCACCCTGGAATCATGGAAATCAACTTGAGCTTGAGACTCACCATGGGTTGTTCACCACAACCAAAACTCAATTCAATCCTAATAATTTAGTCATATCTCCAAACTGACTTGCAACTCACACAAACAAATAACATACCATTGTAAAGGAGAGTCATGCCATTCCATTGCATCTCTCCTCAAGAGAAATGGATGGAAAATCTCAATTTACGGTTAGGTTGAAGTGACTACATGAAATGCATAAGATATGCATGCCATGCCTAATCTAACAATGAGGGGTAAAAGAAAAAGGCACCGTAAGGTGCCGGCAACGATGCCTAAGCTATCCCTATACTTTAAATGGCTGGGCATCATGACGTTAGGGGGTTTTTGAAAATAGTGGCACCGGAACCTGAACTTTTAATTCCCTATCATAAACTAAGTCTTGACTATTACAACCGTGCAGTCAGAATTAATTCAGGTCAACAGGATGGACTTTCCGTAAAGGCCAGTTCATGGTCTCGCGATTTGGGTCGCCAGATCCCAACTGGCAGTTCGCCCGCGAATTGGCGCGACGCCGGTTCACCACCAGGCCGCTGCCAATATTTAACTTCTGTACCTATGCAAATTTAGGGCAAATTCGCATAGGTATCAACAGGGCAATGAATTCCCTAATGACTGATACGAAAGCGGCGGAAAAACACGCCGAGTTCCATGATATCCCTCCTGCAGGCTCAGTTCAAAAGTACAATGAAAGGAAAGGTTAAGGGGGGATGAAGGCTAATGATATCCCCTATCAAATCCCATGGTGTGGGCCTATAATAGCCTACACAAGGGGATGACGGGGGTCAGCACAAAGAGGAGTATGTGTCCCCATAACCGGGGATCAGGCCCCACAGGGGGGGCCGGGGGGCGCAGGGCATGACGGAAACCAAACACTCCCCTCCCTAGCTCAACGACACCGTTGAAGCGGAAAAAACAAAGGTGGTGACGTCGTGACCCAGAACCAGGAAAAAACAGGGATGGGATGGGTGGGTGTAAAACTTCACCTACGGCTCAAATCGTTTTACACTCCCCTCCCCAGCCCAGCAATCGTGCTGGCGAAAACTGACACGGAAAAACGATTTTAGCCGTGTGGTGTCCCTCTGCCCATCAGTGCTTCTGTTGGGCTGAAGTATCAGGTTAGCACAACAACCTACTGCAGTTCTACACATTAAAATCAAAAATAAACAACACAGAAAGTCAATCAGTTAAAACTCAAGGTATGCTGTGACAGGAGGAAATGGTTCAGGCATGCCATCATTATCCTCCGTCCAGCACCTATCCAGATTGAAGACTGAATGTTCTATCAAGACACTGGCTGCCCACTTCCATGAAGGAAGGGCCCACGTGCCAACAGTGGGTGAAAAAATAGAAACAGATGACAGTCCATTCAGTGGGCTGGGACCCATACCTTCAGTGGGCGTTAGATCCCATCAACCCCAGCAATGCAGAGAAGAACAATGTACAGATTGCTACTGATCATCCAGGATCAGTCAGGATTCAGGGTAGAGGTACTGCAGAGGCTATGCCAGCGCCTGCAGTGCCTGGATTCAGTCAGACTACTTGCAGCATACATATTTCAGTCAGAATAATCAGCATACCTTACTTCAGTTTCACTCAGGGACACCAAAAGTTCCTGTACTCATACCACAAGCAGTGCTGTTTACAGCCACAGCCTCCACAAGAGCTTACATTAGGGGGAAGCTTTGAGGTCCCCCCTTAGCCATGGCGGCTCTGTGGACTATTTCAGGAAGTTGCTGCGACCTTTTATGCACCTCAGACTGGTCCAGTGTCAACCCCCTGCAGCTGCCAATTTTCTGGCCCATACCTGGGTTCACATGGCCATTTCCCCTCGTGACCCTATCCCTGGTTACCCAGCCATGGGATTGTACAAGAACTGACCCGACTTGGTCATCAGTGGATCTTCTGGACCGGTCTGACTCCAAGACCTTACACTGCTGCAGTGCAGAACAGACTCTTCAGGGCCTCTGGGTGTTGGTGCTGCACCAGAAGGCCAGAAACGTCCTCTTAACAGCCCATGTGTTGGGGATGTCCACGGCCCCAGTGGCTGCAACCTACGCACTGTACTGGGGTCTGGACTCCACTCCGACACTAAATGTGCTGCCTAAGTACACGTATATGGTGGGTGCTCCGCATATGGGGGCCTGCACTTGACTGCACTACCCAACGGGTCCCGCTGTTTGCAGTCCAACAACCTGTTTCTTCTTTGATTGGCCCTTTTAGTTGTGTTTGGGTGTTGGCGACCCCAAACAAGGGGACTGCTGCAGTTTGGGAGCCAATTTCAGGCACACATAGGCTGGACACTACCCTGTGTTGCTGCCAGTCTGGGGCCTATCTGCCCAAGTTGGTGACCTGGGCGTGTCAGCTCCATACGGACAGCAATTATGACTGTATATGTATCAGTGGGAGATGGGTTGAGTGCCCATCTCCTGTGGTAGAGGAAGAGAGATTAGTGTAGGCGTATGGACCCAGGATATGGAGGTCGTACCGCCTCAAGTCCAGACCTGATGGTCTGATGGACTACTTTGGCTTAACAGCTCCCCTTGGATCCTGAAATACATCCTGCTGAATGTATTTACTCTGGGTATACCAACCTCTGCCTGCAGGACAGGGGGGTACAAAAGATTGTGACATACATATGCACATATAAGGGAAAAGAGAAGACCTACACGTTGCCCAGAGCCCCAGAGACTTGCAACTGGGCGGTCTGGTTCCCAGATCCCCAGAGACTTGCAACTGGGCGGTCTGGTTTGGTACTGTGGGTAGGCAGCGCCCACAGTGAGATGTCAGGACACTTCAGATCACAGTCAACACATCACTACTACACCCGAAAGCAAGACACACTTGGCTCAGGCAGGCAGGCAGGAATCAGCCGTCCACATACGGCCTACACTTGGGGGCGCTGTAGGAATACTACCCCAGACCCGGGACTCCCCTAAGGTTGACTTGGGGTTCCAACTGAGTGCAGGTCCTCCAGACCCTCGCAGGGTAACCACAAGGCTGTGGTGGCACTCTTTGACGATGCGTGAGTGCATCCATAAGGTAGATTGTCCGTCTACCCGGGAAGAATAGACCTTGCTGGATCTGGTGGGCCCCCACTGGAGGACATTGTTCACCCCCTGCTGCCAAGCACACTCCTCACACGCACTCCACTCACCAACTCACACATTGCGCGGTGTTCCAGCGGGCTGATGGGGTGTTTCGCCGTGGTCTCCTAAGAGGCCACGGTTGGGGCTAAGCTGGACGGCAGGACATCGTCCTGCGGGTCCCTAAGGTCCATGACACTGACGTTCATGGCACCACGCTCATGCCCTCATCACCCGAGCAGGACTCGAAATCCTGCTCAGGGGCAGCCAATCCTGGCACAGGCCGCGATCATCTTGGTCAAGTCCCCAGAGACTTGCAACTGGGCGGCAGGACCTTGATTGGACGGCTCTGGCTGGCTAGGAAAGGGGAAAGGAAAAAAGAAGGAGGGGATGTCGTCGACCATCACCTCCTTGGTCCGGTCACAGTCCGTCACAGCTGCCAGGACCCGTACGCTGCAGCGACAGGGCTCACCGGTCGTTGGCACTTCAGGCTTTTCTGGCTGTGCAGACTGGGGTGCCTTCACCTGACAGCACAATCCAGCCAAGAGAGACGTCATAATGCATAGGGCGTCCACGAGCTGTGGGTCGCCCTTTGCTGGCATCGAAGCAGGGGGAGTATCTTATTCAATCCACCCTCTGGAACTCTGTCAAATCCCAGCCTGGGTGGCTATACTCCCGGACGGGGCGAGCAGGACTGATATGCTTTTAGCATAGCCCCATTCATCGGATGGGGACTCTGGGTTACTGCTCTCAGGGGTAGTCCCAGTCAGTCTTTGGACCTCATTCATTCCTTCGCTCAAGCCCTGTTCAGGTGTGAATCCTGCTGGAGTCAATGGCAGCAAACTGCTCAGCATTTCTGGACAAATGGGAGTGGCATCAGGACCACTTTCACAGTGGGTCCCTGCCGGTGGTTGCGAAACCTGTAGGGGTCTCTCCATTCTGTCCTTACCTGCTGATTGTGTGTTCACAGGTGTGTATGTGGGATTGACGTCCAACCGTCGGGGTAGCCACCAGCTTTCGCTGGGCATCCCTGACTCAGACCCAAGAAAGAGGAAAAAGGATAGGTCTTGAGTGGGTTGGCATGTCATGACATCCTGAAAGCCAGGGATCTCGCCAGAGCACCCCTTACCTTCTCATCCATGCCATCTCATGCCCAATCAGTAGGTCCATGGCACTCAGTCCATGGCACCCTGGGCATATTGTACCCAATCAGCAGGGCTAAGGCATAGGGTCCATGATCCCAGACCCCAGATCCAGCCATACCTCAGGGTAACGTCCCTCCGGTGTCCCAACACCGCCTCCCTTATGGAGGGCTGGCACCCCGAAGGGTCCAACCCCCTGGCGCCGCCTTCATGCGGGGTATATCCCGCTGTACCCACCTGTATTCCTCCGGCGCGACTCGTAGGTCGCTGCCTGGGTACTGTCCTTGCGGGGGGTCCAAAATTGGCATAAAAAAAACCTGAAAAACTGGTCCCCTCGCTGGGCGCGCCATGCTCTGCCTGCCTCAGGGTCTGTCACCCACTGTCCTTCAGGATATTGGTGGGGCTGCCCTGGTCAAGGCTTTCCCCCTCCATTTGTGGTCACTCCCCTCCCCAACGGTTTCTAGCGCTTCGCGCTACTCCCACCCCGCCTTGGCACTGTGCCCTGCAGTGGTGCTCCTGGTTTACCTGGTCCCTTCGTGTCCGGTTGCCCCACTTGCGCAGATATGCGCTCCGGTCGCCCTTAGCCCACTACTCCCATCATCGACCACATCCTGTGCAGCCTCCGGGCTGGGAAGTGCCATGTGGATACCCACACAGCACCCGGCTCAGTGTGACAGTAATGTCCCACAGGTGATAGGACGTGGGGCTCCCTTCCACTCTGTGACCTGGCACTCCCATGGCACCATAGCTGGCCCATGCACTGGGGGGGGGGGGGTCCCCACAGGGGTAGGGCGTCCTGGCCTACCCCCCACAACTGCAGGTCCATGGCACTCAGTCCATGGCACCAATGAGGCATTGAAAAATGAGGTACAGGTCCCATACCAACCTGGGTGTTCGCCTGCGGCACTTAACCTTCAAGGGGGGGCAGGTTCTGATACTGAAACTGGTGACCTATCTTGACGACGAACTGCCCCGGTCGCGGTCCACCCCTAAAGGGCATTTCTATCCACCCACGGACTGAGAAAGGAAGTGGATGAAACTGGACACAGGCCGATTGCAACGGCTCAGGCCCCACATCAGCACAGCTGCAGATTTTCTGGGGCTCTGGCCATCATAGGCTGACATACCCCTATAGACACTCAGAATCGGCCATTGCACTGATTCCTATGTACAACAGTGGCATAGACCGGTTGCGACGGCTCGAGCCCAACATGGATCAATCCTGCTGACAAACACAAAAAGTAACACCCTGCAGGTCTGCTGGTTTCTGCTCCCGTCTGGTGGATCCCCGTTACCCACAGGGACCCCTATAAACATCCAGACTGGGCTGAAAACCAGAAACCAGATCTGCTTATAACTTAATGCTCGTCTTGGCAGGGTAGTGCCACTCCCCGTAGGTCATCCGGTTGCACCTGAGTACAACCGCAGGCACGTCCCCCGCATGGCGGATCCCAAGGGCTTCAGATCAGGTCGTAGCACTCGGGAGCGATGAATCCCCATAATTGTTGGAGGCGATTGAGCGAGCGTGGTGGCGCGGGCTCTGGAGCCTCCACAGGGCTGGGGTTGATCGCCAGCATGTCCTGCATGGTCTTGGGGACCTCCTCAGGGCAGGGGCAAGTTGCCACAGTGCCCTGCTCGTTCGTGGTCGCCTCCTCGGCCTGCGCATCCCCTGAGGGGGCGCATGGGGCATCCTTCTCGGCCTCCTTGACCCCTGAGCGGACATCCCTGAGTTCCAAGGGGTCCTCCATGGGGCTCTGCGGTTCGGCCGCGGTGGTCAACTCAATTGGCTCCTCTGGGGGGGCTGAATGGGGTTGATTCGGCCCCATCTCAGCCCCGGCGGCGCACGGGGGGTCATTCAGGACCTCGGGGGCGTCGCTCAGGACTGTGGAGTCATCGGGGGCCGGCGACGGGGCCCTTGGGGCTGGTTCGGGCCCTTCACGTTGCCGTCGGCTCTTCACTTGTCGGCCTGCTCGACATCCTCTTCGGCGACGTCGGCGTGGTGTGCTCGTCCCCGTTGTTGGTGTCCGCGGTTCCCATGATCTCTTTGATGAACTCAAAGGCGCCGGCCATTGTTGAGTTGGCGGCGACCATTGGGGCTGCCCTTCAACTGATGGGCGCCTCCAGGGCTGCGTGGGGGCGGCCACTGAGATAGGGGCCTCCCCTTGGGGGGATTGAGGCGCCTGGCTCAGGGGGTGGTCCTGAGCTGGGGCTGCCGGGTTCGGTGGACTAGAGGAGGTCGATAGGGGGGCGCTGACGGCCTCCTCCATCACTGACATCCTCTTCTCCATGGACTCCAAGCGCTCCTCGATGGCCAGGGCTGGCCTGCATACCCGCAGGGCAGGACCCAAGTCAATGACGAAGTCCTCCAAGATAGGGAGGCGCGCCATGCCGCATTGGATGGTGAGGCGCTCTCTCCCGGACTCTTCCAACTCCATGAGGGCCTTGGTGAGGGCATCCATGGTCTCTTTGAAGTCCATCTCCGAGGGATTGACACTTTCCGAGGATAAGGGGCTTGATTTGCGCCTTACCGATGGCGCTCGGGATGTGGGGCTGGTCGATGCTTCGATTTGCTGTTCCGGGGCTACCATCCCCGGGTCGACCTTCTCCAAGCCCATGCGGCCTCCTCCCTTGCACGCGTAGCACAAGCAGAAGACCACTCACATCCACATGAACTCAGTGAGCATCCATCGGGATTGCGAAATCGAAGCAATCCCTTTGAGGTCTAAACAACAAAGGAAAGAAAGCATGTACAAATGGTCATAGGAACATGTAAATCCTCCAAACCATGTCCCGGTTAGGGTAAGGTGCAGTGATCAACATAAGTCACAAAGGAAAGGGCATCAAGGCAGGAGAGGGGGGGACAAAGGGAGCCCACTCTCCCAATCAGCACATCCTGGGTAGCCTGATTCAGGATCCCCAAGAAGCAAGAACAAAACATGCAAAAACAACAAGACATGGGTAAGGCCCATTGGCTGTCAAAGCCTACCCTTTTGGGGGGGTTGTCACTCTCCACTCCCGGCACCACAGGACCCCAGAAGCGAGGGTCTAGTGCCTACAGACTCACTCACCATCCTCCCCAAATATCTCAACTCAAGTCCCCTTGGGGCAGGAGATAGCCCCACCACACCACTGTAGGGGGGGTGGTGGTCCTGGGTGCCTATAAGACTTAGGCCCCAGAAATTCTGTGGAAAAGGGGGTAAAGTGGTAAATCGCCCATACCACCTCAGGATCCCACATCCCAAAAGGAAACAAGGGTAGTTGGGGGTAGCCAAGACCTTCACCCTGACACACGTAGAGGGGCAGGACCCAACTCCACACGGGCTCTGAGGCATGCATACATTCCTGAGTCAGACTTGAAGTCCAAATTGAGGTGACATATGGGTTTGGTCCGATCCCATAAGGGTAGGCCATAACCCAAACTCCTCAAATATGAGGAATAGACACTGATGAGAGGCCATGGGTAAAATATTGGCCCAAATCGAGAAGATGGCCTAACTTTCCCATGGCCCAGAAGTGACCTCATGAAATTTGGAATTTTCAACAAAATTCCAGAGAAAATTCAAAACAGTGAACCTGTGTACCAGTAACCTTCCAACAAATGCTCAATACAAAGTAGAGAGCACCATTGAAACATAGGAAAAGACCCCAAGGTCCAACTCCTCATAGGTTCTTTACTGTTTACCCGCCAAGTGACTACATGACAGGGTGGTTTTCAGGGCCCATAATGTACATTTCTGGGACCATGTAAAACCACTATCCTATACACTTGGCAGACTTGGTTCCAATGGATTGGGTAGGTGATAGAGCATACCAAAACAAGTTCAAATACCCAACGTAGACACATTGGGGAGGTCTAGGGTCAAAGAACAAGGAGATTTGGCCCAAAGACCCAACTGAACCAAGTGAATGAAGTGAACACACAAAATTTGAAATCTCCAAAACGTTTTAGAGATTGCAATGGTGTGGCAAACCCAAAGTGAGTTATAACCAAGTAAAAGCATGCACGTAGAGTGGAAAGCATGTTCTTTCATTGGAATCAACACTTGGTTCGAACTGAACATGTACATGAAGATATGAGTTCGAAAAGTCAACCCATAACTGAGTAAATTTGGGCAATGTTCTCATGACCAAATTTACTATAAGCAGAAATAGGCCAAAATGGCACATAGAAAATTGATCGTAGCGTAAAGACAAAAATCGATGACGACCTATGATGACCATATATGAATGGTAGGGACTATGAAGACCACGAATGATCGAACGTTCGACCGAAAACTCAAAAGTAGTGGATCTCCATGGTCACCACAAGTGAACACATGAAAAAACAAAATTCAAGACACAATCACTAAAATTGATGTGTGGCCCTATGTACAATGAATCACGGCCGAGCAAAGTGCATTAACAAAAGTAGACACATGCCACAACACGCACAAACAATACTTAGACTCGAACTCGACGGGAGCTTGGAGATCCAAGCTCGAAAAGTAGGCCCATGACAGGCCAAAAATGAGTGATTTTTGGCATAAAATGACTATGCCAAAATGAGCTCAAAAAAGTTTAAAACTTCGAACCAAAAGATGTCGAAAGCGTCGAAACGCAACCAAAACTCCAACATATATTGTTTGTACTCACCAAGTACCAACAAAATGAGCTCTTACTTATCTTCCGTCGCCACTATATCTTGGAGATATAGTGGCGAACTTTGAGCACATGAAAACAAAGTGCTCAAAATATCAGAACTAAAATTGACGCCAAAAATCACCAATGGCTCAAATGGACTCGAACCAAGATGATAATGAGAGTAGAGACTCGTTGCTACGACACCAAAAGGGAATTACGGAGAAACTCGACAATGACGTGACACACGGACTCGACAAGGTGGCATCATGAACACAACAAAAATGCACTATTTATGCATGAAAGTGGGTCCCACCATGGAGTGTGGTGACCCACCACGACCATATCTCGACATTGCACAGGGAAGGAAAGGCAAACCAAAATATATACCAATGTTGGCTTCACCCTGGAATCATCGAAATCAACTTGAGCTTGAGACTCACCATGGGTTGTTCACCACAACCAAAACTCAATTCAATCCTAATAATTTAGTCATATCTCCAAACTGACTTGCAACTCACACAAACAAATAACATACCATTGTAGAGGAGAGTCATGCCATTCCATTGCATCTCTCCTCAAGAGAAATGGATGGAAAATCTCAATTTACGGTTAGGTTGAAGTGACTACATGAAATGCATAAGATATGCATGCCATGCCCAATCTAACAATGGGGGGTAAAAGAAAAAGGCACCGTAAGGTGCCGGCAACGATGCCTAAGCTATCCCTATACTTTAAATGGCTGGGCATCATGACGTTAGGGGGTTTTTGAAAATAGTGGCACCGGAACCTGAACTTTTAATTCCCTATCATAAACTAAGTCTTGACTATTACAACCGTGCAGTCAGAATTAATTCAGGTCAACAGGATGGACTTTCCGTAAAGGCCAGTTCATGGTCTCGCGATTTGGGTCGCCAGATCCCAACTGGCAGTTCGCCCGCGAATTGGCGCGACGCCGGTTCACCACCAGGCCGCTGCCAATATTTAACTTCTGTACCTATGCGAATTTAAGGCAAATTCGCATAGGTATCAACAGGGCAATGAATTCCCTAATGACTGATACGAAAGCGGCGGAAAAACACGCCGAGTTCCATGATATCCCTCCTGCAGGCTCAAGTCAAAAGTACAATGAAAGGAAAGGTTAAGGGGGGATGAAGGCTAATGATATCCCCTATCAAATCCCATGGTGTGGGCCTATAATAGCCTACACAAGGGGATGACGGGGGTCAGCACAAAGAGGAGTATGTGTCCCCATAACCGGGGATCAGGCCCCACAGGGGGGGCCGGGGGGCGCAGGGCATGACGGAAACCAAACACCAAGCCACCACGTTCGTATGATACTCTTTGGGGAGCATCATCTTGACCGTGTGGTTGGACTTGGCCCGCTTGGATTCCTCCTTGGTGACCCTCCTGATCCATGCCTCCGGCAGCATGGAGAGCAGGCGAGCCTGCTCTTCACCCTCGTTCCAATCCTCCACGTTGCGGCGGTAGAGGGTGTATTTCCCTCGGAAGTCCCGCCAATCCCGCAGGCGGATCTCCCGTCCATCATGCTCAAGCTTGATGGACTTCCACCGCTTGGCAGCCACCTGCGGAGCGTCCATCAGCTCCTGCTCGTTGAGCCACTTCTTGGCTTCCTTGAGGGTCTTGATTCTCCCCTCCTTGGTCGCCGAGAAGCATAACTCTCCGAGCACTTCCGGCAGGCGGTACCTGAACCGTGTGAAGACATACTGCTCCGCATCAGCGGGATGCATGTCCTCAGTAACGGTTACCCCCCAATCGTCCAGCTTCTCCAAGAAGCGGTCGAGGTTGAGGGGGTTGCCGTCGTACATGGGGGGCTTGATGTCCTTCAAGTCTTCCCACACGGCGGCATCCGCGGCCTTAGAGACCATGAACGCCGGCCGCGAGGTCGACCGAGGTTCCCATCGGCCTCTCCCACGGACTCCCACGGCCGCCACGTCCATCTCCTCCATGGAATCCCTGTGGCTACGCCGCGGTTCCTCCATGTACGCTGAACCCAGATGTTCACGCCGTACTCCTTCCATGTATGCCTCCTCATCACGGCGCCGGCGGCTGCGTTCAGCGACCTCCCGTCGTACACCACGCGGCGGGCTGATGTCGAACTCCTCCAGGTCCAGGTCCAAGTCCTCACCTTCGCCGACATCCCACTCCACGTCTCCTCTGGGGACCTCATCCCTGAGTCCACCATAACGTCCACCAGCCATTGGGATTGGCTCCGGGGCTGGTGCGGGGCGCCGGGGGCGTACCGGTGTCCGCGGTGGAGCACGGCGGTTGCGGTACTCCGCGCTGAGCCACTCATCACGCCAATCCTTACTGCCACTGCCGGGCGGCACACGCTCGTTGCGGCGGCCCGCGTTGTGGTGAGAGGGGGCGGTGAGAGAGGGGGCACTGGCGCTGGGGCGACTCCTGGGGGCTCCGCCGGGGGCGTGGGGTCTGCCTGGACCTGGTCCGGGTCCCCAGCCGTCGTCCGACGAGCCAGACTCCAGGGCCGGGTGGTCGCTGCCGACGCTCCCACGGGCTTCCAGCGCGTCCAGCCTCTGCTGCAGGCCGCTGATAACCGTATTCAGCGACCTGGTCTCGGCCCTGGCGATGTCCAGCTCTTTCTGCGCGCGCGCGGGGACCCTGGCGATGCGTTTCATCTCGCCCTTGCCCGTGTCTACCTCGCACTCGAGGAAATGGATCCTCCTGCGGAGGTAGACAATCCACCGCCAGGTGGTATCCGGGTCGCCGTTCCCTGGTGGGTCCTCGGGGTCCCCAGGGGGTCCTCCAGGAGGGCCTCCGCCGGGTCCGCCCGGTCCAGGGGGTCCTCCCCCGCCCGGTGGTCCGCCTCTAGGGGGTTCACTTGGTGGGCGTCCTCCAGGGGGTCCTGATGGTCCTCCTCCAGGGGGTCCCGATGGGCCTCCGATGGGTCGCCTCGGTGGGTCCGAGGATGGGCGCTTCTTCGTGATACCGAAGTCCACGTCGTCATCCTCGTCCATGTCGCCCCACCTGGGCGTCTCGGTCTCGGAAGACTCCGAGCTCCGGTAGGGACGAGGGAGATCCTCATCCTCACCTTCCGGCTCCATGGGGACGTCTCCGCCTCCTCCGCCCGTCCAAGCCACCACTTGGCGATGTCGGCGGCCTCGTTCATCCCCTGTCGCTGGACCGTCGCTGGCGGTGAAGAAGGGGGCACTGTCGTGGGGCTGTCCGCCCGCTGGCCTCCGTGGCCTCTCGGGGGTCTTCCCCTTACCCTTCCTCCGTCGGTGGGCGGTGGGGCCACTGCTCCCACTGCTGCCCGTGTCGGCCTCGTCCAGCGCCATCTTGGAGGAGGCGTCCCCTTCGAAAAGCTTTCGAAGGGTCTCCACTCGTGATCCTCCCGGAGGAGTCTCGCGGCGGAGTTTGGCCTCTGCCTCCTCCATTGCGGCGGCTGTGGCTGCGGCAGCTCGCGCTTCGGCTTCCTCCCAGGCACGAGCCGCTTCGGCTTCCCGGGCCCGCTGCAGCCGAGCCTTCTCCGCTTCCAACGTCGCCAGCTCCGCCTCCATCTTGGCCTTCTCCTCAGCGACCTTCCGTCGCGCGACCTCGATGGCGTCCTTCTTGGCGGCGTCCGCATGGGCTTTAGCCGTCGCTTCAGCGTGGGCCCTTTCCTCCGCCTCCCTCTTTGCCCTCTCTTGGGCAAGCGCCTCTTCCAGCGCCTTCACCTCGGCCTCCTTGCAGGCAATGGCCTCCTGCGTCTGGCGGGCTTCCTCGTCGGTTGCCCTGATCCGGGCAGCCACTGCCTCATGGGCGGCCGCAGCCGTGAGACCGGCCGTGATGGCTGCCACTTTCGAGGCGTGGTAGCCCATGCCTCTGCCCCACTCGGTGGCCTCCTCATTGGCCATGCCGACGGCGCCCTCCACGGCAGCGTTCTGCTGCGTGGCCCGTTGCCGGGCAACCCGAAGGTTGCAGGGCACCCCACAGGCGCGCTCACAGGCGCGCGCCACGTCCCTTTGGGCGGGAGCGGCGCTGCTGCTGGAGCTGGCCTGGTCGGCTGGCATCCTCCCGCGGTGGGCCGACTCCACGTCGCTGCTGGGGCCTGCTGGGGCCTGCTGGGACCTCAAGAGCAGCGGACGGGGCTTGGCCTTGGTCTGCTTGGCGACTTGGATGTAGTCGCCAAGGGTGGTGGAGCCGGGGTGGTGACCGCCATTGGCCCGTTGGGGACTGGGGGCTGGGGTTCCGCACTTGGCGCCTTGGGCGGCTTCGGCGGCCAGGGACTCCTGGTACTCCCGCCACTTCCGGTCCCGCTTCCTGTCCCGGGCGGACCGCTTCTCCTTCCCCGGAGATGCGCTGCTGCTGCTGCCCTGCAGCCTGCGCTCGCTCCCCGGTTCCGGGAAGTTTTTCCCGATCATGTCCCACATGGAGACATTGATCGTGGCGCGCGACGGGTACGCGTTGGAGTCCTCGTCCTCCTCAATCCCGTCGGGGCGCAGCCCTTCGCCGGGCCTGTCCGGCTGGGTCCAGGTCCTCCAGCGCCTCTGCTGGAAGCGGAAGGCAAACCCTTCCGCCCGCAGCCAGTCCTCCACGGCCTGCAGGCGGTCGGGGGCCATGTCCGTGCGGAGCTCGAAGCTCCTGGGCATGCCGCCTTCGCACTGGGGGTGGCTGTGGCGGCAGTGTTGGTCCCAAACCAACCCACGCAGCAGGTGTGCCGCATGGGGGTGGGGCCGCGGCCACGTCCTGCCCGCTTCTTGCCAGTCTACCATGGCAGCGGGGGGCGTACTTGGTCTTGAGGTCCTTGGTGTGCACTCGTTCCACTCAACGAACTGGTGGTGGTTGTTAAGGCGGGTGCTGCAGCACTGGGCTGGGAGTGCGGCTGGTGCTGGTCAGCCGGTGGTTGTGGAGGTGGTTGACGCGGCCTTGCTGGTCGGCCGATGGGACTCGCTGATGCAGGAGTCCTGGTCGGTCCACTTCCTTCACGGTCGCGGCGCGGTCAGGGCGATGCTCTGGACGGCGCTGCTGGCTCCGTGACGAACTCGGCGCTGTCGCTGGGTGGCGCTGCGAGCCGCTGCGCTGCGCTGCGAGCCGCTGCGCTGCGCCGCGAGCTGTGAGCTGCGCGTCGCTGCTCGGGGTTGGTGGCCCGAGTGGCACGCGAGGGCTGGGTAACCCCGCGGCGCTGAAACGCTTTTGACGCGTTCCCGTGGGGGGCCGGCCACGGGACGCTGCGGTGACACGCACAGGTGAGCAGGCAGGCAAAGCACTACGCTCACAAGGGCATCAATACGCTCGTGTCATGTGACAAAGCGTTTCAGGATCCTTGCCACTCTGCAACAAGGGAACGAAAGTATGTACAGCAACACATCAGGATATGTACACATGGGGTTAAGACTGGACTGGGGTAAGGGCATCACAGGACAATAGACACTCAGTTTTAACTTGTATCCCAATCCCAGGTCCGACCCTCTCAGTGGCTGGTGGGGGCGGGGCCTCAAACACAACCCATGCCCTGCTCAGTCCGGACCCTGAAACCCTGCCAATAGGGGAGGTGTCCCGCCCAGCCACAGGCGAGTTCCTGGGAACCCAGGGGATCCAAGGCCAATCGACAGTGGCTCCCTATGCTCCCTTACGGCAGGTCCCAACTCCCCTCTGAGCGAGAGATATGGCCCCGCCATTATCCCTCAGGAGTTGGTAGCTGAAAATGGGCTGTTTCAGCCCAAACTGATATTAGCTCCAAAATCTCCAAAATTGACACCTCGTCCGGACCCGTCAGAGGTAGGGACGAGGCAACTGACCCTATGCCCTTCGAGTACGAACTCCCTGGAGCCCTCACCCAACTTGGTTCTCTCTGAAGTCCCGGCATGAGGGCACCACGTGTTCGTCAAGTGGGGTCATGATGCCCAAATCACCAAAATTGGCCTCATTCCCACGCATGGCTCGCCCGGCCAGGGCAAGCCCAATGGCTCACAGGGTAGGAGGCAGGACCTAGGACTTCTATCTGAGTGTACAACTTGAAGTTGGGTCCGGGCTCCCTGTGGGCTTAGAGAAGTGGGGCCGCCAATTGACCACACGGAAGGGGGAAATTGGGGTCCCAAAATGGGGTCATTTTGGCTGCTCGAAATGAGCCAAAATTTGGGGTGCCCCCAATAGTATATCTCCACGCCGGCTTGGAGATTGGATCCGCCATTCCATACGCGATCAACCGGGAGTCCAACTGAGACTCCCATGCACTTGGCCCTCAAAGATCTCCATGCCACTTGGCGTGGTGACGATCCCAATTGGGTCCACAAATGCCAAAATGGCAAAAATGCCCACACTCACTTTGGGCTAGCACCTTAACGAAGGTTGCTCCGCTTCACCCACGTGGTGTGTGAACCATGGGGACCAATATGCATAACACCCACGTCATATATGGTCCATTGGTCCATGCGTCCGGCGTGCACAGGTGGGCTGAACATAGTGCACGGCGGGCAGCAAAGGCCGAAAATTGCTCAAAATAGCCGAAGATGCGCACACTCATGGTTGGGGCAAATGAGGCACATGCCCGACTTGGACCGGAGTGTGCCATAGGATTGGAATCAAGTCACATGTGTCCAACATATCTTTTGGGCGTCGCCCAACTCCTCCGGTTTTGGGAATGGCAGGGTCGCCAAGTGAGCCCATGATTTGGGATAGTCCCAAATCGCCAACATGGCGGCCACGGTATGCCAAGTCCACGAGGAGTTTTTCGCCGGGTTCAAGATATGTTGGGCACCGATGTATGTACCCTCATAACATACTTGGGTCATGATGTCAATTGAGCGCAACAGTGAGATACACGGTCGCCACTTGACATCATGACGGGCCAAAAATGGCAAAATTGGCACAAACACACACAAAAGTGCCATGAAAGGTGCACAATTATATTATAATATCTTCGGCTTGGATCGTGCAATCAACTAATCCTTCTAAACACAATGACTAGACACCAATGACCTTTGATTCCACATATGTGCTCCGCTTGGGGCGCTTTGAAAGGTTACGAGCGCTACTTCCCAAGTGGGCACATGAGAATATGGAAAATTGCAAAATACACACCTTGCTCCCAACGCATCGCTTTGGGATCACCACACAAGCTTTCCTCCACGAAGGTTAGGCTTGCAATTGATCGTGGGGAGTATGGAGAAGGGGCTTGCACAATATGAGGTCCATTGGCGGGTTTGGCTTGGAGCGATAGACCCGCCAAATGGGCACGCAACACAACACAAGGCACATACTCCATACTGCCCAAAAAGGTAGCTCCCCCCACGATATGTCATGCCCCTCCAAGGGCATAACTTTGTGTCAATCGCTCATAGGAACTCAAGGAGAGTTCCTATGCAACACCAACACTTGCGCGCTACACTCGAAAGTTATCTTAACGCACGCAATATCATGGCCAAAGAATTATAACGCAAACTCTACCCTCTTGACCATGATCCATTACACTGGCGCGCACGTGTGGAAACGCAAGGCATATAATGCTTTCTAAATTACGTCGGGAGTATTGTGAATACATCCCACGTTTCCTTATTGTCATTCCTCGCAAGCGGCACGAGATATGACCCTCACAAGTGGCCTCACGAATCAACTTTGTTTTGCCCATATCTCTAAGACAAATGGAGGGCAAGATAAAAGGAAAGTTGATTCGTGCATAGGGAAGCACGTAGGTCCACTCGAAAGAGGTCGAATCAAGTGCGGGGATGTCGAAGTCGAAAATCCGATTTAGACATCCTGAAAAATTCGGATTAAGGTTGCGAGTGTAAGATGTGAAAATTGCGGATGCATCAATGCAATTCCTGAAGACTTTAGAGTCTTCATCACGATTTGCGCTAAAATATCTGTATATAACAGTTAAACTGGCGGTTACGGTAAAGTCGCGATCCAACCGCCAGCAGTCAAAACAGTGAATATCAGAACGGAAGCGTAAAAATTGACGGAAACAATATGAAAATAAAACCCTGTTGATTCCTGATATTCTGATATATAAATCTCCGCTGGCGGTGCATCGGTTGCCGATGCGGGGCTTTACGTCACGGAACACGCTCCCGCCGGGCTCGCACCGGGCGTCAACGGGCGCCTTCCGTACATGGGGTTAGTGGACCGGAGACCGGTCTTCCCTTCCGTACATGGGGTTAGTGGACCGGAGACCGGTTGTATGCCCTAACCTAGCCATGGGGTTCTGGGTACCGCTTCACCACGTCCCTTTGGGCGGGAGCGGCGCTGCTGCTGGAGCTGGCCTGGTCGGCCGGCATCCTCCCGCGGTGGCCGACTCCACGTCGCTGCTGGGGCCTGCTGGGGCCTGCTGGGGCCTCAGCAGCAGCGGACGGGGCTTGGCCTTGGTCTGCTTGGCGACTTGGATGTAGTCGCCAAGGGTGGTGGAGCCGGGGTGATGACCACCATTGGCCCGTTGGGGACTGGGGGCTGGGGTTCCGCCCTTGGTGCCTTGGGCCGCTTCGGCGGCCAGGGACTCCTGGTACTCCCGCCACTTCCGGTCCCGCTTCCTGTCCCGGGCGGACTGCTTCTCCTTCCCCGGAGATGCGCTGCTGCTGCTGCCCTGCAGCCTGCGCTCGCTCCCCGGTTCCGGGAAGTTCTTCTCGATCATGTCCCACACGGAGACATTGATCGTGGCGCGCGACGGGTACGCGTTGGAGTCCTCGTCCTCCTCAATCCTGTCGGGGCGCAGCTCTTCGCCGGGCCTGTCCGGCCGGGTCCAGGTCCTCCAGCGCCTCTGCTGGAAGCAGAAGGCAAACCCTTCCGCCCGCAGCCAGTCCCCCACGGCCTGCAGGCGGTCGGGGGCCATGTCCGTGCGGAGCTCGAAGCTCCTGGGCATGCCGCCTTCGCACTGGGGGTGGCTGTGGCGGTAGTGCTGGTCATAAACCAACCCACGCAGTAGGTGCGATGCATGGGGGTGGGGCCGCGGCCATGTCCTACCCGTTTCTTGCCAGTTTACCATGGCAGCGGGGGCGTAGTTTGTCTTGAGGTCCTTGGTGTGCACTCGTTCCGCTCAACGAACTGGTCCTGGTGGTGTTTGTTGAGGCCGGTGCTGCAGCACTGGGCTGGGAGTGCGGCTGGTGGTGGTCAGCCGGTGGTTGTGGAGGTGGTTGACGCGGCCTTGCTGGTCGGCCGATGGGACTCGCTGATGCAGGAGTCCCGGTCTGTGCACCTCCTTCACGGTCGCGGCGCGGTCAGGGCGATGCTCTGGACGGCGCTGCGGGCTCCGTGACGAACTCGGCGCTGTCGCTGGGCGGCGCTGCGAGCCGCTGCGCTGCGCTGCGAGTTGCTGCGCTGCGCTGCGAGCTGCGAGCTGCGAGCTGCTGCGCCGCGCTGCTCGGGGTTGGTGGCCCCGAGTGGCACGCGAGGGCTGGGTAACCCCGCGGCGCTGAAACGCTTTTGACGCGTTCCCGTGGGGGGCCGGCCACTGAACGCTGCGGTGACACGCACAGGTGAGCAGGCAGGCAAAGCACTACGCTCACAAGGGCATCAATACGCTCGTGTCATGTGACAAAGCGTTTCAGGATCCTTGCCACTCTGCAACAAGGGAACGAAAGTATGTACAGCAACACATCAGGATATGTACACATGGGGTTAGGACTGGACTGGGGTAAGGGCATTACAGGAAGATAGACACTTAGTCCCAACTCATATCCCAATCCCAGGTCCGACCCTCTCAGTGGCTGGTGGGGGCGGGGGCTCAAACACAACCCATGCCCTGCTCAGTCCGGACCCTGAAACCCTGCCAATAGGGGAGGTGTCCCGCCCAGCCACAGGCGAGTTCCTGTGAACCAAGAGGCTCCAAGGCTAATTGACAGTGGCTCCCTATGTTCCCCTAACGGCAGGTCCCAACTCCGTTCTGAGCCAGAGATATGGCTCCGCCATTATCCCCTAGGAGTTGGTAGCTGAAAATGGGCTGTTTCAGCCCAAACTGATATCAGCTCCAAAATCTCCAGAATTGACCCCTGGTCCGGACCCGCCAGAGGTAGGGACGAGGCAACTGACCCTATGCCCTTCGAGTACGAACCCCCGGGAGCCCTCACCCAACTTGGTTCTCTCTGAAGTCTCGGCATCGAGGCAACACGGGTTCGTCAAGTGGGGTCATGATGCCCAAATCACCAAAATTGGCCTCATTCCCACGCATGGCTCGCCCGGCCAGGGCAAGCCCAATGGCTCACAGGGTAGGAGGCAGGATCTAGGACTTCTATCTGAGTGTACAACTTGAAGTTGGGTCGGGGCTCCCTGTGGGCATAGAGAAATGGGGCCGCCAATTGACCACACGGAAGGGGGAAATTGGGGTCCCAAAATGGGGTCATTTTGGCTGCCTGAAATGAGCCAAAATTCGGGGTGCTCCCAATAGTATATCTCCACGCCGGCTTGGAGATTGGATCCGCCATTCCATACGCGATCAACCGGGAGTCCAACTGAGACTCCCATGCCCTTGGCCCTCAAAGATCTTCATGCCACTTGGCGTGGTGACGATCCCAATTGGGTCCACAAATGCCAAAATGGCAAAATTGCCCACACTCACTTTGGGCTAGCACCTTAACGAAGGTTGCTCCGCTTCGCCCGCGTGGTGTGTGAACCATGGGGACCAATATACACAACACCCATGTCATATATGGTCCATTGGTCCATGCGTCCGGCGTGTACGGGTGGGCTCAACATGGTGCACGGCGGGCAGCAAAAGTGGAAAATTGCTCAAAATAGCCGAAGATGCGCACACTCATGGTTGGGGCAAATGAGGCACATGCCCGACTTGGACTGGAGTGTGCCATAGGATTGGTATCAAGTCATATGTGTCCAACATATCTTTTGGGCGTCGCCCAACTCCTCCGGTTTTGGGAATGGCAGGGTCGCCAAGTGAGCCCATGATTTGGGATGGTCCCAAATCGCCAACATGGCGGCCACGGTATGCCAAGTCCACGAGGAGTTATTCGCCGGGTCCAAGATATGTTGGGCACCGAAGTATGTACCCTCATAACATACTTGGGTCATGATGTCAATGGGGCGCAACGTTGAGATACACGGTCGCCACTTGACACCATGACGGGCCAAAAACGACAAAATTGGTACAAAGACACACAAGAGTGCCTTGAAAGGTACACAATTATATTATAATATCTTCGGATTGGATCGTGCAATCAACTAATCCTTCTAAACACAATGACTTGACACCAATGACCTTCGATTCCACATATGTGCTCCGCTTGGGGCGCCTTGGAAGGTTACGAGCGCTACTTCCCAAGTGGGCACATGAAAATATGGAAAATTGCAAAACACACACCTTGCTCCCAACGCATCGCTTACGGATCACCACACAAGCTTTTCTCCACGAAGGTTAGGCTTGCAATTGCTCGTAGGGAGTATGGAGAAGGGGCTTGCACAATATGAGGTCCATTGGCGGGTTTGGCTTGGAGCGATGGACCCACCAAATGGGCACGCAACGCAACACAAGGCACATACCCCATAATGCCCCAAAAGGTAGCTCCCCCCACGATATGTCATGCCCCTCCGAGGGCATAATTTTGTGTCAATCGCTCATAGGAACTCAAAGAGAGTTCCTATGCAACACCAACACGGCGCGCTACACTCCAAAGTTATCTTAACGCACGCAATATCATGGCCAAAGAGTTATAACGCAAACTCTACCCTCTTGACCATGATCCATTACGCCAGCGCGCACGTGTGGAATTGCAAGGCGTATAATGCTTCCTAAATTACGTCGGGAGTATTGTGAATACATCCCACGTTTCCTTATTGTCATTCCTCGCAAGCGGCACGAGATATGACCCTCACAAGTGGCCTCACGAATCAACTTTGTTTTGCCCATATCTTTAAGACAAATGGAGGGCAAGATAAAAGGAAAGTTGATTCGTGCATAGGGAAGCACGTAGGTCCACTCGAAAGAGGTCAAATCAAGTGCGGGGATGTCGAAGTCGAAAATCTGATTTCGACATCCTGAAAAATTCGGATTAAGGTTGCGAGTGTAAGATGTGAAAATTGCGGATGCATCAATGCAATTCCTGAAGACTTTAGAGTCTACATCACGATTTGCGCTAAAATATCTGTATATAACAGTTAAACAGGCGGTTACGCTAAAGTCGCGAGCTAACCGCCACCTGTCAAAACAGTGAATATCAGAACGGAAGCGTAAAAATTGACGGAAACAATATGAAAATAAAACCCAGTTGATTCCTGATATTCTGATATATACATCTCCGCTGGCGGTGCATCGGTTGCTGATGCGGGGCTTTATGGCACGGAACACGCTCCCGCCGGGCTCGCACCGGGCGTCAACGGGCGTCTTCCGTACATGGGGTTAGTGGACCGGAGACCGGTCTTCCCTTCCGTACATGGGGTCAGTGGACCGGAGACCGGCTGTATGCCCTACCCTAGCCATGGGGTTCTGGGTACCGCTTCAGTACGCCAGGGGGGACGACCCGGACGACCCCCACATCTGGGGCACGTGGGAACCCAAATCCCTGGACACGCTGCTCTCCATCCGCAGCGGCTACCAGGGCCTTGGTAGGGCGATGTATTGCCTCGCCAAGTGGACCCAACGGACCTGGGGGATCCCCACGGACCGATGGGTGTGGGTGGTCACGCTGCGCCCCCAGCAGAGGGAAGACCCCCCAAACCGCAGGGGACCCACCCCCCCACGCCCCACCACCCTACAACTATGCCCGTACATGGTGGCAGCCCGCCTCATGACGCTGCTGTGGCCAGGCCCCCACACCCCCACCCAAAATTACCCCCAGCTCACAGAGGAGGACGTGCCCGGCATCCAGCGATGCTTCTTCCAGACCCTCGACTACCTCCAGCAAACACACCCGCACGTCCTGGAGCAGATATGGCCACCCCCCGGGTAACCCACGTGCCCGCGCAGCCGAGACAACGCCGCCACGCCAGCACCAGCACGCACGGATCACCAGGGAAAACGCGCGCACACGCCCGGTGCCCGAACCTGCACCCTCGTTCTCGCTACCTACAGGACCCAGCATCATACGCCCGCCCCCGAGGCCCAGGACCCTCCGCCGTGTCCCACGGCCCTCTCCTCCGCCTCCGACTCCACAACCTCCAACACCACGACCACCTCATGCACCATCACCACCACGTCCTCATCCAGCACTCCACCCCCCAGGCCGCGGGGGACACCTCCCAAACGGGCCTCCGAACCCGCCCCCACCGCGAGCAGCCCCACCGCCGCCAAGGCCCACGCCCCGACGAAGCCCACACCCACGACCCAGCCGAAGCCCAAGACCGCCGCCAAACGGCCAGCCAAACCCGTCAGCACGCCACGACCGCAACCCGCAGCCAAGCCCAAACCCAAGCCCAAACCCGGCGCCACGACGGCAGCGCGAGCCCGGCCCCCCGAGGACGTCCTCTACGACATCCGGCCTCAGCCGTCCCAGGCCCGAAGGCAGCAGCGCCCAGCGCGGCGCCCCCCCACCGTCACCGACGCCACCGCCACCACCTTCATGGCGGAGCGCGCCGCGGCCGAAGCGCGACGCACCTCGTCCCGCCACCTCTCAAAGCCCGCACCCCAGGCCCACGGACCGCTCCCGACCAAGCCGGAACGACGCCAGGGTCCACCAGCAGCGTCCCCGCCCCCCTACCGGCCCTCGATGACAGCCCACATGCAACGCATGCCCCACTACCGCCGCCGCCGCGAATCCCCGCCCAACCCCGAGGCGGAGACCGTACGCGCACACCCGCGGGTCCACATCCGCGTGCACCCCCACTCCCCACGCACCCCTACGGAACAGGACTACGAGGAATCCCCCAGGCCCGCCACCGCCGCCGGTCCCCACGACCCCGTCACACCCACCCACGCCCACTCCTCCGCCCAAGACCGCAGGCCCGCCATGGAACAGTGGTGGCAGCGCTGGACCCACACGCAGCTCTGGGAGCTGCGGAAGTGGGCCCGGGGAGAGCCCTCCCTCGAGGGCCTGGTCCATCGGCCCCGCAAGGGGTCGGTGGAGAACTGCCGCCTCCGGCCGGCGGGGGGGTGGATGCCGCAGGCCGCATGAAAAGCCATGCTGGCCGATGCGCTCCACCCCCTGGGAGTCCACCCCCGCAACCTCCCCGCGCCCCAGGACCACCCGTATGTCCTCAGGCGCCTGCGGGAGACCCTCCAGGAAACGAAGCGAGACGGCATCCGCCTGTGGGACATCACCCAAAGCCCAGCCCCGCACGCACACACCCCCTCACCACCCCACAAGCGTCGGCGCACCGACACCGGCGACACCCACAGCACCCCAGGAGCCCTGCGCGCCACACAACACGACGCGCCTGACCCCCCGGCCAGCGGCGCCGCCATGTAACCCCGTTACCCAGCAAACCACCACCACGGGGCGCCACGCCAGGCCCCGCCCAGAAGTCACCAAACGAACCAGACGCCGAAGGAAGCCAACGCACACGACAACGAGCACCACTACGCCCAAAGGCGCCGAACCCAGGCCCGCTACCGTGGGATCCTCTCCATCCTCAGCACGACACACACGTCGCTGGCGTCACTCCTCCGCCGTGCCCCCTCCCACGCCACCCCCCCCCCCCCCCCTCCCGCCGCACGTCCCCACGCCGCCCAGCACCCAGCCCCACACACTGCGCCACAGCATCGCCCTAGTCCGGCTCCTCCACCATCGCCCCACTTGGCACCTCACAGTAGATCACCGTCCTGTGGTCCCGCTCCCCCCGGCACCGCTCCCGGGGCCGCACCCGGCCCACGTCGTGTTCGCCCCCACGTCGCGGGCCGCGGACATCCTCCCGCTCCTCGCCGCCACCCCTCCCGCGCATCGCATACTGCTTGCCGCCAACCCCTCGGTCCTCAGTGAGGTCCTCATCGGGCACGCCGACGCCCTGCACGTGCGCCTGCTGCTGCCCAACCTGCACGCTTCGTACGCCCCCGGCACGCCCGTCGACCCCTCCGTGTGGGACTCCCAGTGAGGCCACCGGCCACCGGCCGGCCCGCACGCACCACCCCGCACTCGCCTCGGGCGCACGACCCCGTGGACGCCGCTACCCACACGCCCGGCCCCGCGCAACCGCCTAACGGAGGCAGAACCCAAGCACAAATCAAACCCGAGCCACACCCCGAAACCGCTAACCCTTGACTCCTAACCAAGCCCGCCGAGGGAACAACGTAACCACAGCCCACACCCACAGCCCACACAGCCGCCTAACCAGCCGGCTCCAGAAGCAAAGAGACACCTCACCAAACCCACCCTGACCCAAGCCTGTGTACATCAGGACGCGCGAGCCGCACCCCTGGGGCGCGACCGCCGCCACAGCACCAACGACACACGCCAGAGGACACAACGCTATTGCACCGCCGCACCAGCTGCCCGTGCCTGTGCCTGCAGTGTACGCGCGCCCCTGTTTTTTCTCTTTTTTGTTTTTTCTTTTTTTTTTCCCCCCAAAAAAAAAAAACAAGAAAAAAAAAACAAACAAAAAAGACGAAAATTAGGGCGGGAGGAAGAGGGACACAACCACCCATGGCACACGCGCACCGCACACAGCACGCACACCGGTGAACAGGAGCCCAGTGGCCCAGGACACCGCACATGCAACACAACACACCGAGCGAGCACACCGGTGAACAGGAGCCACCTGGCCCAGGACACCGCAGACGCACCACAGCAAACCGCGCGGGCACACCGGTGAACAGGAGCCCAGCGGCCCAGGACAGTGCACACACGTAGGGCGGCCGAGGGACAGAAAAGAACCAATACCCCATGGGTCAGACGCACTGGGGCGACCCAGCCGACCCACCGGGCCAGTGGCAGGAGCGGTACTCCAAGGCCACTGGTCCGAGCCCGGCCAGGCTGCGTCGGGGACCATGGCAAACGTCACCCGGAGCCATGGAAGCAACCGGTGACAGGCGAGCCGGTACACAGTCCAGGAGGGGGTCACCTGCCAAGCAGAGTGGCCCCGCAACTCAAGCCACAAGGGTGAGGCGGTCGTACCGTAGACAAGCGGGAGCAATACCCCTTGTGGTGAGAGATACTCCACACGGCTGGGCAGCCCCCCAGAGCTGCCGCCCAAAGGAGGGGGCATGTGGCCCTACCCATGGACACATGTGGGGACACCCTCCCACCTGGGACACATGGACCGGGTGGCCGCGACGATGCCTTCCCAAGCACATGCGGGAGCGGCTCAAGAGGCACCTGACATAGGGCAGTGGGAGGGACAGGACGTCCCCTTGGTAAGACCTTCTTCCTGCAATGTCAAAGGAGGCATCCCGAGCTCCCGAAGATACCTACCTACCTACCTACCTACATGGTGGCCGCCTCTGGCGTGAAGGAGAGCTCGCGACCGTCAGTTCCCCTGGCGACCATGTCTCACCTCACGGCCGAGAACTTCAACCACGTTCCCTTGGGGCATGACTTGCGGTAGGTTTCCTTCAATCGCTGCCCTCACTATCTCAGCTCCATCCCGTCACCCGTCGAAGGATCCTCCGGCCTTCCCCCCCTAGCACGGCCCTTAGGGTGCCTGCAGGCGGGTTTCCTGTGGATAGCCGTCGCCAACAGCGCACCATTGCTCTCAACCACATTCCACCACTCCCCATCCCTCACGGGTTGGAGTACCCACTCGGCTCCCGGATGCACTTGAGTGTCGTCCATCTGCGGCTGGAGGCCAGGGGGCCACCGTTTCCACATCCCCCCGGGTTCCATTCACGCGTGAACCTACGTGTACTCAACCCATTGACCCGAGGGCCTCTGGGTCAACCCTCGCCCCTGCAGACACCTCACAGCCGTCCCGGAGTTCAGGGCATTTTCCTTAGTTCTTGTTGTCAGGGTCCCCATGGTTGGCACATGGTTCACCACTCCATGGAGACTGGTTTCCCACTCCCAGGGGGCTGTTGTTTGGTGCTTTCTGTCACCGATCTTTCCCTGCTCTCATTTGTTCGCAACCCCGCGTTGTCCCGTTCCCCTTTGCCTCATCCCGTCATCGGCCCCATCCCCCCGTCCCGTGGTTTCCCGCTCCCAAGGGGCCGTTGTGCGGCCCCTGCCGCACCCCTTTTCCTTGCCCCGTCCCCTCATCCCATCCCTCATCCCGTGTTTATACCCCACCAGGCCGCCAGCAGCCCCGTGGCGCGGGCCTCCTGACGGTGGTTCGTTTTGTGCGCCTTGCACGGGTCGCTCCTATCCCATCCCCTTTCTCGCGCACATGGTGCGTTCTCCTGACCAGTCCCTGATGATCCAGTCCGGGGTGTCTGGCCACATTTCTCATGTCAAGGCCCTATTAGCCTACCTGTGTATTCGCACGAGAACACAGCACTTCTAAGCGGCTGTGGCCCAGCAGGGACGCCACTACACATACCCCTACTAGGGCTTGGAGGGGAGGTGTGTTCTGTATGCGTGCACCGCATGTGGTATAGCCGTCCTTGAGGTCGTCATTCAGACCTCGCCATCCCTGGCAGATGGCCCTGCTGATGTTTGTCCCTCGCCATTCCTGGCTAAGGGTGCTTCTTTCTTCTGTCCCCGCCATACCTGGCTCGGGCGTCTTGCTATGTGTGTGACTTGCACCCTTGGTTATGCAGCCCTCGCCCTAACCTGGGCAGCCCTGGTGATCCACCTGTGTTTGTGCAGAAGAACAAAGTGTTGTTTTTTGTTCTTTTTTTTGCGGCTGTGGCCTAGCAGGGACGCCACTACACGTACCCCTGCTAGGGCTTGGAGGGATGGAGTGCTCTGTTGTCGTGCCCCCCTTGCGTACGTGGTGACCATGATGATGTCGTCCAACACCTCCGATTCCAGGGGGAAGGCATTTGGTGTGGGTGCTGTACTCTTTTGTTCCTGCCAATCGTGGCTTGGGCATCCTGCTGTGCGTGTCTCTTTCCCTTGGTCTTGCAGGGTGGGCGGCCCTGGGTGCACCACTTCACCGTACGTGTCCCACGTGCGGAAGGAGTGACTTATGCATGGTGTGTATTCGGAGAGGCGTAGATACCAGCACTCACGTCTGTTCTGCTATACCCAGATTACCGGGCCTGCCTTTGCGTGGCCTGTCGGGCCCAGCTGCTGCGCGGACAGGCGTTCAATCCCGGATGATCCAGTCTGGGGCGCCAGGCCGCCACTTGTCCTCGGATGATCCAGTCTGGGGGCGGCGTCTCCTGCTGCTTGATCCGCCCCGAATGATCCAGTCCGGGGTGTCAGGTATCATTTCACCGGATGATGCTCTTGTCGTGCTTTGGCTGCTCCTACTTGTTTTGCCCCGGATCTTCCAGTCCAGGGCACTGCATGGCCTGGTCACCGCTGTGCTGCATCACCAGAGGCTCCTTCTCTTCGCTGCTTCACTGCTTGTTCACGGCCTCGTCCTCTTGGCTGCTGCTTCGCGTCACCACGGCCTCGTCCACTTGTTTACATCACTGCGTCACCACGCCCTTGTCCTCATCATGGTTGCACTGCCTCTCCTCGGCATCATCCTCATCTCCGCTCCTCTGCAGCACCACGGCCTTGACCTCATGGCTGCTTCTCTGCATCACCGCGGCCTCATCCATAGGTCTGTTTCTCTGCTTCACCACGGCCCCGTGCTCATCAATGCCGCACGCATCTCCCCGGCCTCGTCCTCATCTTTGTATCACTGCATCTTCATGGCGTTGCCCTCTGCGCTGCTTCCGGACATGACTCCATCGCTGTACCATGTTGGCCGCGGCCTCTTGTCTCCTTCGCCTCTGGCTGCCACTTTCCCCTAGACGCTCCAGTCCCGGGGTTGGGGGCTCCTCCTGTTTGATCTGCGCCGGGCAATCCTGCCTGGGCCGGCAGGCCACATTTCCCCGGACGATGCAGCACTGGGGGCTGTGTCCGCTCCTTCTTGTTCTGCCTTGGATGATCCTGTCCGGGGCGTCAGCCCGCCACTTGTCCCTGGATGATCCAGTCCGGGGTGCAGCGGCTCCTGCCGCTTGATCCGCCCCGGATGATCCAGTCCGGGGCGTCAGTCCGCCTCTTGTCCCCGGATGATCCAGTCGCGGGGGCGGCGGCCCCTGCTGGTTGTTCCGTCCCGGTTGATGCAGTCCGGGGCGTCTAGCCGCCACTTGTCCCCGGATGATCCAGTCTGGGCGGCGGCGGCTCCTGCCGCCTGTTCCGCCCCGGATGATCCAGTCCGGGGCGTCTTTTTTGCACTGAACGGCGCCTTTTGTGGCTGGCCAGGCAGCGGAGAAAGGCTCTTGCGCGCCAAGCTTTTTTCAGGGATTGGCGGGAGCCCGAAACCAAGTTCAATCGCGGGCTGAGTACCGCTGCACGTTGCTGTCCCCCTCTGCCTTATCTCAATGAGACCTGGCAGCCCCGTTATAGACAAACGCAGAGCCGGGGTCTCCGCCTGATTCCCGAAGGCTGTACGGTTGCGGTTTAGGGGTTAGAGCATGACGGCTTGAGCACGGGGGGTGGCTTGGGGGAGGGATTCATTTGCAGAAGTGACTGGTGAGTGCCAGTGTGGTAGTACTGATTGGTTGCGCCGTGTTAGGGCTGTTGAGGGCTGGCGTGAGAGAAACTTGTAAGTGTGGCTTTTTCAAAGAGATGACACGTTGGACGAAGATGAGGACGATTTGTGAGTTTGTGCTCGCGGGAGGGGGGGGGGGGGGGGGCTGGTGCGAAGTACCTTGTTATGCGGGGAGAAGGGGCGGAAACAGGGGCGGAGGCGGCGAGGGGGGGTGCTGGTCGAGGGGGGGGGGGAGGTTGAACATGTCCCGGATCGTGAGCGGCCGTTTGGGGGGCGGGGGCTCTGGCTGAGGGTGGCTCGCGGTTTTGCGTTTCAGCGATAGAGGCCGGACAGGTCTCGGGGGCTGGCGGGCGTGTTTACGAGCTTTGGCGTGTGCCGCAGGGGGTGGGGGACGGGGGCGCTTTTGAGGGTTGTGTGCCACTTTGTCCGGGAGGGGGGGGGAGGGTGGTAGGCGGGAGGGGGGGCGCTGTAGAGCGGTGTGTGACGTGCTGTAAGGCGACCAGAGGCATCCCCATGATTTGGGGCCCGTGGGGGGGGTGAGCGGGGCTGGGGGGGGTTTTCATTTAGCCATTGCAGCGTGCGGTACAGGGCATTGAGGAGCAGGGGAACACGAGCCTTCAGGGCAAGTTTTAAGTCATGACAGTGTGCTGGTTTTCTTCGGCCGGAGGGGGGGGTTGTGCGTTTGGTGTACAGGGACATGGGGTCAAGCCCCCGGACGAAATTGCGCCTCTCCCGGACGTGTGTGGTTGCGGACCACCATTGGGACACCACCGTGCTGAAGGGGGGGCGCCAGCACTGAATGTAGGTTTGCACCAGGTCTTCGCACGTTGGGCAGTGTGAGACGAAAGAGATAACATCCATTGGGTGCGGGTCCGGGCAAGCGTGGCAATGGCGGGGGCGCAAGTCGTCGTGGAAAGCAAAAGGCGCCATGTTGAAGTTTCCGGAGGACCATTTGAAGGGGAGGCCTTGGAACCATGAGGTGTGGCTGTAAAAATGGAAGCTGGACGGTGCGTGGATGTTTTCGCGTTTGTGGCAAGGGAGGAGGTACTTGATTGAGGTGGTAGTCAGTTTGTGTACGACGGGGAGGGGGCCTCTGGATATGCACCCCATCGGGGGGGGGGGAAGGAGGGAGGGGTTCCAGACCATCACGTGGGCGGCCCACTTTGAGTAAGCATCCGAGATTTAATTCCCCACAAAACCGGCGTGCCCTTTGGTCCACCCCCAACCCTGGACCATCCCTGGGCGTAGGGAGGCCTGGATGGACTGAAGAGAGGATTCCCACGTGCCGGCTCGCGAGCGTGACGGGAGGTCTGGGGGGGTGCTCGGGGACAGAACAGTGATAACGTGGAGGTTGTCCCCTAGCACGGCAAAGGTGAGGTGCGGGTGAGATGCAAGGGCCCACCGTAGAAACATAATAGCCGCCCAGAACTCCGATCCCTCTGAGGACTGGTATGGGGACGTTTGGCACAGCACCCATCTGGAGCCATTTGGGAAAAACAGGGTGGCTGCAGACCCGTAGCCCAAGGCGCCCGCTGAGCCATCCAAGTACACCCATGTCGTGCCGGGGGACGATGTGAGGAGGAGGGCAAGGGCTGCTTCACAACCCCATTCTTCGAGGTCATCGGGGTCAAGGGAGTGAGGTTCATCTGGGAGCCGGTACAGCTCGCCATGCAGCGACGAGTCGAGCAGAACTCCGCCGTGTGGCCTGGGGGGGGGTTGAGGATGTACTCTTGGGGGTGGAGAAGGGGAGGGGTAAGCAGTTTGTGGTGCCCCGCCAGTTGGGGGCGGACAGAAATGACTGGGTTTTGAAGGGTGTACTGTTTTTCGTTGCGGCGGAGACCGGGGTCTTTGATGGTGTGGGTGGTGCCGTCCGAAAACTGGAGTGTGGCCGATTCTAAATGCACCCCCGTGACTGTTCCTACGTGGAACCCTAGGTCTTGGGGTGTTCGTTTCAACCTGTTGCCGAATTTGCTGTATTGTGGTGCTGGTTTGGTGGCTAGGAACCGGACTTGGAGTCCCTCTTTCGGGAGGAAGAGGGAGGGGGGGCAGGAGGCCCAGAGGCCGGTGCTGTGGTACCTGAGGCCTATGGTGTGGCACGCGTCCATGACGGTGTCTTGGATTGGGTTGCGTGTGGTGGAGAGCATCGCTTCGGAAAAGAACTCGTTTGTTGAGGCTGGGCCGTCCCCGTTGAGGTACCTGATTGCGGCGTTCACCAGGGACATGCAAATGGAAAAAGTGAAGTGGCGGAGTCCTAAGCCTCCCTGGTGGCAGGGCGTGTAGTGGTCCCTAGGAGAGACGAGGCGGGAAATCCTGTTGGCCTTGTTTGGGGAGGGGTCATGTGCAATATTTTGCCAGATCATGGCCTGGAGGGCTCCCAACTCGTTCAGGGCCAGGGGGTGTGCCATGAGGCGGTAGGAAAGAATAGGGATGAGTTGGACGTTTACTAAGAGAATGTATTCCGAAAGGGTGAGCCAGAGGGGTTGGAGGGTTGTGAAAAAGAAGCGTATTTCCGACTTGGCCAATGCCAGCGTTTGCGCCTCGTGGTTGGCGGTGAAGATGTACACCCCTAGGTATTTGTAGAAGTTGTGTGGTTGCCCCGTCTTCTGGTTGGTTGTTGACAGGGGGGTGCCCGAGGGGGAGGTGAAAGTTCTGGGGGGGGCTGTTCCCATAGCATGGATTTCGGTTTTGCTGAGGTTTAAGTGCAGGCACCACTCCCTGGCGACTGTGTCGAAGAAATTCAAAATTTGTTGTATGCGGTCACCATCCTCTGATCGATAGAGGAGGTCGTCAACGAAGGCGTGGCCTGACTCGTGTGGGGAGGGGAGTGCCGTGACGTGAGACGGCAGGGCGAAGAGGAGAACGTTCAGGTAAAGGCACAAAAGGATGGGTGACATGGGGCATCCCTGCCGAACACCTCTGGTTTGCAGGTGGGAGGAGTGGGTGTGCCCTGACACCACCGGGAAGTCACGGGGGGCACGGTACAAGGATTGAATGAGGTTTACAAGGTGCGTGGGAAAGTTCAGGCGGGACAGCACTGTGAAGAGGGTGGTGTGGGGGACGGAGTTGAAAGCCTTATTGAAATCAATGTAGAGGCTGTAGCTGCCGACTGATTCCCGAAACGTGGATAAAAGGTTGAAAATGTGGTCTTGGCATCTGCGGTTGGGAAGCCTGCCGAACTGGGTGGGGTGTATGATGGAGTGTTCGATGGCTGCCACCAGTAGCTCACGGTTGGCGTGTGTTGCAATTATTTTGTAAACGCTGTTCAGCAGGGCTATAGGCCTGTAATTTACAGGGTTCGTCACGTCACCTTTCTTAAAAAGTAAGATAATGTTGGCTTCGAGCCATTTCTTCGGCAACGGTTGGTGGAGGTAGTGGTTACATACTCTCCAAATGAATTGTTGGACAGGGGGGGGGGAGATGTGCAAAGTGTAGTTGTTTGTGAAGTCCCGCCCACCCGCCTTGTTGGGCTTTGACCTCTTGAGTGTGTTGCGGAATGATTCCCAGCTAATGTCAGGGAGAGGGCTGTGTTTTGTGGGTTCGGGGCAGGTGGGGGAGTGTTTGAGCAGGCGATCCACTAGCGTGCTCGGCGGTGGGTAATCGAGGCTACCCCCCAGGGTGAGGAGTGTGGAAGAAAAAATAGAGCTCACTTCTTTAGGGGTGGAGACCAGCTGTGTGGCACCCGGGCGCTTCAGCGTTATTTCACCGCGTTCCACGGGGTTGAGCGCCTCGTTGATGGTGCACTTGATCCTAGTTTTCCTCACAAGGCAGTGATGGATTTTGGTGGTTGCGGCCTTGTCCACTTTGGTTTCCCACTCCTTGACGAGTTTGTTGAGCGTGTCCATGGAAGCGGGGAAGTCGGGATGGTTGGGGGGGGGCAGGGTTTGCAGGGACGCTTTTATCTTCTCAACCAGAGCCGAGGAGGTGGGGTGTGATGGTGTGGTGATATTGTGGTAGCTGGTCGCTACTTCTTCCAGCACCACATCTGTGAAGAGCTCTATGTCTGCCGAGGATAAAGACTCCAATCGGTGGAGGGTAGACTCGCACCATCGCGCCAGGGGGGCGAGGGAGTCGTGGTGCTTGGAGCGCTCCCGCTCCGTCAGTTTGCGGAAAACTTTCCTCTTAGTGGTGGGTGTTTCGGAGAAGGGGTGGGGGGGGACTTGAGAGGTGTACGTGACTGGGTGGTGGTCGGACGTTTTGTTGTCGGTTTGGATGGTTGCAGAGGTGGGGGCAAAAAATTCTGAGGCCGCCGGGGAGAGCAAAATATGGTCGAGTCGGCTGCTGCTTGCCCTGTACGGGGTGGGGTATCGAGAGAAAGACCGCTCGGTCGGGTGAAAGTGCCGGAAGGTATCGATGAGGCGTGGCGGGTTGCTCATGACCTGCCTGCGGAGCCATGGCCACTCGTTGTCCGTTTGGAGGTTCGCTCCGTCCAGCTCAGGGCACATTACGCAGTTGGTGTCTCCTCCTAGGATGTGGTTGGGATACTGATGCATGAGTGGCCGCAGGATGTTTTCAATTTTTGAGCGGTGGACGTCCGCGCTCGGGGCTTATACCGAGACCAACAAGGTGGGCGTGGCCCCCGGGAGGGTGAGAACGGCTGCCGCCAGTAGCCCTTCCGTATCGAGTCGGGGGAGGGGGGTAACGAAACGGGTGAGCTGGGGGGAGCAAACTAAAACGGACCCGTGCTCGCCTCTGGAGTGTTTGTCCTGGCTGATGTTCGAAACAACGGTGGCTTTAGTGCCCGAACCGTAGGCGTATACGTGGGGAAGGATGGGGGCGTGATTGATTTCTTGGAGGAAGAGGATGTCGAAGTCATTCTTGAGGTGTCGGAGAATTTGGCTGCTCACTATAGGCTTCTTCTGCAAGTTGTGGGACAGAAAACGCAGTTCTGAGGGGAGGGGTATGGGGGGGCGGTGAGGCCGTTTGTAACCCTTCCGTAGGCGCGCACCGGACTTCGGGGGGGGCGGGATAGGGGGGCGCTGGGGGGGTGCTGAGGAGTCGGGCTGGCTGGGCTGGCTAAGGCAACGGAAATGCTGAATTTGGTCAGCTGGTATTCCAGCCGAGGCGAGCTCTTCGTCTAGCCCCTTGCCGGTGACTGAGGAAGCCGTGACTGGGCCGGTGATTCACTGAATCTTGACCCTTGTGTTTTCAGGCAGAGGGGGCTGGAGAGCGCAGGAGGCGGGTATCCAGCCCTCTGGCTTTCGTGGGCTAGCTTGCCTGTGGGATGTGGTGGAGGATTAGAGCGAGCCGAGGGATGGTACGCGGGACAGTTAGCCCAAACACTTCGTCTTCCCTCCGTCATGTATCCCGTGGTGCCACTCATGGCGTGCGGCCCCCGTGAGGACCAGGAGAGAGCGGGCAAAGAAGCGGATGCGGAAAGAGTCCCCGTTGGAGGGGTTTTTAAAGAACATTGTGGTGTCCGACTGGGAACCAAAAATTGACAACGGGTCGCCTAGCAAGGGGTCGTCCCTGTGGTAGCCGATGCCCTCTCCCGGGAGATACATTGTGCCCGTGATTTGGTTGGGGGGGGGTGCGAGAGGCCCAGTCGCTCCAGCGCGGTATTGTAGGTTTGGATGATAGAGGAAAACTCTTGCGGGATGTGGGACGTGGCAGTGACTTTGTTCGGGCCGAGGTATGCATGGCCGAAGTGTTGGACTGAGCGCCCGTGGTATTTCTCCCACGTGTTGTCGTGGAGGACCTTTTTTACCGTTTCCTCCTGGCTCTCAGAGAATACGTCGCGGACGTTATAAAAACCAGTAGGGAGGCGGGGGTCGATTTGTATCTCCGAGGCGGCGGTGGGGGCATCGTGGTCGGGGGGTAGGAGGGTGGTCGCCTCGCCTCCCAGCGGAGCAAGCAGCGGGACGCTGGCCTTGGACATCTCTTTATTGCGGTTTGGTCCTGGCGTTGGCGTAGCGACGTCGGCGTCGTCCGGTGCTGCGTTCCACTTGCTGCTGCGCTCAGTCAGCCCCGTCGCGGGCCTATCACGAAGGGCAGAGACGAGCTGGGACACGAAGGCCGTGGACCCTAAGGCGGCGCCCGCTTGGAGGCGTGGCAGGATGGGTTGCTCGTGCTCGGCCACATCCGGGTCTTGAGCGGGGAGTATCTTCTCGAGGGCGAGGAGGTTGCGGTGTAGTGGGGCAAAGGCAGCGTCTCCATATTTGAAATCATGCGCTAGCAGCGCGGATTCCTCCTTTTCGTAGACCACGAGGTGGGCTTGTTGGTGCTCGTAGGGAGGTCGCGTGGGTTCGAACGACACGTACGGGCCAAGGAACCCCGCTTGGACGCGCAAGTCGAGAGCATGCGCCGATCTTGGGGCCACTAGGAGCACGGCGGTCTTCGGGGCCTTAGACGAGTCGTATGAGGGCGGGGCCGGCGTTGCGTCGGGTTGCTCGGGGGCGCCCGAACGCGCGGACCTCGTATTGCCGTCGGATCGTGACAAAAACCGCACCAATTGCCCATCTATGCCATGAAAGAGAACAATGCCGCATGAGTGGAAGAAGCGGATAGCTAGCGTTTGGACTCCGGTTTTCATGACGTCGCACGGCGCGTGTGTGGTGTCAATTGCCACGACCAAGGAGTCTTTAGACTGGAACATTGCTCCTAAGGGCGGTGAGGCGCCCCGTCCTCCGGGCAGGTTGGCGATCATCACGGTGAGCATTTCCGGGGCTTGTAGGTCTTTGTTTCTTTCCTTCCGGTCTCTAGCGATCACGGCTGGATACACTTCGGTAGTCGGCAAAGCGTGCATGTCCATTGCAAGGAGTTCCCCGGTGAGGAGTTGGGCGCACTCGCGGACTTTAAACATGAGCTCTTCGGCAAAGCGGGATGGGAGTTCCCAATCAAACCGGTAGTAGGCCCAATGCGGGCTCTCGGAAGGAACTATGTGGCCAAACGGGTAGTAAGCATTCTTGGTGTTCACTGATACGTTTGCTAGCGCGGGGACAAACATTTCGTTCATTAACTTCATGAATGCACGGGCGTCTCCAGTTTTGCGTTGTTTTGGTTGAGACTTGTCTCTCTCCTCCGGCGGCGAAGGCTCAATGTGGTCAAGGAACTCTATGCTCACCTCAAAACGTAGCGTTTTGTGCAACCGGAGGTCACGCACCGTTGGATGGGCGTGCTTGGCGGCGAAGCGGAAGGGTTCAAACTTAAAATTGATGTCTTCATATCGGCACCCGTCAAAGGAAAAGGTGTTTAGGAGTAAGGCAACATGCGGCATCGTTTGATGGCCGCTCGTGCGGAACTCGTAGGAGTCTTTGCCGTCCTTTTTGACCTTGTAGGCGTCCCGAAGTTGTGCTCCGTGCATACATATCACGCTAGAAATGTAAGGAAGGAGAGGAAAAAGGGCGGAAGTTGAGCCTAGCATGCGAAAGGTTGCGGCAACCACTTGAGCGTCCCACGCCGGAATAACGAACCATCCTTTGAGGTCTTTGTTCTCTTCTTTGGCTTTATCTAGCACAGTTCTTAATTGTTTAGCCCACGGGGTGGCGGTAGGCGGAGACTTCTTCGCTTCGGTTTGAGAATAGTCCAATTCATACGGCTTTAGGTAGAAACGCTTGTGCTTGAACAAAAGCTTTTCAAGCTCGTTGCAGTTATTGTGCGCAACGGAAGAGACCCTGCCTCGGTCTAGAATTTCCGTGGAGTTGCTCCCAACAAAGGCGGATTGAATATCGGTGCCTTCCACATCCAGGTAGAACTCGGAGTAGTCTTGTAGACGGCGGTAAACTTCGGGAACGAAGATGCGTTGGCGTGTGTCAAATATTTTGCCTTCAACGGCTTCAAATTGGCGTGACGGAAAGCGTGTTTGTAACGGCGAATTTGAGGCTTGGTGTTTTTGAAAGAGGTTTGACCGGGAATAGTCAAATAGCGTTGGAAGGCCATCGTCGGCGGCTTTGGAGCTTCCAAATAGGGTGAAATTCATGGTGTTCTTGGGATGAACGAAAAGGCGACTTGGCGTCAATTGAAAGGTTGCGAGCGTAGATTTGGACTCGAGAATTGAGGTGATGATTTGAAAACTGCGGGAAAGGCTCCAGAACTTGAACAGCCCAGGATTTTCACCAATCACCGAATAGCCTGGACTACTGGTGGATCCATCAACGAATTGCTGAGGGTCAATCGAAAAAAAATAGACACTCAGAAAGTGACCAGTCCGGGGCGTCTGGACTCTTTTCTCCGCATTTTGCCGTCTTTTTGTTTTCGCCGCTCCTTCTTGGTTTGCCCCGGAGGATCGAGTCCAGGGCACTCCATGGCCTCGTCATCACATCGCTGCATCTCCACGGCCTCGTCCTGGTCTCATCCTCACTGCATCTCCTCGGGCTCCTCCTCTTTGCTGCTTCACTGCTTCTCCTCGTCCTCGTCCTGTTGGCTGCTGCACCGCATCCCCACGGCCTCGCCGACTTCTGTGCATCTCTGCATCACCACGGCCTTGACCTCATCAAGGTTTCATTGCATCCCCTCGGCCTCGTCCGTATCACCGCTTCTCTGCATCACCATGGCCTTGCCCTCATAGCCGCATCTCCGGTTCACCGCGGCCTCATTCTCTGGTCTGCTTCTCTGCTTCCCCTTGGCCACGCCACATCTATGCTGCACCGCACCTCCTCGACCTGGTCCTCAGCCCTGTATCACTGCTCCTCCATGGGGTTGTCCTTTGTGCTGCTTCCAGTCCTGTCCGCGGGGTGGGAGCTCCTCCTCCTTGATCCGCCCCGGACGATCCTGCCCGGGGCGTCTGGCCTCTTCTCCGCGGATGATCCTGTCCTGGGGGTTTTGGCCGGTCCTTCTTGTTCTGCCCCGGATGATCCTGTCGGGGGCGTCTTCCGCCACTTGTCCCTGGATTATCCAGTCCGGGGGGCGGCGGCTCCTGCTGCTTGCTCTGCCCCGGATGCTCCAGTCCGGGGCGTCAGCCTCCACTTGTCCCCGGATGATCCAGTTCGGGGGGCGGCGGCTCCTGCTACTTGTTCCGCCCCGGATGATCCAGTACGGGGTGTCAGGTCTCATTGCTCCGCTTGTTTCGTCGCTTTGTTTTGGCCGCTCCTTATTATTTTGCCCCGGATGATCCTGTCCAGGGCACTCCTTGGCCTCGTCCCACATCGCTGCTTCTCCACGGCCTCCTCCAGGTCCCCACTTCTCTGCATCTCCATGGGCTCCTCCCCTTGGCTGCTTCTCTGCTTCTCCTCCGCCTTGCACTGCCAATGCACAGTTGTTGCACCATTTCTGAGGCCGATCCGGGTTCATTTTGCAATACTTTGTTTCGGTGGTCCGCGTTGACAAACACTTTCCAACCCAAAGACACTAACAACTACTTTGGTAGCTAACATACAAATCAAACGGATCTCCTGCACCATCCCCTTCATCGGAGGAAGATTGGGCTTTGTCAGCGCGCACCGGTGAACAGGCGGCAAGGGGGCCAGGACACCGCACACACACATGCACCGAGGGCAGCAAAGGGACGGGACGCAATTGTCTACACCCCCAGGGTCGGACGCACTGGGGCAATCCAGCCAACCCACCGGGCCAATGGCAGGAGCGGTAGTCCAAAGCCACTGGTCCGAGCCCGGCTAGGCTGCATCGGTGACCATGACAAAAGTCACCTGGAGCCATGGAAGCCACTGATGACAGGGGTGCCGGCACACAGCCCAGGAGGGAGTCGCCTGCCAAGCAGCGGGGCCCCTGCAACTCGAGCCACAGGGGTGAGGCGGTCGTACCGTAGACTCGTGGGTGCAATACCCCCTGTGGTGAAGGACACTCAATACGGCTGGGCAACCCCCAGAGCTGCCGCCCACAGGAGGGGGCATGTGACCCTACCCACGGACACATGTTGGGATACCCTCCCACCCGGGACACCTGGGCCGGTCGGCCGTGACACTGCCTTCCCAAGCACCTGCGGGAGCGGCCTAAGAGGCACCTGACCTACGGCAGTGGGAGGGACAGGATGTCCCCCTGGTAAGACCTTCTTCCTGCATTGTCAAAGGAGGCATCCCGAGCTCCCAAAGATACCTACCTACCTACCTACCCTTGCTGCAGGCCCGTCAATCCGTCACAGAGGCTCTCACACTCGCTGTGGCCTCCGTTTGGGTGCTGGTTTTGCGGCAGCCCCATTCTCTTTTTCACTGAACTTATCCAAAAAATCCTGGGCCGTCACAAAGCCCCCAAGGCGCAGTGACCAAGGATCGTCCCGTGTGGCACCAATGATGGCCCTGCCACTGCACTGTGTTGAAGCATCGCCTTTCGTTGAGACCTGGGAGTGAGCTGCTGAAGGGGAAGAGTTTTGTGAAGAATTTTGCGATGCACCAGTGCTGTGAGCAGGGCTGGCAGGGCAGGCAGAGAGGTCCTGGTGCTGGATGCGCCCAGGGGGACCATGTTCCCGGAAATATTGCGGGTCAAACGGGCTGATTCCACATGACCTAAAGCCTGACAGAATATTTCGTGGTGTCACTGCATCAACATATGCATCTGTCGATAGTTGCACAAAGTCCGCAGGGGATGGGGCTCTGTGACGGTTTTTCCTTTTCCAGTGTTCTTTTTTTTTGCAAAACCAGACCTTCATTGCCCTGAAAACGGCTTCTCCAATGGCTGGATGACATCTGTGAGATGGGGTGGCAACGGAACCACTTCGACACCCTAGGACTTCATTCTTTGAAGTACCTCCAGTGTCAGGTGTTTTTTGCTGCCATCCACCTGTAACGAAATGCATTTATGAGGGTTGCTGAGTGGTTGTGTTTCTTTCACGAGTGCTGTTTCCACCCACTCCAGGAATACGTCCTGAGAGGACAACCCGTCAGGCGTTCCTTTCAGTGTCACTGGACACTGTGCAAGCAGGAACATGTCACCTCTTATTCGTTTGGTGTTCCATAGGAGTGCTGGTTTTGTGGCCTGGCCCTGTGCATTAACAGCAACTATGGCTGTGATGTGCTGCCGCTGCTAGCCATGGCGCCGAGCCACAGTTTTTCTTCCCTTCCTCACCCACACACACTGTCCCATGGTACAGAACTGGCGAAAAAACCCTGACTCATCCTCGTTCCAGATGTGGCAAAGATTGTAGGCAACTTTTTCTAAACCTGGCTTTCAATGATTATCAAAGAACTCTGTCCATTGCTGGGGGGTCAAACGAGCACAGGCACGCTGCGATTCAACTTTTTGAGCAAGTCTTGAAACAAAGGGACTGTTGCTACGCTTAAACAGTTTCCACCATGTCTTACCAAACTTACAAGGGAGAGCAGGGTTCTGCACACCTGTTTTCGTATCTGCCATGGCTTGAGCTTCATCTCTGATCTCGGACAGTGTAGGGCACACCATTTGATCTGCACACTCATCAATCCAGGTTGTCAAGGTCACCTCAACTAGACAGGTCGCCTCACACGGCTCGTAGTGACTGCAGCAAACAGCAAAAAGGAAAAAGCGCGAGTTGCGCCCGCCTGTCTTCTCCTGCGCATCGCGTCCTGTGTGATGCGCGGCTGCGTTCAACACTGCGTCACAGGTAACACAGCACACCTCATTCGCCCTGTTGCGTCACTTAGAGTCTGGCGGTGGACTCCCAACTCAGTCGCACCTTTGCGCACGCTCTTTGCTTTGATAAGGCAGTCCGCAGCGACGCGTTCCATGTCTGACAGCTTTTCCCATAGTGGAAGGATGTGAGGTTTGAGGTTTGATTTTGCGGGTACTAGACGCCTTTCGGCCCCGAGGGCCACCTGGTCGGGCCAGGTGATATCATCCCCAACGGGTCCTAGTGGGGGGCCCTCCAAGACGCACCCCCTGCCTGGTGGCGGAGTCCCCCGGGTTCACAGGGCTCGGAGCCCCGTCCTTCCCTGGCTTCCCCGTTTTGCCACCACCGGTCAGTGCATCAATTCGCAGCTGTGGCTGCGGGCGCTTACCCACTGCGTCGCCCCCCTAATGCGTGGTCGCCCGGAGCGCCGGCGCCGCCGGGCCTGTGCTACTGGCTTGTCGCCAGTGGGACCCCCTTGGGCTGGCGCGGAGACTGCCTAGCCTAGGGGTTGGGGCGTGGCGCTGTGCGCCACTACTGCGTTGGCGGGTGCAGTGCCCCGTCTGTGTGTGCGCGGCGCTCGCGGCTGGTTCGGGGGGTTCGGGCCGGTACCTGGTGTTGTGTCTCTCTCGTTTCCCGCTTCCCGCCCCGCGTGTTCCGCGCTGCGTGTGGCGGGCCGTCCCGTCCGGGTGTGCCTTACCCTCGCTCGCTGGTACGCCATTCCACGCGGTCTGTGCGTTCTGCGCGCTTGGTCCGGTTGCCCTTCTGGTAGTCCTCGCGTGCCCGTTACGTGTGTGTGCGCTCGCGCTCCTGCGGCGTCCGCTCCCCCCCCTCCTGGGTGGTGTGGCGTGCGCACCTCGCGCGGTCCCGGCACTGGGCGCTGGTAGGGCCGTTCCACATGGTCCATGCCCCTCCGCGTGTCCTGCCCCGGTCCCTTGCTCCATCTGGCGTGCTTGGGGGGGGGTGGTCCGGTCCCGGTTCCCCCCTACTTGGCTTGGGGTTGCGGGGGTGGCGGTAGGGCGCCCCCCGGGGGGGGTGCCTGCTACTGTTGCGAGGGGCGTCTGGGGTCAGGCCCTCCCCCTCCCCCGACTGCCCGTCCACTGGGCGGGCTGTTGGGGTCCACTATCAACGTGTTGTGGGCGCGGGCGTGCGGGTGTAGGGGCCCTCCTCTGTCCCCTCGGCCTGCACGCCCTGTGCGGGCTGCGCGCCGCAGGGCGGGTCCGTAGCGTTCGTGTGCCGGGGGGCGGGCTGGGGGGGGGGGCGGGGGGGGCGTGCGCCGGACCCCCTGTTTGTGTCGCCGGGGGGGGGCCTGTAGGGCGGGGGGTCGCTCTGCCTTGTTCCGTCCCTCTGTCTTCCCTGGGCAGGCAACAATGCGGGTGTCACTGGCGTCGTTCTGTCCATGGGGGGCGTGGCCCCCCATACCACTCCGGTTCGTGCTCGCCCGCCTTCTCTGGGCGCGATCTGTGCGGCGTCCTGGCGCGTTTGCGCGGGCTCGCTTGTTCTCCGCGGCCCCTGTTGGAGCCGGCGGCCGGGGCGGGGGGGCGGGTCGCGCTCCGGCTCCTCTCTTGGGCGGGGGGGGGGGACCAACCCCCCCTGCCCCGGGGGCTGGGGGTCGGGGCCCCCGCGGCTTGCGGGCCGGGGAGGTGGGTGGGTGGGGAGGGTCGCGCTGCGGCCTCCCTGCCCCCCTTCTGGGTGGCGGCCTGCGGTACTCTCTCCCGGCCCCCCTCGCGTCGTCGGCGCACTCCCCTCCGGCGTGCGCGTGCGGTCGGCGTCGCGGTGCCGCCCCGGGTTGGGGAGGGGTGAGGGGCGGCCCGTGGACCGCTCCCTGGGGGGCCCCTGCAGACCTGAACCCCCCCTCTGCCCTCCCTGAGTGGGCTGTGGTCACGGGAGGGTCATGTTGGGCGCGGCCCCCATACTTTTGGTGCGCGCGTTGCTCCGGCATGCTGGTGTGGGGTCGCCCTGCGGCCGCGACCCCCGCCGGAACAGGTCCAGCCGCACCCCCCCCCCGCCGCGTCGCGGTCCCTTCTGGGGGGAAGCATGTATAGGACCTGGGAGGGAGGCTTTGGGACCGCGGTCTTCTGGCGCGTGCTTCCTGTGCGTGGTTGTTTGATTTTTCTTACCTCCGCAAACCACTGGCGCGATTGGTATGATATGCATAAATACACAACACTCTGCTGTGACTCTGCTGCTAGTGGTGGTGGGAGGGATGCAGTAGATTCACCCATTGTTTCTTTCAGACAAGCCGAACAAAATCCGCACTCAACTATAGGCCCCATTGTGCATGTCCTAAGGGTGGTACACCACTCAGCGCTACCCCTTTGTTGGTGTAGCGTGGTGCATGGTCTGAAATCTAAACTACCCTTCAGTCCCGGCCTCAAGGTCTTTGCTATTCTGCGCCCTTTGCCTAACATTAAGCCCATGTTCAGGCGCTGGGCCTTGGGCGCGCTCCAGCAGCCCATTGGGTCATGACGCGCGTGCCTTCTCCTGTGGCTTTATGTTTTGGTGCTAATTGTTGATTTGTCTATTTTTTTGGGCCTGCCGGACTGATTTTTGTTTGCTTTCAGCTGATGAGGGATTGATTTAAGCCGAAACGCGTACTGTTGGGGACTTTGCGATTCCAGAATTCCGTGATTGCATTGCATTGCTTCATGTAGGCTTGTATTGCTTCCTGTGGGTGTGAATGGAGGTGTTGAGGCTTCTTCCTGAAGTATAGAGGGTATTTCAGCCAAAGGCATTTATTTTTCAAAGGCGCACCATCATCATAGGCGACGTAAACGCCGCCCCCACCGACGACGACCGCACTGCCCCACCCAGAGCCACCGACATTGCCGTCCGAGATGCCATGCACCAACTGGGCCTCACCGACCTCACAGCAGGACTCACCGGCAAACCCTCCCACTACCCCCACCAGGCCGGCACCCAACCCGCCCGCATCGACATGTGCTACGGGGACCCAACCACGGTATCCGTCCACGAGGCAGCCTACGGGGACCTCCCGCCCGTGGGCACGGGCCACCGACCCCTCTACATCGACCTCATCGTCCCCAACCTATCCCCACCCGCAGCCACCATGCCTGACATCACCCTCCCACCCACGCTGTGGTTCTCGGCCGAGGACAACCACGGCGCCTGGCACAGGTATAACAGGGCCCTACAAGCCATCCTGCGCCGCCTTGATGCACCAACACTCACATCCGCCATGCGCCGGGCGGCACAAGCATGCGGCATGGAACACAACACCAGGCACAAGGGAGCACCACCGGACGTCACACTCCAACAGTTCGTCCCTGACATTTGGACCACAAAAGAGGAACTCGCCACCCTGCGGCGCCCCAGCACACCAGAGGCACAGGAGCGAGATGCCCACCTCCGCGCGCTCCTCACCATAGGCTGCCACCAGCTTCAGGAATGGCACGCGCATCGCATAGCAGCCGCAGCCCAGGAACGCGAAAGGTACGGCAGAAACGACACTTCGTACAAGTCCCTGCGGTATGTCAGCCGCGCCCTCGAGGACAAGGGATGCCGCACCATCCACACGGTGCGCACCCCCGATGGAGGCTTCACCAACGGCCCCGACACCGTCCTGCAGGTCGCCCTGGACAGCTTCCAGGCACAACACGGGGACGCCCTCCCCGAGCTCGACCCGCATACCAGAAGCACCATCCGCAAATATGTGCCCGAGGTCTTCAACCGGGAACAGCGGTGCGCCATCGAACACGACCCCTTCAGCATCCCTGAACTTCAATGCGCCCTAGACCGCCGGAAAAAGGGGGTCTTGCCTGGCGTCGACGGACTACTGGCCGAAGCGTACCAACCCCTTGCCCTGCCCGTCAAGCGTCGCCTGGCAGCCCTCCTGTGGGACATCGTCACGGGCACCATACCCATTCCCCCGAGTGGGCCAACCTGGTCCACCTCCTCTACAAGAAGGGGGACTGGGCGCAGCCGGGACAGCGGTGGCCCATAGTATGCGCCACCGCCGAAGTCAACCTGGTGTGGACGCTTATCCTGGGCTGCATCGCGCCAGCAGTCTTCGCCCACCTGCCCCCCAGCATGTGGGGGGCCATGGCGGACAGGTCCCCTCATGAGGCCATCTTGCTCCAGGACACCGCGCTGGGCATAAACCCCTACGAGATGATCATCGCCTCCCTCGATGTCCAAGGCGCGTTCCCCGGTGCCTCGCACCGGCTCCTCACAGAGGTATGGGATGCCATGGGACTCCCTTTCCTATCCTTCATGACCAGGTACATCCAGACCCGGCTCTACGCCGTCATCACAGCCGCAGGCCTTACCCCCTGGACCGGCACAGACAGCGGGGTCCCCCAGGGCGGTGCCGAGGGTCCCTTCCTCTACCTCCTAGTCACCCTCCCGCTGGCATTTGAGCTGGCACGGGTATACCCGGGATACGCCCCGTACCCGCAACGCTCCCCCCTCATCAACTTCGCGGACAACCACCTGCTGACTACGGCCACCCGCCACCGCGACCCTGCGAACGCAGGGCTACCAACGACCACCGAACAGGCGTCCGCCATTCTCCAGCTCACCACAACCTACCTGGACGCCCATGAACTCCTGGTGCACCCCCGCAAATTGGTCGTGCTAGATGACGTTGGGACCCCCGCCCCCCACATCCGGCAAGGCGAACTCCTACACCTGAAGGACACCACAATCCACCTGGGAGTCACACAGGCCACACGGCATCACCACATTGCGCTCCCAAAAAAGCTGGAAGGGCGCCTCGCCCAACTACCCCAACTTGGCAGGGGCAACCTCCTGTCAATGCAGGGCGTGGCATACTTTATGGAAGCGGTGCTCAACGCAGCCATCGTATACCAAGCCCTGCACCTCCTGCGCCCCCAAGACGCCCTACGCTACGCTCGACAGCAAGTAACAAAGGCAAGGGCGCAACACGGAGGCTGGCCCACATCCTTCCCCAAGGAGGCCATGATGGCTTACTGGCGCTACTACGGGGACAATACCAGCGCCCTAGTCGACACGGCCTATGCCAAACACGCAGCGCACCTCCTACACAGAGTAACACACAACCACCAACCCCAGGTCCGCGAAGGGGCGGCCATACACATTAAAGAAACGCAAACAGCCCGCAACGCCTGCCCTCGGTGGATACTGGAACAGCACGGTGTCCCCAACTCCGTGAACACCAGCATTTGGGCCCAGCTACAACTCCTTCTACTGCACCACACACACGCTATCCTGACGAACCACCATTGTGATCAGCAGGGGCCACTCGTGGCCACACACACCAACGTCCAACGACACCCGGCAGGCGAGGTGGACACCCTACGCCTTGTGGGGGCCAGCATCACCATAGTGTACATCACCCCCACGCAGATGAGAGTCACGGCTCAGTGGGGATCCCACCACGCCCCGTTCCTCTCCGACCCGCAACGGCCAGCGGGCCGCATCTTCCAAGCATACCTCCGCACATGCGCTACGAAGGCAGGGCGCACCATGCCAGGACCAGAGGATATCGACACGGCGTACAAGACCTTCCAATACCAGCACCCCCGACCCCGCCCGAACGAGCACTAGGCTGCCAACAACGGAGGCAGAAAGCAGGAGGAGCCCACCCCGTCAGCCAAAGGCTGGGCACCACGCACCATCCTGCTGCTAGCGCCCAACGAGCACAAACACGCTACCTGCACTGTCAAGCGGCACTATACCCCCTGGTCCTCCCGCAAACACAACGTACCGGAGACAGACCTGCCTGCAGTCAGACACCATGACCGAGACATACCACGCACGTGCTGGCACTGCGGCCCGGCAGCCCTCGACACTCCATGGCCCCTGCTGCACGTCGTCTCCACCCACTATCACACCCCCGCCGCCGCCGCCACCGCTGAGCAGCAGGCATGGCTCTCCCCCTGGTTTCACACGGTACCCCCAGGCCACCCAGCGCAGGTGTCCTGGACTCGAACGCCCGCGGCAGCATGGACATTCACCAGCAAGCGGGCAGACCAAGAAAGCGTGGTCATAGAGTACAACCGCTGCGACCCAGAGCGCGCAGGACCTCATTAAGCACCCATGCGCCCCCTGCGACACAAATGCCCCAACCTTCGCGGCGACAAAGAAGAAAAGGAACGACGGCAGACCATCACACGCCAGAAGTTCCACCTCAATACGGGATACCTCTTCCACCTGATGTACGCATACATCACCCAGGGGCGCCCCGACAGGGGCCTCCTCCGCCTCACCCCACGGGCCCAGGCCATCATTACCCAGGGGATAGGCGTCTATGCGACACCGCTACTGCAACCCACGCACACCACCACCAGAACTACCCAAGGGAACCCCGTCTACATGTATCAGCCCACAGCAATTGCCCGCCTACCCGTACCCAGCGACACCGACATCATCTACTTCACTCACACATCCGGCACCCAGCAACGCACCACCACGGTCGGTTGTGCCTCCGCGCGCATCAACTGGCGCGTGGATAGCCTCCACGCGCGGCACCACACCGGGGCCACCATCTTCAGGGCGTCCTCCCATGGCGAACTGCGCACCCTGGCGGACGCCGTCACCACCACACCACCACCCACAACAATCCGGCCCCGCAACATCTGGGTAGTCGTTGACGCCATGGTCGACATCCACCTCACCAAGCGCCTCACGGACCTGCCCCTCCACAGGGCGCTCCAATCCGGCCTCACCAAACAGGCGTTGGGGCTTTCGATGGCCTTCAGAGGCATGCAACCCCAGGACGCCCTGCACATCGTCAAACAGCAGTCCCACCGCTACATGCACGGCGATGGACGCACGGAAACGCATGCCAAACACCACAACACCAACCACGCTCCAGGGCTCGAACACGTGCGACTAGGCATCCCACACCACAGCCATCTGCAGCACCGACCCCCGATAGCCTCGGCCAACCAGCCCGCCCACTGGATATCCGAGCACACGCCGTACACACAACGAGACAAACAGACCACTACCGCACGCCCATCCGACAGCTGGCCACCACACTGCGCCACCCAGCTAACACCGAGCTCCTGCCACGCCTCAAAGACTCCGTCCGTACCCCCCTCTACTACTCAGCCCTACGCCAGGATAGCCTGCCAGCACACCTACAAAAACCCCGACTCCAGCTCGCCCTTGAGCAGCTGCCCCTCCTCAGCCGATACTACGGATGGTACACACGCCGCTCAATCCACGTCCCCTCAGGGTACACCAAATGCATCTGTGGCCACGCAGAAGAAGACACCTGGGACCATTTCAAGACGTGCCCCCTTAACCAAGGACTCCCCACCCTCACAGACTGGATCCCAACCCACACCATCGCACAGCACGCCGCATGGCCGACACGGTCCCCGACAACCCAAAAACTCGCCACCATGGTCAAACAGACTGAGGTACTCGAGGCAGTCCGCAGGGGGCTCATCCCAACTGCCTTCTACACCCTGCTACACACCAACGCGGACGACCCCCAGGCCTGGCAGCGCACATTCAAGGGACGGTCGTTGCCAAGACAGCAGAACAACTCCCATGCCGCACCCACAAATACCTGCAGCATGCAACCACCCTGCCCCCGGCGGACCAGGCCAACTTCCTCAAACTCGTGTTCTACCAAATGTGAGACCCCACCCCGCGACATACCACCCGACACGGGACCCCCCCCCCCTAGCCCGCACACCATCGACCAAGCACGACACCGACACGGCACGCACGAGCAACACAGGCACCGCACACACACCTGCCAGCATGCGCGCGCCACAAGCTGCCATACCCCAACACCAGCGTCCGTCCACAGGTACCGCCAACCGCCAGCCACCGCGTGCCCCCTCTGTGTGCGCCAACGGCTACCACAGACCTGCCCTGCCCTGCAATGCAGACCACTGAGTCTGCCTAGGAGCCGCACACCGCCTCACCCACTGCCCCCACTGCGGGGACCTCAACCCCCACCACCGCACGCGGCCTGCAGCCCCAGCCGCGCCCCCCCCCGCCAGCCACCCCAGCTTCTTGGGGCCACTCACCAACGCCCTCCGGGACTACCTGGGAGGGCACTACGTGGCGGACCCAATGGACCATGCGTGGACCATAGCCATGCCCACGGACGGCGCACCCCTGCCCCCCCACAGCGCAAACCTACCCCACAGCGGGGGCGGTTTGAACGTGGCGGCCCGACACATCCTTCTTGCCCTTCACCTCCACCACCGCGGCCTCCATCTACGGACCCACAGCTTCCGGCCCTTCCAGCAGCAACCCTGGCGCCGGAGGCGTGGGTGGAGACGGCACCAGAGGAGGTAGCAGACTACCTCCGACACACTTGCCGCCGGTTCAACATCGCTCTCCGCCAGCAGAAATGAACAGCCTACCCACTCAGCGCACTCCTCTACCCGGCACACCCCCCCCCCACGCCACACAGCTGAGGCCCTCAGAGAGCTGGGTGTCCTTTTAGGACGCCCATCTGGCTGCCCCCAGCGAAACCACCGCCGCACAGATGGACACCGCGGACCAGCGCGTCTACGTCAGGGTCCTCGAGGCATGCCTTAGAAAGGCGCATCGCTGGCACACCCGCTCCCAGTCACCCCCGCGGGGACAGGGGAGATCACCCGCCCCGGACACCCACCAGGCCAGGAAGACCAGGACAGGCCAGGGGGCCCGCCAGTGCGCCCGCCAACAAGGTTTGGCATCCTGGCCGGGACCCAGGCCCAGCCACGCCGCACCAACCCACTCGCAGACCCCCGGGGCACACCAACAGCAACACCGTCACCAGCGCCCACCACCACCACTGTACTGCAGCAGCCTAACCCGGCACCCCGGCCAAGGGCCGCTGCCCACACAAATCCAAGCCATACAAGGACCTCCATTCATGCAGGGCCAGGGAATATGGCGCCACCAGCACCATCACCACGCCCCCGCCCCTGCCGACCCCTACCCCCCGATGCCCCAATACTACAGCAACCACCACCACCTCCATCACCACCACGCCCAAGCGCAGCTGGCCCCCACAGGCCACCCACCCCACGCGGCGCACTACCCCGCAGGACACCATCACGTACACCACGGGCGCACCTACCACCACCACCAGCCCTTCCCACCGTACCCACCAGCGCTGTGGTACCACACAAAGCCAACACACCCTCACTACCACCACCACACGGTCCAGCACCTGTGGCCCCACTGCATGGGCTTGCAACATTCGGGCCACCATACGCCCCCATGGACCCGCGGGCCGGCCATGCACGCGCACCAACAGCACCAGGGCCTACAAGGAGCATCCCACCACCATCGGCAGCCCCCCCACCCTCAACCCATGCCAGCAAGCACCATGCACCAGCAGCCACCCGATGCCTACGGACCATAGCTTCACCGGGATGCCCCGGCAGCCACCCCCCACCTCGACACAGCGGCCAGCCAGGGACTGCAAGAACTGCACGACACGCGCACGCAACACCCACACGACCCGGTGGGACGCCAAGACTCCCGTCCAGCACAGCATCCACCCCCGCCCCCCCCCCGCCACCACCGAGTCAGCCCAGGGCCCATCCCTGCCACCCCCCGAGGGCACCCCCCGAGGGTGATCGGTGCAGTGCTGTGAGGGACAGGCACTCTCCCCTGTCGTGCGCCCAGTCGCCCCGGCTCCACCATGCACCCATCCCACAGGGTTGCTCCCCCGCCGCACAGCAATGCCCCGACACGTACCCGCACTCGATCGTGCGTTGTCGACCTGGCACCAGCGCCCCCAGTGCGCCCGCAGTGCAGTGCGTGAGTGCTGACCGTCAACCCCGAGGAGGTGTAGACTTGCTGATGGGGCGGCTGCTGCAGCGTGTGTCCTGTGCGCCAGACGGCGTGTTCACTCCTCGTGGACAACCGCCGGAACAAGTGCCTGGTGCATGGAACTGTGCTGGAGCCCAACGGGGTAGTGCCTAGTTGCCCGCAGTATAGTGCCTGCGTGCTGACCGAAGATCCCGAGGAGGCGACGATGTGCTGTTGGAGCGCTTGTGCGTCAGCCAATGTGTCTGCTCCCCGAGGGCATCAGCCAGAACATGTGCCGGGTGCGTGGAGCAGTGCTGGAGCCTGTGGATGCGGAGCCTGATCGCCCTGTGCGGTCGGTCGTGATCGAGCAGGAGGCTGTGTGTGCTGTTGGCGGCCAGACTGGCCATTTGTGCCCAGAGATGCTGCGTGCAGACACCGGACCGCCGCATTACCTGCTGGTCGTGCCGGTCTTGTCGGCGTGTACAAAGTGCTGTGCTGAGCTGACCCCGGGTCAGCTGGACACATTCATGATGATGCTGGCCACATGGCCCGTGCGCTGGTAGAGCTTTGCCTTCCCCATCTCACCTGTGTGCAGCTCTACTATGCCCCCCAAGTCGTTTGCCGAGCTCAGCCTGGCGCAGCAACAGGCGCAGCTGAAGTCCGCGGATCTGTGGAATGTCACGAGAGCTATGGGCGACCGAGAATCAGATGGCGTGCTGCTTGTGGCTGAGCACGGGCCGTCGGGCACAGAAGTATCTCGCTGGCCCATGCCCCCAGACGCGGAGTCGTCCATGGCGCTGTACCTGGCACGGGTGACAGGTACCCTGGACGAGGTCGACCGCAGCATTTTGGCCTCCAAATGTCCATCCGTCTCGTGGGATACTTTCGCGGAAGTGCTGGCTGAAGTGTCGGACTTCCTCGACAAGTGCAAGCGCAAAGACGAAATTGCGCTGATGGCGGACGTGGTCACGCAACACCGCTGGCCCAAAGGCCAGGAGGAGCTCCGTCTAGCCTTCGACAAGGAGCCAGCCAGCTTCAGGCGCCTGCTGAATCAAGCCCAGAACCCTGTGGCGGCCGGACGAGTGATGATGAGTTGGCTTTGGTTCTGGCAGGCAGTGGACGCCGCCTGGGCGAGGCGCAAGGGACTCAAGGTGTCGTGGCTCAGCTCCCCCGCGGACGCTAGTGGCCTGCCTCTGGACAACCCCGTGTCCGACACCACGCTGTCGCAGGCCATAAAATCTGCCATGCCATGGATGCTGCCACACCCTCGAGTGCCGGAACGCAGAGCCGATGACCCGCCGCCCTCAGCCCCCGACCGCGCGAAGCGGATGGCAGGGCCGGGATCGGTCGCTCAGCCAACGAGGCTCCCAACGGCACTGCCCCACTTCGACGACAACCAGAGACTCGCGTCGGAGCTGCAGTCCGCCTGGGACACGTGTCAGGGCATACCTCCTGAGCACATCCGGGCAGCGGCGACGAATCTGCAGCTGAGGATGGCCCCCCTTCCCTCCATGGCGGCAGCACTCCGCACGCTGGCCCAGGCCTCAGCCGGCAAGCAGCTGGGGACCATCCTCACGTCGCAGGCCGGGCACTTTGGCGCTGACTCGGGGGCGGCGGCCACGGCAATAGCGGAGTGGCGCGCATATCTGGAGGACAAGCGCCTGCTGCAGGCAACGCCCACCACCAAGCAGGAGCTCCTGGAAGAGGCAGAGGAGATCTTGGCGGCGCAGTCAGCCGACTGGGAGTGGAAGACCCTGGGTGCGCATGTGGCAGTGGCTGGAGCGAGACAAGGCCTGCCGGGAACATTTGTCGACGCCCTGATGCAGGCTGATACCTTGGACACCTTCTGGCATGCGTATGTTCAGTTCGTAGTTCATGTGCCCGACGTCTCCACCATCCGTGACACCAATGATCACCTACGCACGAACGCTGGGGCCCATCTCGTACCACACTGGGCAGCGCGGTACTACGATCGGGTACCAGGCGCACCACGAGGTCATCGCGACAGCAGCTCATCGCCAGAGCGTACGGCCAGAGGCAGTCGGGAACGAGACCGGCCATCATCTCGATCAAACCGAAAGCGGACCAGCCCAAGCCCGGAGGAGCGATATGTCAGCCTGCGGCTGGAAGGCTTGCTGGGGCTGCCCCCGGCGGAAGTGGCAGCGGCGGTGTCCGCAGCTCTGGCGCACCCCACGACGGTCCCGGACTGGGCCCCGCACGAGGGGTCGTGTAGTGTAGTTGTACCGCACGAGGCGTGGCGGCGCGCAGCCCGCGGCTCAGACTCTCACCCGGCCGAGACGGCCTCCGGCGCGTACGTGCTCATTCGCCGTGAGGCACACGACGACTCACTACTCGCGCCGTACGGAGGCAGCCGTCATAGGGGTCGCCGGCGCGGCGGCTCCGACGAAGACGACGACGACGAGCCCCCGTCGCTAAGCAGGGACCTCAGGTCGGGCTACCACCGCCAACTCGGTCGGAGGCGCTCATACGACAGCCCCGAGCATACCACCTACCACCGCCAACCGTATGCCACGTACCGGGACAGGGCATACCGGTCCCCGCCAAGCCGGGAGCGCTCACCTCGTGGCGGCTTCCCGCCGCCGCCCCCCGGGCCACCTCCCGCCGGAAGACGGCAGCATAGAGACGGAACGCCGCCCCTCACCACGGCGGCCATCAGTCCGGGGAGTCGTGGCAGAAAGGCCTCGCGGAGCAGACAGTCAGACCGCAGTAGGCGTGAGACCGCGGCGCCAGGCCCGCGGCGAGAGTCGTCGGGGCAAGCTTTGGGGGCAGGCCCCGATAAGGCCACAGCGCGTGCCGTGCGGGTCGAAAGCGTGCCGGGGAGGAAGGGCAAGAGCCAATGACTGCCCCAGCACCTCCCCGTGCCCCCCCTGGTTCCCGAAGTGCCGGCGGCGATGCTGCACTCGGTGCTGGGGGGCATCAGGCGTGGCTCTGCCCTGCAGGCCGCTGTAGGAAACCTGCACTGGAACCTGCAGCACATTCGCGGGCGGCTGCGCGATCCGGCAGCAGACGGAGACCCCATCGCCTCGGCCATTGAGGACGTTCTGGGTCAGGCAGAGCCCCCGGGGGACGAGGAGGCGGTGACCGCTTGCCTCCTGTGCCGCACCATTGGCCCGTGCCTCTCCGTCGAGTGCCCCCGGACCCACAGCTTTCGAATCCCCGTCACAGGCCAGGTGCCTGTAATACTGACCACCCTCAAGAAGGCGCTGTGCGCGGCTCTGCCGGATCAGGCCAGCCTACTTAACCCCGTGCCCGAACTGCCCCTAGCGCAAGCCTTCATCATTGTGGAGCTCTGGGTGTCTGCCCTTCTGGATCACAAACACCGGCTGAAGGATGACGTGCTGGTCTCCCCGCCAATATGGACCGGTTGTGATCTGCTGGTCCTGCTCACCTCGTACAGGGACCCAGCAGTCGTCCCAGCGGGTCGCGTGGGCGTTCTCCTTAGCTCCCGGCAATCCAGCATACCTGAAGCTGCAGCGGTACCGCTCCCACGACTCAAGGAGGCATGGTGCGCGGACCCCTGGCTCAGCTTCGACCTCTGCCCCCGCTGCGACCGGCCCCGGTCGCAGCGCCTAGTCCTGACCCAACTGTGTGACCCAGCTCGTCCGCCGGTGATGCCAGTATGTGGCGCCCTGCCCAAGGGGTGCACCGTTACCCGGCGTATGGTGAGGTGCAGCAACATCCGCGTTTCCGGCCTCAGCGGTGCATCTGCCTTCTCTTTGTCCACAGCGGCCAGCCACCTATGCTCCCCAGGCGTCTGCGACCTCCAGCCACCGGGAGATGACAATCTATATCAGCAATTGCGTGCTCGGCACGATGGCAGCTACATCCCCAAGTTCGACGCCCTGCCCACTGGCATCACGCGGCTTCTGGTCTTCACCATCAATGCAGGAGGTCTGGCCTCCAAGATGCGGATGCTGCTGGCGCTTTTGGCGGATTTCGAGCCGGACGTGGTGTGTCTGCAGGAGGCGGGCCCCCTATTTGTCGACGACAGTCTCAAAAGGGTTCCCCTATCGAGTCATCCTGGGCCCTGTGGTGCCGGGAGGAGGCCTGGCAATTCTCATACATCACCGGCTGCAGACACGGGCTCCGCTACAGTCCGACAAGGATGAGCATGCCCTCAGTGTGGCCATCCCCGTCTCAGAGAAGGTCCCAGTCGTGGTCACGAATATGCACTTTCCGCCAGGGATGAAGGCCGCGAACAGGCGGCTCAGTATTCTCCGGAGCGCTGCGTTCCAGGCCAGGCATCCCGGCGGGGTGAAGTTAGTCGCGGGCGACATGAACGCTGACCTGGCGGACGATTCAGGAGCCTGGCTGCGCAAGGCGTGCACTGACAACAGATACTGGGGGGGCTTTACCCACCTCTATCGCCCCGGAGAGGCCACCAACATCGTCGCCAACAGAGCAGGGGTGTCCCGGAGGGAGCTGGACTGGGTCCTCGTGAGTGCTCAGTCACCAGTTCATGCCTGCGAAAAGTTCCTGCTGCCTGGCTTGAGCACCCATCTAGCAGTGGCCTGCGACCTCAGCGTGCGCTCCGAGTACCTGTCGCAGGCCAATCCGGCGGGCCGTCTGTTCCGCTTTCGGAGAGCAGAGCCATCGCACATGGCCACAGCGGCCGCCATGGCCAGCCTGGCATTCTGGTGGGCCTGGTGTGCCCGCCTGTCGCCCGATGGCGCGTTCACATGGTACTGGGAGTGCATCAGCGGCATTATCTTGTCATCCTCCAGTGGGTTTCGATTGGCCGCAGAAGCAGCTGCCAAGCTGTTTGAGGGCACCCTGCTGGCCGCCCGGGATCGCCTAACAGCCCGGTTGGCAGACCGGCAGGACGCGGCGTTCCTCAGAGCGGTCCAGCTGACAGAGGGCAAGCTGCAGGGGACAGGGGTTACTTCAGTCAGCGCCGCGGTCCTGAGGATCCGCAAAGCTCGATTTCAGCAATTGTCGTCCGTCAGCCCTGATGGTGAGTACTTCCCGACCGAGCCGGATGCCTTCAAGGAGGACCTCTTGCGTCAAGCGATGGAACTGCACTGTGGCCGCCACATTGGCTCAGATGCAGGGTGGCTCCGGCGGCTTGCAGATCAGTACCGCCCACGCATGTCAGATCGGCCGGACATCACCACAGCTACCCGATTGGCCCACGCACAGCGTGGTGAGCGTGCAGTGGATCCCAGAGCAACAGCCACCCCAGGTTCCCCGCCCAGCTTTCAGGAGATGCACTTCGAAATCCGACGATCAGGGTCAGAGGCGGCGGCGTTTGGGGAGCTGGTGCAGTTGCTGTAAAGCCGGCTGTCAGGCACCGCCATCGGAGTCCTGGTGGAGCTATTGCACGCCACACACAGCGGAGCTCCGGCCCGCGTCCTCAATGCGGTTCTGCACCTGTGCCTCCTGAAGAAGGAGCCGCAATGGCTGGTGCGCATGAGCCGGCCAGTCATGCCGGAGGAGCCGGTGCGGCGGAAGGAGTCGACAGCGATATTCCACCGCCTCCAGATGGTGTCCACAGTGCAGGGACTTGACCCGCCCTCAGCCTTCCCCTACCGCAAAGAGTTTAGCAGCCAGCTGGTGGCCATCTTCTGTCGCTGGGCCATTCCGGTATGGATACGGGAGCGCGGCCGTCTGTGGGTATTCGACTGGGACGAGAGCAACGCGTTCTGTAACGTGCAGCGCGAATCGCTGCAGCAGGTGTGCCCCGACGGCATCCGTGTAGACCCGTGGTACCAGTCCTTCTACGGCAGGCTGAGCATCTACGTGCAGTCGCCGTACGGGCTGGTGGGCCCCTACCGCATGCTCCACGGTGGGGCCCAGGGTGACAGCATGGGTGTCGGAGGGTTCAAAGAACTGGGCTCCGTGCGCTCCAGAGCGAACGCGGCCATCGTGGCCAACGCGCTACGCCCAGAAACTGGCGGTCCAGGGGGGCCTGACCCAGCCGACTGGTGTCACGTGCATCCGGCGTGTGCAGCAGAGTACGTCCCAGAAGTATCCTCCAGCGACGACAGGCGCATCTTCGCTTGCACAGACGCAGGAGCAGCCCACGTACTGCGGGTCAGCCAGAAAACATGTCTGGCCGGAGGTGGGGCCATCAACCGGTCCAAGTTGAAGGGGTACCTCCTGGTCAACAAAGGGGGCGCCCTGGGCTACGCCGCCGGCCAACTGTCGACCGTCCTCGGCGTCATGAAAACGGACTCAGCCGACCTCGCCATGGTGAAGATTCCCGTCGTCATGGGCGAACCACCCAGAGCAGTACTGGTCAAATACGAGGAGGCACTGCGCCACCTGCACTGGGCAGTGCCGCGGACGGAGCCGGTGTATGCCTTAGCTCTGCGAGTGGTGACCACCTTCGCGCTGACCAAGGCAGATTTTGTCCTGGACGTGGTCCCAGCAGTGGGTCTCAATCTGGAGGCATGCCAGCGGCTGTCGGATGGCATCCACAGGCGCGCTCTGGGGCTGCCCCGCAGCTTCCCCAGAACCCTGCTCTATCGACCGCTACGTATGCTTGGCCTGCATGCGCCCAGGCTGCAGGACCGTCACGCGGTCCGGTTTGTGCACACTTTATTGGGCGCCCTCAACTGCCGCAGTAGCTATGTCGCTGACCTTCTGCGACATGTGCTGGGCCATAAGGCGTGGGTCCCGCAAGCGTACTCCGACGCCCACGTGTTGCACTCACTCCTCGAGGCGTGGCAGCTGCAGCTGGTCCTGCTACCGGCAGCACACGTGCCGCCAGCAGCCATGCATGTGTGCCTGCACCGAGCCCCGGAAGGCCCTCAAGTCGTGGTGGCCTCTGATGGGGCATGCGGCCAGCGATCGCTGGCGTATGCGGCAGTCCTTGCAGACGCCCGCGGGGTGTTTGCTGAAGCGTGGTCTGCAGTGGCAGTAGAGGACCCGTACCCATGGGCAGCGGAATGGTTCGGTAGATACCTGGGGCTCGCCGTACTCCGCGAGATGCGCCTTCCTCTGACCACGCGAGTGCTCGCCCTGGCGGACAACACCCACGTCACCACCGAAGGGGAGGATCACACCGTGTCGGACAGCCCGTATGTCGATAACCTGCGGGTCCCTCACGCGACCGGACTGCACCTCTGGCAAGCAGACGAAGTGTATGTGCCAGCTCAGCAGGACTTCGCGAGCGGTGCTCCTAGCCCCGCGCCAGGGCTAGCCAGCCTTCAGCACAGGGCGCACAGTCTGGCGACGTCGCGGATGTCGGACGTGGAAGAGGGCCCCATGCCATTTGCAGCGGACGTCGGAGGCGTGGCGGTACTCACGACGGGAAGCGTGCCGTATCTGCGTCACTCTGAGGCCATGGAGCGCCGGTACGAGCAGTTAGCACCAGCGATGCCGCACCTGGATGCCCTCTTGCTCCGTGACCCGGCGGCTGGGACGTCGTGGGAGCGAGTGGTTCAGGAGGCCCGTTTATCCAAGGACGCCCTCAACGTGGCCACGTGGCTTCGGGCAGCCCGGAGGATGGCGACAGCCCCAGACAACGTCTTCAACTGCCCGTTCTGCGAACAGTCGTGTGCCGGATGGGGCCAGCACCTACTGGCAGCATGTGGCAAAGTGGCTCTGGCCGTACAAGCTGGCTTTCGTGCGCTGGTACTCGCGGCAGCGCCCGGTGCAACAGTGCCTGAGTGGGTGACCACCACGTGGGTACGCCTAGGGCGTCCCAGTGGTGACAGCCTGCACCTGGTCCTGCGAGCCGACCATGAGGTGACAGCGACATGGCCACCAGCGCGCCCCCACACAGTATACGTCACGTGGTCGGGGATGCTCATGGGCACATGCGCGGGAGCGTCACGCTGGCTTACGGCAGCTCGTCGAGACAACCTGGCCAGCGTCTACCTGGAGGCACTGGCCACATATGCCCGGTCAGCAGCCTGGGATCTGTTCTGGACTACATCCAATCGTCCAGTGAGCGGGTGCACGCATGGGCTGTCGTGGCAACACGCCGCGTGCTTGTCCGCACTGCTGCACCTGTACGACCGCGCTGTCACAGCGCTGGCGGAGTCCCCAGGCCTGGGCGTGGCAGCCCTGGCGGAACCAGAGTTCCATCTGGGTTCAGACGGGCAGCACTGTTCAGTGCTTCTCGTGATTGGTGGCGGACAGGCGCCTGCCTGGGAAGGAGCCGCTGTACACCGCTGGAGCCTGGCGCGGCTGGACGCCCTGCCAGAACATGTGCATTTTCGTGTTGGAGACCGATTTTGGGTGTCTGCGCCGGAAGGCACAGTGCCGCAGGGGCTGGCGGAGGCGCTAATAGCCCTGTCAGCAGTGGTGCTCTTAAAACCGGTCACGCGCTCACTGAGTTGTTCAACTAGTGATTTGCTGTACCCAGAGCTTTGATTTCTGATGCAATCCAAAATGTTTTAAGGATATAAATTTTAACAAAATGACAGAAGAAAATGAGACACTGGATTTTCACGAGTTCGTGCTGAAATTGCCGGATTCGGCGTGGAACCTGAGTTCTGAGTCGTTGGAACATGCAGCACAGTTGGCAAAGGAAGGCGCAATGAGTGGTCTCAGTCCTTGGCAGGCAGCGTCACTGTATTCCAAACTTACAGGAAAGAAAACACTGGCCACTGTCAAAGACACGATGGCCTTGGTTCGTGATGCCTTACTCACCTTAAAGGGCGACGACATTGGCAGAACAGGAACGTCGTCGCATCGCGAAGACGTCTTCTTGGCATGCGAAACTTTGAGCGGTCCCAAGGACCACGCTGGCCCCGCGTCGGACAAGGAGTCCACGTTCGTGTGGCGCGATGAGGTTCTGTCGCTTCCTTCACGCTTGTCTGCACTCCTGGAAGAGCGAAAGGTTTTGCAAGACGAGTTTCGCAGAAAAAAGATGTTGAAGCACTTGCCAGTGTTCGACGAGTTCCATAGGGCAGCTGTTAATAACGCGCCAACGCACAAACATCCAGCGGACGCAGAGAAGCGTCGTTGGGAACAACAGGTAAAAGACGCCATGCGAGTCCTGGGAGTAGTCTTAACACGCGAAGATGACACAACGGTAGCTCCGGAAGCACCTGTTTCATTGGTACTATGTGAACATTTGTTTGCAATGTTGGGTGCGTTGGACTACAGCATCCAAAGCTCCCGGCGAGTGGCAGTAGATAAACGGTTTGAACAACCTGCGATTGCACCAGAGTTACTCTCGAAGGATGACATGTCACTACTTCAGTCGCGCAACAAATTACAAAAAGACCTGAGAGGCACGCGTTTCTCCCCTTACTCGCATCGTAGTTCTTTCCGTTCGTTTTCAACACGAGGTCGTTTTGATCCACGGAGATCTGGCAAAGGAGGCAAAGGCAAAGGTAAGGGTTTCACCCAAAGATTTGTGCCACGTAACGACAAGTTAGATGAACGACCACAGCAGTAGCTTGACTGTAGAGGATTTATTGGCACCAGCCGTGTGCGTGCCACCGCCGATCCATCCCCACCTGCCACTCTATTTGCGCTGTCGTGCACAATTGCATGAATGGGAAACGTTGAAGGACACATACGCGGCGTCAGTGATTCGCAATGGGCTGCAGCTTGATTGGGTTGACGGTTTTGATCCGGATCGACCAACCGACGACTTCCGTCCTCGTTCTTCCCACGCAGAGGTAACCGACCCTGAATTGGTAAAACACGTTTTGGATGCAGTGCAACAGGGTTGCATGGAATGCGTCGAGCGCAAAGACATTAAGTGTTGTGCAAGTATGTTCGCAGTGGACAAAGCGTCAGACGAGGCACATCCTGAGGGAGGCCGTCGACCTATCACCAATTGAAGAACGTGAACCAGTTTGTACAGACCACCTATTTTCGTTTGGTCACTCTGTGGGGCATTTTACCGTTCTTGAGACCCGGTCAGTATGCTTGTAAAATTGACCTGAAAAGTGCTTATTTTCACATGGGTATCCATCCGCGGGATCGACCTTATTTGGGGGTCTACGTCGACGGTGAATTTTACAGGTGGTGCGTTTTGCCGTTTGGATTAAACGTTGCACCACGGGAATGGCAACGCCTCATGCAACCAATTTTAAATACCGTGCGTGAACGCGGAGCACTCGTTTGGGTCTACTTGGACGATTGGCTCATCATTGGCAATACTTACCGTGAATGTCTGGAACACACACGTTTTTTGGTACAACTTTTGCATCGGTTGGGTATATTGGTCAATGTCCCAAAATCATGTTTGGAGCCGTCGCAAGAAATTATAATGCTTGGTTTTATGCTGAACTTCAGGGAAGGATTCGTCGCGGTACCTCCAAAGCGCCTACAAGCAATTTTTCGGGACGTGAACAGACTGGCACACAGTCACACACCATCAGTGAGGCGATGCGCCTCCGTTCTTGGAAGAATCCGTTCCTTGTTGTTCGCCATGCCCCATATCCGACTCCTCAGCGACGCCCTGGCGGTGCACGTGGCGGTGGCAGTCCAGGCTGGCTGGGAGGCAGACGTGGCGCTCCCGGAGCGCGTGTCACGTCAGTTGATGGATCTGGCGGACGAGTTACACCAGTGGAAGGGACGCACCTTCGTAGTTTCCATGGGTCACGTCAGGGACATGTACTCGGACGCGTCGGATCTGGCGTGGGGCGGAGTCCTTCAAGGGAATGCCCAAGCAGCGTTCGGTTGGTTCCTGAATCGAGAGGAACACATAAACGTCAAAGAGTTCAGGGGAGCCCTACTGACGATTCAAGCGTATGCGCTGAGGGACACCACGCTGCGATTTTTCACCGACTCAATGGTCCTTTACTGGTATCTCCGCAAGTGGGGAGGTCGCAAGCCGCGGTTCAACGCATTGATTCTCCAACTGTGGAATTTTACACAAGCCAATCGCATCGAGATTCAACCGTTTTACGTGCACACCTCGGTAAATCCGGCGGACATTTGGTCTCGGCTTCGTTGGACACCGTCGGAGGCTACCTTCCCGTCGGACGTGTTGACTTGGATCCTGGAGGAGTTCAAAAGTTGGATTCAGCCGGAAATCGATTGGATGTCAAGGAGTTCCAATGCGGTGTGCAGCAAGTTCGTCAGTCCGTGTCCTCAGCCGGGGGCTTACGCCATCGATGTCTTCTCCCAGAATCTAACTTTACTTTCACCGGGGTGGGTCTTCCCGCCGTTCAAGCACATACCTCAGTTGGTCAACCAAGTGTTGGAGTCACCAGGGGTGGAGGTTCTCATGGCTCTGCCGTACAGGCCGCGCGAAGTTTGGTGGAACCTATTGATGAAACACGTGAAGTTCGCAGTGAACACGTCGGAGTTCCGGTTGCAAATGCCAGACGGCACAGAGACACAACCACGTTTCGTGTTGACCTTGGCGTATGTTTGCGTGAATACTATCAATTGCGAGGAGCTACCAACGAAGAGGCGACGCTCATCATCAATGAAATCGGGAAGGACACCTTGAAACGTTACAATTCTGCGTGGCACATGTTTGGTACGTTCTTGTTACAAGACGCGGCGCTTGCTCCACTGTTAAAGGTGGAGCGCTTTGGTCAAATCCCACTGATGACGGTGGCGGTGCAACTTTTAAAGTTTTCACGCACGCATTCTTTAAGTGCTGGGCGTATGGCGTATTCAGCAGTGTGTTTATTCCCATGCTTTTCGCAACTACGTTTCGAGGGTATGCTACGCAACTTGAAACGTGACTGGTTCGTCAGTGTTCCTCATTATCATCGTTTCTATGATGTACGGCGTCTTATACAAGTCATGCATCAGCAACCTGTGGAGACGGAAGCTCAGCTGCGCTTGCAAGCCATTTTGTCCTTGAGATTCTTTGCCTTGTTCCGAGGCGTTGATCTGGCGCGATCACGTAGGGATATCCAACGCGCTGCTCAGCCTTGGTTCATTTCTGCTAAGCGCAAAGGGAGGAGATACTATGCACGTTATCCTATTCACAATGTTACACCACCGTCAATTGATCCGCAGCGCTGCTTAGCGCGTTATTTGGAAGCTACTGGTGATTACGAGGGTTCTGAGATTTTTGTGTCCCTACGAAAGCCACGGAAGCCTTTATCGTCTGATACCATCAACGGTCTCACTACTCGCTGGTTAAGGAAACACCTACTGGAATTGGGGGAACTGGAGACGGATTCGTTTTCCGCGCATTCTACACGAGGAGCAGCAGCAACTGCACTAATCTATCTTGGCGTGGATCCGCATGTGGTAGCGGCATTGGGTGATTGGTCCTGTTACGATACATTCAGGAAGTTTTACGACAGGACCAGAGCTCTGTTGCGCATCACGCAAGTTCTGGTCCCTCCTGATCTGGCGACTGGGGAAGCGGCGCGCGCTTCGCGCCTGGCGGTTAATTAATTCTTATATAAGGGTTCAGTTCACGGGAGCTCAGTTCTTCCGTTCTGTTGCCCATATATGGGGATTGTGTAGTGCTAGCTGAGCCAGCTCGGATTTACCCGAATAGGTGAGGAGGAAAGAAGAGATGGCGAAGCAATAGCACTACACAAGACACATATATGCCCACCCTGTCCCTCCCTTAAGTTCTTCGCTCACCGTGAAAAGCAGTTGACACTTGGGTCGTCGGTTGCCACGGTTTTAAGAGCATGGGAGGTTAATAGTGGTTGGAGCATGTAAGGAGTACTGATTTTCCAAATTTTTTATTATACTACGGTTTTCTCTGAGATCGTCGACGACAGGTCGTAGCTTAGAGGAAAAACACAACTCTAAGGTTGGTAGAGTGTGGGTTCAAACCCCATGGGGGGTATTTGAGGTCAAAAGTTCATTTTTCATGTATAATACCATTTTTGTGTATATTTTGAGGGTGCCCGTTTCAATGAAAGGTAGCAAAGGGCACCAAATGAGCAGAAAACAGAGAAAACAAACCGGTTTTAAGGAGTTGGCCCATATATGTGTCTTGTGTAGTGCTATTGCTTCGCCATCTCTTCTTTCCTCCTCACCTATTCGGGTAAATCCGACTCCACAGTGGTCCGCGCCAGGGGAGACCCCGATGCCCCTCCCGGGGGTTCGGGCCCGGCAGCGTCGGAGTGATCCCGCGAGCGTCGAGAGCGGCGGCCCGGCCGTGTGGGCGCCGCCATCAGGGCGCGGTGGGGCTGCCCCGGGCCAGCAGAGGCTGGCCAAGGAGCGATGCGGGCGGTATGCGCCAAGTGCAGCAGGCTGATGTGTCGTGCGGTCGTCCTCTTTCTGGTGGCGGAGTGTGCTCAGACTACTCCGATGATTGCGCCGCTCCCGGGGGACCCAAATTTTTCAATTGACGGGTCCGTCGCGTTTTTCAAGTCGGGAGAGTCCAACCCAACCCAACCCAACCCCCCCGCCACCAGCAGTGGCGCCCCCACACCATCCCCCGGGACCAGGCCACTGCCGGACCACGTGGAGAACCCAACCAACCCCCGCCACCCCCAGCCCCCGCCGACACACACCACCGCGAGTCCCCCCTCCCGCGGCCACCAAGGGAAACCCCATCACCAGACCCCACAGGCAACAACGACGACCCCCAACCCCCAACCCACACCACCCCCCTCACCACGCCCCGCACCACCAGCCGCCGCACCAGCCGATCCCTACGCCCGACACAACCCCGCAGCGATGCCGCAGCACCTCCGGCACCTGGACCAGGAGGTGCTACGCCTCCACACCTCGGGCACAACCCAACGCATCCGGGCGGCCAACCTCGTCCAGGCGGCCACCCTGGGGAATGGCGTCTGGGACCTCCTCTTCAACGCCTTCCTCCACGCCGCCTGACAACACCGCCCCCCGCTTGCCACCCCTGACAGCGAGAGCCCGCCCCCCAACAGGGAACAGAGTCTGAGGATCCCCCATCCACTGGGGGCGACACCTGGTTGGACACCCCGTGCCGGGGCGGGTTGACACCAAGGGCCGTACCTGCTACCACAAGCCCAATATGGCCCACCCGCCACCCAGCGCCAACCCCACCGACACCAAGGCGTGGGAAAGGGAAACATGGGTGGACCGGATGGCCTCCCTGAGCAAGTTCAGAGACGACGTCTGGGGCGATGTCCCCTACCCCGACAACCAGCAGCCAGCCCCCTTCATGTACATGACCCTCATGTACAACATACACTACACCCTCTCCACCATCCACTACCACGCATCAACCGGCACCTGGGTGGTGCACGGCACCGACTCCCTCCTCCCCGCCAATAACCCCCCTCCCCGCACAACCGGGGCCCTGACACGTGCACCAGAGAGGAGGAGCCTGACAGCCCCAACATCTGGGGCACGTGGGAGCGCAGGTCTCTGGACATGCTGCTCTCCATCCGCAGCGGCAACCAGGACCTCGGCAAGGCGATGTATCGCCTTGCCAAACGGACCCAACAGACCTGGGAGATCCCCGCGGAGCGCTGGCTGTGGAAGATCACACTGTGTCTCCAGCAGAGGGAGGCCCCCCCGAACCGCATGGGACCCCCCCCCCGCGCCCGACCACCCTGAAACTCTGCCCGTACATGGTGGCAGCCCGCGTCATGGCCCTTCTGTGGCCGAGCCCAGACATCCCCACCCAAAACTACCCCCACCTCACGGAAGAGGACATGCCCGGCATCCAGCGATGCTTCTTCAGCACCCTCCACGCCTGCCTGTCAGCGGGGCCCGGTGAAGATTGAGTCCATGGGTGAGAGTCAGCGTGCACGCCCCAAGGACACCGTGATCATTCAGCAGAACTTCCCGAAGACCTACCCGACCCACACAGGCCAGGCTGACCTCCACTGACCCACCGCGGCACCACGCGAGACCACGGCACACCGCACCACAGCGCGCCACAGAGCAACGCACCACAGCACGACGCGACGCGACGCGGCACAGAGCGGCACAGCACAACACAACTGACCCTAACCTGAGGGACTAACCGAAGCCAGCCAACGCACACCAAGGAAGGCGCCGTGCCACCACGCCAAACACCAGCACCACAAGCCACACACGGGGCCACAGCGCGCCAGGCGACAACGGTGACGGACCACCCAGAAGATTACAGCCGGCACCGCAGAGAGGTAAGGACACGAACAGCCCCAGCCCCCTAACCCAAAACCACAAGCAGCCGCCTGGCGCACCCGCCCAGCCGGCAGAGCCAGGACCTAACCCAGCAAGAAAGGGCGCCGAGCCCACCGTGTACAAAGCCCACCCGACCCATGGGGCCGGAACGTGACCACACAGAACGCAACTGAAGACAGCAGCCCGGAAGACAACACTGAATGCAGGCCAGTGCGTGCGCCAGCCCAGGGCAGGCAGAGGGAGGAACAGGCAAGCCCCCCCCCCCCCCCCAAAAAAAAAGGAGGGGGGAAGGGGAAAAGGCACGAAAACAGCCCACAGCCGCCAAACCGCCCGTCAACACTGGCACAGGCGGCCAAGCCCCCCCCCAGAAGGCAACGAAAAAAAAAAAAAAAGGACCCCCACAGAGGCACAGGGGGACCACCCACCCAAAACCGGCAACACCAAGCCAGTAACAGCGGACCACGGGGAAAAGGGACACGGAAAATAGAAAAAAAAAAAACAAAACAGAGAGCCACCAGCCCAGCCCAAAAGAAAGGGGATGGAGGGACAGGGACCACAAAGCCAAAAAAAAAAAAAAAGAAAAGAAAAAACCAAAGCGAAAAAAAAAAACCACCCCCACAACCCAGCCAGGAAGGGCTGGGCGCAGGCGAGACCCAGGCCCAGCACACACGCCCACACCGCGCGCCGGAACCGGAAACGGCGGGGGGCAAGCGGGGCGCCCACGAAACCACACACGTCCCAAAAGCAGGCCAAAACCGAAGCCCAACCACGAACACCACAAACAGCCGACACTAGAGGGACAACACCACAAACCGTGCCCAAACACACCCACCCAAGACCCCAGCCAGGACTGGCGGGGTAAACAAAACCCGCACCCAACCGCCAACCGGACCCAAACACAAACGCCACACGACAGTAGGAAACCCAGTGCCCACAGCCCGGGCACTGAGGCAGCCCGTGCCATGCAGGTGACCCGGCCAAACGAGATCCGGAGACCGGGGGTAAGGCTGCATCCTAAGGCCTGCGCTGCTTTGGGACTCGAGGCGGAGCGTGCGACACCCAAGCGCCTCGGAACCCTAGTACCAAGAACGTGCATGCACGCCTTGGGAACGGGATACGCCAGGAAGTCCGGTGAACCCCTAGGGTTCCGCCCAAAGGAGGGGACGTGCGCAAGCACGGGGGCACACCCTCCCGGCGAGACAAGCATGTCACGCTGGCGGCGATCAGCCCTCCCGGCGTAGCCCGGGGCCGCTTTGTTGGGGGCCAACAGTCAGGTCTAGCGGGAAGTAAGCCGCCTCCCCTCTTCACGCGCGAAGCCTCTTCCTGTTCGTCACAGGGGCGACGCCAGGGGGAACCATGGGGCGCCTCTCCACGACCGAGTGCACCTACCTACCTACCTACTCGTCCAGGCGGCCACCCTGGGGAATGGCGTCTGAGACCTCCTCTTCAACGCCTTCCTCCACGCCGCCTGACAACACCGCCCCCCGCTTGCCACCCCTGACAGCGAGAGCCCGCCCCCCAACAGGGAACAGAGTCTGAGGATCCCCCATCCACTGGGGGCGACACCTGGTTGGACACCCCGTGCCGGGGCGGGTGGACACCAAGGGCCGTACCTGCTTCCACAAGCCCAATATGGCCCACCCGCCACCCAGCGCCAACCCCACCGACACCAAGGCGTGGGAAAGGGAAACATGGGTGGACCGGATGGCCTCCCTGAGCAAGTTCAGGGACGACGTCTGGGGCGATGTCCCCTACCCCGACAACCAGCAGCCAGCCCCCTTCATGTACATGACCCTCATGTACAACATACACTACACCCTCTCCACCATCCACTACCACGCATCAACCGGCACCTGGGTGGTGCACGGCACCGACTCCCTCCTCCCCGCCAATAACCCCCCTCCCCGCACAACCGGGGCCCCGACACGTGCACCAGAGAGGAGGAGCCTGACAACCCCCACATCTGGGGCACGTGGAAGCGCAGGTCTCTGGACATGCTGCTCTCCATCCGCAGCGGCAACCAGGACCTCGGCAAGGCGATGTATCGCCTTGCCAAACGGACCCAACAGACCTGGGAGATCCCCGCGGAGCGCTGGCTGTGGAAGATCACACTGTGTCTCCAGCAGAGGGAGGCCCCCCCGAACCGCATGGGACCCCCCCCCCGCGCCCGACCACCCTGAAACTCTGCCCGTACATGCTGGCAGCCCGCGTCATGGCCCTTCTGTGGCCGAGCCCAGACACCCCCACCCAAAACTACCCCCAGCTCACGGAAGAGGACATGCCCGGCATCCAGCGATGCTTCTTCAGCACCCTCCACTACCTTCAGCAAACACACCCACACGTCCTGGAGCTGAAGTGCCCCCCCCCCCCCGGATAACCCACTTACCTGCGCAGCCAAGACAACGCCACTACGCCACCACGTACCACACATGCCACCACCCACAGCACCAGCACTGGCACGCACGCGGGAAACCAGGGACAGTGCGCGCACAGACCTGTTGCGCGAACCCGCACCCTCGTCTTCATTACTAACAGGACCCAGCATCCTGCGCCCGCCCCCGCCGCCCGTGACCCCCCGCCGTCCCCCACACCTGTCTCCCCCGCCTCCGACTCCACAACCTCGACCACCACAAGCACCTCATCTGCCACCAGCACCACATCCTCGTCAAGCACACCAGCCCCCCAGCCTCGGGGGAAGCCTCCGAAAAGGGCCCCCAAACCTGTCCCCACCGCGAGCGCCCCCGCTACCCCCAAGGCCCAGGCTCCAGTGAAACCCGCGCCAGCAGGCCGGCCAAAACCCAAGACCGCCGCCAAACAGCCGGCCCGAACCCGTCGATGCACCATGGCCTCAGCCCGCTGCCAAACGCAAGCCCAAGCCCAAGCCGGGCGCCACAACAACAGCGCGAGGCCAACCCCCCGAGGACATCCTCTACGACCTCCGGCTCCAGCCATCCCAGACCCGGCAGCAGCAGCGCCCAGCACGGCGCCCCCCCACTGTCACAGACGCCGCCGCCACCACCTTCATGGCGGAGCGCGCCTCGGCCGAGGCGCGATGCACCCCAGGCCCACGGATCGCCCCGGACGGGACCAGAGCAGCGCCAGGGCCCAGCAGCAGCGTCCCTGCCCCCCTACCAACCCCCGATGTCAGCCCACCTCCAGCACATGCCCTGCTACCGCCGCCGCCACGGATCCCAACCCAATCCCGAAGCGGAAACCGTGCGGGCGTACCCACGGATCCACGTACACCCACGCCCCCACTCCTCACGCACCCCCAGGGCAGAGGACTACGAGGACTCCCCCGGGCCCGCCCGTCACCAGTCCCCATGACCGCGGCACTCACACCCACGCCCAAACCTCCGTCCAAGGGCACGGCCCCGCCCATGGACAGTGGTGGCAGAGCTGGACCCACACGCAGCTCTGGGAAATGCGAAAGTGGGCCCGGGCACAGCCTTCCCTCGAGGGCCTGGTCCACCGGCCCAGCAAGGGGTAGGCGGAGAACTGCCGCCTCCAGTTGGCGGGGGGATGGATGCCACAGGCCGCATGGGAAGCCATGCTGGCTGATGCGCTCCATCCGCAGAGAACCCACCTGCGCTACCCCCCCGCACCCCAGGACCACCCGTATGTCCTCAGACGCCTGCGGGAATCCCTCCAGGAGACGTGAAGAGAAGGAAAGCGCCTGTGGGACATCACCCCAAGCCCAACCCCACGCACACACACCCCCTCCCCACCCCGCAAGCGTCGACGCACAGACACCAGCAGCGCCCACAGCACCCCAGGAGCCCCACGCGCCACACAGCATGACGCGCCTGACCCCCTGGCCAGCAGCTCCACCACCTAACCCCAAGGGGGGATACTCCCTGGGGCTTGCCCAGGCTGCACGCCGAGGACGCTCCCTGCCACCCCAAAGCCCGCGCACGCGCCCCACCCGTGCCGACGACAGCAACCCCGCCCGCCGGACAAGCCGCCCAGGGGCCGACCCAGCCCGACAACCCGCCCAAAATCACCCCCTACAGGGCCGCATCGCTACCCGCTACCCACCCAGCCACCGCCGCGGAACAACACGCCGAACCCCGTCCAGAAGAAGCCAAGCGAACCGCAAGCAGATGGACGCCAACGCGCGCGCCAACGGGCAGCGCTACGCCCAACGGCGCCAAACCCAAGCCCGCAGCCGTCGAAACCGCCTAACCCGCCACAGCCGCCCAGCCTCAGCCGAACCCTAATCACGAGTCGAGGAGCCCGAGCCACACCCTGTAACCTCTGACCCTTCACCCCTAACCCAGCTTGCCGAGGGTGCACAATAGCCGCAGCCCACACCCACAGCCCACACCCCTCTAACTAGCCGGCACCAAAACGCAAAGGGACAACTAGCCTAACCCACCGTGACCCAAACCCATGTACATCAAGACGCGCGAGCCGCACCCCTGGGGCGCCGCTGCCAACAAAGCAGCGACGACGCACACCGGAGAACGCAACACTACTGCACCGCTGCACCAATTGCCCATGCCTGTGCCTGCAGTGTGCACGCGCCCCCTTTTCCATTTAAAAAGAAAACAAACAAAAAACAACAAAGGAAAAAAAAGCAAATACAGAGAAAAAAAAAGAAAATTTGGGGGGGGGGGGAGGAGGGGGGGCACAACCACCAACAGCACACACAAACCGCACACAGGTCGCGCATCGGTGAACAGGCGCCAAGTGGGCCGGGACACCGCACACGCACATGCACCTAGGGCAGCAAAGGGACAGGACGCAACCGTCTACACCCCCAGGGTCGGACACACTGGGGCAGCCCAGCAGACCCACCGGGCCAATGGCAGGAGCGGTAGTCCAAAGCCACTGGTCTGAGCCCGGCTAGGCTGGCACACAGTCCAGGAGGGGGTTGCCTGCCAAGCAGCCCGGGCCCTGCGACTCGAGCCACAGGGGTGAGGCGGTCGTACCGTAGACTCGCGGGAGCAATACCCCCTGTGGTGAGAGATACTCGATACGGCTGGGCAACCCCCAGAGCTGCCGCCCACAGGAGGGGGCATGTGACCCTACCCACGGACACATGTGGGGACACCCTCCCACCCGAGGTAGGTAGGTAGGTAGGTGCACTCGGTCGTGGAGAGGCGCCCCATGGTTCCCCCTGGCGTCGCCCCTGTGACGAACAGGAAGAGGCTTCGCGCGTGAAGAGGGGAGGCGGCTTACTTCCCGCTAGACCTGACTGTTGGCCCCCAACAAAGCGGCCCCGGGCTACGCCGGGAGGGCTGATCGCCGCCAGCGTGACATGCTTGTCTCGCCGGGAGGGTGTGCCCCCGTGCTTGCGCACGTCCCCTCTTTTGGGCGGAACCCTAGGGGTTCACCGGACTTCCTGGCGTATCCCGTTCCCAAGGCGTGCATGCACGTTCCTGGTACTAGGGTTCCGAGGCGCTTGGGTGTCGCACGCTCCGCCTCGAGTCCCAAAGCAGCGCAGGCCTTAGGATGCAGCCTTACCCCCGGGCTCCGGATCTCGTTTGGCCGGGTCACCTGCATGGCACGGGCTGCCTCAGTGCCCGGGCTGTGGGCACTGGGTTTCCTACTGTTGTGTGGTGTTTGTGTTTGGGTCCGGTTGGCGGTTGGGTGCGGGTTTTGTTAACCCCGTCTGTCCTGGCTGGGGTTTAGGGTGGGTGTTTTTGGGCTCGATTTGTGGTGTTGTCCCCCTAGTGTCGGCTATTTGTGGTGTTCGTGGTTGGGCTTCGGTTTCGGTCTGCTTTTGGGACGTGTGTGGTTTCGTGGGCGCCCCGCTTGCCCCCCGCTGTTTCCGGTTCCGGCGCGCGGTGTGGGCGTGTGTGCCGGGCCCGGGTCTCGCCTGTGCCCAGTCCGTCTTGGCTGGGTTGTCGGGGTGTGTTTTTTGTTTTTTTTTGCTTTGGTTTTTTCTTTTCTTTTCTTTTTTTTTTTCTGGGCTTTGTGGTCCCTGTCCCTCCATCCCCTTTCTTTCGGGCTGGGCTGGTGGCTCTCTATTTTTTTTTTTTTTTTTTCTGTCCCTTTTCCCCGTGGTCCGCTGTTACTGGCTTGGTGTTGCCAGTTTTGGGTGGGTGGTTCGCCTGTGCCTCTGCGGGGGTCTCCCTTTTTTTTTCTTTCCTTTTTTTTTTTTGTTTTTTTTTTTTTTCTTCTGGGGGGGGGGCCTGGCCGCCTGTGGTGGTGTTGGCGGGTGGTTGGGCGGCTGTGGGCTGTTTTCGTGCCTTTTCCCCTTCCCCCCTCCTTTTTTTTTTTTTTTTGGGGGGGGCTTGCCTGTTCCTCCCTCTGCCTTCCCTGGGCTGGCGCACGCACTGGCCTGTATTCAGTGTTGTCTTCCGGGCTGCTGTTTTCAGTTGCGTTCTGTGTGGCCATGTTCCGGCCCCATGGGTCGGGTGGGCTCTGTACACTGTGGGCTCGGCGCCCCTTCTTGCTGGGTTAGGTCCTGGCTCTGCCGGCTGGGCGGCTGCGCCAGGCGGCTGCTTGTGGTTTTGGGTTAGGGGGCTGGGGTTGCTGGTGTCCTTACCCCTCCGCGGTGCCGGCTGTAATCTTCTGGGTGGTCCGTCACCGTTGTCGCCTGGCGCTCTGTGGTCCCGTGTGTGGCCTGTGGTGCCGGTGTGTGGCGTGGTGGCGCGGCGCCTTCCCGGGTGTGCGGTGGCTGGCTTCGGTTAGTCCCTCAGGTTAGGGTCAGTTGTGTCGTGTTGTGCCGCTCTGTGCCGCGTCGCGTCGCGTCGTGCTGTGGTGCGTTGCTCTGTGGCGCGCTGTGGTGTGGTGTGCCGTGGTCTCGCGTGGTGCCGCGGTGGGTCAGTGGAGGTCAGCCTGGCCTGTGTGGGTCGGTTAGGTCTTCGGGAAATTCTGCTGAATGATCACGGTGTCCTTGGGGCGTGCACACTGACTCTCACCCATGGACTCAATCTTCACCGGGCCTCGCAGACAGGCAGGTGTACTCGGGGTGTAGGAAAAGCGTTCCTTCTCCAAGGCAGACAAACAGACATCAGGAGTCGGACGGTGGAGGTGGCTTCCGAACGCTGTTTGAGTGGCGAATGGCTTTCACTGCAGCTCGGCTGCGCTGGCAGGGTCCGGGTCGGTGCCGCCGGCAGGGATGAGCTCACACTGTAGGGTCAGGGGGATGTCCATATCTCCGGTGCTGGACTGCTGGGGTCCGGGGCATCGGTAGTATTCTTGGTACTTCCAGTCTTCACGGCGCTCGGAGATGGCGTTGAAGGGGGGCACCGTCCAGCAGCACCAAAGCCTTCGCGATCGATCACAGCGTTTCGCTTCCCCTTGCGATGCTCGATGTTCATCATGGACGGGATCGGTGCGCCGCCGCAGTGCCATTCCTCCACTGGACGCAACAGGTTGGTGACGGACGCCCTCACGGACGTGAGACCAGCCGAGATCAAGCCCCTGTAGCAATACTCTGCGTCAAACCGCGACGGTAGCGCAGCCCGGCCCTTATAGCCCATGGTGTGGTCGCGTGACGGTCCGTGAGGTTGCCCTCCCTGGGGGCCTGTGCCTTGGTCTCGTGTCCTCTGGGGCTGTCGTGGTGCCCTTTTCCTCCGTGTCTTGGTCCCCGTTCCCGTTCCTTCCTGGTTCTTGGGTGGTGTCCTGACCCCATGTGGTGTCGCTTCCGGCGCCCTGTCCCTGCGTGTGCCTGCCCTCACTTGGGGCCCTTCCGTGCCCTCTTGCCTGTGTGGTCCTTGGTGTCCCTTGCCCTTCCCTTGCCCTTGTCCTGCCCCTTCCTGGTGTGGTGGTGGTGGGAGGGGCGGGGTGGGGAGGGGGCGCCGGTGGCCCAGGCTTGGGGGTGGGTGGCCTGGAGCCACCGGCGGAGGGCTTGGGGGGTGTAGGGGGGGCGGAGGCCCTGGACCGCATCGCGGAGGAGGGCCTCCCATGCCGCTTGCGGCATGATGGCCTCCGGGGCGGCCTCATTGGGGTTTGCGGGGGTGCGGGTGCGCACCTCCTCGAAGGTATGCACCGTGTGCACCCCTCTGTGTCTTCCCGCTCCCCCGGCCCATTTCACCCAGCGGCGGAGCTCCTGCAGAGCGGAGGGAGACCACCAGGCGAGGTAGGCGGGGGCCCGGGGGGGGGAGGGGTCCGTGCCTGGGGTCCTGGAGCGGCGGGGGGAAGATGTGGACCTGCGGTGGTGGCGGGGGTGGCGGTGCCTGGGGGAGCGGGAGCGGCGGCGGCGGGGGCTGGGGGTGGAGGACGGGTACGGGCGGAGGGGGGAGCGGGAGGGGGAGGTGGACATGGGGCGGCGGTGGCGCGCTCGGTGGCGTCCGGGGGAGCGGGAGTGGTGGTGGCGGGGGCTGGGGGTGGTGGATGGGTACGGGTGGCGGGGGGAACGGGGAGCCCGGCGGGGCGTGTGGGGGGAGGGGGAGGTGGACGTGGGGCGGCGGCGGCGTGCCTGGCTGCGTCGGAGGGAGCGGGAGTGGTGGTGGCGGGGGCTGGGTGGCCGGTGGGGGGAGGGGGAGGGGGACATGGGGCGGCGGTGGCGCTCGTGGTGGTGCCCGGGGGAGCGGGAGCGACGGGAGCGGGGTCCCTGGGGGTCGTGGTGGTACCTGGGGGAGCGGGAGCGGCGCGAGTGGGTGGTTGAGGCGCGGTGGGAGTGTGGGCGCCGTGGGCGAGTGTGCCGTGCGGGGGGGGAGCGGGAGCGCCGCCGCTTGCGGGACCGGCCCTCGTCGCTCGAGTCGGGCCAGTCCGGAAGCGTCGGCGGCCTCTGGGGGGGCTCGCGCGGCGCCGCTTGGGGGGGGAGGTCCCCCGTCGTCCTTGGGGCCCCTTTGGCCATCGGATGGTGGCCGGGGGGGTACGGGGCGTCACGCGGTGCTGGTTGGGGGGGGAGATCCCCCGTCGTCCATGGGGCCCCCTCGGCCATCGGATGGTGGCCGCGGGGGTACGGCTGGTACGGGGGTGGTGGCTGGTACAGGGGGGGTGGGTATGCGGGCAGGGCGTTCGGCGACTGCCATCCCGTCCGCTGGTGCTGTTGGTGTACGGGGGGTTGTGGCCCGGTGGGGTAGGGCGGTGGGCAGTGGTAGTCGTGGGGGTGGTGTTGGTAGTGGTGGTGGTGGGGCCGCTGGTGGTGGTGGTGTGTGTAGTGGTGGGGTTGGTGTTGCGGGTATGGCCCATGGAGTCCTTGTGGGTTTTCCGGTCCTCCTTGTGGGGTTGGGGGGTTGGGCATCGTGGGCAGTCCCCGGGGCTGCACTATGTGGTGGGCATGGAGGAAGGGTTGGGGGGCGGGCTTGACGGTGACGATGGTTGAGGGGTCCCACGTCCCTGGGTCGGTTTGGCCGGCGGTGGTGGTGGTTTGTGGGGGATGGATGACGGGGCGTTTGATGACGGGGATTTTGACGAGGGTTTGGAGGGGGTCGTGCTGGGTGGCCGTCTCCGCGGTGGTGGTGGGTGCCGGCGGGAGGGGGGCGCGGGTCGTGGTGGGTGGGGGGTCCTGGCTTGGGCGAGGGCCTGGGCGGGGGTGGTATCGGGTGGTTTTGTGTCGTTGCGTATGCGGTGTTGTGTGTGGTCGCGTGGGCGCCGGCTTGGGTTTGGGGTTGGGTTTGGGGTTGGGGTCCGGTTTGCGTTTGGGGTCGGGTTTGGGGTTGGGGTCCGGTTCCAGGTTGAGGAGTACCTCTGTCCGGAGGTGTGAGGGCGTCGATGCCGGGTCGGGGGTCGTCCCGGTGGGTTGCTGGGGTGCCTGAGTCGCCTGTGTGGGGGTTGGGGGGTTGGTGCGTGCGGCTGCGGCTTTGGCTTTCGCTGTGGCCTTGAGGATGAGTTTGGCGGGGAGGGGGGGGTCGGAGGATGAGGTGGAGGAGGTGGACGAGGCTGAGGACGAGGAGGAGGTGGTGGACGCGGGTTGGGCTGTGATGCGGGCGGGCTTGCGGGCGGCGGCTTCTGCCGCGGCCACGGCGGGGAGGATGGAGGGCATGTCCCCGGGTTGTAGGTTGGGGGCGGGCGGCTGGGGGGGCCCGGTCGTGACCTGGCGGCCCGGCGGGCCGATCTGGTCGGCTGCGGCGGGGGAGGGAGGCGCGGGGCTGCGGCCTTCTCTTTCTGGGCTCGGCTGGGCCCGGGTCCTGCAATGTGCGAGGTCGTGTGGGTTTGTGTCAGCGGGGGGGGAAAGTTCGCGTGGGCTGCATTCAGGGGCCGGGGGGGGTGGGCCTGGGTCCTCTGGGGTGTGTGTGGGGGGCGTGGGCGGGCCACTGGGTGGGGTGGGCGTGCCGCGGGGCGTGGGGCTCCCCTTGGCGGGTGTGTGTGGGTTGTCGAGTGTGGGGGGCGGTGAAGGGTGGCCGGTGGGTGGGTGTGTGGCGGGCGTGTGCTGGTGTTCGGGCGGGTGGGGGAGGCCCGTGTCGCGGGGCCCGGGGGTGCGCGCGATAGTGGGCGTGTGTGGGTCTCCGGTTGAGCAGCGAGAGGGGGGGGGCATGGGCGGGGATTGTGCGGGGGGTTGTGCTGCGCCGGTGTATGTGTCCGCTTGCTGCGCGCTTGCGTGGGCAGTTGTAGGCCGGGCGGTTTGGAGGAGAAGCTTGCCGTCTTCTGCTGCCGCGGCAAGGATTTCGCAGACGAGCGTTCGTATCTGGTGGACCTCTTGGTCAGTGGTGGGAAGGGGGAATGCTAGCTTTGGGCTAAGACCCGCGCGGTTGAGGACCCTGTGGATGGCGTGGTACCCGCAGGTGAGGGACTGCTGCGGCCTGGGGGGGGGGTTTGGTCGTGTGTCCGGGCCTGCTTCGACTTGTGTGTGGGCGGTGGGGATGGCCCAAACCCAGGGCACGGTCCCCGTGGGTGGCCAGTGGCGCTGGATCCAGTGGGTTAGGCAGAGCATGGACAATCCCAGGTGGTAGCCCGCCTTCCCTGAGGTGATTTGGGCCAGGGCGCGGGCTGGGGGCGTGTCCCCTGGCTGGAGGAGACCCCTGAGGATCCTGTGCTGGGTGGTGGGGTCCCCCACTGCCCCTGGTGGGGCGGTCTCCGGGGCGAACATGGTGTCTGTCCCCTGGATGATCCATTGCGGGCCGTGGGACGTAGCCATAGCGGCTATCACGTAGTAGTGGCCGCGCTCGAGGACTGTAACCCAGACCTCCGGCGGGGGGTGGTCACTGTCTGTAGGTGGGGGGGGGAGGTCGTCGTCCCGGGTGCGGAGGCCGGCGGCGCGGAGGGCGGTGTCGCGGTTGGGCGCCGTGGCCTGTTCCCACTGCTCCGGGTGGTTCGGGTCCGCTGGGTGGTCCGTCTCCGCTTGGGCCCGCCGTAGGCGTACGGTCCCTCGACGCGTGACGTTGCTGCCGGTGTCGTGCGTCAGGGCCTGGCCCCACTCGATGGGGGGGATCCAGATGGGCTGGCCCCGGGTGTGTTTGCGGGCTCGCCAGAGCACGAGGTCTACTATGGTCTCGTGGAGGCCGCTGCCTGGGGTGGTCAGGTCCCGGAGGGCTTTGACGGTGAGCTTGGTCCAGTCCTCTTGTAGGCGGTACCAGCCCAGGGGGGTGGTCGGGGCCCTGTCTTGGAGGGTCGCTCGGAGGAGGTCGGGGTCGCGGATGGTGGCCGGTGTGAGGGGAGGGTGTCCCGGGTCCGGGGGGGGGTGGGCTGGATGGGCTGCCGGGGTCTTGCGCGTCTACGTCGATGGATGGTTGGCCCTGGCTGGGTTCGGCCGGACTGGGCGGTGCCGGGTGGCTTCTTGGGTGCGAGACGGGTCTCGGGGCGCTGTGGTGGTGCCTTGGAGACCTGTGGATGGAGACGGGGGGCGCGTGCGGGGCGCGGAGCGGGTTAGTGGACGTCTGGGTCATGCACGGCATGGTAATGGATGAGACGCTGCATGTTTTCCCTGGCGGTGGGGTCGGTGAGTTGTTCCGCGTGTGTTAGCAGGAGGTGTTTGCGGTGTGCCATTTGGGCTGCTGCTCTGCGGACCGCTTCTAGCTGGAGGTGTGCTGCTGCTTCCATGGGGCTTTCCGTGTGTTTGGTGAGGTGTCGGTGCAGGGCCTGTGTCACTGCCCCTCTCATGGTGGCTTCTTTGATCAGGGGGTCCCGGAAGAGGTGTTCGGTGGCCTGGTGTGCGTGGCTGTGGGCTGGCCATCCTTCGTGTTGCCGCAGGGTTTCCGCCGGGGACCAGCCCACTAGGGTGTCCCTGTCTGTATGGAGGGGGCATTTCTTGAAGTGTTCCCAGTCCTCCGGGGTGGTGTGGTCGCATGGGCAACGGGTGTGTTCGTCGGGGACGTGGATGTGCTTGCGGGCGAGCCATCTGGCGACCCTGGTGAGGAAAGGCAGTTGCTCCCTGAGGAGCTGGATGCGTCGTTTCTGGAGGTGGGCTGGGACGTTTGCTGGGCGGAGCGCTGAGTGGTAGAGGGGGACTTGCAGTCTGTCCTGGAGCTCCTGGATGTGCGCCCGGCTGTCTGCGTCGCCGAGCACGCGGGCGAGATGTTGGACGGGGTTGGGATAGTGGTACGCTCTGTCGTGGGAGGAATAGGGGGCGTCCTCTGGTACCCAGTCCGGGGTCTGATGGGGCTCGTGTACAGGGGGCACGTGTTGGAGGTGTGTGTGGTTGCGGCCGAGGTCAGGGATCTGGAGGGCTGGTAGGTGTGTTGTGCGCTGGTGTACTGCCTGGTTGTCGACCTTACCATTTCCGTATTGGTGCCTGTGGGACTCTTGTTTCACGATGTGGAGTTGGACGTAGAGGGGAAGGCTGCGTAGGGCTTTCCAGAGTAGCAGTGCCTGGGTGCCGAGGCTCGTCGCGGTTGCTTTGTGAAGTGGTTGCCTTGCTATGCGGAGGAGCAGGTGCGTGTCGACAGTGGCGTCTACCACGAACCAGACCCGGACGATGTGCGGGGAGTGGGCGGGTAGGTGGGCCGCGACCTCGGTGATGGCGTCGGCCATGGCCCCTAGCTCCCCGTGGGAAGAGGCCCCATAGGTGGTGTGGCCCGTGTGGTGGTCCATGTGGTAGTGTTCCCCGGTGTGGGTTAGTTGCAGGGTGGCCCCCCCGGTGATGGGCGTGAGGGCGGATTCGCCTGAGGCGTCGGTGAAGAAGAGCCGGTCCGCCGGTGATGGTTGTGGGAGGCGGCATGGGTTCATGGGCAGGTAGGCGTATATGGCAAGGCCCGTGGCGAGGTGGGCTACTGGGGTTGTGGGCTGTAGGATGGGGGTGGCGTACACCCCTATTCCTTTGGAGATGATGTGCTTTGCTTGGGGGGACAGGGCTATGAGTCCCTGCTCCGGCTGTCCTTGTGTGAGGTAGGAGTAGATGTAGTGGAGGATGTAGGCTGTGTCGGGGTTTAGGTCGTGGCATGTGAGGGTTTGTGTTCGGTGCTCCGGTGTGTGGCAGGAGTGGTGGAGTGGATAGTAGGGGTGCTCGTGTTTGCCCGTTCTGCCTGGCTCGTACATGCTGTAACGGATGGCGTCCCCTGCCGGGTCGGGGCGGGGGCATGTGGGTGTAGTGGTGAAGAGCCATTTGGGCGCGTGGTCGGGGTTCCATGCTACCGTGGGGTTAGTGTCGGTGCGGTGGAACCATGGGGCTATCCATGCGTAGGCCTGTGGTGGTAGGTGGGTCGTGGGGTGGTTGTGGTGGCGTGCTATGAGGTGTAGCACGGGCCATGGTGCGGTTGGTGCCTCGGGGTCACAGGCCCAACATGTGCGTGGCATGCTCTGGGAATCTTGGGGGACCTTTGGTAGGTCTCGGGCGGTCATGTGGTGTTTCGGTATGCGCCATTTTGCCCCGTGGTGGATGACGGTGGTCTGCGTGGGTTTGGCTTCATTCGGGGCCAGTAGTAGGGTTAGTGGTGGGACTGGGCCCGTTACTGGGGGGACGGGTTCGTGTTTCGATCCGGTGGGTGCGTAGGGCGGTGTCTCTGGGATGGGTCGCGGGTGTTGTCTTGTGAATTCTCGGTAGGCTTTGCGCATGTCTTTGCTGCCCGGTAGAGTGTGCCCCGCTGTTCGTGCCGTCTGTGTGAGGTAGTGGTGGAAGAGGCGGTATTGTGGCCACTCGGGAAGCTGTAGAAAGGGGGTGTGGTGTGCCCCGCTGTGGTGCAGGACCCGCATTTGGGCGAGGGTGACGTATACTACGGTGATGGAGGCCCCGACAAGGTCTATGGTGTGGATGGTGCCCTTGGGGTGGTGGTGGAGGTCCCCGCAGAGGACCGCTAGTGGCCCTTTCTCTGGGCACGTGTGGTTGGTGAGTATGGCGTGGTGTGGGGATGGGAGCAGAAGCTGCAGGTGGTTCCAGAGGCGGGTGTTCATGTTGGTGGGCATGCCCGTCTGGTGGAGTACCCAGCGCGGGCATGTGTTGCGGGCCCGTTGTGCGGCTTGGAGGCGGATGGCGGTGACCTCGCGGACCTCCGGTGAGTGGTTGTGGGTCATGCGGTGAAGGAGGAGGGCGGTGTGTCTGGTATAGGCCGCTTTCACCTCGTCCCCTATGGCGTCTCCATAGTGGGGCCATGCCGCTCGGATGGCGCGGGTGGGTATGGAGGTGGGCCAGCCCCCGTGTGCTGCCCATGCCTTGGTCACGGCGCGTGTGGCCGGCTGGAGGGCGGTGGTGGGGTGTGTTAGGTGGAGTGCTTGGAAGCCTATGGAGGCGTTTAAGACCCCGGTGAGGTAGTACGCCAGGCTCTGGTGGGACAGGGAGAGGGCCTTGGTGGTCGGGGACGCATATCTGGGGAGATGGGCGAGGTGTGACTGCAACTTGGGAGGGACGGTGGCGTCCTCAGGGTTGGCGGCCTGGACTACCCCCAGGTGGGTGGTGGTCGTCACGACTTGCATGGGGGGGCCCTTGTGGCCCCAGGGTGGGAGGTGTGGCAGACCCCATGATCATGGCTACTGACTTTGTGGGGTGGACGATGAGGTTGTTGTGGGAGAGGTAGGAGACGGTCACGTCCAGTAAGTCGTTGGCCTGTTGGGTGACCGTTGGTCCGGGGTCCGGGGCATGGGGGTCGTGTGGGGTGTGCGCGACGGTGAGGTTGGTGTCGTCCGCGAAGCCGACCAGGGGGGAGAGGAGGGGGTAGGGTGCGTAGGCCGGGTAATCCTGCTCGATTGCGAGGGCCAGGGGGAGCGTCACTAGAAGGTACAGGAAGGGGCCCTCTGCTCCCCCTTGGGGGACCCCGCTGCCCGGCTCCAGGAAGGGGGTGAGGCCTGCTCCTGTGCGGACCGTGTATTTGCGGGTGCGGATGTAGTCGGAGGTGAAGTTGTAGAAGGGGAGGCCTAGGCGTTTCCACACCGCTTCTAGAAGGAGCCAGGGGGTGTTCGGGAAGGCTCCCTTGACGTCGAGGGAGGCGATGATGAGGTCCACCGGGTCCATGTCCGCGATGGTGTCCTGGAGGAAGATGGCCTCGTGTGGGGAGCGGCCTGGGATGGCCCCCCAGAGGCTCGCTGGTATGTGGGGGTCCAGGTGGGGGCGGATGCGGCGCAGGAGGATGGTCCAGACGATTTTGACCTCCGTGACCGCACAGACTATGGGGCGCCAGTTGTCCGGGTTCGCCCAGTCCCCTTTTTTGTAGAGGGGGCGGACAACGTTTGCCCAGTCTGGTGGCAGGGGGGTCCGCCCCGTGACGATGTCCCAGAGGCGGTGGGCGAGGACGCGGAGGAGGTGGGCAGGGAGGTGGTAGTATGCCTCTGCAGGGAGGCCGTCGTAGCCTGGGGTTTTGTGTTGCCGGAGACTGTGGATGGCCTTCCGGACTTCGTGGATGGTGAAGGGGCGTTTTTCCAGGTGCCTCCTCTGGGCGTGGTTGAAGACCCGAGGGAGGCGGTCGATTTTGGCCTGGGTGTCCGGGTCCAGTGTGTCTTGGGTGGGGGTGTGTTGCCGGAGGAAGCTGTCTTGGGTGGCTTGGAGCACTGTGGCTGGGTCGTTGGTGAGGGAGCCGTCCTCCTGCCGGACCGTGGTGATGGTGCGGTGGCCGGTATCGGTCATGGCGTCGTTGAGGTGGCGGATGGCCTTGTAGGGGAGTTCGTGTTGCGCATACCGTTCGTTTTCCTGGGCGATGCGCTGTTGCCTGTGGATGTGCCACCGCTGCAGGTCCGCCCTGATTTGGGCTATGTGTGTCCTGCAGTGGTGTATCTGGCGGCGGGTTTGGGGGGTGTCGGTGTGGAGGAGGGTCGCCAGTTGTTGCTTCGCATGCCAGAGGTCATGGAGCATGTCCCCCAGGGCCGTGGGTGGTTGGTCGTCGTCTGTGTGGGGGTGTTGCTGGAAGCCGCAGGCGACGGCGGCCGTGCGCATGGCTGTGAGTAGGTCGGTGGGGTCTGGTTGGATGCGCCGGGCGCGGTCTATGGCCCTGTGATATTGGGACCAGGCATGCTTGTCATGCAGCGGGGGCATCTTCAGGGGGGGTGGTAGGCCTTGGTCCGCATCTTCTGGGGGGCTGGGGGGAAGGTTGGGGATGGTGAGGCGGATGTGCAGGGGGCTATGGCCTGTGGGTCCCAGCGGGAGGGGTCCATATCGGGCCTCCGCTCGGATGATGGTGGTGGGGTCGCCATAGCATACGTCGATGCGGGATGGGGCGGCATCCGTTTGGTGGGGGAAGTGGGATGGTTGGCCTTCGAGGCTGGCTGTTAGGTCCACGAGCCCCAGCATTTCGATGGTGTCGCGGACTGCTCGGTCCTGGGGTGTGGCCTGTCCTCCTCGGTCCGCTGGGGTGGGGGCGGCGTTCATGTCGCCGATGATGACTGTGGGGGCGAGCATGGCCATTTGGCGGTACGCCTCGGCCAGGGCCTGGAGGAAGGGTTCCGTGGCTTCGCCGAAGGGGACGTGGGTGTTGATGACGTTGAGTTGCCATCCGTCCCCGACGACCTCATAGACACCTAGCCTCCCTGGGACGCTGAGGTGGTGGACGAGGTGGACGTGGATGCCGGTTAGGGCGTATAGGGGGGTCCCCTTGTGCCAGTAGCATTTGTACGCTTTCTGGTCCGGGGTATACATGGGGGTGGTTTCCGGGGGGTCGTCGCGCTGTAGGCCTTGTTCCTGGAAGGTGAGGAGGTGGGGGACCCACCCCGGCCCCTGTGCCATCGGGAGCTCTTGGAGGGCGGTTGTGGCGTCCTTGGAGTATGTGACGGCCGGGTGGTTGAGGTCGAGGAGGTTGACGGTGGCCTCGGTGGGGGCGGGCCGGGGCTGTGGAGGCTTGTGCCCTCGGCCCTTGCCCCGTCAGGGAGGGGGACTGGGGGTTGGGGACTTTTTGCCGGTTTGTGGGCGTTTGGGTAGGCGCGGCGGGGGGAGGCCTTGGCTCCACTCCGGGGGGAGCTCCCCAGTGTATTTGGTGCCTGTGTGGGCCTTGTTCTCTTCGGTGCGGAGCCGGATGGGGTGGGCGCTGGTGAGTTCCAGGGTGTCGCCGAGTGGTTTGTCCGGGGCGCTGTTGCCCTGGTCTAGCTCCTTTATGCGGTGCCAGATTACCCGGATCTGTGGCCCCCCGTTGTCCCCTTGTCCCTTGAGGCGGTACTGGATCGTGCCCTCACACCAGATCCAGTCGCCTGTGTGGTCGTTGCGGAAGGGCTGTTGGACCTTCGCACCTTTTTCGAACCCTGGGTACGCTTTGGGCGGGGCCTGTGCTGGTGGCGGGAGGGAGGATGATGAGGATGCCTGGTCCGGGTGGGGCGGTGGTAGTGGTGGGAGGGAGGATGACGAGGATGCTTGGTCTGGGTTCGTCGGGTGGGTCGGGTGGGATGCGGGGGGTCGGGAGGTTGCTGCTTTTCCGGCTTGGCTGGGGGCGGGTGCGCCCTTTTGTCGTCTCGTTCGCTTGGGTGGGACTGGAGGTGGCGGGGCTGGGGGGGCATGGGGTCGGAAGAAGGGGTGCGTTGCTTGCTGGTCTGGATCCCTCAGTGGGGGTTCTGCCGGTGTTTGCATTTTCGCTTTCGCGTGGCTGCGTACGATGTCGGCGAGCTTGCGTACGGTCTCCGGGGGATCTGTTGGCCATGGCAGTGCGGCGGGGCTGTCGTCGAAGGGGTGGTGTAGGTGGTAGTTCCTCATGGCCTTGGCCTGCCTGACCCAGGCCTCTGTGGGTTCCGGTGTGTCCGGGCCTTTGGGGGAGCCTTGAGCCCAGTAGAGTGCTGTGTGGAGGGCTTCCCAGGGGGCGCCCTCGCGGCCTGTGAGGGTGGTGGCTTGGAGGAGTCGCTGCTGGCCCCGTGGGGGGTCTTCCGGGTCCATTTCCGGGGTATAGGCCTGGGCCGCCATGAGGACTCCGTGTGCCCAGTGGAGGACCCACCATTGGGTGTCCGCTTTGAGGATGTGGATGGCGGGTTGTTGGGGGGGGCCGTCCAGGGTGTCCCACGATGCAATGGCTAGTGGTATCCTGGAGGGGTGGAGGTGTGGGGGGGCCTTGCGGCTTAGGAGTTGATCGATGTGGAAGGGGGTGACGGGATCGTTGGGGCCTTGGGGCGGTGGGGGCATTGCTGGGAAGGTTGTGGGGTCCCAGTGGCGTTCGTGGGCGGCGAGGGTGTACAGGGCGGCGGTGATGATGTGGTGGGCTTGGCCCTCCAGGACGATGTGGCGCTCCGTGCCGAAGTCCTTCGGTAGGTGGGCTGCGGGGTGGAGGGTGATGTGGGCCAGGGCGCGTTGGTGGGCCTTTTTTCCCCCGTCTGGGGCCTGTGTCCGTTTGTCCCCCGGGATGTGTTGGTGTTGGTGTTTTGGTGGGGGTGGTCCCAGGGCGAGGGATTCCACACAGTGGAGGGGGATGGCGTGTTCCCTGGACCTGTTGGGCAGGATGTATATGCCCGGGTCTCCCGGTACGGTGCCCAGGTACATGTTGCCCGTGATGGTGGGGGCCGGCAGCGGTTGGCGGAGGGGCGAGGTGCATGGGGTGGAGCAGGGCGGGTCATGGTGCTCACACCGGGGATGGTCGATGCCGTACGGGGTGACGTGTACGGCGAAGGGTCCAACGGCGCGCTGGAGTTTGTGGGGTTGGATGTTGTGGAGGCGCGCCACCGCCCGTGTGTGGGAGCGCCCTTCGCTGATCCATACGGCGTCTGCCCGCGATGCCGCTGGGTTCAGGCAGTCCGTGGTGATGCCTGTGATCGTGCGGTTGTGGGTGGTATCTGATACCCTGGCGGGGGGGGCGCCGATGCGGGGGATGGTGTGGTCGTCGTGGAGGGTGCGGGCCTTGCGCTCCGCTTCGTGTCGGTGCTGGGCCTCCTGGGCGTGGGTGTGCACACCCGTGTGTTTGGGCTTCTTGTTGGGGCGGTCCGCTGTGTGGAAGGGGGTGGGCCAGGAGGGGGCGTGGTGGAGGGTGGGGTGTGGGAGGTCCCCCCGTGTTGCCCATGTGTACAGGGTGGTCGCGGCGGCCCCTTCCGCCTGTATGGTGTATCGCTCGTCGTGTCGGCGACGGGTGACGAGGACGTTGGGGGCCGTCAGCTCATACACCTGTGTGGTGTGGGGGAGGTGGCGGGTGACGGTGATCTTGGCGGCGTCGTTCTTGCGGGTGGTGGTGTGGGGGATGATGTAGTGGGTCGCCCATTCATCCTGGGGGGTGTGCTCCGTCGGGTCTAGCTTGAGCGGGGGGTGGAGCGGCTTCGGTGTTGGGGGCTTGTCTTGGCCCTTCGCGTGGGGCGCCACTTTGGTTTCGACCAGGTATTGTGGGCCCCAGGTTTCCGGGGCCCCTACCTGTGTGGCTGCCGCTGTTGCGGCTTGGAGGAGGGCGGTGGTGTTGGTGTCTAGAGGGGGGGCCCCCGGTTGGGGGGTGAGGGTGTCATGGTCTTGGTACGCCCACCAAATTGTGTAGCCTCGTTGGGTGTTGCGGTGCGGGGTTTGGGTCTGGGCTTGCTGGATGGATAGGGCGGTCTTGATGTCCTCCGCTGCTTGTGGGTTTATGGGTGTGGCGTAGGCCCATACTCCTGGGGCGTGCATGCCGTGTGACGCTTGGCCTACTCCTCGTATCGGTTGTAGGGTGTGGTGGGTGCGTGTGAGCCCTAGGTGTTCTTGGAGGAGGTCCCCTCGGATGTCCTCCCATCGTTGCTGCCAGGTATGTGTGTGGTCATTGGGGGCGGGGTAGGTGACGACGATGGCCTGCCAAGGGGTGGGGCCTGGATGCACCGTCATAGGTGCCGACGATGCTTGCGGGGGTATGTGGACGGCGTGGGCGGCGGCTGCTGTTACGGGGTCTCCTTCCGTGGGTGTGATCGTGGCATCGCCTTGGACGGTGAGGAGGAGGTGGTGGCGGTCCGTCGGTAGTGCCCAGGTGGTGGTGGGCTCTGCGATTGAGTGGAGGCGGATGGCCTGGAGGCCCGGTGTGATTTCGTCCCATCGGAGTGTGCCGTTGTGGACCGCCCATTCCCGCGGCAGGTCTCGACACCCGTTTCGGTCTGGGGTGGTGCGGTGTTGTGGGGGGAGCTCCATTGTGGTGATGGGGTGGGTGAGGGGCTCTGTGCGGGGTTGGTGTTGTGTGGTTGATGGTGATGGTGCCTGGGGCATGTCTTCGTCCAGTTGGTGGGGGGCTTTGGCCTCCTGGAGCTCTGCACTGATGGCGGCGAAGACATCTGGGAGGGTGGGGGAGGCGGGGGGGTGGGGTGCCGGATCGTCCCAGGTGATGTGGTATTCCTCCGGGTTCTCGGGGCTTTGCTGTACGGTGATGGTGGCTGTGGCGTCGTCTTCAGGTGTCCATCGGTGCGGATTGTGGTCGAGGGGGTGGAGGGTGACGGTGTGGCGGTGTTTCCAGCTGTGGAACGCTAGGAGGGCGTGGAGGCCGTGTCTGGTGTCCCCGGGCGGGCGGGGGTAGGTTTCGGCTGCTGCCTCCAGGAAGGTGTCCGCGGTGCCTTTCCAGGTGTCGTCCCAGAGAAGGTCTTCCTCTGTGCCCCACTCGTTGTCGTACCTTTTCTCCTGCTTCCACCCCTGGAGGGTCGCGTGGTCCTCAGGGAGGTCTCGTTGGACGGACTGGTAGTACTGCTCGGCGTCCATGGGGGCTAGGGTGGTGGCCAGCGTGGCGTAGATGTCCTTTGGGGGGGGGGGCGGTGGGGGCGTGGCGGCGCGGCCGGGGTCGGGCTCCTCTCGCTGGTGTTCCGCGTTCCGGTCTGCGGTGGACGCGGGGGATATGGAGCGTGGTGGCATGGGGTGGTCGGGCTCTTGCGGTTCCGTGGGTTGCTGGTGGGCTTGTGGGCGCGGGGCCGTGGCTGCCAGTAGGTGTCGGATGGCCGGGAGGATGTCGAAGTCGTCTTCCCAGCAGTGGGCTGGAGCGCACGCCCTGTCAGGGGAAGCGGGGGGGGGCGTGTTGCGGAGCGGTGTACGATAGGGTGGGCGACGCGTGCGGGTGGTGGCGTGCTCGCTCTGCCGTTCTGTTTCCCGCGGGCCCTGACCTTGGGGGTGGCGGTGTTGGTGATGTTGGTGGTGAGGGTGGTGTGGGTGCCGGAGTGGATGATTGTGTCGGTGGCGGCGCTGTTGGCGAGGGTGGTATGGGCGTTAGAGTAGATGAAGCTGGTGCTGGGCTATGGTTGATGGTGGTTAGCTGGTGGGTCAGCTGTTGTCGCTGTCGTCGTCGCCGGTGGTGTTGGTGTCTCTGATGACGAGGTGATGGTCGGTGAGCATGGCGTGGGTGACGTATGGGCGTATGTGGTGTTGTCGGCGGTAACGTTCGTGGGCCGGATGTGGCGGTGGTGGCAAGGGTGCTGTAGTTGACGGGTGGTGTGGCCCACGTCGCCTCCGGTGGTGGAGGTGTGATGGGTGCCGTGGTGGTGTCGGCGATGGTGGGGTGCCGCGGGTGGTGTATTGGTTGTTGGTGGTGGAGATGTTCCTGGTTTGTGGGTAGTCCCTGTCCGGCGGTGGTGGTGTTGGTGGTGTCGGTGCTCGTTGAGGCCGTTGGCGACGGCGGGGGTTCCTGGTCTCGCGTGGGGTGGTGGCGGCGGTGGTGAGCGTAGGCGGTGCCATGGCGGTGGTGCCATTGACGGTTCGGCCGGGCGTGCTGGTGCCGGTTTCGGGTGTAAGTGTGGTTCGGGGTGCGGCATTGGTGGGTGGCTTTGACGGCCGGTGGCGTGACTGGTGGGTGGCAGCGGTAGGGGGGTGTCGGTTGTTGGTGAGGCTGTCGTTGTCGGTGTTCCGGTTGGTGCCGGTGACGGCGTCGCTGGCCGTGCAGATGGTGGGGGGGACTCGTACCCTGGGGTCGCCGTGGTGTTCGGTCGACGGTGGTGCTTCCGGTGGTGTTCGTGTGAGTTGGCCGGGAGTGGTGTCGGCGTTGCTCTGGCTGGTGCCGTGTGTGCGGGCTGTGTGATTTTTGCGTCCGGGGTCGGTGGCGTTGGTGACGGTGGTGTGTTGGGGGTCGGCGCCGGTGGTGACGGTCCGATGGTGAGGGTGCCGGGGACGGTGGGTGGGTCCGCGCTGTTGGGCCTTCTCCTCGCCATTCCTGGCGGAGGGTGCTGGCGGTGGTGTCGCTGGTGGTGAGGGTGTGGTGGTGTTGCTGTGGTGTTTTGTGCTGCTTGGGTGGGTGGTGGGGACCCCTGGTTGATGTTGACGTTGCTCTGGGTGATTTCGATGCGGTGGGTGCGATGGCGTGTGGCGTTGTTGTTTCTACCCTTGGTTGGGGGCCTGGTGGGCGGCGCTGGCGGCGTTTGTTCGCCAGATGTGGTGGCGTCCTGGGTGGTGTCGTCGATGGGGGCGCCCTAGGTGTTACTCTGTGCCGGGGTCGTGGTGGTGGTGTTAGGGGTGTTAGGGGCGGTGGTGTGTCTCGCGGTGGTCCGGTGGCCTGTGTGCTGGTGTTCGGTGGTTCCGGGCGTGCCATTCGTGGCCGGTGTTTGGCCGGTCTGTGGTCCTGGTGGTGTCGGCTGTCCGTGGGTCCGTAGTGACAGGTGTTGCTGCGGTTGCGGTTTAGGGTGACCTTGCTGCGGTTGGGTGGTGGTGTCGCCGTGTTGCCGCTGTCGGTGGTGCCGGTGTTGGCGTTGGTGGGGGTGCTGCCGGGGGAGCTGTGTGTGTTGGCGTTGTAGGGTGTTGTAAGTGCTGCCCTGGCGGTGTTCTGACGGCGGAGGGGGGACCTCGCCACTCCTGGCGGAGGTTCCCACGTGCGTCGTTGGCTGGTGGGTTGGCCTTGGCCCCCTCGGTGTCCTTGCTGCCGATGGTGTCTCACCGGGACGCGGGATGGGGGATGCTCCGGGTTGCTGTCGGTGAGGTCGCACTGCCGGTGGCGCCGTCGGTGGTGCTGGTGGTGAGGTCGTTGCGGGCGCTGCTATGGTTCACGGTGTCGCTGATGTTGCTGATGCTGCTGGTGGTTGGTGTGGGTCTGTGTGTGGGTTGTCAGTGGCTGTTGCTGGTGCTGGTGGTGGTTCTGGGTGCGGGCCGGTGGGTGGCGTGGTTGGAACGCCTTGGGTGTAACTTGGCCGCTGTTGGTCCGTTGTTGGTTCCGGGCGTCCCCGTTGGTGAGGGTGTTGTGGTGTTCGGTTTGGGTGCTGGCGGCGGTGCGGGTGTCGCAGTTCCTGGCCCTGGGTCTGGGCGTGGCCGTTCGGGTGTTGCTGGGTGCGGGCGTTCGCCTCTCCTGGCTGAGGGCTCGGTGGCGTTCGTTCGCTAGCCGTGCTGGCGTCCTTGGTGGGGTTGCCCTAGGTGGCGGGGCCGTGGTGGTGGTGTTGGGGGCGTTGTAGGTGACGGCACCTCGGCCCGTCGTTGGTGGGGTTGGTGGTGGTGTGGATAGTGCCGTGGGTGTTGGTGGCGTTGGTGTTGCCGAAGGCGAGGGTGCCTTATGTGTTACTTGGTGGTTGGCGTGTGTTGTGGTGGTCTGTTGGCGTGGGCGTTGTTGGTGTTGGTGCTGGGCGCGGCCTGTGTTTGGGTGGTCGGCGGTTCCGGGCGTGCCACTCGTGGCTGGCCGTCGCGGTGTTGGTGACGGTGTTGGCGAGGGCGCCGCCGGTGGAGCTGCGGCCGATGTGGGTGCTGCGGGTGTTGCCCTGGTGGATGGTGGTGTTCTGACGGCGGGGGTGGGACCTCGCCACTCCTGGTGGAGGTACCCATGGGTGTCGCTGGCCTGTGTGTTGGCTCCCTTGGTGTTGTTGATGCCGATGGTGTCGTACCGGGCGGTGTTGCCGTGGCGATTGCCGTTGACGCTCTGGTTTGTCGGTGCTGAGGCCGTACTGCCGGTGTCGGTGTCGGTGATGCCGGTGGTGAGGTCGTTGTGGGTGTCGCTATGGTTCTCGGCGTCTCGGACGCTGCCGATGCTGGTGGTGGTTGGCGTGGGTCTGTGTGTGGGTGGTCCGTGGCTTGCGTTCAGGGCGGTGGTCGGTTTCTGTGGCTCTGTCTTGGGGGGTGTGCAGTAGGTGGTGTGGCCTGCTGGTGCTGCTGTTGGTGTAGGTGGCGTAGGTGTTGCTCCGGGTGGTGTCGTGGGTGAGGGTGGTGTTGGCGGCGCCGGTGGTGTGGGTGTCGCCGGGGATTGCATGGTTTCGGTGTCCTCCGGTGGCAGAGGTTGCTGGTGGCGACGCTGATGGTGGGGTGTTGCCGGCGATGGTGTGCTTGATGCCGTTGGCTTGGGTGATGTAGGTGCTGGAACCGGCGGTGGCATGCGTAGGTGTCGTAGGCGTTGGTGCCGGTGGTGACGGTGTTGGCGAGGGTGTTGTGCTGGCTTGATTTTTGGCGGTGTTGGTGTTTCTGATGGCGTGGATGTCGGTGGCGGTGGTTCTGGGTGCGAGCCGGTGGGGGACCGGATCGGTTGGGTGCGGTCGTTGGGCAGTGTTGGGTGGCTTTTTGTGTTGGTTTGTTGTTGGTGGGTGCTGGGGTCGCTGGTGTTGCCGATGGTGCTTCCGCTGGTTTCGGGTGTGTCTGCTGGTGAGGGTGTCGTGGCGTCCGGTTTGGGCGTTGGTGGCGGTGCTGGTGTGGGTGTCGTAGTGCCCGGTCCTGGTGTTGGGCGTGGCCGTTCGGGTGTTACTGGGTGTGGCCGTTCGCCACTCCTGGCTGCGGGCTTGGTGGGTCCTCCTTTGCGTCCTAGCGGCTTCTGGCGGCCCTGCAGTCCCCCTGGCGGGTTGCTGGGTTCCTGTTGTTTGGATTTGTGTGTGTTGCGTGTGTGGTGTGGGCGGCGCCTGTGCTTTGGTGTGTGGTGTGCGCTTGTGGGGCTCGTGTCGGTGGCGGTTGTGGGGGTGTGTGTTGTGTGCACGCTCGGGCGTGTGTGCGGTGTGTTGGTGGTGCGTTGGGGCGCCTGCCCTCGCCTTTGCGGGCGTGGTTTGGCGGCCCTGTTTGGTGTGGGGGCTGTGTGTCGTGCCCCCCCCCCTGTCTCGGCTGTGTGGTTCCCCGCCCCCCTTGGCTGGGGTCTGTTGGTGGTGCGTCCCCTTGCTGTCCCCTTTGCGTGTGCTCTCCTCTTTTCCGTGTCGCTTGGGGCGGTGTCGTGCCCGGGCCTTCCCGGCTGTGGTGTGTGGGGGGGGGTCCTTGTCGCCGGCTCAGGTCCCTTCCCCTGGTGTTTCCCCGTGGGGGAGCCGGTGCTTGCACTCCCCGTCAGGGTGTAACTCTGTTGTACGGATGCCGTCCATGGACCTGTTCCGTAGCCAGGTACTCCAGCCGTTCCCCACACCGGGGTCGGGTACACTGTGGGTCGCTGGGGAGTCCTCGCGGGACAGGCGCGTCTCTTGCCTGCCCCGATGGACGGTGTGCCCTACCCGCAGCCCCTCGCTGGGCCAGAACCGCAGTACGTGCCGTGGGGAGTGCTCTTGGTCAGGCCAATTGGTCACCCCCCCAGGCCGGTGCCACCGCGGGCCGCTGACCAACGGTCCCGGGCGTATCCCACCTTATTGCGTGTGCTCAGGTGGGGCCGATACGGTCACCGGGGGGGCCCCCAAACCCCTGAGGTTGGGTCCCTCGCCGGCGCCCCCCGTGGGCCCTTTTCGTCCCGCCCCCCTTTTCGCTGTGCGGTTTGCGGTGGTTGGTGTCCCGTCTCTCCGGGGTGGGGTGGTGGTGGTGGTGGGGGGGGGTGTTCGCTGTTCCTGGCTGTGTTGCTTGCAGGCGTGTCGCCCCCTCCTCTGGTCGCGGTTCGCCGCCGGTGTGTGTGTTTGTGGCGCGGTGCGTGCGCGCGTGGTGTCTGTGTTGGTGTGTGGTGCGTGGTTTGTGGTGTGTGGTGTGCGGTGGTGGTGTGTTGGTGGGGTTGTGGCGGGTGTGTGGTGTGGTTGGTCCCTCGCCACTCCTGGCGGAGGTTCCTGTGTGCTACTCCCCGCCACTCCTGGCTGGGTTTCGCTGCCTGTGGTGTTGTGCGGCTCCCCGCCACTCCTGGCTGGGGTTCCGCCGCCGGCAGTGGCGTGTGGTGTGTGGTGTGTGGTGTGTGGTGTGTGGTGAGCGGTGGCGGTGTGTTGGTGGGGTTGTGGCTGGTGTGTGGTGCGGTTGGTCCCTCGCCACTCCTGGCTGAGGTTCCCGTGTGCTACTCCCCGCCACTCCTGGCTGGGTTTCGCTGCCTGTGGTGGTGTGCGGTTCCCCGCCACTCCTGGCTGGGGCCTGCTGGCGGCGGTGGTGCGTGGCGCGTGGTGTGTGGTGTGTGGTGTGTGGTGTGCGGCGGTGGTGTGTTGGTGGGGTTGTGGCTGTGGTTGGTCCCTCGCCACTCCTGGTGGAGGTTCCTGTGTTCTACTCCCCGCCACTCCTGGCTGGGTTTCGATGCCGGTGGCGGTGGGCGGTCCTCGCCACTCCTGGCTGAGGGCCCTGGGCGCGGTTTCCCGCCACTCCTGGCTCGGGTTCGCTGGCGGCGGTGGTGTGTGGTGGGATTGTGGCTGGTGTGTGGTGTGTTTGGTCCCTCGCCACTCCTGGCGGAGGTTCCTGTGTGCTACTCCCCGCCACTCCTGGCTGGGTTTCGCTGCCGGTGGTGGTGTGCGGTTCCCCGCCACTCCTGGCTGGGGCCTGCTGGCGGCGGTGGTGCGTGGCGCGTGGTGTGTGGTGTGTGGTGTGTGGTTTGCGGCGGTGGTGTGTGGTGGGTTTGTGGCTGGTGTGGTTGGTCCCTCGCCACTCCTGGCGGAGGTTCCTGTGTTCTACTCCCCGCCACTCCTGGCTGGGTTTCGATGCCGGTGGCGGTGGGCGGTCCTCGCCACTCCTGGCTGAGGGCCCTGGGCGCGGTTCCCCGCCACTCCTGGCTGGGGTTCGCTGGTGGCGGCGGTGTGTGGTGGGGTTGTGGTTGGTGTGTGGTGTGGTTGGTCCCTCGCCACCCCTGGCGGAGCTTCCTGTGTGCTACTCCCCGCCACTCCTGGCTGGGCTTCGCTGCCGGTGGTGGTGTGCGGTTTCCCGCCTCTCCTGGCTGGGGCCTGCTGGCGGTGGTGGTGCGTGGTGTGTGGTGTGTGGTGTGCGGCGGTGGTGTGTTGGCGGGGTTGTGGGTGGTGTGTGGTGTGGTTGGTCCCTCGCCACTCCTGGCGGAGGTTCCTGTGTGCTACTCCCCGCCACTCCTGGCTGGGTTTCGCTGCCGGTGGTGGTGGGCGGTCCCCGCCACTCCTGGCTGGGGTCCGCTGGCGGCGGTGGTGTGTGGTGTGTGGCGGTGGTGTGTTGGTTGTTGGTCCCTCGCCACTCCTGGCGGAGGTTCCTGTGTGCTACTCCTCGCCACTCCTGGCTGGGTTTCGCTGCCGGCGGTGGTGGGTGGTGTGCGGTGTGTGGTGTGCGGCATGTGGCGTGCGGCGGTGGCGTGTGTGGTGGGTCTGTGGCTGGTGTGGTTGGTCCCTCGCCACTCCTGGCGGAGGTTCCTGTGTGCTACTCCCCGCCACTCCTGGCTGGGTTTCGCTGCCGGTGGTGGTGGGCGGTCCCCGCCACTCCTGGCTGGGGTCCGCTGGCGGCGGTGGTGTGTGGTGTGTGGCGGTGGTGTGTTGGTTGTTGGTCCCTCGCCACTCCTGGCGGAGGTTCCTGTGTGCTACTCCCCGCCACTCCTGGCTGGGTTTCGCTGCCGGTGGTGGTGGGCGGTCCCCGCCACTCCTGGCTGGGGTCCGCTGGCGGCGGTGGTGTGTGGTGTGTGGCGGTGGTGTGTTGGTTGTTGGTCCCTCGCCACTCCTGGCGGAGGTTCCTGTGTGCTACTCCCCGCCACTCCTGGCTGGGTTTCGCTGCCGGCGGTGGTGGGCGTTCCTCGCCACTCCTGGCGGAGGGTCCCGGGCGCGGTTCCCCGCCACTCCTGGCTGGGTTTCGCTGTCTGCGGTGGTGCGTGGTGTGCGGTGTGTGGTGTGCGGCGTGTGGCGTGCGGCGGTCGCGTGTGTGGTGGGTTTGTGGCTGGTGTGGTTGGTCCCTCGCCACTCCTGGCGGAGGTTCCTGTGTGCTACTCCCCGCCACTCCTGGCTGGGTTTCGCTGCCGGTGGTGGTGTGGTGTGGTGTTGCGGTGGGTGTGTCTTCCGGGTGCCCTTCCCCTTGGCCCTGGTGTGTGTGTGTGCGCTGTGTGGCCCTTCGTGTTGGTGTGGGTGGCGTGGGGGGGGGGGGGGGTCGCGCTCGGTGTGGCTGTCGTGCGTGCGCGTGCGTGTGCTCGCGGTGTGTGGTTGGTGGGGTGGGGTGTGTCATACCTTGGCTGGTTCTCGTCGTCGGTCGTCGGCATGTTTCAAAAGGCAGAAGAAGAGGTCCTGTAGATGCGTAGCAGAGATGCGTGGCATGTGTGATGCGTAGCACGTACCTGTCCTTTCGTCCCATCATGTTTTCTTCCCCTGTTGAGAAAGAGCGTGCGCAGGTCCTTTTTGTTTTTTTTTTTTTTTTTTTGCGTGTTGTGGTTTGTGTCTCCCCCCCCCTTTTTTTTTATTTTTTTCTCGCTGCGTCTTCGATAACATACCTCTCCGCATTGCGTTTCCCCTATAGAGAGGGCGTGGAAGGCGGTTTCGTGTTTTTTTTTTTTTTTTTTTTTTCAACATACTTGTTGTACCTTGTGCCGCTTCTTGTTGCCGTCGCCTATAGAGAAAGCGTGTGTTTGTTTGTGGGTGGGGCGGGGATGGGGTTGCATACCATGACTTTCCTTTGTCTCGTCTCCGTCTTCGTGCATCTTGCGGCTTTGTGTGCGTTTGTGTTTTCGTCCCCTTGGCGCCTTCCCTCGCATTTTTAACATACTTGTTCGTCATACCTCCATACCATTGTTTCCCCGCGGTACGTGGTCATTCTCTATAGCGAGAGCGTGTGTGTGTTTGCGGGCGGGGCGGTGTGGGGTTCATACCTCGTTTTTCTTTGCTCTTGTCTCCGTCTTCTCGCTCCTTGCGGTCTTGTTTCTGTGTGTGCGTGTGTGCGTGGTCCGTCCCTTTGGCGCCCTCCCTCGTATCGTTAACATACTTGCTCGCCGTACCGTTGTTTCCTCGTGGTTGGTGAACGTTCGCTTGTTCGCCTTTTCATTGTTTCCCCTTTGTCCGTGGCCGCCCCATACCTTTTGCGCTTTTGTGGAATTTTTTTTTTTTTTTCTCGCGGCGGTCGGGGCCTATGGAGGAAAAATATGGGAGATATATGGTTGTGGTTTGTGTTTGCGGGCGTGCCTTTTGACGTGCGGGGACGCCCTCCCACCTGGGACACCTGGGCCGGGTGGCCGCGACACTGCCTTCCCAAGCACCTGCGGTAGCAGCTTAAGAGGCACCTGACCTAGGGCAGTGGGAGGGACAGGACGTCCCCTTGGTAAGACCTTCTTCCTGCATTGTCAAAGGAGGCATCCCGAGCTCCCGAAGATACCTACCTACCTATCTACCCTGGCTGCAGGCCCGCCAATCAGAGTGAGAAAAAGTGCTTTTCCTATGCTTTAGGGTATACTTTAGTTGTATTAGAGGTGCTCTAAGCACTGTGGCATTTTTATCTTAGTACTGGCCTAACCAAAATGGGTGATAACACATGTTGACCTATAGAACCAAACACTAAATCAGGATGTAGTGTGGACCCCTTAATCCCCAAGCAATGTGCACTAAAACATCTTTTCCTGAGTTGACTGAGGCACTGATATACTGAGGCAAAGCCTATGAATTTATCTATGTTTTCTCATGAATTCTTAGCTATCCTAGTTGTATGCACCCTAGGGGCTGGAGTACCTCTTTTTGAGAGGTCCTGGGTTCAATACGAAGTCAGCCTGCACCGAAGGTACAGCATCAGGTCCAGGTCCAGGCTCTCCAGGAGCTGGCATTGCTGGTGTCTCAGGCGCCGTATTCGCGTCGGTGTCCTCCTTCTTTGTGTCCATACTCGCCCTTCTCGCTAAGGACAGTCCTCGGCGTGCTGGTGGTACGGCACAGGGTTGCTGCCGAAAGCAAGGGCTGTCTGCCTCTTGCTACCACAAAGTTTTAAGAGACTTCTTTCAACTCTTTGTTGTTCCTCTCCTGCTGCTTACTGCTGGTGTAGGGTTTTTGCTGCGTGTTTTTGATGATCAAAATGTTTTGTTGTTGAAATACATCCAATTCAGGATAACCCAAGCCAGAGATGAGCAAGTAGAAGGCAAACAGGATCAAAGCATGAAGGGCTGCAGTCACAATGAGTTAGATAAAGAAAGATATCAACAATAGACCACAGCAATAGACATTCAATGCAACTTACGTTGAAATATTTTACATGATTGAGAAGCACTGATTTGAAAAACTGCCCCAAGGGCTCACACTCTTCCATAGTGCCATCTTGAGATGTGCACTCTTTGATTTTGGGTCCCATAGGTGCTGAGGTGGCATGGCTTGTGGCGCTGAGGTCACTGCGATGTCACATGGGAACTTCCTACTTAGCTAGCCCTTACATGGGCCAGTGGATGTGGACGACGATTGGCTGGAGGGACTACAATCGGCCTTCAGGGCCCTCTCAGTCGAGGAGGTGGACACTAACCCTGTGAAGAGAAGGAGGGAGAGAGAGAAGGATGCAGGAGAAAGCATGGGAGACGAAGGAGTGGAACATGGGCATGACCCGACGAGCGAGTCCACCTTTGAGGGCGCACCAAGCGCCTCTGGCCTCCACGCATCACCCTCTCCTACAACCACCACACTCCAAACTCCAGACCCAGCTGTTGCAACATCCACACCCATAACCAGCCGCCTATGGCTGAGGGCACAGGGCTTACTGGCATGCCTACCTACCCTGCCTATGGTGTGGAACCATCCACCACTGCTTTTCCAGAGGCAACTACTGCCAGTGAGCCAGTGGCCTCCAGTTCTGCGCCGCGCTGGTATGCGGCGGATTATCACCATCCTCTACCCGCTACGGGAGCATATGTGGCTGATGTTCCTGGGTATACAACCCTGACTGGGCTGAGGAGAGGCCCTGAGTCATGCGGGAGCAGGAGTAGAGGATCGGGGAGATCCTCCAACAGGTCCCTGACATGGTCGGAGATTAAAGAGGCCCTCTGAGGAGCCACCTCTGAACTTGTTGGTGATCTCACTCAAGAGATGCGGGCTAAACTGGAGCCCCTGATTCCTCCCCAAGCGTCACTTACCATCGTGGCAGTTTCACCTCACCAAGTACAAGCCAATCACCTGGTGGCGAGGCTGACAAACACCCTGGGAAGCCTGAGGAGCCGACCGATGCCAACCCCTGCTGTGATACCGAGAAGCCCTTTCATACCAAGAACGGCCCAGCCTCCCTACAGCCATGTGGAGAATTCCACGAGAGCCGAGGTCGACCGGCTGGGGCTGACAGCCCTAAGGGCAATGGTTGACGTGGAGCCCTACGGCTCTAGTCACCTAGGCAAAGACCCCTCTGACGATGAGCCGCCGTCCATGACTTCTGCTTCGCCCTCGGAGGACGACGACCCTGAGGGCCCCGAGAACCCGAGCGGGCGGAAGAAGAAGAAGAAGAGGAAGACCAAGCGCCCTGAGGGACGCAGGTCTCAGGAGGCTAAGGCAATCGCCACCTCGAAAATTGTGGCGAACTTGCCTGAGTTCACAGGCAAGGATCTCAGTTAGTTCACTGAGAACTATGGCCGGGTCCTCTGAATGACCGGTCAAACCCATGCTAGTGGGCAAGTCAAGTGCGATCTGCTCCTGCAGTGCTGCAAGACCGAGTAGCTGGAGAAGCAGGTCAAGCAGATCGTGACGAAGTCCGCCACCCTTTGCCGACGTGTTGGTTGCCTTGGAGAGGCAGTACCCTACCTATGAAACCGACCTCTCCATCAGGGCCGAGATCCAGAACCTGGCCGTGCTACCCAGCAACCCCAAACCAGCCAGGATCTCCGAGCTACTGGCTGACCTGGACCACTGGGTGGGATGGCTGACGCCCAGTTCCTACGGCAGCGACGAGCTGCTCTTCTGGTTGGTGGCTGAGCTCCCTGGGGAGCTGTGGGACGAGTGCCGGTCAACGGCAGAGCGCAAGGCGAGAGCCCTCAACCACGAGGATTTGTCTGTGCTACTCTTGGAGCTGGCGCTGGAGAAAGAAAGCGCCGAGCACCTGAACGCCTACCTTCCTGGAGGAGGAGGCTCTGGGAGCCATGGCAAAGGGTACCAGGGACCCAGACCTGGACAGGGGACTACCCCCAAGCACGCCCGTATCATGGGCAATGTCCAGGAGCTCTTCTGGTGCGACGCCAGAGACGAGCATGGTCACCTCCAGCACGCCCCCGACTGCGATCAGCGCGATTGCTTCGTGGTCAGGGGGAAGAAGCAGGAGACCAACACCGGCGCCAAGCCTAAGATGCCGGATCATTACAGGTGCACTATCACCTGTGCCTTCTTAGGGAAGAGGAAGCACTACTGGATGAGTGCTACCATAAGCAGGGCCTGTCGGCGAAGCTGAAGGGCGAAGATCCTGGCAAAGGCTCTGGCAAGGGCGGTGGCAAGGGCAACGGCAACGACTCAGGCAAGGGCAAGTCGAAAGGTCGTAGGAGAGGCCAAGACAAGAGCCAAGGTGGACGAGGAGGAGGCGCTAATTGCCAGCCAGACAAGGACAACAAGAACCAGGACAAGAACAGAGGAAACCCCAACCCTAATCCAGCAGGGAACTCCGAGCCTTCTGGAGGGCAGTCTCGTCCTACCACACCCTCGCAGACACAGGCCCAGCGAGAGCAAGGGGCCAAGCATGAACATGAAGGGGGTGATTACAGCAACGCCAAGAAGAGAAGCCGTTTCATGAAGATGGCCCGCAAATTGCGGAATAAGGGGTTTGAGGTGACCTGTCCCGCGGAGTTCTGACGGGGACGCTCCGGTGGGACCCTGGACCTGGTGTTCTGGCTACGTATCCGACTAGGGGGATGTGAATACCTGGGGGTACTGGATACTGGAGCCACCATATCAATAGTGGCCAAGAAAATGTTACCTTGTGGGAGCCTGACGAACACCATGCCCACCGCGGCTATACGAATGGGGGATGGACATGTGGTGCACAGCTGCGGGGACTGTGAAGTGGAGGTACCAATGGGCTCCCGAATTGTCGCCCATCGGTTCTATGTGATGGACGCTGAGGCTTTCGATTTTGTATTGTTCTGATTTCTTTGTGCAGCACTACCAGATACAATCCCTGACGCTGCAAGCGCCCTACCTCCTCCACGTGGACCACCGCAACGGCAGAGAGTCCGCGCCACTGGAGCAGTCGGAGCACACCTCGAGCTACCTGAGGGTATCGAAGGAGGAGCCCTCGAACATGATGGCGGCCTCCAAAACTGAGGACTATCAACTATTGGAGGAAGGTCTAGACCAAGGCCTGAGGGAGTTGGGTTACTCCAGAGAAGACCTGAGCGTGGAGTTGTTCGCCAGCGACAAGCAACATGTCTTGGACCTCTGCTGCAGCAGGGGGAAAAACTGCTGCTACAAATTTTACCGGCCCTCTTTCGGGATGGCCTACGGGAACCCCAGTTTCTGTAAACTGGGGAAGGTCTTGACCAAGATGGCCCTGGAACGTTCCTGTATGGTCCTATGTTCCCCGGAATGGGGAGCCCATGTGGGCAACGAGTACTGGCAAACCCTCCTGGACAGGCTGACTATCAGCTCTGTCCGGCTACCTGATGAGGCCATCTACGTGCCTCTGGGACGCAAGACGCCCATTGGGAAACCCGGATGGGGAAGTCTGCTCAGCATGGTGGACGGGGGTCTTACCTCCATCCCCTGGGAGGACCTGGACTCAACTCTGGTCCAGACTATACAACGAGAGAGCGATGGACTCACCCTGGGTGACTTGAAGAATCGACTACGACCTCGGGATGCTATTGAGACTATACCAGGGGGAGATGAATACATCGTGACTAACACCAATGCCCCCAACTCTCCCTGCCATGTACCTGTTCCTGATGGAGTCTCTGACTGTGGACTATCCGAGCTCCCCAGCTCTATCCAATCTGACGACAAAACTGAGCATGACGCCTTCTTCGTGCAGACATGCGTGGAGGAAGTGGAGAACGCCGAGTACGTCGCCCCACTGAAACCCCTACTCTCCATGAGGGTGGATGACCCCTTGGACGAGGAGCTGGATCCCCGATCCAGGCTAAGGGAGTACGTGGACTCCAAGAGGAGGTTGGTGGCAAAAAGGCTATGCTACGCTAAGCCTACGCGCAGCTCATGGCCACTGAAGCAAGGATGTATGGGATATCTATCCCAATTGAAGGAGGACCTCGAACACAAGATCACCACCTGGCAAGGGGAGGTAGATGTTAAGCTCATGAAGAGCGTATGGGGTGCCCATGTGAGGACCCCAGAGGAGGATGACCTCTCGGAGGAATGTGTATGTGAACCCCCTCAAGCGTGCCTATGTTGCCATCGTCCACCGGAGATGATTGAAAGAGGTCTACTATATGCCTACCAAGGGTTGAAGGATACTACCAAGGACGAAGAGTCGGTGGAGGATCACCTCCCGGCATCTATTACTCAGGGGGCAAGCAACTTACACTCTGACGAGGACATGGAGGACAAGATCAAGCTATTAAACCCGCGGGTGCAGAAGCTTCTAAGGATCTATCTGGAGGTGTTCGGGGAACTAACACCCCCAGCCTCATGTGACAAGCTGGTACAGATGGACCTCAAGCTGAAGCCCGAGTTCGTGGGCCATAAGATCCGGAGGAGACCCTACTGGGCTCCTAAAGAGCAGGCCGATGAGATTGAGCGACAGATACAAGAGTGTATCGACGCTGGCCTGGTCCTGGAGTACAAGGTCGGGGACTACCCCCAACACTGCAGCCCCTGTTTCCTGGTGGCTGAGCCTGGGTCTCCAGCCAAACGGCTGGTAGTGGAATATGGAGAGCTGAACAAGAAAACGTTGAACCTCTCAGGGTCCATTCCTAACATGGAGTCTACCCTTGAGAAGATAGCCTTCTGTCGCTACAAGACCAAGATGGACAAGAGAAGTGGATTTTGGCAGGTGGACCTGACGCCCAACGCCCAGGAGCTACTCGCCTTCATCACCCCTCAGGGGAGGGTGATCAAGTGGAAGGTCATGCCCTTTGGCGTGGCCAACGCACCCGCTCTATTTCAAGAGCAAGATCCTGTCCATCCTACGACAAAGACCCAAGGTGCAAGAACTCATATCCCGTGGGGCCCAGATGGAAGCGCACATTGACGATGTATGCCTCGGGACCAATACCCAGGAGGATCACCTAATCCTCTTGGGTGAGTTCTTTGCGGTCTGCCAGGAGAACCACGTGCACACAACTCAAGCTGGAGAAGGGTGAGTTCAGGCAGGAGACCATGCAGTACCTGGGGTTTGACGTTGGCTATGGGTGGTGGACCCCAGCGGCCTCTAAGGCCAAACCCCTGATGGATGCTATGGTACGACATGAAGACCCCAAGAAAGGACTCCATGATGTACGCACTTTCATTGGGGCGTGCAACTTCTACCGTTGCCATATCAAGAACTTCACCTATACCAGCGCCATTCTGACGGACTTGATCAAGAAGAGTACTACTTGGCACTGGGGCCCACAAGAGCAACAAGCGTTTGACGAGCTCACAGACAAGGTGGCTAACGCTAAGTGCTTCGGCGCGCCTAGAGCACAAGGAGGGATTATCCTGGTGACCGACGCCAGCAATGTGGGCGGTGGTGGAACGTTGTTCCAATGGCAAGCACTAGAGAAGGAGGAGTTCGACTCGGCTATTTCCCAATGGGGCACTGAAGGTCTCAACCGAGATGGAACCCTCAAGCACAGCTACCCTGACGACAAGTGGGTCCTAGTACCCCTGGGCCTTTGGAACTGGAAATGGAACCAGGCCAGGGGGAACTACTCCACCTATGAGCAGGAGTTGCTGGCGGGTATGCTGGTGCTATCCTCTCAGGAACGACTGTTGTGGAGTAACCCTGTGGTCTGACTGTGCGACCAAGAGCCGGTCCGCACTCTCCAGAAAGGTCCTACACCTGAGAAGGCCAAGCTACGGCGCTGGTGGACCTACCTCAGCCAACTATGGCTGACGGTACACCATATCCAGGTAGTGAAGAACGAGTGTGCGGACTACATTAGCCGCAACAACTTGGACGCCCTGATTGATGCCCGGTCTGAAGCTCTGGCTAAGGAGGCGTTCAGCCGTATGGATGTGCACTTGGACCTCATCATGACTATGATACGACCCCTAGATGGACTCCAACAAGCAGAATACCTGAAGGAGTTTGGGGATATCTATAAGCGCCTGGAGAAGCGCCTTGAACACCTCCTGGTCAACCAACAGCACTGGAAGAGGGACAAGAGCCATCTCTGGCACGAAGACCGCATTGTGGTACCCAGTGACAGAGTCCCAGCGCTACTGAAGTGGACCCATGAGTGCAGCGGTCATCTGGGTGCTGACCGTACCCTGAGGCTATTCAAGCAGTGGTTCCACACTACGTGGACTGATGACCAACTGCGGACTACCCTCCAGCCTATCGTGGACAAGTGCCCGTGTAGGTCCTGCAAACCTGGGGATATCAGAGACAGTGGTCTCTACTCGACCCTGCACATTCTCCGCTGTGCTAACAGTGTTCTCTACGTGGACTACATGGATATGCCGAAGTTTGGGGGCTACGACTGTGCCCTCGTGGTGACCTGTGGGTTGACCAGGTTTCCCAGGGTGTTCCCATGTACCAAGTACATTACCGGAGAGGGGACTATCAAGATTCTCCTCGAGGAGTGGTTTTGTTTCTATGGGCCGCCCCAGGAGATCAACTCCAATGAGGACATACGAGTACGCTCAGATACCGGCTGGTACAAGGGGGTCCTGAGATCCCTCAATGTCCAGGTGTCTACGGGGATCCCCTACCCTCACACGAGCAACCCCCTATGTGAGCGACAGATTCGTGTCCTCAAGGAGAATGTAAGGATATGGTGCAAAAACTGAACGCACCAGAGACTGGCTGAGACTACTCCCCGTCATATCCTTGATGATGAACTCCCACAAGAGTTCGGCGACTGGCTACTTGCCCCATTAGCTATCTCTAGGATGCCAGGCGTGGTTTCTGCATGCTCCCTATCCAGAGGATACCCATTCTTGTGTGGCTAACTGGGTCCAGGAGCAACAAGCGAAGGTGGACAAGGCCAAGACTATGCTCCAGAGAGTGAGGGAGCGTCAGTGGAACAAGAAGAACAAGCACCGGGTGCCTGCCTCCTACCAAGAGGGGGACTGGGTGCTGGTGCACCACAGCCCACTACCCGCCTGGACACACTCTACCAGCGATGACCCCTACTCCGGGCCCTACAAGATTCTATCCGTGGATGGACACCGTATCACAGTGCGGTGTTCTCCCCGACTAGGGGGGACCCAGGTGTGCGCTGCTCAGCACCTGAAGCGCTACTATGACCCTGAAGACCTATGTGGGGAGGAGTGGGAGCTGAACGACGAGGAGATCGCCGCTCTAGACCTACAGGGGACTGCCAGCCATATGGAAGTTGAAGGGGACCTCCCCGACATGAACGCCGAGGAGATGGCTAAGGAAGGCTTCTACCTGGTGAAGTCTGTACTACGCCACCGCTATTGCCAGGGTTCGCGCTTCCTCACCCTCTGGGAAGGGTTTGGAGTCGAAGAGGCCACCTGGGAGCCCTTCTCAGCGTTTGTTCTACCTGAGGGACACCTAAACTCAGTTCTGGTAGACAAACCGGAGTGATATGGGGGGCCACGCCCCCCATGGACAGAACGACGCCAGTGACACCCGCTTTGTTGCCTGCCCAGGGAAGGCAGAGGGACGGAACGAGGCAGATCGACCCCCCGACCTACAGGCCCCCCCCGGTCGCACAAACGGGGGGTCCGGCGCACGCCCCCCCCCCCCAGCCCGCCCCCCGGCACACGAACGCCACGGGCCAGCCCCGCGGCGCGCAGCCCCCACAGGGCGTCCAGGCCGGGGGGACAGAGAAGGCCCCCCACAACCGCACACCCGCGCCCACAACACGTGGATAGCGGACCCCAACAGCCCGCCCAGTGGACGGGCAGTCGGGGGAGGGGGAGCACCTGACCCGTGGTGCCCCTCGCAACAGTAGAAGGCACCCCCCCCGGGGGGCGCCCTACCGCCACCCCCGCAACCCCAAGCCAAGTAGGGGGGAACCGGGACCGGACCGCCCCCCCCCAAGCACGCCAGACAGCGCAAGGGACCGGGGCAGGACACGCGGAGGGGCACGGACCCCGTGGAACGGCCCTACCAGCGCCCAGTGCCAGGACCGCGCGAGGTGCGCACGCCACACCACCCAGGCGGGGGGGGGGCGGACGCCGCGGGAGCGCGAGCGCACACACACGTAACGGGCACGCGAGGACTACCAGAAGGGCAACCGGACCGAGCGCGCGGAACGCACAGACCGCGTGGAATGGCGTACCAGCGAGCGAGGGTAAGGCACACCCGGACGGGACGGCCCGCCACACGCAGCGCGGAACACGCGGGGCGGGAAGGGGGAAACGAGAGAGACACAGCACCAGGTACCAGCCCGAACCCCCCGAACCGGCCGCGAGCGCCGCGCACACACAGACGGGGCACTGCAGCCGCCAAGGCAGTAGTGGCACACAGCGCCACGCCCCAACCCCTAGGCTAGGCAGCCTCCGCGCCAGCCCAAGGGGGTTCCACTGGCGACAAGCCAGTAGCACGGGCCCGGCGGCGCCGGCGCTTCGGGCGACCACGCATTAGGGGGGCGACGCAGTGGGTAAGCGCCCGCAGCCACAGCTGCGAATCGATGCACTGACCGGGGAGTGGCAAAACGGGGAAGCCAGGGAAGGACGGGGCTCCGAGCCCTGTGAACCCGGGGGACTCCGCCACCAGGCATGAGGTGCGTCTTTGAGGGCCCCCCACTAGGACCCGACGGGGGGGATATCACCTGGCCCGACCAGGTGGCCCCCCGGGGCCGAAAGGCGTCTAGTACCCGCTAAATCAAACCTCAAACCTCAAACCTCAGTTCTGGTAGACTACTTGTCGCAGAACAACCTTGGTGAGTTGCTGAGGCTCGCTGAGACGCTTGTCTCCAAGACTAAAGGTAGGGACTGAACCTTACCCTTACCTGCCTAAGCGTATGTGTGAGTGTGCTATTCCTAAGGTCCTGAGAGCAAGCCGCAGAAATGGTGTCCTAATTATACCCAAGTCTGCATGCTTGCTAAACCGGGCGGATGCCTTACCGGTGCCACGGGGTAGGCCCCTGGGTAGCTCCGCCCCTAAGCGCCCAGTTTCTGTGCTGGCACAAAACTTTGGGGGAGTACCCAGCATCCGATTCCAGGTATTGTTTTTCCTACCTACCTGCCTACTACAGGGGAGGGGTGGCCAAAAGCTATGACGGCATGAAAACGCCAATTTGCTATGAAGGCCAAAACCTGGGCTAACCACTGCCACTGCCCACCAACCCCGCTAAAATTGCAGGAAATGGGTGGGGCAGTGACACACGCACTACAGGTCCTGCAAACTCTACAGTGGCACCATCCTTGCTGGGCGAGCACTTGCTCAACTGGCTCAAGCCCCCACTCAGGACTACCACTCCTACACGCACGCTCTACTCGTTGGTGTTGATGAAGAGGTCACGAGCCCTAATGGCTCACCTGTGAGATGGCAAGTGAAGACAGAGCTACTAAGCGTCTGTGGCCTAACAGGGACGTCACAACGCGTTTCCCTGGTAGGGCTTGGAGGGAAGGAGTGCTCTTTTGGCGTGCATGGCGCATATGTCGATGGAGTCGAACTCCCTGCTCTGCCACAGGCAGAGGCGGAGTTATTTGTTTGGTTTGTTCAGCGCCCTTGTTTAGCAGGGCAGAAAAAATCGCTGCTGCACCAATCACCCTGACCTTCCCACCTGTAAAGCAAAGGCAAATGTAGGACAGCTTGAGACTGAGGGACCAAGACTACCTCCACCTTTATACGCTTCTCAGGTTGTCCTATAAAACGCTGTTTCCAAACTGCGCTGCCAAGCAAGCAAGCTTAAGGAACTCCACCCGTTCTCTTAAAGAACGTAGGGTGGAGCTCCTGGTGAAGCGGTACCCAGAACCCCATGGCTAGGCTAGGGCATACAACCGGTCTTTGATCCACTAACCCCATGTACGGAGGGCAAGACGCCCGTTGACGCCCGGTGCGAGCCCGGCGGGAGCGTGTTCCGTGCCGTAAAGCCCCGCATCGGCAACCGATGCGCCGCCAGCGGAGATTTATATATCAGAATATCAGGAATCAACAGGGTTTTATTTTCATATTGTTTCCGTCAATTTTTACGCTTCCGTTCTGATATTTACTGTTTTGACAGCTGGCGGTTAGTTCGCAACTTTAGCGTAACCGCCAGTTTAACTGTTATATACAGATATTTTAGCGCAAATCGTGACGAAGACTCTAAAGTCTTCAGGAATTGCATTGATGCATCCACAATTTTCACATTCTGGACTCGCAACCTTAATCCGAATTTTTCAGGATGTCGAAATCGGATTTTCAACTTCGACATCCCCGCACTTGATGTGACCTCTTTCGAGTGGACCTACGTGCTTCCCTATGCACGAATCAACTTTCCTTTTGTCTTGCCCCCCATTTGTCTTAGAGATATGGGCAAAACAAAGTTGATTCGTGAGGCCACTTGTGAGGGTCATATCTCGTGCCGCTTGCGAGGAATGACAATAAGAAAACGTGGGATGTATTCACAATACTCCCGACGTAATTTAGGAAGCTTTATAAGCCTTGCGTCTCCACACGTACGCGCTAGCGTAATGGATCATGGTCAAGAGGGTAGAGTTTGCGTTATAACTCTTTGGCCATGATATTGCGTGCGTTAAGATAACTCTCGAGTGTAGCGCGCGAGTGTTGGTGTTGCATAGGAACTTTCCTTGAGTTCCTATGAGCGATTGACTCAAAGTTATGCCCTTGGAGGGGAATGACATATCGTGGGGGGAGCTACCTTTTTGGGCAATATGTGGTATGTGCCATGTGTTGTGTTGCGTGCCCATTTGGCGGGTCCATCGCTCCAAGCCAAACCCGCCAGTGGACCTCATATTGCGCAAGCCCCTTCTCCATACTCCCCACGATCAATTGCAAGCCTAACCTTCGTGGAGGGAAGCTTGTGTGGCGATCCCAAAGCGATGCGTTGGGAGCAAGGTGTGTGTTTTGCAATTTTCCATATTTTCATGTGCCCCGGAGACAACAAGCGCGGGGGGAAACCTGCTGCCCCGCAACCCGCTAACCACTGACCGCTGACCCTCACGGCCACCCCCGGCCGGCCAGCGCCGCGCGGCAACGGCCGGGGGATGAGGGGCCCCAGAGAGGGACTGCGTGAGGATCCGGCTCTCGGTAGAGGGGGGCGGGGGAAGGGCGCGACCCCCCTGGCCGATGGCTGGCCCCCAGGGCCGGGACCGCCAAGCCGCCCCCCCCCCCCTTTGGCCGACAGAAGGCATCGCCAGGGGACCGAAGGCCCCCCCCCACTCCCCCCCCCCCCCCTCCAACACAGGCCCGAGAGCGGGCGGGGTGGCGCCCCCCCCCCCCCCGCACCCAGCCCAGCTGGGGAGCCACAGGCGCGGCCCTCCGCCCCCCCAGGGCCGGGGGGGCGCCCCCACCCACAGGAGGAACGGCGACACGGTAAGGGCAACGGCGGCTGGACCTGCTCCCGCGAACCCACACCGGCGTGCCGGAGCAACGCGCACAACGGAACACGAAGGAGGCCGCGCCCCGCATGACCCTCCCGTAACCACAGCCCACTTCGAGGGGACAGAGGGGGGGTTTGCAGGTCAGCTGGGACCCCCAGGGGAGCGGTCCAAGGGCCGCCCCTCACCCCCCCCACCCCGGGGCGGCACTTCAGCCCCGACCGCACGCGCACGCCGGAAGGGAGCGCGCCAGCGACACGAAAAGAGCCAGAAAGGGGTACCGCAGGCCGCCGCCCGGAACGAGAGCGGGGAGGCCGCGGCGCGACACCCCCCCCCGAGGCAAGGGGGATGGGCCCCCCCCACCCGAGAGGGGAGCCGGAGTGTGACCCGCCCCCCCGCTCCAGCCGCCGGCCCACATGGGGGCCGCGAAGAACAAGCGGGCCCACGCCTGCGCACCGGGACGCCGCACAGATCGTACCCGGAGAAGCTGGGTGAACACGAACCGGAGTGGTATGGGGGGCCACGCCCCCCATGGACAGCACGACGCCAGTGACGCCCGCTTTGTTGCCTGCCCAGGGAAGGCAGAGGGAACGGAAAGAGGCAGAGCGACCCCCCGCCCTACAGTCAGTCGGCGACCCGGCGGTGCTACTGTCCGCCTCTTACCCCTGTGCACGTCAGTCGGCGATCCAACGCACCCCACCCAGCCCCCTCCCCCCCTGTCCCGACCCCGTGCACGTGGACTGGGGCCTCCCGGCACGCGCAACACGCTTCACAACGCACAGCCCCACCCTCAGGACTGGATTCATAGCCGACGACACCCCTAAGTGGCGTAAGAGACTCCCGCGGCCCAGTAGTGAGAGCGTCGGTCTTCAATCGTCCAGTGCGGGGGTTCGATCCCGGGCGTTGGTGCTCCTGGGATCCCTGCACGTAGAGCTCTCTAGTTGGCGACGTGGGAACCACCCCCCCCTCCAGCAACTCGCGCCACCACCGATACCGGTGGATCGGGTGGAGGTCTCGTTCGTTTTACCCCCCACCCAAGAAAAACAAAACACATGGGAGCCACCCACCCCTGCAGCAGTGCGCACCGTCACCTGTACTCAAACAGGTCGATGGGAGGCCTCGTCCGGTATTCGAAGGGATCGGTGGGAGACCACCGATCCCGGGGTTCGAACCAGCTCCTTCGCGGCGCGTGCCTGGTGCGCTACCTCCGGGGCGGCTGCCTTCTGAGATACACTGGCACCCGGGTCGCAGAACAAACGCGCCCGCAACCCCCTCCCCCTGTGCTAAGAGTAAGCCCGCGGTAGGGGTGCTCTGCTGGGCCATGAACCGGAACATTGGTGCACCACTCCAGCCACGGTCACCCCAACCCCCCCACGCATCCCGCAGGGCGAAGCTCCGTGCGCATCAGGCTCGTCATGGGAATCCGGCGGGCCGGCGCCTGGACACCAAGTCAACACCTCTCTCCCCCCCCGCAAGAACAGAGCGGGGCCCCCACAACCGCACGCCCGCAACGCAGACCCTGACAGCCCACCTAGTGGACGGGCAGTCGGGGGAAGAGGAGCGCAAGACCCAGAACGCCCCACGCAACGGACGAAGGCACCCCCCCGGGGACGCCCTGCCGCCGCCCCAGCAACCCCAAGCCAAGTAGGGGGGAACCGGGACCGGACCGCCCCCCCCCAAGCACGCCAGACGGAGCACGGGACCGGGGCGGGACACGCGGAGGGGCACGGACCACATGGAACGGCCCTACCAGCGCCCAGTGCCGGGACCACGCGAGATGCGCGCGCCACACCACCCAGCGGGGAGCGGACACCGCGAGAGCGCGAGCGCACACACACGAAAAGGACACGCGGGGACCACCAGAAGGGCAACCGGACCGAGCGCGCGGAACGCACAGACCACATGGAATGGCGTACCAGCGAGCGAGGATAAGGGACACCCGGACGGGACGGCCCGCCACACGCAGCGCGGGACACGCGGGGCGGGAAGGGGGAAGAAGGGGAGACACAACACCAGGTACCGGCCCGAACCCCCCGGAACCAGCCGCGAGCGCCGCGCACACACAGACGGGACACTGCACCCGCCAAGGCAGTAGTGGCGCACAGCGCCACGCCCCAACCCCTAGGCTAGGCAGCCTCCGCGCCAGCCCAAGGGGGTCCCACTGGCGACAAGCCAGTAGCACGGGCCCGGCGGCGCCAGTGCCCCGGGCGACCACGCATTAGGGGGGCGACGCAGTGGGTAAGCGCCCGCGGCCGCGGCTGCAAATTGATGCACTGACCGGGGAGTGGCAAAACGGGGACGCCGGGGAAGGACGGGGCTCCGAGCTCTGTGAACCCGGGGGACTCCGCCACCAGGCAGGAGGTGCGTCTTGGAGGGCCCCCCACTAGGACCCGGTGGGGAGGATATCACCTGGCCCGACCAGGTGGCCCCCCGGGGCCGAAAGGCGTCTAGTACCCGCAAAATCAAACCTCAAACCTCAAACCCCACGATCAATTGCAAGCCTAACCTTCGTGGAGGGAAGCTTGTGTGGCGATCCCAAAGCGATGCGTTGGGAGCAAGGTGTGTGTTTTGCAATTTTCCATATTTTCATGTGCCCACTTGGGAAGTAGCGCTCGTAACCTTTTCAAAGCGCCCCAAGTGGAGCACATATGTGGAATCAAGGGTCATTGGTGTCAAGTTATTGTGTTTAGAAGGATTGGTCGATTACTCAATCCAAACCGAAGATATTATAATATATTTGTGCGCCTTTCAAGGCACTTTTGGGTGTTTTTTTCGCCAATATTAATGTTTCTTGCCCGTCATGATGTCAAGTGGCGACCGTGTATCTCAACGTTGCGCTCAATTGACATCATGACTCAAGTATGTTTTGGAGGTACATACTTCAGTGCCCAATATATCTTGGACCCGGCGAATAACTCCTCTTGGGCTTGGCGTACCGTGGCCGCCATGTTGGCGATTTGGGACCATCCCAAATCATGGGCTCACTTGGCGACCCTGCCATTCCCGAAACCGGAGGAGTTGGGCGACGCCCAAAAGATATGTTGGACACATATGACTTGACACCAATCCTCTGGCACACTCCGGTCCAAGTTGGGCATGTGCCTCATTTGCCCCAACCATGGGTGTGCGCATTTTCGGCCATTTTGAGCAATTTTCCACATTTTCTGCCCGCCGTGCACTATGATCAGCCCACCCGTGCACGCCGGACGCATGGACCAATGGACAATATATGACATGGGTGTTATGCATATTGGTCCCCATGGTTCACACACCACGTGGGCGAAGCGGAGCAACCTTCGTTAAGGTGCTAGCCCAAAGTGAGTATGGGCAATTTTGCCATTTTGGCATTTGTGGAACCAATTGGGATTGTCACCACACCAAGTGGCATGGAGATCTGTGAGAGCCAAGGTCATGGGAGTATCAGTTGAACTCCGGGTGGATCGGGTATGGAATTGCGGATCCGATCTCCAAGCCGGCATGGAGATATACTATTGGGAGCACCCCCGAATTTTGGCTCATTTCGAGCAGCCAAAATGACCCCCTCTTGGGACCCCAATTTCACCCCCTCGCGTGGTCAATTGGCGGCCCCATATCTCTATGCCCGAAGGAGACCCGGACCTAATTTCAAGTTGTACACTCAGATGGAAGTCTGAGGTCCTGCCTCCTACCCTGTGAGCCATTGGCCTTGCCCTGGCCAGGCGAGCCACGCGTGGGAATGACGCCAATTTTGGTGATTTTGGCATTATGACCCCACTTGACGAACCCGCGGGACCTCAGAGGGAACCAGGTTGGGTGAGGGCTCCAGGGAGTTCGTACTCGAAGGGCATAGGGTCAGTTGCCTCGTCCCTACCTCTGGCGGGTCCGGACGAGGGGTCAATTTCGGAGATTTTTGAGCTAATTTCAGTTTGGGCTGAAACAGCCCATTTTCAGCTACCAACTCTTAGGGGATAATGGCGGGGCCATATCTCTCGCTCAGAGAGGAGTTGGGACCTGCTGTTAAGGGAGCATAGGCAGCCACTGTCGGTTGGCCTTGGAGCCCCTTTGTTTCCAGGAACTCGCCTGTGGCTGGGCGGGACACCCCCCCTATTGGCAGGGTTTCAGGGTCCGGACTGAGCAGGGCATGGGTTGTGTTTGAGCCCCCGCCCCCACCAGCCACTGAGAGGGTCGGACCTGGGATTGGGATACGAGTTGGGACTGAGTGTCTATTGTCCTGTGATGCCCTTACCCCAGTCCAGTCTTAACCCCATGTGTACATATCCTGATGTGTTTCTGTACATGCTTTTGTTCCCTTGTTTCAGAGTGGCAAGGATCCTGAAACGCGTTGTCACAGGACATGAGCGCAATGATGCCCCTGTGAGCGTAGTGCTTTGCGTGCCTGCTCACTTGCGCGTGTCCACCGCAGCGTCCCGTGGCCAGGCCCCCCACGGGAACGCGTCAAAAGCGTTTCACCGCCGCGGGGTTACCCATTCCTCGCGTGCCACTCGGGGCCACCGACCCCGAGCCGCGCGGCGCAGCAGCTCGCAGCTCGCAGCTCGCAGCGCAGCGCAGCGGCCCGCAGCGTTGCCCAGAGCATCGACCTGAGCGACCACGGAAGCGCCGCGACCGTGAAGGAGGTCGACCGACCAGGACTCCTTCATCAGCGAGTCCCTTCGGCCGACCAGCAAGGCCGCACACCCAGTCGCGTCAACCACCTCCACAACCACCGGCCGACCAGCACCGGCCGCACTCCCAGTCCAGTGCTGCAGCACCCGCCTCAACAAACACCACCAGGACCAGTTCGTTGAGCGGAACGAGTGCACACCAAGGACCTCAAGATCAAGTACGCCCCCGCTGCAATGGTAAACTGGCAAGAAGCGGGTAAGACGTGGCCGCGGCCCCACCCCCATGCAGCGCGCCTACTGCGTGGGTTGGTTTGGGACCAGCACTACCGCCACAGCCACCCCCAGTGCGAAGGCGGCATGCCCGGGAGCTTCGAGCTCCGCACGGACATGGCCCCCGACCGCCTGCAGGCCATGGAGGACTGCCTGCGGGCGGAAAGGTTCGCGTTCCGCTTCCAGCAGAGGCGCTGGAGGACCTGGACCCGGCCGGACAGGCCCGGCGAAGGGCTGCGCCCCGACGGGATTGAGGAGGACGAGACGCCCAACTAGTACCCGTCGGGCGCCTCGATCAACGTCTCCATGTGGGACATGATCGAGAAGAACTTCCCGGAACCGGGGAGCGAGCGCAGGCTGCAGGGCAGCAGCATCGCGTCTCCGGGGAAGGAGAAGCGGTCCGCCGGGGACAGGAAGCGGGACCGGAAGTGGCGGGAGTACCAGGAATCCCTGGCTGCCGAAGCCGCCCAAGGCGCCAGGGGCGGAACCCCAGCCCACAGTCCCCAACGGGCCAATGGTGGCCACCACCCCGGCCACACCACCCTTGGTGACTTCCTGGAAGTCGCCAAGCCGGCCAAGGCCAAGCCCCGTCCGCTGCTCCTGAGGAAGTCAGGATCCAGCAGCGACGTGGAGTCGGCCCACCGCGGGAGGATGCCGGCCGACCAGGCCAGCTCCAGCAGCAGCGTCGCTCCCGGCCAAAGGGACGTGGCGCGCGCCTGTGAGCGCGCCTGTGGGGTGCCCTGCAACCTTCGGGTTGCCCGGCAACGGGCCAAGCAGCACAGCGCTGCCATGGAGGGCGCCGTCGGCATCGCCCAGGAGGAGGCTGCGGAGTGGGCGCATGGCATGACCATCCACGCCTCGACCGTGGCGGCCATTGCGGCCGGACTCACGGCAGTAGCCGCCCATGGGGCAGCGACTGCCCAGGTAAACGGTGAGCTAGCGGCAGCCGACGAGGAAGCCCGCCTGACGCAGGAGGCCATTGCCTGCAAGGAGGCCGAGGTGAAGGCACTGGAAGAGGTGCTTGCCCAAGAGAGGGCAAAGAAGGAGGCGGAGGAAAGGGCCCACGCCGAAGCGACAGCTAAGGCCCAGACGGACGCCGCCAAGAAGGACGCCATCGAGGCCGCGCGACAGAAGGTCGCTGAGGAGAGGGCCAAGACGGAGGCGGAGTTGGCGGCGTCGGAAGCGGAGAAGGCTCGGCTGCAGCAGGCCCGGGAAGCCGAAGCGGCTCGTGCCCGGGAGGAAGCCGAAGGGCGAGCTGCCGCAGCCACCGCCGCCGCATTGGTGGAGGCAGAGGCCAAACTCCGCCGCGAGACTCCCCCGGGAGGATCACGAGTGGAGACCCTGCGAAAGCTCTTCGAAGGGGACGCCTCCTCCAAGATGACGCTGGACGAGGTCGACACGGGCAGCAGTGGGAGCAGTGGCCCCACTGCCCATCGACGGAGGAAGGGCAAGGGGAAGACCCCCGAGAGGCCGCGGAGGCCAGCAGGTGGACATCCCCACGACAGTGACCCCTTCTTCACCGCCAGCGACGGGGATGAACGAGGCCGCCGACATCGCCGAGTGGTGGCTTGGACGGGCGGAGGAGGCGGAGACGTCCCCATGGAGCCGGAAGGTGAGGATGAGGATTTCCCTCCTCCCTACCGGAGCCCGGAGTCTTCCGAGACCGAGACGCCCAGGTGGGGCGACATGGAGGAGGATGACGACATGGACTTCGACATCACGAAGAAGCGCCCATCCTCGGACCCACGGAGGCGACCCGGCGGAGACCCACTGGGACCCCCTGGCGGAGGACCATGAGGACCCCCTGGAGGACGCCCACCAAGTGGACCCCCTGGAGGCGGACCACCGGGCGGGGGAGGACCCCCTGGACCGGGCGGACCCGGCGGAGGCCCTCCTGGAGGACCCCCTAGGGACCCCGACGACCCACCGGGGGACGGCGACCCGGATGCCACCCGGCGGTGGATTGTCTACCTCCGCAGGAGGGTCCAGTTTCTCGAGCGCGAGGTAGACACGGGCAAGGGCGAGATGACTTGCATCGCCAGGGTCGCCGCGCGCGCACAGAGGGAGCTGGACATCGCCAAGATCGAGATGGTCCAGAGCACCGGGGTCGCCACTGCCACCCAGAAGCTGCTGGACATCGCCAGGGGCGAGACCAGGTCGCTGAACAAGGTCATCAGCGGCCTGCAGCGGAGGCTGGACGCGCTGGAAGCCCGTGGGAGCGTCGGCAGCGACCACCCACCCCTGGAGTCTGGCTCGTCGGATGACGGCTGGGGACCCGGACCAGGTCCAGGCAGACCCCACGCCCCCGGCGGAGCCCCCAGGAGTCGCCCCAGCGACAGTGCCCTCTCTCTCACCGCCCCCTCTCAACACAGCGCGGGCCGCCGCAACGAGCGCGTGCCGCCCGGCAGTGGCAGTCAGGAGTGGCGTGATGAGTGGCTCATGGCGGACTACCACAACCGCTGTGCCCCACCTCGGACGCCTGTACGCCCCCGACGCCCCGCACCAGCCCCGGAGCCAATCCCAATGGCTGGCGGACGTTATGGTGGACTCAGGGACGAGGTCCCCAGAGGAGACGTCGAGTGGGATGTCGGTGAAGGTGAGGACCTGGACCTGGACCTGGAGGAGTTCGACATCAGCCCGCCGCGTGGTGTACGACGGGAGGCCGCTGAACGCAGCCGCCGGCGCCGTGATGAGGAGGCATACATGGAAGGGGTACGGCGTGAACATCTGGGTTCAGCGTACATGGAGGAACCGCGGCATAGCCACAGGGATTCCATGGAGGAGATGGACGTGGCGGCCGTGGGAGTCCGTGGGCGAGGCCGATGGGAACCTTGGTCGACCTCGCGGCCGGCGTTCATGGTCTCCAAGACCGCGGATGCCGCTGTGTGGGAAGACTTGAAGGACATCAAGCCCCCCATGTACGATGGCAACCCCCTCATAGGGATGCAAGTGCGAATTCGCACGAATTCGCTCGAATTCGAATTCGCCCCAGATTCGCTCGAATTCGTGGACCCCTCCGAATTCGAATTCGCAACTTCAAATTCGAATTCCCCCTTGATTCGGTTGAATTCACCCGAGGCTGAGAATCCATAGGCACCTACAATTTACCTTCCATTCCAAAAGCTTCCATAACCTTGCAATTTTTGTTGTTTGTTGTTGCTTGCATTCACCGTGCTGAAACTATTTGACAAAAATAAAGACAAATCAAAACCAAGAATTCCAAATATCGAGGTATACACCCTTCCTTGATTCTTTCAAATACCTCTGGGAAAAAAAGCAACAAAGCATGCAAAATCACCAATCCACACACAAACCATCACATGTGAACCACTTCTTGCCCTTATTGGGCCTTCATTCATTGTATTCTTGCATTGAATCATGGGACTTGAAGTCATCTAAGGGAGAGGATAACAAATACAAGGGAAACATAAAGCAAACTAGCAATGGGCATTCAATTAACATTATTATTGTCATGATGCTCAATAATCATCACTATGTGACTGTCACAGTACACTGTCAAATCTGGACTTTTTCGAACCTCGCAACAAGGATTTCTGTGCGTGCACGGAGCCGACGAGGGCAAGGAGGGTACCAAAATGAAGGGTAGGCAAGCAGGAACACGTTTTGACTGTCCGAAGTTGAAAAGAAAAGTCGAAAATTAAAAGCTCGCGACGCGTTTTTCTCCGAACTGGTGCTGTCTCCGGAGGAACGGGGATCACCATCGTGTTCAGTGCAACGAGGCGGACACAGCGGTGCGTTCAAAACTGAAAAACAAATTTTTTTGTTGAAAACGAGTACGCAGGCACCGCACAAGCACCTGAGTGGGTTAGTCAAAGAACAATGATCATGGTTTTCATTGTATAAAGTCAAAAAAATTATTGCATGGCACAATTCATAGTTAGGTTTTCATCTGGAGAAGGAACGGCGCACGCCTGATCATTTTGCTGTCGCCTGCGAATTCGCAGGGCGAATTCGCCCCGAATTCGCAGTACTGTGAATTTCAGGCCGAATTCGCAGCGAATTCGCGCTGCGAAGGAATTTGCAGCGAATTCGGCGAATTCAAATGAAATTCGCTGCGAATCTGCATCCCTACCCCCTCAACCTCGACCGCTTCTTGTAGAAGCTGGACGATTGGGGGGTGACCGTCACTGAAGACATGCATCCCGCAGATGCGGAGAAGTATGTCTTCAGACGGTTCAGGTACCGCCTGCCGGAAGTGCTCCAAGAGCTGTACTTCGTGGCGACCAAGGAGGGGAAAATCAAGACCCTCAAGGAAGCCAAGAAGTGGCCCAACGAGCAGGAGCGGGTGGACGCTCCCCAGGTGGCGGCCAAGCGCTGGAAGTCCATCAAGCTTCAACATGATGGACGGGAGATCCGCCTACGACACTGGCGAGACTTCCGAGGGCAATACACCCTCTTCCGCCGCATCGTGGAGGATTGGAATGAGGGTGACGAGCAGGCTCGCCTGCTCTCCATGCTGCCGGAAGCATGGATCAAGAGGGTCACCAAGGAGGAAGCCAAGAGGGCCAAGTCCAACCACACGGTCAAGATGAAGCTCTCCAAAGAGTATCATACGAACGTGGTGGCTTGGACGAGGAAGAATGTGGCCCGGGATGTCAAACGGCACTCCCTGCGGAACGCTCTCCCCATCACGGTCTCGGGCGATCGCGAGAAGACCGCGATGTGGCGCCTTGACGAGTGTGACGTGAGCAGCCAGACCATCCGTCTGCAGGCTATCCCGGCGCGGATGAGCTGCGACGAGATCCTGGAGTGGGTTGGAGAGGAGCTGCTCAAAGAGTACCGGAACCTCCACCACACCCGCGGGTTGAGGCCCGGCGACCGCGACGTCAACTACGTTGGCGAGGGACCTGGCGGGGAAGCTGCCATGGACCCAGCGGGAGCCGGCGGCGATGAGACTCTCGTCGACGATGACGACGACGATGAGCCCGCCGAAGTGGCCGTTTGTGCCTTCGTGGCCAACAACCTGAGCGCGGGGAGCAAACAGGGAAGCTGGAAGCCCCTGCAGCCGGGTTGGAAGAAGAAGGAGAAGAGGGACCCTCGCCGCATTGGCGACCCTCCGCTGTCCTTTGGGGAGTTCATACGAGCTGACCCTCAGGGCTGTTTCGTGTGTTATGGGAGGAAGAAAGGCTTCAACCATGACCACCGAACATGCCCCATCCACCAGGCTGACACGGAGGCCTACAAGAAGGCGCACGGGTCGAAGAAGCGTGCACCTGCGGGTGTCCGGGAGGCCAAAGTGGAGGTGGACAAGGACGAGCTCTCCAAGCTGATGTCGGTGGGGACCGAGTTAGCCAAGGAGATCCAGGAGATCAAGAGGAACTGGGTCCCCAGGTCGGACAACAAGAACAAGGAGAACAACCAGAATGACCAGAACAAGGACAAGGACAAGAAGACTAGAAGGGGAAGGAAGAAGGGCGTCAACGAGGTTGATGCAGAGGAGAACACCCCTACTTCCACAACCGACGCCCCCTAGCAGAGCCCCTGCAGCCAAGGGCCCAAGCTAGGGCGGTCGCAGGATGGTGACGTGGGAAGCGCCGAACCATCCCAGTCGGGAGTCGATAAGCACAAAGGGACTGCCGCGGGCGGAAGGCCCGGTCCGGTACCCAGTCGCGGAGGCGGGGTGAGGTCAAGTGAAGGCACGAACCCTTGCACCCGTCCGTCCTTCGCGACCAAGAATGTGTTTGATGTCGTACAAGATCTATCCGAGAGTCTCGGAGGATCACCCGGACCGCAGCTGGATGCTGCAGATGGGCAGCCTGAGCCCATTGTCCACGACCTGCACCAGTCGCTTGTCGAGCTTCTGGAACGGCCGGAGATCCTGAGCCTGCACGCCGTGCGCCGAGTTGGGCGTGAGCGGCAGTTGCACCTTAAGGTCCGTGCCTTATGCGGGGAGGTGGAAAAGGTTTTCGACGTGTTGGTCGACACGGGAGCACAAGTCAGCTTGGTCAAGGCTGGCCTACTTCCACCAGAGTGTCTGACCGACAGTCGGAAACCTGTCAGGCTAAAGGTGGCAAACGGCCAGTACATGGTGGGAGGCACGAAGGAAGCGGCCATCGGGCTGCAGTTCGTGAACCATCGTGAGCTGAGCCGCCCAGACCTCGGCAAGGAAATCCTCCTGCACGGTCGTTTCTACGAGGCCGAGATGGACTGGGACATGATCGTTGGGTACGACTTCATGATGGAGACGGACTCCGGCGTCCTCCCGGCCCAGGCCTCCATGACCCTGTACCAGGACGACCAGCTCTCGTGGCTTTCGTCACCTGAGCACCATGTGGAATGCCAATGGATCCACCCGGAACGCAATCAGCTCGAAGTGGCCGCGCTGGACACTGAGCCAACTGGTCCTGCAAACCAGGAGTACGGCGTAATGCCGGAAGTGGCGAGCCGAGTTGTCGCGGACTTGGGAGCTTCGGATCTGGCCCTGGATGCGTTCTCTTCAGGAACCTCCGCCCATCTGCGGGTTTGTGAGAAGTACTGGAGCGCACAGGACTCCGCGTGGAAGAAGCACCGGGGTCCGCATCAGGGATTGATGTGGATCCATTGCCCCCGTTGGGACATTCCAAGAGCGATAGCGAAGATTCGCAAGGACCGCTCCAAGGCAGTGCTGGTTATTCCTATGGGATGCACCGAGGAGGAAAGTACCCGACATTGGGTAGCCTCATTGACCAACATGACCTTAAACAAGTTCGTCCTACCGGCTGGAGAGAGTGTCTATCAGGACGCTAAGGGACAGCCCATGCCACCCCAGAGATGGCCAACAGAATTCCACTATGTGGATGGGGGCCTTGATCAGGCCGACGCCACGGATTTCGTGTGTGTCAACCGCATCGTAGCGGAGCCTTGGAGGCAATGCTTTGCGGTTCCCCCTGTTGACATCGGAGAATCGGAAGACCCCCTCACTGAAGAGGAGTCGGATCTGGTTCAGGGGTATATGGATCAGCCCTTTCATGACTGGGGAAACCAGCGTGAGGGCAAAGGCCAGGATAAAGCCTGGTGGGAAATGGACTCGATCGTCTCTGGTTCCTATGATGGGGATACCTTCGTTCGGAGGGTACTGGAGCACATGTCCAGCCAGGACGAGCCAATCGGGGGTAACCCACCCACCTACGGCGATCTATTCCGAGGCAAGACCAGAGATGGCCCTTTGGGCCACCTGGGAAGACCGCCTGAGCCGAAACCGAGCGGGGTCGCTACCCCTCAAGTAAGCTCCGTGGTTCAAGTGCCCGGAAAAGCCAAGGCGGAGTCCGACGATTGCCCCAAGATCCAGGCGTTGAGGGCCAGGCTGAAGCAGAAGTATGGTGACACCTTCTTCAGCGGCAAACCTGTGTTTCCCCCACCGGTGCGTGGACCGTATGGCGAGGCGAAGATACGACTGAAGCAGGACCCCCGTGTGTATCGACACCGGGAGTTTGCCCTGAGGGGCGAGAGGAGGGAGGCCATGGAGAAGATCCTCCGTGACTTCATCGAGAGAGGCTGGCTTGAGCCGTGCCACTCTGAGTGGGCCTCTCCGTGCTTCGTCGTCCCCAAGAAGGTGGCCGGTGAGTGGCGGCTCTTGGTCGACTACCGCGGCCTAAACGCCCAAACGCAGCACGACAGCTATACGCTGCCCCTCATTGAGGATATGCTGCAAAAACAACACCGGCGGAGGATCTTCACGGTGATTGACCTGAAACATGGTTATCATCAGATGCCTCTCGCCGAAGAGTCCCGTGCCTGCACAGCCATGAGCACTCCACTTGGACCTCTCCAGTGGAAGATGATGCCCATGGACGTTACCAACGGCAATGCAGCTTTTCAGCGGATGCTGGAGAACCTGCTTGAGCCTGTGCGTGACTGTGCGGACCCCTTCGTGGACGAAGTGATCATCGCGTCCGGGGACCCCAGTAAGAGCTACGAGGAGCTCCTGGAAGCACATGAAAGGGACGTCACTCGAGTGTTGGACCTTCTTGTTCGGCACAAACTCACGGACAGCAGTGACAAGGCCACCATTGCGGTAAGCGAGGTGGTCTTCACTTGCCACGTAGTCGGGAACGGGCAGCGAAAGCCCATAACCGGCAAGGTGGCTGCGATTGAGCACTGGGAAAAGCCCAAGACGGTCTCTGAGCTACGGGCGTATCTGGGGTTCTGCAACTACTACTCGGGGTATATCAAAATGTACGCCGAGTATGCAGCCCCCATGACGACCATGCTCAAGGGCAACCGAGAGGAGACCAAGAAGGGGTCCAAGAAGGCTCTGGTCTGGGATGCTGATTCCGACCGTGCCTTTGAGGGGATGAAGCAGGCGCTGCTATCCGCAGTGGGTCTGCACCTCGTGGATCCCGACCGAGGGTTCGTCCTGCGCACCGACGCTTCCGACTACCCCGTTGGCGCTGTTTTGGAGCAAGTGCTTGACGATGGGAGGCACGTGCCCGTGGCCTTCTGGAGCCGAGTCCTGGCGGAAGGCCAGAGACGGACGTGGACGCCCCGCGAAAAGGAGTCGTATGCCATCGTCATGGCTCTCAGGAAATGGGCTGGGTACATAGCCCTCCATGCCGTCACCGTCTGCACCGACCATGAGAGTCTGCAGTCGTGGTACAAGGAGCACGTGGACACCCCCTCTGGTCCCGCCTCCCGACGGGCAAGATGGCATGAGACCTTGGCCAAGTTCCACCTCAGGGTTGTGTATATTCCTGGAAAGGATAACACTGTGGCGGACTGTCTCAGCAGGTGGGCCTATCCCGCCAGCAAGGGCATGACGGACATCTCTGCCCATGGCGATGAGGCTGAGACCGCTGAAGCCAAGAGGATTATTGAAATGGAGCGCCTGATGGAGGAGGAGGGTGTGAAATGCTTCGTTGTCATGGCTGCGGATGCCCCCCTCGGAATGAGGACGGGCAGAGCGGTCAGAGTACTCGCCCCTGAGGGAGCTGAGTCCGACAAGCACCTCTTCCCGGAATCTCGCCTCCAGGACGACTGGACCGACGACTACGCCAAGTCTGAGGCGTTTGCGGCCGAGTACAGGGCTGTGACCGACCCTGATGACGGGCAGAAGTGGCCAAAGGGGCTGACTGAGGAAGATGGCAAGCTCTACCGGAATGGTAAGCTGCTAGTACCGGAGTCCCGAGTGCTCGAGCTATGTGAAGCTTGGCACCACCACATGCTGCACCCAGGGGTCAAGAAGCAAGCCCTCGACATGCAGCGTCGGTTCGAGATCGACCAGATCAATCTCTACACCGCCATCAAGAAGGTCAGGAGGGGTTGCTCGGTCTGTCAGGCCTGCAATCCCGATAACCGGAACGTCAAGGGGGAAGCCCAATGGACCCCGGTTCCTGACCAGCCCATGGAGAGCGTGGCCATGGACGTCTTCTCCATGCCCGAAGTGCACATTGGCAAGGAGACCTTAGACTGTGTGGTTCTTTGTGTGGATCGCCACAGTGGCTACGTAGTAGCCGTTCCGGCACGCAAAAAGGGGTTGCTTGCCAAGGAAGTGGCAGTCATGATGATTCGTCATTGGCTGACCGTCTTTGACATCCCCCGCACCATTTGCAGTGACCGAGGGCTCCAGTTTACTGGTGGCTGGTTCAAGGCTATGTGTTCCCTTATGGGAATACGTCATGCCAAGAGCGTCGCCTATCTCAGCCGGTCTAACGGCCGTGCTGAAGTGGCTGGTTGGCAGCTGTTCGAGAAGCTGCGCAAGATTCACATCACCAATCCACGTCGGAACTGGTTTGAGGAGATGTGGCCTGCTCTGAAGGCCCATCATGACACCCCCACTCCGGGCGGTTTGTCCCCTCACCAGATTCTGTTCGGCAGGGACCCCCTGGGTCGGGGACTTCCTTTGTCTGGTGATGGCATGGCTATGGACGCCAAGGAATTCTTCGCGCGGCAAGAGGCGACGGCGCGGGACATCCGCCAGCAGCTCGAGAAGGAGCATGCTGAGCGTCAGAAGACCGCCCCGAGCTCGACAGCGCAGAAGTTCAGGGTGGGAGACCCGGTGTGGGTGATCAGACCCCGCCCTATGGGCACCCGACGCACCAAGACCTGGTTCACACCCGGAGAGGTGGTCCGCAGGATTGGTGAGGACACCTACCGCATCAAGGTGGGTCACGGACAGTTCCGGCAGCGCCACGAGAGTCAGCTCCGTGTGCGGGAACCCGACCTCCGTGGCCAACATGTGTCCCTGAGCTATGCCGCACATGAGGCTGATTCGGACGACTCGCAGACGCACTTGCAGTCGGATGGGGAAGGTTTGCCTGGGAAACTGGTGGTTTGGGGAGTCGACGCCTCCGCCCACACTGCATGAGGACTCCCTCATGTATGGCCTTCGTGGTAATAGGGCGAGGGAAAAGACGGCCTTGACGCCTGATCCCTTAAGGAGGAGCTCGTTCGGCTGTACCACTCTGGACTCGCGTCGTGGATATGGACATGGTGCGCCCGAAGAAGGACCCATGGGGACTCTCCCCCAGCCCGCGGGCCTTGGGAAGCTTGGGGTAGCCTGATGGATCTTTGTGGTCGCTTTCGACCTGTGGGACCACCTCGGTCGTCGTGTCACGCCTATGTTGGCCGTGTATGCCACTGCCACTGTGGTAGTGACCGTAGCAGCCGGCACCCGGTGCGCCTGGTATGGGTTAACGGGTCCTTTGGATGCCGAACAATCGCCGCCAGGACCCGGGACTTGATACTTGATACTATACTTGCAGTTACTAACAGCTACAGCACCGTACCTGTCTTACTGTGGGATTGGGGCAGCCTAACCTGCAAATCAGCCTGAAGTGAGGATGTGACACCCCCCCCCTTCAGGAAATGGTCCTGGGTACCCGCTGCCATGCGTGGGTGTTATCGAGCCCCCCCCAGGGTTTGCTCTAAGGAGGGGGGTGAAGCGGTACCCAGAATGCCATGGCTAGGGTAGGGCATACAACCGGTCTCCGGTCCACTAACCCCATGTACGGAAGGGAAGACGCCCGTTGACGCCCAGTGCGAGCCCGGCGGGAGCGTGTTCCGTGCCGTAAAGACCCGCATCGGCAACCGATGCGCCGCCAGCGGACATTTATATATCAGAATATCAGGAATCAACAGGGTTTTATTTTCATATTGTTTCCGTCAATTTTTCCGCTTCCGTTCTGATATTTACTGTTTTGACAGCTGGCGGTTAGTTCGCGACTTTAGCGTAACCGCCATTTGAACTGTTATATACAGATATTTCAGCGCAAATCGTGATGAAGACTCTGAAGTCTTCAGGAATTGCATTGATGCATCCGCAGTTTTCACATTCTACACTCGCAACCTTAATCTGAATTTTTGAGGATGTCGAAATCGGATTTTCGACTTCGACATCTCGCACTTGATGTGACCTCTTTCGAGTGGACCTACGTGCTTCCCTATGCACGAATCAACTTTCCTTTTGTCTTGCCCCCTATTTGTCTTAGAGATATGGGCAAAACAAAGTTGATTCGTGAGGCCACTTGTGAGGGTCATTTCTCGTGCCGCTTGCGAGGAATGACAATAAGGAAACGTGGGATGTATTCACAATACTCCCGACGTAATTTAGGAAGCTTTATAAGCCTTGCGTCTCCACACGTGCGCGCTAGCGTAATGGATCATGGTCAACAGGGTAGAGTTCGCGTTACAACTCTTTGGCCATGATATTGCCTGCGTTAGGATAACTTTCGAGTGTAGCGCGCGAGTTTTGGTGTTGCATAGGAACTTTCCTTGAGTTCCTATGAGCGATTGACTCAAAGTTATGCCCTTGGAGGGGCATGACATATCGTGGGGGGAGCTACCTTTTTGGGCAATATGTGGTATGTGCCATGTGTTGTGTTGCGTGCCCATTTGGCGGGTCCATCGCTCCAAGCCAAACCCGCCAATGGACCTCATATTGCGCAAGCCCCTTCTCCATACTCCCCACGATCAATTGCAAGCCTAACCTCCGTGGAGGGAGGTTGTGTGGCGATCCCAAAGCGATGCGTTGGGAGCAAGGTGTGTGTTTTGCAATTTTCCATATTTTCATGTGCCCACTTGGGAAGTAGCGCTCGTAACCTTTCAAAGCGCCCCAAGTGGAGCACATATGTGGAATCGAGGGTCATTGGTGTCAAGGTATTGTGTTTAGAAGGATTGGTCGATTACTCAATCCAAACCGAAGATATTATAATATATTTGTGCGCCTTTCAAGGCACTTTTGGGTGTTTTGTTCGCCAATATTGATGTTTTTTGCCCGTCATGATGTCAAGTGGCGACCGTGTATCTCAACGTTGCGCTCAATTGACATCATGACCCAAGTATGTTTTGGAGGTACATACTTCAGTGCCCAACATATCTTGGACCCGGCGAATAACTCCACTTGGGCTTGGCATACCTTGGCCGCCATGTTCGGCGATTTGGGACCATCCCAAATCATGGGCTCACTTGGCGACCCTGCCATTCCCGAAACCGGAGGAGTTGGGCGACGCCCAAAAGATATGTTGGACACATATGACTTGACACCAATCCTATGGCACACTCTGGTCCAAGTTGGTCATGTGCCTCATTTGCCCCAACCATGGGTGTGCGCATTTTGGGCCATTTTGAGCAATTTTCCACATTTTCTGCCCGCCGTGCACTATGATCAGCCCACCCGTGCACGCCGGACGCATGGAGCAATGGACCATATATGACATGGGTGTTAAGTATATTGGTCCCCATGGTTCACAAACCACGTGGGCAAAGCAGAGCAACCTTCGTTAAGGTGCTAGCCCAAAGTGAGTATGGGCAATTTTGCCATTTTGGCATTTGTGGACCCAATTGGGATTGTCACCACGCCGAGTGGCATGGAGATCTCTGGGAGCCAAGGGCATGGGAGTATCAGTTGAACTCCTGGTGGATCGCGTATGGAATTGCGGATCCGATCTCCAAGCCGGCATGGAGATATACTATTGGTAGCACCCCCGAACTTTGGCTCGTTTCGAGCAGCCAAAATGACCCCCTTTTGGGACCCCAATTTCACCCCCTCGCGTGGTCAATTGGCGGCCTCGTATCTCTATGCCCACAGGGGACCCGGACCTAATTTCAAGTTGTACACTCAGATATGAGTCCTAGGTCCTGCCTTCTACCCTGTGGACCATTGGCCTTGCCCTGGCCGGGCGAGCCACGCGTGGGAATGACGCCAATTTTGGTGATTTTGGCATCATGACCCCACTTGACGAACCCGTGGTGCCCTGATGCCGGGACCTCAGAGGGAACCAGGTTGGGTGAAGGCTCCAGGGAGGTCGTACTCGAAGGGCATAGGGTCAGTTGCCTCGTCCCTACCTCTGGCGGGTCCGGACGAGGGGTCAATTATGGAGATTTTTGAGCTAATTTCAGTTTGGGCTGAAACAGCCCATTTTCAGCTACCAACTCCTAGGGGACAATGGCGGGGCCATATCTCTCGCTCAGAGCCGAGTTGGGACCTGCTGTTAAGGGAGCATAGGGAACCACTGTCGGTTGGCCTTGGAGCCCCTTTGTTTCCAGGAACTCGCCTGTGGCTTGGCGGGACACCCCCCCTATTGGCAGGGTTTCAGGGTCCGGACTGAGCAGGGCATGGGTTGTGTTTGAGCCCCCGCCCCCACCAGCCACTGAGAGGGTCGGACCTGGGATTGGGATACGAGTTGGGACTGAGTGTCTATTGTCCTGTGATGCCCCTACCCCAGTCCAGTCTTAACCCCATGTGTACATATCCTGATGTGTTGCTGTACTTACTTTTGTTCCCTTGTTTCAGAGTGGCAAGGATCCTGAAACGCTTTGTCACATGACATGAGCGCAATGATGCCCCTGTGAGCGTAGTGCTTTGCCTGCCTGCCCACTTGCGCGTGTCCACCGCAGCGTCCCGTGGCCAGGCCCCCCACGGGAACGCGTCACTGGGTAACCTAAACAAGGTTTACCGTGCGCAGTACGCGTGGCCTACCCGTTAAATGCGTGTGTGAATGCAGGAGCATGCACGGGTTGGTCAACGTTTGTCCAAATCATACCTAATCTTACCCAGAATCGAACAGAAACTCCACCAGGGGGTGGCCCCACCTGTGCTTACCTACCTTACTCACCGCTAGAAAGCAAAAGCAAGTGTGGAGGAGACGAAACACGACGCTATGCATATGTTTGTATGTCCAATCACCCTGAACTTTCCTCTAATCATCTGCAATCCTCTAATCTATCCCTCTCTCGTGCGTATGCGGTGCTAAACGGCTCGGACACAGAGACACGAGACGAGCTATGTGCATGCTGCATACGAGACGAGCACACCTGTGGTTTATACCTGATTCATTGAAGTCTTTTCGTTGATTCTTGAATTCTTTGAATTTTGATTCTTTCTGTCAGTGTGGGTGGAATCTCGATGTTTATTCATTTATGTGTGTCTCGTCATTTTCTTCATTATACGTCTTATACATCTTAATAATTCTCTGTTTTCCTGCGCTTCGTTAGGACCCGCTCCGGCGCGCCGTCTTTTTCTGCGTGGGAATTTCCTGATTCAAAAAATCAGGAGGTGACCGCAAAATTTAAAAAAATGTGCATCTGATGCACAATGGGATTCTGGTCCAGTATGTGCTTTCAGAAAAGTTCTTGGCGGTCATTTGACGGATTTGGGTGTTGTCGCTTCGCGTTTGCGTGGATTCCTCCCTCATCTTTCCATTCCTCTGTTGTACAGATATCCTCGCGAAGCGTCGCTGAGTAGGCCGCTGTTCGGGCCGAAAAGCAGCAGCAGGAGACTGAACCAGAACCCAAGACCCCACCAAGGGGCAATTTTTATTTAATCGTCGCCCCCTCGCCCCAGTATCAGGACAGGTGTCTCCAACAGGTTCCAAGGGACTCAGATGGAGCGTCCAATGAGAGTCTGGCGTTGGGCTGTGTCACGCTGCAGCTTGGAGGGAGGGATGCATATGCATATGGTCTTTGCATGCCCTATTCTAACCCCACCAAGCCACAGGAATCCCCGCAGCGCCAAGAGCGCTGAGTATTCTGTTGGAAATCGTCATCAACAATGCAGCAAGAGTCGCTGGCCATGGTAGGCGCTCTTTTCCGGTGTTAAGGAAGCTATAGGTATTTTAAAGTAGGTGTGGAAACCAAGGAAAGGCCAAGACAAAATCCCTTTTTCCTGAAAATGCGACAGTGGTGGCCACCACAGCACAAGGGGGGAATACGAAGAAGTGCTTTTCTTATGCTTTAGGGTATACTTTAGTTGTATTAGAGGTGCTCTAAGCACTCTTGCATTTTCATTTTAGTATTGGCCTCACCAAAATGGGTGATAACACATTTTGACCTATAGAACCAAACACGAAATCAGCACGTAGTGTGGACCCTTTAATCTCCAAGCAATGTGCACTAAAGCATGTTTTCCTGAGTTGACTGAGGCACTGATATACTGAGGCAGAGCCTATGAATTTATCTATGTTTTCTCATTGATTTTTAACTATCGTAGTTGTATGCACCCTAGGGGCCGGGGTACCTCTTTTTGAGAGGTCCTGGGTTCAATACCCAGTCAGCCTAGCTATGTAGGAAGTTCCCGTGTGACATGGCAGTGACGTCAGCGCCACAAGCCATGCCACCTCAGCACCTATGGGACCCAGAATCAAAGATGGCACATCTCAAGATGGCAGTATGGAAGAGTGTGAGCCCTTGGGGCAGTTTTTCAAATCAGTGTTTCTCAATCATGTTAAATATTTCAACGTAAGTTGCATTGAATGTCTATTGCTGTGGTCTACTGTTGATATCTTTCTTTATCTAACTCATTGTGACTGCAGCCCTTCATGCTTTGATCCTGTTTGTCTTCCACTTGCGCATCTCTGGCTTGGGTCATCCTGAATTGGTTGTATTCCAACAACATAACATTTTCATCATCAAAAACAAGCAGCAGGAACCCTACACCAGCAGCAAGCAGCACGAGAGGCACAACAAAGAGTTGAAAGAACTCTTTTAAAACTTTCTATCCGTCTCAGAGGCTCTCTAACTCGCTGTGCCCTCCGCTTGGGTGCTGGTTTTGCGGCAGCCCCATTCTCTTTTTCACTGACCTTATCCTAAAAGTCCTGGGCTGTCACAAAGCCTCCAAGGCGCAGTGACCAAGGATAGTCCCGCGTGGCCGCATTGATGGCCCTGCCACGGCACTGTGTTGAAACATCGCTTTTCGTTGAGACCTGGGAAGGAGCTGCTGAAGGGGAAGAGTTTTATGAAGAATTTTGCGATGCATCAGTGCTGTGAGCAGAGCTGACAGGGCAGGTAGGGATGTCCTGGTGCTGGATGCGCCCGGGGGGACAATGTTCCCGCAAATGTTGCGGGTCAAAGGGGCTGATTCCACATGACCTAAACCCTGACAGAATATTTTGTGGTGTCAATGCATCTACATATGCATCTGTCCACAGTTGCACAAAGTGTGCAGGGGACGAGGCTGTGTGACGGTTTTTCCTTTTCAGTGTTCTTCCTTTATGCAAAACGAGGCCTTCATTGCCCTGAAAACGGCTTCACCAATGGCTGGATGACATCTGTGAGATGGAGGGGAAACACAACCACGTGTACACCCCAGAACGTCATTTTTTGAAGTCCCTCCAGTGTCAGCTGTGTTTTGCTGCCATCCACCAGTAAAAAAATGCATTTATGAAGGTTGCTGAGTGGTTGTGTTTCGTTCACGAGTACTGTTTCCAGCCACTCCAGGAAGACCTCCTCAGAGGATCACCCGTCAGGCGTTCCTTTCAGTGTCACTGGACACTGTGCAAGCAGGAACATGTCGCCTCTTATTTTTTTGGTGTTCCATAGGAGTGCTGGTTTTGTGGCCTGGCCCTGTGTAAAAAACTGTGTCCATTGCTGGGGGGTCAAACGAGCAGAGGCAAGCTGCGATTCAAAATTTTGAGCAAGTCTTGAAACAAAGGCACTGTTGCGACGCTTAAACAGTTTCCACCATGTCGTACCAAACTCACAACGGAGAGCAGGGTTCTGCAGACCCGTTTTCTTATCCGCCATGGCTTGAGCTTCATCTCTGATCTTGGACAGTGTAGGGCACACCATTTGATCCGCACACTCATCCATCCAGGTTGTCAAGGTTGCCTCAACCAGACAGGGCCTCGACCCCTCTTCACCTCACACGGCTCGTAATGACTGCAGCAAACAGCAAAAAGGAAAAAGCGCGACGTGCGCCCGCTTGTCTTCTCCTGCGCGTCGCGTCCTGTCTGATGCGCGGCTGCCTTCAACACTGCGTCACAGGTAACACAGCACACCTCAGTCGCCCTGTTGCGTCACTTAGAGTCTGGCGGTGGACTCCCAACTCAGTCGCAACTTTGCGAACGCTCTTTTCTTTGATAAGGCAGTCCGGGGGACGCGTTCCATGTCTCACGGCGTTTCCCATAGCGGAAGGATGTATAGGACCTGGGAGGGAGGCCTCGGGACTGCGGTCTTCTGGCGCGTGCTTCCTGTGCGTGATTTTTTGGTTTTTGTTACCTCTGCCATCCACTGACGTGCCCCTTTTTTGCTGTCACGCATCTCAACACATTGATCCACAGAAAAAAAAATCCGCAGCTTTCTGTCTAATTTTTTTTGAATTTCGTGTCAAAATACCTGAGATCTTCTTTCTTCTGTGCTGGCACAGAAACAGCCGTGACGGCGATCCCCTCATCTCTGCGGGGCCCTGTGTGGCACAGATTTCTGCAGTACCAGTCAGATTTTGCATATTGAACCAAAAACATTTAAAGACTTCAGGACTTGACCCAAAACATTACCAATTTACAGCTGCCAGCTTTAATTGCGGCTCGCACTTTCAGTAGAATTGGTTTGGTACAGTAATTGGCTACTTTACCTTAAACTGATTGCAGTAGAGCACTTGGGCGGCACGCTGGCCAATCAATCCCTCCTCGGTAGTGGCAGCGGCCACAAGGTAGCCCGAGTGTCTGTCCACACACATGAGGAAGGCGTCCAAGGGAGTGGAAGTGGATCCCTTAGTGCGGCGCACCTTCACTGTCAAGGCTGGCTTGGAGAGCACATCGATGCACACCGACTCAAAAGGGTACCCAGGAATGGGGTAGAACTATGAGTTGGATGGAGCCTTGTAGTTGGCTGGGATCTGGGCTTGACACACCGTGCAATGGGCAGAAACATTCTTACAGATGTCCTTCAATTGGGAGACTTCGAACGGTGCTTGAATGGACTGTGGAAGCTTTTTGCCTGCGGCGTGCAAGGTGCAGGTCTTGTGCCATTGTGACACCAGGTGGTCGGACATGTCTTTGGGCACGAGTAGATTGCCGGCTCTGAAAGTCTTGTCCCCATGTACGGTCATGTCCTTGGGCCACCGGTCGTTGTCCCCCCCCCCCCCATTGGGAGCGCTCCTGATTACGTCAAAAAAACCAGCGAAATCAGGGTATTTGGCATAGGCGGGTCCCCGATCCTGTGTGAGGACACCATTGTTGGTTGAGAAAACCGGATGGACTGACGGTGCCGACGGGCAAGCAACGGGGCAGACACAGGCAACCACCGAGTGAATCATGTGTACCGTTGGAGACCTCTTGCTGTGAACCACGAAGCACTTAACCTCTGGGTTGATGATCCCTTCCTCCCATTGCCTTTCTAAGGCAAATAGTCGTAAGCAAGGTCTGTTTCCGCGGCATCGCCGCGGACGGAGACATGTTGGAGGGCGCGGGCACCGGGCTAGACCCAGCGACCCAGCACATCAGCGATGATGTTGTCTCACTGGAGACGTTAACCACGCTGAGGTTGAACTTGTTGAAGGTCTGACGGGATCGGGCAACAAGTGCCGCAGGTCCAGACGGGGTGTCCACACACTCCATGTACATCCTTGTGCCACGTCCTCAAGGATTGGTGGTCGGTGCAGACGCATACCGGCTGCAGACCAAAGTGGCTAGCCTATTTGCGAAGGTGCGCACAATTGCATAGGCCCGAGTACCCTACTGTGGGTTCTGCCCAGAGAGGTAACCCATGTTCGACCGAGGTCTGACATTCCTCTCCTTTGGGCGGATGATATGGGGGGTTGGGTGCCATCGCAGCTCCTCGTCAACCTCCGAATTCCGGGGCCCCGGGGCCAAGGGCCGGGCGACGCCTTGTCCTGCAGCCACCGCCACCTGGGTTGGTTTTCAGTAGGCGTGAGACAACTTGAAGAAGCACGTGCTACGGGACTCACATGCCGTGTCGCGTGCTCACGCCTCCTGACTGGGTCGAGTTTGCGCTCTCCCGGGGAGGCCCAGGTTCGAATTAGTTCGTTGTTGTTGGTTGGTCAGTTGTAGAATGGTAGGGCTGTGGTGCCCCTTTGTGCCTGTGGGCATGGTCGTCGGCAGGTGTGGTGCACCAAGGTGCCTCCTACCCGCGGGACGCCGTTCCCGTTTCGAGCCTTGCACGCCTGGCCGGTGTGGCGTTGTCCGGCTTGCGTGTGGTCTGTGAGTGGTCGGGTTGTGGTTTCTGCAGCGGTTTGGCTGGAGCCGCATTCCGTCTCCCGCCTCATGGTCCGCTTGTTTGCCGTTGGGTTTGTTTCGCTGCAACTGGTGCTGGCGCATCCGGTCGTTGTCCGTGTGGTCGTCTCGGTCGGTTCTCAGCGTTGATGTGGTTGTCCTGTCGGATGTGGTGGTCCCTGTGCCGTGACCGCGGTGCAATAGGCCTTGGCCGGTCCCTGCCAAGAAAATACTGATCTGCTCACCCCTGCATTTAGGCCCTCGCCGCATGCACAATTCCGTACCTCGTTTCGCATGGTTTCTGCCGGTGTTTTCGCTCTCGTGGTCCGATGTGTCCGTACTGTATGTACAATACCGTCGGTGGCGACGCCCCTCCGGTCCGTGTCCCCCTAGGTTGCGCTCCCATGCTCCCCAGGGGAGCCTTGGGGTGCCTGGTGCACGTGGTGGTCCGTGCCCCCAGATGTGTCTCTCCTGTCCTGCCCTTGGAGGACTACATCTTGTCAGCCCACACCGTGTCGTGCTCCCTTGTGCTCGTGTTCGTGCGTCTTTCAGATCTGGCTTGGATGTGCATACGTGTGCCGGCGCATTAGGGCAGTTGGGCGGGCTCATCGGGCATTGCTTTTGTCAGTGCGGCCCGGTGATACTTTTGACCCGCCTCTCGCTGGTTGAATTGTTCCTCGATACTTCGTCTCGGTGGATATGTTTCTGGAAGGTTATGCATGTTGACGTTCGCCCAACGTAGCTTTCCTGGGTGTTTTCGGCGGGGGCAGGCAGGCCGGCGGATGTGTGGCTGGCAGGGCCCCCTGTGTCCCCCCTGTGGATTCCATGTCGGGTCTCGATTTAAAGGCGCGGGGGGGGGGGGCAGGGCTCGTGGCTGCGTTCGGGGGGTCGGCACTCCCCGCTGTGTAATGCGCTTGCGTGCTTTGGCGGTGTCCCAGGTGTAAGCTCCTGACGCGTTCCCTTGGTCGGTCAGGAACCGGGGCTTACAGCTGTGGTCCCGCCCGGCGCCTAGTCCTCGGGAGCCCATCTGTGTGTCGCACTCCACCTCACGGTGGCGGTAATGTTCGGGCTCCCTGAGGGAGTGGTCCTTCCCAAGGACATACTGGAGGGAACGGTGCTGTGGTTAGCGGGTTCCTCGCGCCGTCTGCTCCTTTATCACGTTGCGGGGGGGTTAGTGGGGCCTGTCTGCGCCTGTGCGTATTGCGCGGCGTGTGCAGCCCTGCATAGTGTTCACGGCGTTTCCGGGTCGCAATTTGCCCGGCTTGTGCGCCCAAGGGGTGCGCTTGGTGGGGCCTGGATCCCCTCAGGGCGCCGCGGGGCCTATAACCTGGGACTGGTTGCCGCCAGCACCTCACGGGCATGTGCCTTGTCATAACGTTCGGCGCTCCGGCGCGCATTTGGCGGGGGTCTCCTTGAGGCGGTCCCAATCGTGCCGCGTCGTTGCCTCACCCTTGTGGGCGGGGGGGGCAATGGTTTTGTCGGTGTGCCGTTCCTGCGCCCTGGGGGCCGTGTGGTGGTCAGTGCTGTATGGTACCGGTCTTGATGATCCGCACGTCATCGGGGAGGGGGGGGGGCGGGTGGTCGGCTGTCGTCGGTAAAGGCATTGCGGGGTTACCCAGATGCCGGACAAGGGCGCTGCGGAGGGTGTTGAGGATCTTGCTCTCGAGGCCGGCATGCGCTGCTTGTGGTTCCTCCTCTGTGGGGGTGGTGGGAGACACCCATCCTGTTGCCTACACCCGGATCTGGTGGATCGCGAAGAAGGGGCACAAGTTCGCTGTGGTGGGGAGGTTTGTCCGGTTGTGGGGCGGGATGACTTCCGCCTGTTGCCGGCCATCTAGGTGGAACCTCCATGCCACGGACCACTCCCTGGTGTGCTGCCATCGCCGCTGGGCCCACCGCCAGAGGCAGTAGAGAGCGCGTCCCGGGTGTCAGCTGCCGGCCCTGCCAGACACGATGGTTGTCAGGGGGTCTGGAGGCTGGTCCGGTGGCAGAGGGGTTTGGCCATCCGGCAGGGCCATCTCCCTGGGGAGCATGGAGTCAACGGCCTCCAGGTCCCAACGGCGCGCCAGCGGCGCCTGCGTGATCCTCACCTGGTAGTAGTGGCCGTTCTCAGACACCACCATGGCAACGGTGCTGGAGCTGCTGCGCCTCAGGGGCTCTGCGTGTGCCGCCGGTCCCGCCGTGTGCACGTAGCGCTCCACCATTGCCCCGAGGTTGCGCCCCCTCTCCTGGACCGTCTAGCTTTCTCACGCCGCTATGCCATTGTACGGCGGGATGTTGAGGGCATGGGCGCTCAGCTGCGGCGCAGCTCGCTCTCGACCCCTGGGGCTTGGTGCAGGTTGGGGCCCGGTTGGCGGGGCGATGAGCGTCTGTGCCCAGGCAAGCTGTGGGACCCATATCCGCTCCTGGTCTGGTTGGAGGTCAGTGAACCACCGGATCCGCACGTTGATGAGGTTGTCTGGGGTGCGCTGCCCGGGGGGGAGGAGCGCCTGGAGTTGCTGCACGCAGATGTTGGTAGCGACATGCGTGAGGAGGGTCACAGCGAAGCACCGGTCGGGGTGGACGCCTTGGAAGTGCTCCCAGAGGGCGCCTACCAGGTCGTGCGGGGGCGTGCCATGATAGACGTTGTATGCCCTGTGCAGCTCCTCCAGGCCAAAGGGGTCTCCGGATTGTGGCAGCCTGAGGGGCAGGGGGGGCATGCCCTCCGCTCCTGGGCCACAAGGGTGCCAGGGGAGGGAGCCTCCCTTGAGGCGCTGTTGTCTGGTCCCGTTTGTAGGTCCCCCGTGGTGGGCCTTGCTTGTGGGGGCGTCAGGCTGGGGCTTGTGGTAGGAGGCGGGGCGGCCTTGGGCTCCCTGGGTTCTGGGTTTCGGTCATTGCTTCATCGATGCCATGCTCTGGACCTCCGGTCCTGCTTTGTTGGCGTTGTGCCGTGCCTGTGGATCGTGCCCGCATCGCGGCCAGGCTGCGGATTTTGGCGCGCTCGGCGTCGGGTCTGATTTGCCTGGCCGATGTGGTCATGGTTGGTGGGGCCGTAGCCTCGCTGGTTTTTTTGGGCACCGTCCCGCAGCCCTGAGCTCCCCTTGCTGCGTGTGCCGGTGTGTGCTGCGGTGTATGTGGGCCCTCCAGCGGGCGATGTTGGCTCATGGTGGGGCTCGCGTCACGGGAGGGGCGCGGCGACAGTGCTGTTGTCGGAATCTCCCTTGTCTCCGTGTGGCGTTCCTGAGCGGTCTTCCTGTCTCGGCGTAGCGTTGCCCGGTCGCGCGCCAGAGGGGGCGGCGGATGAGCTGGATGTAGTGTTGTTCGCCGGTTCGGTGTGGGTGCTGAGCCCCGCCAGGCGCTCTCGTTCGATCGGTGGGAGAAGGGTGGGGATTTGCGTCCGCTCTGTTCTGGGCCTTTTGGGCCGTCACTGCAGTTCGGCCGCTGGTGACATTGGCCGGCGCTGTTTTCCAGTGGGTCCGCCGTGGCTGCTGTTTGCGTCATCTTGGAGGATCACTTGTTGCGCCACAGAGGGCGGGGTGCGATTTTGGCTTCGGGTGCGTGGCCCCCCTGGTCCCCCGGCATTGTGCTGGCGTCCGGGTTGATCGTGGTCCGGCCTCCATTCCCGGGGTGTGCGGACCGCTGCAGTCCGGCCGTGGGTGGGCGAGCGGCTGCAGGGGGCTCCGCTGTGGAATGTATGGGGGACCATTGGCGGGGGGGGAAGCTCTTATTGGCTTTGCGAGTGGTTGGTGCGTGCCACTTGTCTCGGGGGTCCCTGGGTCGTCGGGGACCGTTGGCGCTGGTGTCCCGTGGTCCTGCCCGGGCTGGCCTGCCCTCGGGGATCGGGGGTCCGGATCGCCCAGACGTGGTGCCTGATCAGGCCCCTCGAATGCAGCGGGCCTCCCTGTGGTGCCACCGCCAGTGTAGTCTGTCTTGGTCGTCTTGGGTATAGGCCCCCATGTGCGCCATAAGCCATGTGGCCACATAGCGCCACTGGCTGGGGTGCTTAATGGTGGGGGTGGGGAATGCCGCCTCCCCTGGTGGTCGAAGATGATGTCCGCCATGGTGCGCGTGCCGTTCATGATGTGTTGCATATCCTGGAGCTGCCTCCGGGATCGGACCTGGAGGGTGAGCTGCTCCATGTCAAAGTTCCGGGGGAGCCACAGATCGAGGTCACGGGCCGCCGCGCGTTCCGCCTCCGCGCTGGGCTGGTGGCCTTCCTCCTTGGATGACGCGTAGTCTAGGTTCTCTGTCTCCGACCCGAAGCCATCCATTGGGACGGCCGGTCTGCTGGCCACGTGGTAGTGTTGGTGGCCACCAGCGCATGGGCCCGATGGGCTCGGGCGCCCTGTTTGCGCGGGTGCCGGCCTGTTCACTCTGTGGGCTGCCTCCCTGCTTGATGGTTCCTGGCAGCGGTTGTGCGGTTGGCGGCCATCGGTCCCAGGGCAGCATAGTTGCGGCGGTGGTGCGCCTGGCGGGATGCTGAGGAGGCGTCCTGCGCAGGGGCGGCGAGCTCCCTGTGCGGCGCCTTACGTCTGGGGGTGGGGTTGAGTGTTGACCCTACAGCGGAGGCCCCGTCCCGGCAGGACGTCATGAAGGCGTTGAAGGACTCATCGTGGCAGAGATGCCCGTCTCTCCGTTGCCCTTGACGAGTCACCGGCGCGGGCTAGCCAAAGATCAACGCCAGGACGTCCCCCGTCTCTGGAGCCCGGGGTCGCCCGTGGTCGTGTGTCCCGCCCTGTGTCTTTGGTAGTGTCGGGTTGGGCACGTTCGTCCACGGCTGTGGGCTCTGGCGGGCCAGTGTTGTCGGCGGTTCCCTCAGTCCGTTCTCATGTGTCAGTACCGGGGGGGAGTGGGCCGCCTGCTCGGCCCCTCGTCCTCCAGTTTCCGTGCCCGCTCGGTTGGTATCCCCTGCTGTCTGACTTGCATCAGTCTCCGCCTCCGGCTGAGACTGTGGCCTGTGGGCAGGGCGCCCGACTGGCGGCGTCCGTTGCTTCCTGGGAGACCGCAAGCGGTGCCTGGGCGTCAAGACCTGGGTCGGTTGAAGGGTTGTGGTGGGCACGGTTGTCCACGGCTGCGGGCGGTGGTGGGCTGGCGTCGTCAGCGGGTACCTCAACTTGTGCCCCGGGGGTCAGTGCCTTGGGGTCGCCGGCAACTTGTGTGCCACTTGGTCCCTCATCATCTGTGCTGGGCTGGTCAGCATTCGCTGTTGCGCAGTCTGCATGTGGCTCTTCCCCCGGGTGGCAGGCCGCCTGTGGGCAGGGCGCCCCACCGGTGGTGTCCGCCGGTATCTGGGGGGCGGCGGGTGGTGGGTGGGCGCCGAGATATGCTGCCGGGACGGCTGCCGCTTCAGCATCGATGACGGCCATTTGCTGGGTGTGCCGTCAGCTTCGTCCCCCGTGATTTTTGTCATCCGCCGTCCTGGTGGCTCCGGCTCTGGCGTCATCTGTGGAGATCCTGCGCTGTCGATCGGCCGGTGGTCTGGGTGGCGCATCCATGCTGCCCACAGTCTGTGCCTCCTGGCCTGTCTCTGGGACGTGTGGCTCCGGCGGCGCATGGTCCGCGGTGTCGGCCGTCGCCTGTGTCCTGTCCGTGTCCGGTGCGTCAGCGGGCCCTGTCGTGGCCGCCTCCACATGATGCACATATCGCCAAGGGTGAGGAATAGGAGAGAGCCAGATGGGTGGTGGAGGGGGACAGGGGCAGAAGACAGTTAAGAGTGTACCCGCAGGTAGCGCACATGCAGGCGTAGGTGCGATGGGAGCCGGAAGTGGTCGCTCTGAACAGATGATTTGAGGACAGGGTGGGGCAGCAGGTCCACTTCCCCAACCTCCTGAGACCGGAAACACTGCCCAAAAGGCTGCAAACCAGGCAGCTCCAGGCCATCGGGGGTCAAGTGCCAGTGAGGGAGACAATTATAAGGTGGTACAGGCATAGGGGTATGGATCTGGCGGAAGAGTACATGTGGTGCCACTGTGGCAAGGAGTTGGAAACGTACGAGCACTTCATGCAATGTGAGCAGTCTCGAGAGATAGACAGGCCGCTGGTGAAGGGTCAGGACATCCTGCTGCTCAAGAGGGGTGCAAAGGGAAGAAGAGAGGTGGGGACGGAACTCGAGAAAGAAGGGCATCACATGGGATTGCGGCGAATGGTAATTATGAAGTCACTGTGGTGGGGGCTCCGGGAGCATACAGTAGCGCGGGATGTGATCGCATACAGGCTGGTGAGGCGTACAGTTGAACATCTGCAAGAGCGCATGACGTGCAGGGGGGCACTGTTGAAGGCGCGTGCTGAGGACATGCGGGACCCGGTTACCAAGACGATAGTGATGCGTCCCCGTTGGGGGGGCCTGGCCAGGGGCCGCTGCGGCGAACACGCAAGCAAGCAGGCAGGCAAAGCACTGCGCTCACAGGGGCATCATCATAGAACAAAGCGTTCTAGGATCCTTGCCACGCTGAAACAAAACAAAAGTATGTACCAAAAAAACACATCAGGGTATGTACACCAGTGGGTTAAGCCATGGACTGGGGTAAGGGTGCCTTATGGCAATAGACACTCAGTCCCCAACCATATCACATCCCTAGGCCCCACCTTCTCAGTGGCATGCAGGTACTGGGGTTCAAACACAACCGATGGACCTGCTGAAACTGGACCCTAGATCCCTGCCAAGGGAGGAACCTCTGGGCCAGCCACGGGCGGGTGGCCGGGAGGCTGTGGGCTCCAAGGTTGGCCAACAGTCACTCCTCATGCTCCCCCAACGGCAGGTCTGAACTTTATTCTGAGCCGGAGATATAGCCCCGCCAATATCCCCTAGGAGTTGGGCGCTGAAAATGGGCTGTTTCAGCCGATCCTGACTTTGACGCAGAAACGTCTGAAGCTGACCCCTCGGCCGCGCCGTACAAGGGTAGGGGCAAAGCAATCAATCCTGTAACCCTTGACTACAAACTCTCTAGAGACCCCATACAACTTGGTTCCCCCGAAGTCCCTGGCACCCTGGCGCCACGGGGTCGCCACTTGGGGTCAGGATGCCAAAGTTGGCAAAATCAGCCATCCCCTGTGGCTGGCCAGGGCTGCCATTCGTGATGATCTTGTCAGGCCAAGCCTTGATTCACGGGCCCTGATATCTCCTTTGGTCCCGTGTATCGGGTTTGGCCTGCTGTCGCATTGGCTGCTTGCTGTTCCCCGAGGGGATGACTATGCGACGGTGCAGAAAACAGCAAAAAAGGCAAGGTTTAACGACGTGGCACGCACCGTACGTTGCATAACTCCAGCTAGGCCCGAGAAGCCAATACAAAGCTTTAGGACAAGTGACCTTTGGTCATATGGTACAAGAACGATCCATGGCTCCAGGCTAGGTTCCTTGCCCCAAGGACATATTGTGCTCCCAACTTGGCCTAAAATGGCAAAAACAGCGAAAATTGGCCGGCACGGCCCACACTCAGGATCCCATATCTCCATGGTCATGGCGAGCAATAATCTAACCAAAGTTGCTATAGACACATGGGACCTTGGTCCCAATATAAGCCCCATGTGAACTCTCGAGGTTGTCTCTAACGATTTTCCCCCTTAGCAGAAAAATGGTACACGAAAAATGGCAAGTGACAACATACCCCATACTGAGCCACCCATGGCTCTCCCATCCCAAGGAGAGGATACAAGGGGACACACCCTATTCCAGGCGTGTTTATGTCCCCTTTCCAAATTGCCCTCGACCTTGCACAACGGGTGCACACAACCCTGGGGCGAACATTAAGGGGGTGATGGGGTTTGGTGCCATTATGGTCAAAAAGAGGGTTAGCACGCCCAAACGTGTTTACTCCAAAGGTGATATATCCGGTTCCCAAGGGAGATGGACTTTAGGCCTTTGTATGGAAGCAACCAAAAGGGTAATCCCCTTTATCAACACAAGTTTGGGTCCGACGCACAAGAAAACCATTTTTAACACTTCGGCCCTTGGGGCACACAAAAAGTTGGAAAAATGGCCAAAATGCCAACATTGGGACATGTACGCGCAAGGGACACCAAAGCCCATATAATATGGCATACACCCAAATTGAATGACCAATAGTAAGTGTTTACAAACATACGTACTATGGGTCAAGTCCTCACTTGGATCCCAAGTCAATCATGCATGCATATGGGCACGTGTGCAAAAGGCAAAATAGGCGCGTGTCCCCACAAGGCAATATTATATGAATTAGTAGATATGCGTGGAAAAATCAAACAAGCCATACACAAGGTCCTTCGTGCTCTCTAGTGTTTCTATTCTCTTGGTTGGAGGCTCATGTCGCCGGTGGATTTGAGAATGGGCCTTGGCGCCACAGCCATTTTAGCCAAATGTTAGAGGAAAAGTCGTCTTTTCAAATGACCATGTTTTGGTACGCTTTGAATGTTGTGGAGCCATCGTTGAGTTAGCTCCAAAATCGAAAATGAGCTTGGGCTATTGATCTTATCACCATTAGGTTAAAATTTTTACGTTCATGCTCACAAGTACACAAAGTTAGCGTTTGTGCTCGATTTTGACTTCGGATTTTTGCACCCATGTGTGTCCCAAATCACCCCTATAAGCCGCTTCCCCAAGGGAAGCGATATGCCCATGTGAAAGGGGCATGAAGGGAAGGCCAAGGGGGGAGATGTAGGGTTCCCTACGAACTCATGGTGTATGAGAACCATGAATTCGGTCGCTTGACAGAAAAGCTTTCGCGTTTTTTTTCTCCAAGATGCGACAGCGAAAATTTCTGGTGATGAAAGTACATGAGAAACGCTACAGATGCATCCCTTAACTTCTTTGTGAATCTCAAAGGTACACGAGAAAAAGTCAAAACAAAACTCGCCACAAAAACAAGCCTCCAACAGGTGCACAGGTGACGACGGGCGGCATATTCACGGCGGCTAGAAATCTGGTCAGGATAATCCATTTTAATCAATTTTCCGCAAGATTTGATCATCAAATTGAAATTATCAAAATGCCTGATCCATTTGGTCGCTTGGGAAGGTTAGGGACGGGTGGGTCCCATGCCGGTTCCCATTGGGCTGGAGGAAACATATCCCAACAAGCAGGACGGGGAATAGGTGTAGGTGACGGAGAAGGACAGACGTTTGCCCTAATGGCGATGGGGCTCTCGGTACCGCTTCACCCCCCTTCTTAGAGCAAACCATGAAGGGGCTCGATCACACCCAAGAATGGCAGCGGGTGACCAGGACAGCCGCTCGGGGGGGGTCTCCCTCTCCGGGCCCACACCTGGGTCAGGATCTCCACATGACTCGTAGTTCCGACATGAATGGTAATAATTCCTCAAAAATCGATAAAATAACCGAAAGACTAACAAGTACGGCCTGTAAATGAATGTAAAAGCCGGTAACGTATGAAGTATCAAGCCCCGGGTCCTGGCGGCGCCTGTTCGGCATCCAAAGGACCCGTTGACCCGTACCAGGTGTAGGGGGTGCCAAATGCGACGGTCACCAGGACAGCTGCGGTGGCACACACGGTCAACATGGGTGTCACGCGACGACCAAGGTGGTCCTGCGGGTCGAGAGCGACCACAGAGATCCACCAGGACGGCCCAGGCTTCCCAAGGCCACAGTCTTTGGTACAGTCCCCACGGGTCCTTCCAAGGGCGCACCATGTTCATATCCACGACGCAAGTCCTGAGTGGTAAAGCCACACGAGCTCCTCCATAAGGGACTGGACCTCAAGGCCGTCTTCTCTCCCGCGCCATTACCACGCAGGCCATGCATGGGGGAGTCCCCAAGCAGTCTGGGCGGAGGCGTTGACTCCTCAAACCACCAGTTTCCCATGCAGACTGACCGAGGTCAGGACACCGAAGGTCACCACCCGAATGCGGAGGCAAGTTGGTAGGCTCACACTGGGACTGACAGTGGCGGACGCTGGGAGTTCACTTCAGGCAGCTGGGCTTTCAGCCTGGCGCCTTCAGGATCTCAGCCACAGGCACAATCACGGACACACGGTATCAGAGGCACAATCTGAACTTAACTACTGGACCAAACGGGCCATATGTAAGGAAATGTACACGGGTATTGTCGTCGCCTCCGTATGTTTGTTGGAGTCCCTTATGTGGACCCTCTGTGGCTCTGTAGTGGTCCAGGGGGACCATGTGGGCATGTACATGGCAATTGTGAGTGCGATACACAGCTGCTCAGGTCGCTGAGGTATGATGTACGGGAAAAGAGTCAAAAAACAGTGTGGGATGACATACATTCCAGAGGGCAGGGGAATGACATAGCATGGGTCAATAAGCATGTAAACACACTCCCGGAGGAGCACCAAACCATGCTCCGCCCAAGATAAGGCGTCATCAGGGGGAGGGAGGAGACAGACGCCCGTAGGCCAGCAACTCACACACTCACCCACGATCCGCCTCCCTGAATGTCCCATGGGACCCAATCACACATTCTGATGAAATATGACCCTCCATCGGGGTTTCCGCTAAAATATCTGGAAATAACAGTTAATCAATTGGTTACCGCAAAATCGCGAGCCAACTGCCAGTCGCCGATACATTGACAATCAGAACGGATAGCTGAAAAATTACGGAAACATTATGATAAAAAAACCCTGTTGATTCCTGATATTTTGATATATAAATCTCAGCCGGCGGCGCCTCGGTATTGAATATGGCCGCTCATAGCGGGAATGGCCAAGCCTATTACACCATCACATCAAGTTGGGTCAGGTAGATGGGAGAGTATGATATCAGCCAATGGCGGCTTGCCGGCCCCTAGATACACACCCCAAGTGACCCAAAGATGGCCAAGGGGGTCCGAAGCGGCTTCACCCCCCTTCTCAGAGCGTTGTATCCGCTCGGAAGTCATTGAAGAGAGGACGGGAGGACCCCAATGGGCTCCAACCCCCCCTCCCCATGTCCCAAGGACACATGGAGGCCCCACATACGGCGTAGGCGTCCCCCATGCCCCAAGGGAGGGGTGAGGACACTCATAATCGGTGCCCTCGGCCATATCCGGTCTCCTCTTGATCTACAACATGGACCAAGGGGATCAAAGATAGAGAAACGTTGTCGATCGATCTAAATACTTATACCACAATGAAATATATGTGTGGAGACCGAGTGAAGAGGATATATGGCCAATCAAGGCCCAAAAATACCCGGATCAACGCCCTCACGCGTCTTCCAAGCACAAAAACCAACAATAATGCCAACGTGGATCCATCACGGTGCTGCTGCAGCCACCAAATGGACCAACACGTCCTTGACATCCAAAGAAATGTTCATTTTCCTTAGATAATCCATCAAGACTGTAGTATACCTTGGAACAAAGCTGCTCGGGGGCTCCCAAGAATCTCTGGATGCGGCAAATTCCTTCCAACGGACTTTATATAGCCTCTCCCAGGCGTCCCCGGGTCTGGCTTGTCCATCAGGATCTTCTCGGCGGTAAAGTCGTCCTCCTTCCCCTCCTCATCAGAGTCCAGATCTCCGGCTGTGAACTTGAAGGTGACAGGACATCCGCTGGGGTCTGGTGCTCGGGGACGAAGCTGGGTATGGTCGCGGTCCAGGATCTTGTTGTCCCCCACAGGCACCGCATACACATCCTGCCCGACCTTCCGAACAATCACCCCTGGCACATACCAAGACGCCTGCCGATGCCTGGACAGGGCATCCTTGTGGTGCCGCCCCACTCATACGGTGTCTCTGAGAGCATATTTCTGGACTTTTCCCTGCTTGAAGTACTTGGCCTTCTTCTCATGCTCGTCCTGAAGTGCTTTGCATACCTTGACCGCCATGTCGTCAGCCTCAGACATCATAGCATTTGCCTCCTGGGCTACCTTGCCATGGTTCAACCACGGGAGAGTGTGTGACACTTGATCCCGTAGGAACAAGATACGATGGGGCGACAGTCCAGACGGCCCCGAAAGGTCGTGGTACGCCTGGAGTACTCTCCACAGGGAATTATACCAATTCCGGCCTGGTTCGTCAATGTGGAGCTGGCGGAACTTTTCGAACATCTCCTGCCCGGCCATCTCAGCCCGGCGATTCGATCGGCTGTGGTACGCCATCGTCTTGTCGTGCCAAATCCCCACGTGCTTGCACATCGTCTTGAACCACGTCCCCACAAATTGACTGCCCTGATCGCTGCAGATGACAGCTGGGACATCAAAAATCGTCAGCCAATGCCTGATCATGGCATTAGCGACGGTCTTGGCCTGCAGACCCACTCGATGCTTGTCCTTCTTGTCCCTCTTCTTGGACTTCTTGCCAGGGACCGCCACGATATACCCGCTGTGCCTATCCACCGCCAGGATGACACAGTCGTAGGTCTCTCCTTCCACGGTGACCTCAGGCATGGCGAATACATGCATGGCCACGGACCGCATAGGGGCCTCTGGTATAGCGGTATACACCGGGGTGCCCGCTGTGGAATGGTTGGGGCTTTTCCTGGCCAGACACAGGGCGCAGTCCCTGCAGTACTTGTCCAGGATGGCGTAGTACCCCGGTGGGAACTTGAAGCGCCACTCCAGGTCCTGCTGCATATTGTTCTCACCAGGATGCATGAGCTGGGCGTTATGCCAGTGGTCAATGAGCTCCTCCATTCGGTTCTCAGGGACCAATAGCTTGTCCTTGAGGAATAATTTATCCCCATCCTCGGTCAAGCCCTCAGGCCATTCGTCGTCCGACGGGGCGCTCACGGCATTCCAGTACCTGCTCCAGTGTTCGGATGCCGCATAGTCATCCGACCACTTTTCTGTCAGCACCGACCTGACCAGCTCTACGGGGGCCACCATCCATTGCTCGAGGGTTTCCTCTCGAATAGCTTGGGCTCGGGCGCCCCGGAACTTGGCCAGGTCTGTACGGTTTGCCATCACCACAAAGCACTTGACCCCCTCTTGCTCAATGGCCTTCTCCATCTCGATGATGCGCTTGGCCTCCTCGGTCTCCTCGGCGTCCCCATGGCTGGATATGTCCATCCATGCTTTGCCAGCGGGGTAGGCCCATCGACCGAGGCAATCCGCCACAGTGTTGTCCTTCCCCGGGACGTATACGACGCTGCGGTCGAAATTGGCGAACGTCTCATGCCATCGGGCCCTCCTTGCCGCCGGTCCCGAGGGGGTGTGGACATGCTCCTTGTGCCAGCTCTGTAAGGACTGATGGTCCGTACAAACCACCACCGGTTGTAATCCCATGTGGCCAGACCACTTCCTGAGCGCAGAAACAATGGCGTATGTCGCCTTCTCCCTCGCGGTCCAGGTTCCACGTTGGCCCTCGGCCAGGATCCTGCTCCAAAACGCCACGGGTACGTGCGACCCGTTGTCCCGGACCTGCTCGAGGACTGCCCCTACAGCATAGTCCGAGGCGTCCGTCCGTAGCACGAATCCCTTGTTCGGGTCCACGAGGAATAGTCCCAGCTGCCCCAGGAGTCGCTCCTTCAGGCGGCCGAACGCATCTTCGGCCTCAGGGGTCTGGGCAAGCTTCTTCTTGCTCCCCTTCCGGCCATGGAACTTGCCCACCTGCAGCATCTTGTGCAGCGGGCCCGATAGTTCCGCATGCATCCGGACATAGCCCGAATAGTAATTGCAGAACCCCATGAAGGATCAGAGTTCGCTGATGGTCTGGGGCTTCTCCCAGTGGTGCAGGGACGCCAGCTTCCCAGGCATGGGATGGCGTTGCCCGTGACCAACCACGTGACCCGCAAACTCCACTTCCCTCACGAAGGCTGAGGCTTTGGTGGGCTTGCACACCATGTTGTGCTTGTCCAGCTCGCCGAGCACTCGGGGCAGATCCTCCTCATGCGCTTCGATGAGCTCGTCCTCAGTCATGTCTTCCGTGCTGGACCCGATGATGATGTCATCCACAAAGGGGTCGGCACAGTCCCGGACAGGACCGAGTAGGTCCTCTTTCATGCGCTGGTAGGCGGCGTTGCCATTCTTGGCGCCCATAGGCACCACTGTCCACTGCATGGGCCCAAGCGGCGTCGACATCGCTGTAGAGGGCCTGGAGTCCGGGTGTAGCGGCATCTGGTGATGGCCGTTTTCAGGTCTAACACCGTGAAGATCCGCTTCTTTTGTTGTTTTTGGAGGATGGTGTCGATCACAGGAAGCGAGTACGAGTCGTGCTCGGTTTGCTCGTTCAAAGCGCTGTAATCAACCACCAACCTCCACTCACCCTTCTCTTTCTTGGGCACGATAAAGGCTGGGCTGGCCCACTCACTGTCGGAGGGTTCGATCCAGCCCCGCTGAATAAACTCGGCCAAAAACTTCTTCATGGCCTCGGCCCGATCGCCCTGAAGTTGGTACTCCCGATGACGATAGATCTTGGGGTTCGGCTTCAGCTTGATCCTCGCTGCGCCAAACCTCCCACAATCTGGAGGGTTCTTGTCGGCAACGCCACTGAATAGCCGTGGATAGGCATTTGTCAGCCTCTCATCAGCTCGGCGACCTTCAGGTTCTCCTGAGCCCCTTCAGCCGCTTGCTTCGGTATCGATACAACCAACCGCACTGCGGTATAGGCCTCTTTCGGGTCCAAGTGCGACTTCTCCTCGTCCGATATCCTGTCTTCATCGTTGTGGGGCGCGCTTCCCGCCGATAATCTTTGGAAATTTGCGGCATCGGCCTGGTTCTTGTCGCTACCGGCCCCCATTCTTGGAAAATCCCACGTCGGCGGGTCCGACCCAACCGGACCATCATATTGGTCCGCCATGTGATCCATGACCCTCGCCACGAACACATCCTTCTCGTACTTGCCGGTGACCAACATCTTGTCATCCCACCAATGCGGAGATGTGACCATGTCTCGCCCCTTCTTGGCTGCCACACGGTCGTGCATCCCCATCCGCATGTAGTTGACGACGTGGTAGATCTCGGCGTGGGACAGGACGTCAATGCCATCCATTGGCTGATCCGTCCCCTCCTTGGGCTCAAACATGACCCGCATGGGCACCGCCTCAACCCTACGGATGAATGCTTCATCACCCGTGAGCTGGGCTTGCACCCCGTCCACCCAGAAAGCCTTGGTACCCCACGCTTGACCCGGGGAGGGCATTGATAAACCCTTGGCGTCGATGAACAACTCCTCCTCTGGCCCGAATGACATCTTGTTCAGGGTGATGGAATCCAGCGTCGACTTGAGACCTTCCAGCGGACATGGGGTGGATCCTATGCCGGTTATGACCAGGATCCCCTTCGCCCTATCCGCGACGATATTCTCCACTGTACGTCTGGTATTTTCCAGGGAGCCATGTGAATACATGGGCCCCCACTCCTTCAAACCCCAATGCCTGTGCCAGGCTGAGTCTCCTCGATGCCAATGCCTCCTACACTTCCTCAAAAGTGGGGCATCCCGGGAAGCAAAGACGTCCGTCTCGGGCGTTTGGGCTCCCAGTGTCTGAATCATCCGGGCATACACCTGCGGCGCCATTCCATACTCCGTGAGCTGAACTCCGCGGTCTCCTCTGGACTTGGCACCCACAGCTTGCACCGCTTGGGCGATCCGATCCTCTTCCTCAGCATTCCATTAAGATGATCCGCATGCATAGTCCGTGGACAGCCATGTAAGGCATTCATCATCCTCCCCAACCAGCGTTGCACGATGGGGAAGGGCTCCAATGGTATTTCCCACCATGAAGTCATACCCCATGATCATATCCCAATCTGTAATGTCGGCCACATAGAAGTTCCCGGATAGAGTGCTTCTCTTCGCCAAATCAGGGCGGTTCAAGCGCTCATGCTCCCAGAATTCCATACTGATAGTGGCCTCATGGGTGCCACCACCCATAATATCTCCATTGGCCACCTTCAGGCGTACCGGTCTACGGCTGGGCTGCAGGGATTCCTCCTTGAACAACCCTCTCCTGATCAGGCTCACCTGGGCACCCGTATCCACCAAAACATCCACCACTAACTCCTCTTGTCCGCACCGTACACGCACCTTCAAGTGCAGCTGCCGCTCGTCACCCTGCGGTGTATGGACGACTCTCACGGCATGCAACTCTAGCACATCCGGGTGCATCAGGACTTCGAGGGTATGGTCACGGATGGTGTAGATCCTGGGCTGGTCCTGCCCGTCCACGGGGCTCTCCGTGGTCGCTCCTTCTTTCTTGCCACGTCCCTTGCCCACATACACTTCCGTTGGCAGGGCGCTCCAAAGGTTGGGAGTGACGATACTCAGTGGTTTTTGCTCTTCTGGAGCCTTCTTTGGCGCCCGATGTGCCTTCGCTTTCTCTAGGATTCCACTGATTTTCGGAGGAGAGGCCTCCGGGGTCCCACTCCCGTGGGGGCTCCTCTAGACGTGGCCTGCCGCAGCTCCCTCCTGCTGCAATCTGCCAAGACTTTGTCCACCACGTTGCTGGGCTTTGAGTTCCTCCAACGTCCTCAACATATCCTCAGCAACCTCCTCGATCGACCTCACGCGTCCGTCTGGGCCGCGACCTCCACCATAGCCTTTTTCTCCGCCTTTCCCTTGGCCCTTTCCTTGGCCTTTTCCACCGTCTCCGCCCTTTGCCTTCCAATCGGCAATTCGTTGCTCCTTGGGCTTCTTGTCGGGATGGGCGGCGAAGTAGGCCTTCTTGTCATCCTCATATACCTTGCAATGCCGGTGGTCATGTGCATGGTTGTTCCCCTTGCCGTAGCAGACCCAGCAACTGTCGTGCTGTGATCTGTACTCGCGGAACGAGAGCGGCGGGTTTCCGATCCTCCGTGGTTCCTTGCAGTTCTTGTTGAACCTTGGGTCCAGGCGGTTCCACCTGGACCTGTCCTGCCCATGCTCCTTCATATTGTGCGCTACGAACGCGAAGAAGTGGGCTTCTTCATGATCCTCCCGGGTGGTCGCGGTCCAGAGATCTTGGCCGCTTCCACTCCCTTCCTCTGCGGTGCCGACCGTGTCCTCCTTGACCTCTCGGTGTTGGCGATCTTCGCAATGACCTCAATGTCCATGGCCCTGTCAATCCTGCACGTGGGCCTCGTTCTTGGCGTTGAGCTTCAGCTCCACCGTGATGAACTTCACGATCTCGTCCAGGCTCATGCGGGCGAAGATGACCTGCATCCTCAGCGGCTCTCCGCGCCTCCACTCCGCGTTGTTGAGGCGCATCAGCCTTTGCCCCATGGTGTCGCCGAATACCTCAGGGTAGACGGCGTTCTTCAATGCCAACATTCGGCTTGGCTCGCCGAGGTTTTGCCAAAAAAAATCCCATTATTCCGGCATGGGTGTCCTCTGATGCCATGATCCGTACAGCCACGCGCTTCTTTGCTCTCTCCTTCTCCTCGTTCACCACCTTCTTCTTCCAGTGGCCGGGGAGGACGTCCTTGAGCAGGTGTCCGATCTCGCTGGACTCATTCCAGTCCTCCACCAGCTTGAGGCTTCTTCGGTACTTGCAGATGTACCGATTCCATTCCCGGACCCGCAACTCCCCGCGCTCCAGCGGCAGCGGGGTGGACCACAAATCCTCCAACTTCTGGTTGAGGGCGTCCAGTCGCTCCTCGTCGTCCAGCCACTGGAGGCAGGCCTGCTCCGTCTGGAGCAATCCCTCGCGGATCTGATCCTTGAGCTCCTCCTTCAGGTCCTGCGCCAGCCTGTGTGGGAATGTCCGACATACCCACTTGTCCCTTGGCGCTCCCTTCATCTCGCCAACGACCTTCTCGGCGAAGTCCTCCCAATCCAGGATGAAGTCATCCAGGTTGGAGGGGTTGCCATCTTAGTAGGGGATTTTGATTCCCCTGAGGTCGTCAATCCTGATGGCGTCTCTGACGTCCGCAGCCACCACTCCACCGAGACGGATACCACCTGTGGCCGGGGGGTGTGAGTACACTCCCCGTACATCCCTCTCCTCCCTGGAGTGCTGTCCAGTTGAGCCTGAACCCATGGCGTTTGGGATGCGGGAAGGACTTGCTCCATCGGCTGTCCATATCCCCGTAGTGGGGTCCCTCACCCACAGGTTTCCACCTGGATGCCCTCGACCATGTCCGTCGGCTCTTCCCATGGTTCGCCCCTGCATGGTCTGGATCTCCTCTTCAGCATAAACTGCATGGGCAGCCGTAGCGGTCGGTGGGTCCTGGGCCCCATGGGACATCTGAATCGTCAGGCTCCTCAGGTCCGTGGTTGCGTGCTCTTCCCGCATGGACCCAGCCGGTGCCGTATGCTCCCCGAGCATTATGGATTCGCTGAACATGGGAACAAACGGCAGCGCACCCGGGTCAACACGCGGAGGCGCGTACGGTGCCTCTGCAGGGCCGCCCATGGGTTTCTCCATGGCGCTCCTGAGGGTCCTAACCCGCTCCACCAGCTCTGCCGTTGCCGGCTATGCCGTGAGCTCCGGACCCGAGGCAAGGGGTTGTAACTCCTCTAGCCTTTTCAGGCGTCCCGACATGTCCTCCACCAGGTGGAGGAGGCTGTCCACCACTCGCTGCTGCTTCTGCAGGGCCATCTCCAGCTTCTCCCGGTACCGGTCCTGCTCCGCTCGCAGCTCCGCCATGTCCCTCTCCGCCAGCGACTGGTCATCCAGGATCCCCGCAATGTCCTCCTCTAGGCCGTCCCTCTGGTTGTCCAGGCGGTCGAGGTGCTGCACGATGACGTCCATCCCCATCTTTGGGTACTTGCTGATGAGGAAGGATACGAGCTCGCAGTGGCACTCAACGTGCTTTCCACCTGATCCGGCGCATCCCAGGGTTCCTGGCGCCTCGGACTCCTCCGCCATGGGTGTGTCGCCCATGTTATCCCGCTTTGGCTCCGTGTGTCGGGCCACAGGCGCCGTTCTGGCTCTGGTAGGCCTCTCCAACGCCTCGACGTCATGCTCCAGGCTTGGTTCGGGGGCCGTGTGCGCCCTTGTGGGCAGTCTGGCCATCTCCTCGGACTTCGAAGGGAAAGCCGTCCGATAGCCATTGGAATGCCCCTCAGAATCTGCAGCTTACCACAGCCTGACCGGGCTGGGACCCGTCCCCATCGCCCTGGCTTCCGCCGCGGGTTTTGGAGACCCGCGCTTCCGGTAACGCCGGGCCCTGCCGTTGCTGCCAGTCTCCTCCAACTCCTCCGCAGCGGAGCGGAGATTGCAAGCCTTGCGGCATTGCCTTTCACACATGGAGGCCAGGTCCTCCATGTCTAGCCGGTGTCCTACAAAAGGTCTCCGTCCTGAGCATCTTCGCTCTTCTTGGGCTCCCAAGTCCGGCGTCGACTTCACGGACTCCACGATCTGCACCCGGGGCGTCCTTGGGCAGGGCTCATGAGGGCCCGAGTCCCCGGTGCGGCGCCAGGGGGCAGGTAATTCTCTGCTACCATAAAGAAGGTCCCTACCAGGACCGGCCCCTGCTGTACCCCTTCCACCATTTCCTGTCACTCCTACGGTCTTGCTTCTCACCAGGTTCTGCATGATCTTGCCCTATCCTGCACAATTTCCCACAAAAAATAATAAAATATGGCGACTTCACACAAATCCTGATCCCTTGCAATAACCAACTCCCAAGTACAATAGCTCAAATCCAAATAATCCACACTGAGGGCTTCCAAGGTCGTTTGGGGTCCCGCGTTGACACTCAACAACTCCTTTCAACGCGCCGGTCGTCTCACGGTGCACACGGAGACACGGGCGTTGGGCATGTACATAGAATTGCACCGATAGAATAATGGAAAAACCCTGAAATTGGCATATGAACACCAATCAAGCAAAATTGGGGAGAGAGGTAAACATACACAGTCACAGCCATAGACCCCTTTTTCGCTGGACTCAACATCATCCCTTGACTCACCAACATATTGCCCTGAACCAGGTGAAATAAGATGACTAAATGCCATGTACCAAAAGTCACTACACAAACCCCAAGAATGTGTTCACTCCCCAGTCTCTAAATCCTAGCCCAATAGGGGAGGTGGCTCGTCATGGCCTAGAGTGGCACTCAAGACCATGCTCTGTCCTGACATAAACTTGGTTCGACTTGGAGTCGATTGGGCTTGGATAATTGCCCCATGAAAAATGACCTCACAACATAGCAAAATTAGGCAAATCACATCATAGTGCCCAAAATTCAATTATATACCCAAAACTGCATAGGACAAGTATTCAAATGCTTCGTGCATTTGTCAAACCGGAAAGTAATATACAAGGGTGATATAGACCAAAGGTTGATGCCGAAAAAATATCCCAACATTGGCTCCCAAACTGCTCCGAATATATACATGCCATGCTTCACAAGTCAACACACGAATTTGAGACCTAATTTTGTGAGGCCTCGTGTGCCACGCCTAAGTGACCACGTGATCCGGCATATGGTGAATTGCAACACCGAAGCATATGCCAACAAATAAGCAACACACCATAGTTCACAGATCTCTGGGCACTTTACTGTTAGCCGACTAGTTGAGCACATAAAATACAAAAATGAGCATAAAATGAGGTCAAAAGCATGCAAATGTTGCTAAATTCAAGATAATCACAATAGTATATAACTTCGCTCACCCATGGTATCAACATATGGTTCAAAACAAAATTGCTTGAGACCATTTGCAAACACTCCCCCCACTTGGATCCCCACATGGATGCATAATGACACCTTTGAACCTCCTCACGACGCGCACCATGAAAATGGGAAAATTGATAGTGGCGCTTGGGGGTCGCTCCGTAAGCCTTCCCACATGCACTATATGTGCATTAGACTTAGTCTAGCGCTATGAAGCACGCCATTAGGACATGGGCAAAGGCTTTGCCACGTGCGACTCCATGTCTCTTCCTACAACTGGAGATATATGAAATGGGCGTGAGCATAGCGAAGCACATACCATGCATATAACACATACCCTCAAAAATGGCTCCCACCATGGTATGTCATGACCCACCATGGCCATAACGTCACGTCAAAAATACGTAGGAACCCAAAGAAAAGTTTCTATGCAACACCAACACTCATGCGGTACACTCGAAAATCGCATTAAAATATTCGGTTGCATGGTCCAAGAGTTATAAATCACGTTCTACCCTCTTGACCATTATCCCTTGCTACACCAGGCATATGTACACATCAAAGTCGTACGACGTTTCGCCAAATTAAGTTGAGACCAGGGCGATTCCAGCCCATATCTCAAAATTGAAATTCCTCGCAGTGAGCCGGAGATATGTTCTTTCAAAGTGGCCTCAAGAATCAATTTTGTCTCGCCTATATCTCCAAGAAAATTGAAGGAGACAACAAAAGGAAGGTTGATTTGTGATAGGGGAAAGATGTAGGACCACTCGAAATTCATCATATCCAGTGCGGCGACCTCGAAATCGAAAATTTGATTTTGAATGTCTGAAGAATCGGATTCATTTTGTGAGTGTAGAACATGAAAATTGCGGAAGCAACGAACCCTTTTCTGATGAAATATGTTCCTCCATCGGGGTTTCCGCTAGAATATCTGGAAATAACAGTTAACCAATCGTTTACCGCAAAATCGCAAGCCAACTGCCAGTCGCCGATACATTGACAATCAGAACGGATAGCTGAAAAATTACAGAAACATTATGATAAAAAAACCCTGTTGATTCCTGATATTTTGATATATGAATCTCAGCCGGCGGCGCCTCGGTATTGAATATGGCCGCTCATAGCTGGAATGGCCAAGCCTATCACACCATCACATCAGGTTAGGTCAGGTGGATGGGAGAGTATGATATCAGCCAATGGCGGCTTTCCAGCCCCTAGATACACACCCCAAGTGACCCAAAGATGGCCACGGGGGTCCGAACCGGCTTCACACATTTGCAGTGTCGATGGCGGCGACACCCGCTGCGCAACGTCGTATGGGCTTCGAAGCCCCCAGCGCTGGCAAAAGTGAAGGAGTCAGTCGCCCCACCTGGTTTTCCACGGATGCATCAGGAGGGAGACTGACATACTGACGCGTTCCTTTTTCGGGGGGCCTGGCCAGGGGACGATGCGGCGGACACGCTAGCAAGCAGGCAGGCAAAGCACTGCGCTCACAGTGGCATCCTCATACAACAAAGCGTTCTAGGGTCCTCGGGACTCTGAAAAGAAACAAAAGGATGTAAAAAACACATCAGGGTATGTACACAGGTGGGTTAAGCCATGGACTGGGGTAACGACGCCTTTCGGCAATAGACACTCAGTCCCCAACCATATCCCATCCCTAGGTCCCACCTCCTCAGTGGCATGCAGGTACGGGGGTTCAAACACAACCCACGGACATGCCCAAACTGGACCCTAGATCCCTGCCAAGGGGGGGAACTCCCGGCCGGCTACCAGCGCATTCCCAGTAATCAATGCGCTCCCAGGCCACTCCACAGTGGCTTCCTATGCTCCCTTGACGGCAGGTTGGAACTCCCCTCTGAGTGGGAGATATGGCCCCGCCATTATCCCCTAGCAGTTGGGGGCTGAAAATGGGCTGTTTCAGCCCATCCTGACTTTGGCCCAATAAAGTACAAAATGGGCCCCTCGACCGGGCCATACGAGGGTAGGAGCGAAGCAATCAACCCTGTACCCTTCGGGTACAAACTCTCCAGAGGCTCTATGCAACTGGGTTCACTCAGATTGCCAGGCATCTTGGCGCCATGGGGTCGCCACGTGGGGTCAGGATGCCAGAATTGGCAAAATCAGACATCTCGGCGGCCGACTAGGGTTGGCTTTTGTGGCGATCTGGTGAAGCCAAGCCTTGACTCACGGGCCTTGATATCCCCTCGGTCCTGTGCATCGGGGTTTGGCTTGCCGTCACGCTGGCTGCCTGCTGTTCCCCGAGGGGATGGTCGCGCGTCGGGGCAGAAAACAGCAAGGAAGGCAAAATCTGGCGACGTGGCAACCACCGTACGTTGCATAACTCCAGCTAGGCCGGAGGAGCAAATACGAAGCTCCAGGGCAGACCCTTTGTCATATGCCACAGGAATCAGCACTCCCTTCTGGCTAGGTCCCTTGCCCCATGGAGATATGGTATCCCCAAATTGGCCTAAAATGGCAAAAACAGCGACAATTGGCCGAAAGAGCCCACACCCAGGATCCCATATCCCCATGGTCATGGCGAGCAATGATCTAACGAAAGTTGGTAGAGACATATGGGGCTTAGATCCCAATATATGCCCCATGTCAAGCCTCTATTTCGTCTCTAACCATTTTTCCTCTGAGCGGAAAAATGGTACACGAAAAATGACCAGAGGCAGCATACCCCATATTGAGCCACCCATGGCTCTCCCATCCCAAGGAGAGGACACAAGGGGATACACCCTATTCGAGGTGTGTTTATGCCCCCTTTCCAAAGCGCCCTTAACCTTGGACAACGGGTGATCACAACCCGGGAACGAACATTAAGGGGGATATGGGGTTTGTTGTCAATATTGCCAAAAAGAGGGTTAGCAGTCTCAAAAGTGTTTACTCCAAAGGTTTTATCTCTGGTTCCCAAGGGAGACCGACTTTAGGCTTTTGCAAGGAAGCAATCAAGAGATTTAAGTCCCTTTATCATCATTGATTGGGGTCAGAAGCACAAGAAAACCATTTTTGACACTTCAGCACTTGGAGAACACGAAAAGTAGGAAGAATGGCCAAAATGGCAACATTGGGGAATATATACCCATGGGACAAGGAAGCCCATATAATATGGCATATACCCAAGTTGGAGGACCCATGGTAAGTGTTTACAAACATACCTACTTTGGGTGGAGTCCTGCCTTTGATCCCAAGTCAATCATGCATGCATATGGGCACGTGTGCAAAAGGGAGAATAGAGGCGTGTGCGCACAAGGGAATATTATATAGAATAGTAGATATGCGTGGAAAAATCAAACAAGCCATACACGATGTCCTTCGTGCTCTCTACGTTCGATATTGCCCTCGTTCAAGGCCCATATGGATTTTGGCTTCGAGAAGGAGCCCTGGCGCCATGGCCGTTTTGGCCATATTTTCGAGGAAAAGTCGTCTTTTCAAGAGACCATGTTTTGGTGCGCATTGAATTGCGTGGAGCCATTGTTGAGTTGGCTCCAAAAACGGAAATGGCCTAGGGCTTGTGGCCTTGTGAGCATTATGTTAAGTTGTTTCTGTTCATGCTCACCAGGACACAAAGTAGCATATCCGCACCATTTTGACTTGGAATTTTCGCACCCTTTTGGCCCAAAACACCGCTAAAAGCCGCGTCCCCAAAGGAAGCGATATGCCCATGTGAAAGGGGCATGGATGGAAGGCAAAGGGGGGGGAAGTATGTCTCCCTACGAACGCATCGTCTATGAGATCCATAAGTTCGGTCGCTTGACGGAAAAGCTTGCCTATTGATTGTCTCCAAGACACAATGGCGGAAAGTTCTGGTGAGTACACCAGATGAAAGTACATGAAAGAGCCTACAGATCCATCCCTTAACGTCCTTTCCAACCTCAATGGTACACGAGAAAAAGTCAAAACAAAGCTCGCCACGGAAACACCCCGCCAGCACGCGCGCAGGCGACGACAGGCAACACTTGCACGGCGGTGAGAAATCAGGTCACAATAATGGATTTTAATCGATTTTCCGTAGGATTCGAATATTAAATTGGATTCATAAAGGTTCCTGATTGATTGAATTGATTGGGAAGGTTAGTGACGGGATCGGTCCCATGCCGGCTCCCGATGGGCTGGAGGAAACCTATCCCCACAAGCAGGACGGAGAATAGGCATGGGTAACGGGGAAGAACAGACATCTGGCCTATGGGCCATGGGGTCCTGGGTACCGCTTGACCTCCCCCCTTAGAGCAAACCATTGGGGTGCTCGATCACACCCAAGCATGGCAGCAGGTACCCAGGACAACCACAGGGGGGGGTTTGCCTCTGCAGTCCCACAGCTGGGTCAGCATCTCCACATGACCCCGATTCTTCACAGAAATGGTAATGATTCCCGGACACTGATGCAATTCCGTAAGAACTAACAAGTATAACCTGTATATGGATGTAAAAATCAGTAACATATGCAGTGTCAAGTCCCCAGTCCTGGCGGCGATTGTTCGGCATTCAAAGGACCCGTTCACCCATACCAGGCCCACAATGTGCTGGCTGCGACGGTCACCACGGCAGTGGCAGTGGCATGCGGGGCCAACATAGGCGTCGGGCGACGACCGAGGCGGTCCCATGGGTGAAGAGCCACTACAGAGATCTGTCAGGACGGCCCAGGCTTCCCAAGGCCGCAGGCTCGGGGAGAGTCCCCACGGGTCTTTCCAAGGGCGCACCATGTCCATATCAACGACGCGAGTCCTGAGTGTTAAAGCCGCACGAACTCCTCCAAAAGGGCTCGGGCATCAAGGCGGTCTTCTCCCTCGCCCCATTACCGCAAAGGCCATGCATGGGGGAGTCCTCATGCAGTCTTGGCGGAGGCCTCAACTCCTCAAACCACCAGTTTCCCAGGCAGACTAACCGAGGTCGGGACACCGAAGGTCACCAGCCTACTGCGGAGGCAAGTTGGTAGGCTGACACTGTGACTGACAGTGGCAGACGCTGGGAGTTCACTTCAGGCAACTGGGCTTTCAGCCTGGCGCCTTCAGGATCTCAGCCACAGGCACAGTCACGTACACATGGTACCACAGGCACAATCTGTACTTAAGTACCGGTCCAACGGACCATACGTAATGAAATGTACACGGCTATCGTGGTTGCCTCCATATGTCCATTCGAGTCGCTTATGGCGGCCATCTGTGGCTCTGTAGTGGTCCACCTGGACCGTGTAGGCATGCACATGGCGCTCCTCCGGTTGATTCACAGCCTCCGGGGTCGCCAAGGTATGATGTATGGAAAGACAGTGATTTGGAACCAAGTTTCAGAGCAAACATGGCAGGGGATGACACGCATCCTAGGCCCAGGGCTACGACATACCACAGGTCAAAAGGCATGCAATCACACTCTGCGAGGAGCACCAAACCATGCTCCGGTCAGGATAAGGCGTCATCAGGGGGAGTGGGGGAGAAAAGTGCCCGCAGGCCAGCAACTCACACACACTCACCCATGATCTGGATCCCTTTGTATGCCATTGTACCAGATCACCCACACATTCGCAGTGTCGATGGCGGCGGCACCCGTTGCGCACCGTTGTATGGGCTTCAACGCCTCGCGAGCTCAGAAAGATGAAGGGGTCATTTGCTCCACCTGGTTTCCCATGGATGCCTCAGGAAGGGGGGTGACATACAGTCGGAGATAGTCGGGACCGTGGAGGTAGGCCACCCATCCGTTTGGTTCTCAACAGATTCAGCGTGCAGGGATGTGGCCATGGGTTCGGGTCCCTGGTCTTGGCATGGGAAGTGGTCCCACCTGGTTTCTCATGGATTCAGCAGGGCGGGGATCAACCACTATGACTCAACCATGAGAGAGACAGAGGGAGCAGAACTGGGTCGGCCAAACCCGGCTTCGGGAGGTCAGCATCACGCGGAGGTTTGAGCGACACGCAACGGCTGTATCAAACCACCCGATTAGGGGGCTGCTCGACTTGCTCAGCATTCCAACCACTCCACCAGAACGACATTGCACCAGAGCTGGAAGAGAGCAAGCAAGCAAGGGATGTACTGACGACCTGACAGACTTGTGCTCAATCTGCCCATCAGAGGACAGCCCCGGGCGGATCTTCGCCCCTAGCTTCTATCGCCCTGGTCAAAGCCTCCAAGTCAGAGACCTGGATCTTTGTCTTGTGCTTGCGGACATATTCCATGAAAGGGGTGTTATTCCGTGGCACAAAGGAAGAGATGGGCTCCCAAGGGGCACCGGAGGGCCCGTAGCCTCTCCAGCGTACCTTGAACTCCTCTCCTCCAGGCGCAAAGGCACTGGGATCCTGGGCCAGGATCTTCTCGACTATGTAGTTGTCCTGCTCAGCATAGTCGTTGTCCGAGTCGGCCTCATGGGCGGCATAGTCCAAGAACACATGCTTTCCACGCACATCAGGCTCGCGGGGACGGAGTTCACTTTCATGTCGTTCCCTGAACTGTCCCGGGCTCACCTTGATGCGGTAGGTGTCCTCACCAATCCTGCGGACCACCTCTCCGGATGTGAACCAGGTTTTGGTGCGGTGAGTGCCCATAGGCCGGGGTCTCAGTACCCACACCGGGTCACGCACCATGAACTTTTGAGCTGCTGGCGTCAGGGCGGTTTTGGCTCGCACGGAGTGCTCTTTCTCGAGCTGCTGACGACTCTCCCGCGCCATGGTCTCTTGCCGCTCAAGGAACTCCTTGGCATCCATTGCCGTGCCTACACCTGACAAGGGAAGTCCCCTACCCAGGGGGTCCCTGCCGAAAGAAATTTGGTGAGGCGACAACCCACCCGGTGTGGGGGTGTCATGATGGGCCCTTGAGAGCCAACCACATCTCCTGGAACCAGTTGTGGCGCTTCTTGGTGAGGTGGATCTTCCGCAGTATCTCAAACAGCTGCCTTCCAGCCACTTCATCTCGGCCATTGCACCGGCTGAGATAGGCGACGCCCTTGGCATGCCGTATCGCCATGAGGGTACACATGGCCTTGAACCAGCCGCCAGTGAACTGGGGTCCATGGTGGCTGCAAATGGTGCGGGGGGCGCCGAAGACAGTCAGCCAGTGACGAATCATCATGACTGCCACTTCCTTGGCTAGCAACCTCTTTTTGCGCGCCCGGACGGCCACCATGTAGCCGCTGTGTTGGTCCACACATAGGACCAAACAATCGAAAACTTCTTTTCCAATATGTACTTCGGGCATGGAGAAGACATCCATGGGCACACACTCCATGAGCTGGTCAGGAATCGGCGTCCATTGCGCTTCCCCCGGGACATTCCGATTGTCAGGATTGCAGGCCTGACAGACTGAGGAACCCCTGTGATCTGCTGGATGGCATTGTAGAGGCCGGTTTCATCGATCGCCAACCGGCGCTGCATGTCAATGGCTTGCTTTCTAGTCCCTGGGTGCATCATGTGGTGGTGCCAAGCTTCACATAGCTCAAGCACCAGGGACTTTGGTACTAGCAACCTACCGTTCCGGTAGAGCTTGCCATCTTCCTCGGTGAGCCCCCTCGGCCACTTCTGCCCGTAATCGGGGTCAGTAACAGCCCGGTACTCGGATTCAAAAGCCTGGGACTTGGCGTAGTCCTCGGTCCAGTCATTTTTGAGGCACGACTCAGGAAAGAGATGCTTGTCGGACTCAGCACCCTCTGGGGCGAGTACACGGACCGCTCTGCTCACCCTTCTTTCAAGGGGAGCCTCTGCAGGCTTGATGACGAAGCATTTGACGTCCTCCTCCTCCATCATGCGCTCCATATCAATGATCTTCTTGTCCTCAGCGGTCTCAGCCTCATCCCCATGGGCAGAAATGTCCGTCATGCCCTTGCTGGCCAGGTAGGCCCACCTGCTGAGACAGTCCGCTACGGTGTTGTCCTTTCCAGGAACGCAGACGACTGTGAGATCGAACTTGGCCCAGGTCTCGTGCCAACTAGCTCTACGGGAGGCTGGCCCTGAGGGGGTGTCCAGTGGTCCTTGTGCAACGACTGCAGACTCTGATGGTCCGGCCGACCGTGACGGGATGCAGGGCTGTGTACCCGGCCCAGTTCCTGAGAGCCATGACAATGGCGTGTGCCTCCTTCTCACGGGGCGTCCATGTCCGCCTCTGGCTTTCCGCCAGGACTGGTTCCAGAGGGCCACGGGAACGTGCCTCCCTTTGTCAAGCACTTGCTCCAACACGGCGCCTATGGCGTAGTTGGAGGCGTCTGTGCGCAGGACGAAACCTCGGTCCGGATCCACGAGTTGCAGACCCACTGCGGATAGCAGCGCCTGCTTCGTTCCCTCAGAGGTACAATCCGACTCTTCATTCCAGACCAGGGCCTGCTTGGACCCCTTCTTGGTCTCCTCTCGGTTGCCCTTGAGAATGGCGGTCTTGGGGGATGCATACTCGGCATACATCTTGGTATAACCGGAGTATTAATTCCAGAACTCCAGGTATGTCCGCAGCTCAGACACTGTCTTGGGCTTCTCCCAGTGCTCAACGACCGCTACCTTTCCAGGTATGGGCTTCCGCTGCCCGTTGCCAAGGACGTGGCCGGCGAAGACCATTTCGCCTACCGGGATAGTGGCCTTGTCACTGCTGCCCGTCAATTTGAGCCAGACCAGCAAGTCCAGCACTCTGGTGACGTCCCTCTCATGTGCCACCAGCAGCTCATCGTAGCTCATGCTGGCGTCCCCTGACGCAATGATCACATTGTCGCCAAAAGGGTCTGCACAGTCACACACCATCTCCAGCAGGTTCTCCAGCATCCTCTGGAAAGCCACATTGCCGTTGGTAACGCCCATGGGCATCACCTTCCACTCAGAGCGTCGGAGTGGGGTGCTCATGGCTGTGCAGGCACGGGACTCCTCGGCGAGAGGCATCGGGTGATAACCATGTTTCAGGTCAATCACCGTGAAGATCCTTCGCCGGAATTGCTTCTGCAGCATCTCCTCAATGAGGGGCAGCGTATAGCTATCATGCTGCGTCTCAGCATTCAGGCCGCGGTAGTCGACCACCAGCCGCCATTCCCCGGCCACTTTCTTGGGGACGACGAAGCAGGGGGAGGCCTACTTGGAGAGTAAGGCTTCCAACCAACCTCGGTCGAAGAACTCCCTGAGAATATTCTCCATGGCCTCTTTCCTCTCGCCCCTGAGGGCGCACTCCCGGTGCCGCTACACAGCGGGATCTGGCGTCAGTCGTAACTTGGCCTCACGGTACGGTCCACAAACTGGCGGCAGGAACACAGGCTTTTCACTGAAGAAGGTATCGCCATACTTCTGCTTCAGCCTGTCCCTCAATGCCTGGATCTTGGGGCACTGATTGGACTCTGCCTTGGCGTCGCAGGGCACTTGGACCACTGAGTTTACTTGAGGGGTAGCAATCCTACTCGTTTTTGGCTCTGGGGGTCTCCCCAAGTGGCCTATCGGCCCATCTCGGGCCTTGCCTCGGAACAGATCACCATAAGAGGGTGCGTTCCCGCCGATAGGTTCGTCCTGACTGGACACACGGTGCACCACCCTCCTTACGAAGGTATTTTCATTTTAGGAACCATAGACAATGGCGTCCACTTCCCACCAGGCTATGTCCTGGCCTTCCCCCTCTCGCTGGGGTACCCAGTCATGGCCCGACGAGGTGGCCCCCCGGGGCCGAAGAACGTCTAGTACCCGAAACATTCAACCTCAAACCTCAAACCTCTCGCTGGGTTACCCTGTCGTGAAAGGGTCGATTCATGTACCCCTGAATCAGATCTAGCTCCTCATCTGAGAGGGGGTCCTCCGATTGGCCAAAATCAACGGGGGAAACTGCGAAGCATTGCCGCCAGGCCTCAGGAATAACACGGTTGACGCACAGGAAGTCAGTGGCATCGGCCTAATCCAGGCTCCCATCCACATAGTGGAATTCCGTTGGCCATCTCTGGGGTGGCATCGGCTCTCCTTTAGCGTCCTCATAGACACTGTCACCAGCCGGTAGGAAGACCTTGTTCAAGGTCATGTTGTCCAGCGAGGCCACCCGATCTCCGGTACTTTCCTCCTCGGTACAGCCCATAGGGACGACGAACACTGCCTCGGAGCGGTCCTTGCGCATCTTCGCAACCGCCCTTGGAATGTCCACTATGGGACAATGGATCCACATCAGACCTTGATGCAGACCAGAGTGTTTCTTCCACGCAGGCTCTCCAGTACTTCTCACACACCCCGAGATGGGCAGGGGTTCCTGAGGAGAACGCATCCAGGGCAAGATCCGATACTGCCAGATCAGCAGCCACTCGGTTTGCTAGTTCCGGCTTGACGCGGTATTCCTGGTACATCGGGCCTACAGGCTCGGTCCCCAGTGCGGCTGCTTCGAGCTGATGGCGCTCATGGTGGATCCATTGGCACTCCACGTTGTGTTCGGTGACAATAGCCACGAGATTTGGTTGTCCTTGTACAGTTTCATAAAGGCCTGGGCCGGGCAAACGCCGGAGTCCGTCTCCATCATGAAGTCGCACCTGACGATCATGTCGCAGTCCATCTGGGCCTCGTAGAAGTTTCCCTTGGGAAGGATTTCTTTGCCAAAGTTCGGGCGGCTCAGTGCACGATGGTTCACGAATTGCAGTCCGATCTCCGCTTCCTTCGTACCTCCCACCATGTACTGGCCATTGGCTACCTTCAGCCTGACGGGTCTTCGACTTGCGGTAAGACCCTCTGGCGGAAGTAGGCCAGCCTTGACAAGACTTACCTGGGCACCTGTGTCAATCAGCACGTTGAGGACCCGTTCCACTTCCCATGGATCTTCAGGTGAAGCTGCCGCTCGCTGCCAACCCGGCGCACGGCGTGCAAGCTCAGAATCTCGGGCCCTTCCAGAAGCTCAGTCAGCGACTGGTGCAGGTCGTGGGTTTTTGGGCACCAATAGCCCGTCTGCGGCTTCCAGCTGCCCTCCGGGTGATCCTCCGATACTCTGGGGAAGATCCTGTAGTACGTCGAATACATTCTTTGTTGCGAAGGATGACTGGGTGCAAGGGTTGGTGCCTTCACCGAGGACCTTGTTCGGACACGTAGGTCCGCCTATTGTGCTCGTACTTAGGATGCACAGAAAAAGCTTTTGTCCTTGTCTTGCACTTCAAAATCCACTTGTTTTAAATGAATTTCTCCATTCCAATTGATTCTCTTGGCGAGCACAAAGTAGGCAACAGCAAGGAGACAAAGTCGCGAAGGAACATTGAGCTGGACCAACTGGCTGGTCCAGTAATACGGGTTCACATGCCTAAATAACAGGAAAATTGATACAACAATAAATGCTCATTAAAAAGGCAAGGAAACCTATATTTTAGCAACTTTCTAAGTAGTCTATTGAGTTACAGGCACTGTCAGCATTAGGTAAATCATTGTCCGCGGCAAAAGAGGGCGACAGTCGCAACAGGCCATCTGAAGCTTCGGAATAGGTTCAAAATAGCTTTTCATACATTCCAACCTTCTAAAACTGCATAAACCATGATTAAAGCACATTATAAGCATATGGAATGTGATTATTCAGGTATGGCTACTAATGTATCCTAGGTCTTTGCTCTCTATAGTGTACCTAAGAGCGATAGACTGTAGTAGTAAGCTATAGCCTTGAGATATAAGCCAAATATGAGCAAATATCCTAGTAGTCTAGGGTCTTGAATCTTGGAGAGGTCTAGTACAGGTCCTCCAGAAAGCTTCTGAGAGGCCCAAATGCCCCAACTTATTGCGGCCCCTTCCTAAGCTTCATCCACATTTGCTAAGAATGTTCATCAGAAGCTGATAATCTAACATAAGGAGGGGTATGGGCATAAGGGACGCTCATATTGAATGGTCTGAGTGTCTAATGTAGTGTCTTACTGCCCCCTTCCTAGAGGTAGAAATGTATCGCCACCTAGGTGGGTAGAGTTCCTAAGTCTTGAGTATGGTAAAGCTCAAAATGAAACATGAGAAACACTAAGCACGAAGCTAGCATACAAAGTATGAACAATGATAACCTAAATCATCAGGAGGACAATGAGGCTAAGGGTAATACACCTGGATGTAGACGTATAACTTACAATGAGCTATACGGAAAATCAATACCAATTGAGAATGAATTGCAACATGTGGGGTGCAACAGAAAATTCAAGCTCTGCCCAAGCTGTCTATTGACATGAGCTGTCTTCGTCATCCAAAGAGAGGATATACCACCTTACTCCATGGACGCACTACATGTGGCCACCTAATGCAATGGATGCATTGTGGTACCTATTTGATGCAATGGGTTTCCTGGCCTGCATTACATGGACAGAGAAAGCGAGGCAGCATCAGTAATGACCAACTGTTGATTAGTATAGCGGATAGGGATAACTCATAGCGTGTGGGGGGGGTGGCAGTCACAATGAGGGCATCAACTCATCTGACCCGGATCTGCCCTTTCTTATCCCGGCCATGGGGATTAATCTGTCTGGGGGTATGGGGATTTATACTAATACTTCAACCAAAAAAGCGTCGAAAGATATAGTCCGTTATTACGAACCTTTTACTCATACTTTCTGGCTCTCTCCCAAACAAAGCTGAAACGTCAGAAACCTATGGATGGCTAGAGATCATTTACAAAAGAATCAATATTCCATCACGGCAATATGCACAAGAATCTTACTGCCTAGCATACACACACCATGTTCCCGAGTAGTACATAGCCCAAAGGAATTTAATGAGATATGAAGCTAGCGGGAATTCTGGTTTGTGTAGAAATGTCCTAAATGACTTAAATCACCAATGCAAATAATTTGCACGAAGGGGTGAAAATGTAGAAGTGTGTTCGTCATGTAAATTCAGAGAAAGAAGATGTATGGGTTGTGGCAAGTTGCTAACGATGACAAAACCAATGAATTGTATGTGAATGTAGGGCCTGGGTTCGCGGGTAGGGGTGGGGTCGTCTGCTGGGGTTGGTTGAAAACGAAGTAGGTAAATAACAAGTGCAAAAAAGTTGAAAGGTCGGATCTTTCGTGGAACGCGGTTCAGCTCTAGTGCGAGCCAATGGATATTCTACACGACCGGAGGGTCGCCACTGCCTCATACGCGAAATATATCATTGTCAGTTTGTCTCAGACAAGTAGAAGTAGTAAATCTCCGAAAAATGCTATCGTAGTTAAAGTGTGTTCTGTACCTTACCAGAAGACCAATTACGGCGAGCCCCTTGCCCAGCAGATGGTTGTACAAAGCCATCCGTGCGGGCGCCTGTCTTCCTACATGAAGAGTGAATTCTGCTGAACTGGATTGCAGGATTCAGGCTGTCCTCGTGGAGCTTAACTCCGTCATCTATCTCTACCGCAAGAGAAGGGGTCTATCCCACTGCAGGCAAAGTACTTATCTACCCGCGCGAGGGTACAAGCCCATTACTGTAGGCTTTCGATACCTTTGGAAAATCTTTTTCAATGAGCCTACCGTAGTGCGCTGCTGGTCTCAGTGGCTACCGGTGTAGGGTTCTTCACTCACACATCGCGGATTGCATTAGCCAAATCACAGGCTAAGTGACCAAGCTTAAACCTGTTCAGTTGTGTTACACAACAAAGATGTGGCCGGGTCAGACCAATGCCGGCTCCTGTTAGCAGGCACTGACTATCTACACGAAGGAAATGACTTCGAAATTGGCTCATAGGCAAAAAATTGATGGATGTGGTACTACAGCAATTCCTCAGAGTGTGATATCCAAATAAAACAAATGGAATAATCAAATGACTCATCCTGTGTGTTTGTGTGTGTGTTGTATGTGTAGTGTGATGAGGGAGGGAATGTGTGAAAAAAATCAAATCAGGTCTGTCATGAATCTAATGGTCTAGTCAGGGGGAAGGAGAATGTAATGGGGTAGACTGTGGATACTCATTTGAGCGCTCTCAAACTCGGTAATTGAGGCTGTACCAGGCGATCTAGCGAAAGTTAACAAAGCGGAACATGCGCGTAGTTGTTTGGTAGCAAATTTGAGGATACACCAACTCTTTAGACCACATGACCCAGGTCAATGATCGCGAGGTTTGGAAAAGAGATTCATTCCTCACGACCTGCAGTGAATCAACAAAAGTTGAGTGGATAGGAATTGATTGTTTGTCGCTGCGATCCAAAACTCGGGGTCTATTGAGCAAAAGGTGGTCATAGAACTACGTAGGGCAGATCATTTATATACCATATTGCATGTTGAGAGTTATGGGCAAGCCCTTGCAATAAGGACGTAATGCAACAAGTATGAAATGTAAGATTTGCAAAGTGAAATGCAATGAATGAGTGACCTTTCTGCACGAGATGAATGAAATGCAATCCGAATCCAGAGTAGAATACATCACTAGTCAAACACTTGCCTTGATGGCTGTGCAGTGAAAGAGGAAAGGCATGGTAGACCGAAATGAGAACAAATCACTTCCTAGCTCAAACGCATTTATGCCCAAAAGGAATTGGTTGACAAATTCAGGCTTCTGGAAAGGGTCTCAGCACACGCATGAGTGGTGGACCGTGACCAGAAGTCATGTAGTCTATGCAGAGTCTCAGCAACCCAAGAGAGGGCACGGACCGTGCTCAGAACTAGATTTAACTATGTGGGGTGGTTCCGTAAAGAGATGAAAATCAGTTAAATGGCATTGCACGCTAACATTCCGGCCTTTACGTACTGGAATGGTTACCTCTTTTACAGTACCAGCGCCTTGCGGCACTTCTCCTCACCACCCTGCCCTAGAGGGGGAGGACCGGAGACATTAAGTTGAGTTAACACTCAACTGTTAACATTCGGATTAAACGCATAAAAGTGAATGCATCTCCTACACTAGCTAGTTAGCTAGCTAGGTAGCTAGCTACAGTACGTACGTAAGAGTAAGTAAGTGTTGCAAGCCTCTTCCGTGGCCACATACCACCACCAACCTCTCTCATTGAAGGATGGTCACAAGGACCCAGAGAGAGGTCAATGCAAATGGTTTAGTTGAGTGCAGTCTTTTAATGTTACACTTGGGTGCTCCTGCATTGAGTCATCTTTCCGCCTTCCGCTCACACCCGTCTTTCTCCAACCTCGTCCCCGTTGCCCTATTTCACCGCAACGGCCCAAACTCCGTTTGCGCGGCTACAGGGACAATGTCCAGCTCGTGGGCCCACGCACCATCGGGTACCCTGTAATCAGGGCCCCAGGTTTGGAGGAATCTCCGAGCGGATAGGACGGTGAATGTTGCGGTCGCAAGCGGTCTGTCAAAGGTTGTGGCCAGATGTGTTTTGTGCCCAAAAAAGACAACAAAATGTTTCATTATTTCTTGTGTGTCTAAGCTGATTCTGAGGTATCTACCCTTCTACCCAGGCTAACTCTAGTCAGACTGAATCCAAACTGATGCAAACAATCACAAACTGCAATATCATACAATGATCCAAGGCTAGAAGACCACCATTTTGCGAATTTTTTAGCAAAACAATGATGTAAAAAACCTCGTGTTTGTTGAAAATGCCCACCTTCTGCACCACCTTTCTGTACTATGTTGCTGAGATGTCAGAAGATGAATATCTGCACTGTGTAGGGCATGATCTCAGGCTCTTGAAACATATTTGATGTTGCCCCAACTTATCATAGGTTCAGAGAAGTAGAAGTTTAGGGGAGACACATGAATGTCACATGCGACACATGCTGAAAAACCATCAAAAAAGCACAGGGAAATCGAACTCTTTCACTGTCATCCCATTTTCCATAAGCCGAACGACTGTAAATCTGCAAACTAGACACAACTACCTTTCCAAAACACCTTTCATGACTTTTCAACTCAGCACAGGCTCTGAGAAACGTCTTTGTCTTGTAGCATCATGATGCAACATTTTGAAAACATGCTTTCATGCCCTAAGCTGACCACCATGGGAAAATTTCATTCCTGACCACAGAAATTCAAAAGAAAAATTGTTTTCGAAACTCTGTGGTCCAGTGTTTGTAAAACACCTTGGTTCAGGTTCAGACTCCCCATGGTCTCAGAGAAATGAATGAACCTCCAAAATAATTTCACATCATTTTTCACCAAGTCGCTTTTTGTGGTAACTTGTGGCATTTTTCCCATAGCCATTCCCATTTTCTGAAAATGAAAGTGACTAAGGATTCGAAAGCACCTACTTCAGTGTTGTTTAGAAAAATATTGTTGAACCTCAAACGTTTTTTCACCAGGAGATATGAAAGAAGCACAAAAGGCCCTCTGAGGAGTTTCTCAAGTGTGGTTCATGGGTGAAGCTGTTGGGGATGTGAAAAAATGGAGGAAAAAGTGGTTTCATCAAAATGAATTATGTAATATAAGCGTACTACTGTCTACTTCCGAAAAATGCTTAGTTCAGATTTTTTCAGCGCAGTGGTGCGAAGATATGCGTAACACACCAAATTTGATTTTTGGTTGTTTATGAGGGTTGGGCAAAAAGTGATTCATTGGCCATCTTTACAAAATTACTGAAAACAGGCCTTGAGGAGTTGCAACAACGTGAGAGTCACATTTCAGAGCTAGGTCTCTCTACTTTACCATGGAGCTTTCGTTAGCGCGATTCGACGCACTGGCGCTTAGTGATGCGTGAAATAAGTTAGGGCATTTTCGACATTTTGGTCCCTTAGTACACCAAAGGGCTGGCAGAAAAGAGAAAGAATTCAACGCTTTTGGACTCCCAAGAGGGTCAACAGTGACTGGGGTGGGGATTTATAGTCAGGGACCGTCCCTTTGGTCCCTGGCTCTGACATAGGGTCACTTATAGGACCGTAAGCAAGGAGAACAAAAGCCTTGATACGTCAATTCAACAAGCATGCAAAGTGGAGCAAACACAAGCCACACAATCAATGCTTCTAGGCCTCAAAGAGCCTCAAGAGAGCCTGCAGAATGTTGCTGGCAGAGCTTTCGCAACCCGTCGTCGTCGTAGAAGGCGTCGTTGTCGTCGCTGAAGCTGTGGCAAGTCGCCTTGAGTTGTCCAAGTTCACCACATATTTGAAACTTCTTGTCAACTTAAAATCCTTTAAAATCTTCTCCAAACTCACTGAAATAAACGTCTTTTCGAACTCTTCTGCAGCGTCTGGCGTCGTCATCGCTGCAGCGCGCCTGGAGCTGTGCTCTTCGAGTTTCCAAATTTTTTTGAAGCTTCTATGGAGGTACATGGAAGTATACCTTCAAGTTCTCAAAGTTTCTTCAACTTTTCGGTAAATTGAAGTAAGGAACTCACTTTACTTGAACAGCGTACGCTGGCCCAGCTGCTGCTTGTCGTCCTTGTCGGCGTTGTCCTGCTGGAACTGAACTCAGACTACTGGACTGTATTGTGCTTGTACTCAGGGTGCACATAAAACCCTTTTGTCCTTGTCTTGCACTTCAAAATAAAATTTTTCTAGATGAATTTGTCCATTCCAGTTGATTCTCTTGGCAAGCACAAAGTAGGCAACATCAAGAAGACGAAGTCGTGAACGAACATTGAGCTGGACCACTGGCTGGTCCAGTAATACGGGTTCACATGCCTAAACAACAAAACAAATTGATATAACAATAACTTCTCATTAAAAAGTCAATAAAACCTATATTTTAGCAACTTTCTGAGTAGTCTATTGAGTCACAGGCACTGTCAACATTAACCAAATCACTGTCAGCGGCAAGAGACAGCGACAGTCGCGACAGGCCATCTGAAGCTTTGAAATAGCCTCAAAATAGCTCCTAATACATTCCAACCTTCTAAGATAGCATAAAACATGATGGAATCACATTACAAGCATATGGAATGTGATTATTCAGGTATGGCTACTAATGTATCCTAGGTCTCTGCTCTCTATAGTGTACCTAAGAGCAGTAGACTGTAGTAGTAAGCTATAGCCTTGAGATGGAAGCCAAATATGAGCAAATATCCTCCTGTTCCAGGTTCTTGAAGCTTGGAGAGGTCTAGTACAGGTCCTCCAGAAAGCTTCTGAGACGCCCAAATGCCCAGACTTATCACATTATCCCTCCGGCATTCGCCCTCACCAAGTAATTGCGACTGTTATTCACCTCCAGTCTTGGTCCCGGCATTCCGCTGGGTACACGTCCGGAAAAATTGATGATCCCAGACGTGAATGGGGCAGTGTTGATTGCAGCACCATCCTCCGACCGCCCTGGCTGGGGCCCCTGGCTGCAGGGGCTCTGCTAAGGCGCGTCGGTGGTCGGGACATCCTCCTCCGCGGCAACTCCGTTCACCGCATCCCCTTTCTTCTTCCCCCGGCCCTTGCCCTTCTTTTCCTTGTGCGTGTCCTTGTCCTTGTCCGGCTTAAGTCCCTAAGCTCTCTTGATCACCCGAATCTCCTTCGCGAGCTCGGTCCCGACCATCATGAGCTTGGAGAGCTCGTCATTGGGCAACTCCACTTTGGCTTCCCGGATGTTGGCTGACGTACCCTTCTTGGTTCCTTCTGCCTTCTTGTACGCCTCCGTGTCGGCTTTGTGGATCGGGCACGTCCGGTGATCTTGTTGGAATGGGGAGCTCCGCCCGTAGCAGACGAAGCAGTTCTGAGGATGAGCTCGATGAACTCTCCAAAGGACAGTGGCAAATTGCCCACTTGTTGGGGCTCATTCTTTTCCCTCCTCTTCCAACCGTGCTGAAGGGGCTTGCAGCCTCCCCGGTTGTTGCCCTTTGGCAGGTTGCCGGCCACGAAGGCACAGACGGCAGTCTCAGCGGGTTCATCCTCATTGTCATCATAGTCGAATCCTTTGCCGCCCTTGGCCTCCGCCAGGTGGATGACGGCTTTGCCGTCAGACCCTGCGCCAAGCTGGCGGACGCTGCGGTCGCCTGCCTGCTGCCTGCGGTTGTGGGCAAGGTTCTTGTACACCTTGCGTACTTCCTCTTCGACACACTCCAGCACGTCGTCGCAGATCCTCTGCGCCGGGATGGCCTGCAGACGTATCGTCTGGGTCCTACCTCATTCTCGTCCAGGCGCCAGGTCGCTGCCTTGTTGCCATCCCCTGAGACAGTGATGAGGAGGGCATGCCGCAGGAACTGCCTGTTGAAGTCCCAGGCCACCTTGGCTCTTGTCCAGGTCACCACCTTCTTGTCATGCTCCTTGTCGAGCATCATCTTGATGGTGTGGTTGCTCTTGGCCCTCTTTGCCTCCTTCTTCGTGACCTGCTTCACCCAGGCGTCTGATAGGAGATTGAGCATGCAGGACTGCTCATCACCCTCGTTCCAGTCCTCCCTGTTCAGGCGGAGCCGGACGTATTGTCCTTGGTAGTCTCGCCAATCTGGCAGGCGGACCTCTCGGCCATCATGCTGAAGCTTGAGGGCTCTCCACCTCTTGGCGGCGACCGGCGGCGCGTCCAACCGCTCCTGCTCGTTGAGCCACTTCTTGGCCTGCTTGAGGGTCCTGATTTCCAGCTCTTTGGCTGCCACGAAGTACAGCTCTTGGAGCACCTCCGGCAGGCGCCATTGGAACAGTTTGAAGACATGTTTCTCTGCCGCGGCGGGAACCATGTCTTCAGTGACGGTCATCTGCCAATCGTTCAGCTTCTGCAGGAAGCGGTCCAGGTTGAGGGGGCTCCCATCGTACATGGGGCGCCTGATGTCCCTCAGGTCTTCCGGCACGGCGGCGTCTGCGGCCTTAGAGACCATAAACCCTGGTCAGGAGGTCAACGGAGGTTCCCAGCGGCGTCCCCCGTGGGTTCACACGGCTGCCACGTCCATTTCCTCCTCGAAGTGCAGGTGACCACGGCGCGTCTCCTCCACATACGCTTCTCCAAGGAGTCTTCGGCGTACGCCTTCCATGTACTACTCCTCCTCGCGGTGCCTCCGGCTGGCTGATCCCCAGTTGGGCTGATTGCGAAGTCCTCCCTGGGGTCTGCATCGGAACCTTCGAGGTCCCACTCTGTGTCCTCTTCGGGCACCTCATCCCTGAGCGGTCCATATCGGCCATGCGCCGGTGGGGCTGGATCCGGGGCGCGCCTCGGCCGCTTGGGGTGAACCAATTTTTGGAGGGGGTCACGGCGTCTGCGGTACTCCGCACTCAGCTATCCGTCCCGCTCCTCCTCCCTGCTGTGCCGCGGGGGCATGGGGTCGCTCTGTCGGGCGCTGCCACGGGTAGAGGGCGCGTTGTCACTCCGAGGGGCTTCGGTGCAGCGACAAGACCTACCTGGATCGGGTCCAGGTGCCCAAATGTCGTCAGAGCCCGACTCTAGAGGGGGCGGCCGGTCGGTTCCGTCGCTCCTCAGGTCCTCCAGCCTGTCCAGTCTCCTCCGCAGCTTGGTGCCCACGCCGCTCAGCTTCCCGGCCTTGAACTTGGGGATGTCCAGCTGCTTCTGGGTCTTGGCGGCGACGGCCGAACTCCTGCCGATCTCGATCTTGCTGATCCTCGCCTCACGCTCCAAGACCCAGATCCTCCTCTTGAGGTACACGATTCATCGCCAAATATCCTCAGGGATGCCCGCTCCTGGCGGTTCGTGGGTGGGAGTCTCCTCCTGGCGGTCCTCCAGGGGTCTCCTGTCTGGCTGCCCTGCGTACGGGGGTCTGCCGGGCGGTCTCATGCCAGCGGTCCTCTGGGTCGTCCTCCACCTGGAGGTCCAGGTGGTGCACCATCCGGGGGTCCTCCGCTGCTGGATGGGCGGGCATCCGGGCCAAACTCCATGTCGTTGTCCATGTCCATGTCTCCCCATCGGGGTTCAGATCTCGGCGGGGGTCGGCCGGGGGTGTCCTCCCTACTACAGTAGGGAGATGGGGGACCCTCTGCACCCGAACTCGGAGGGGCGTCGTTGCCTCCTCCTCCACCGTTTCCGGGCGCTCCCACGTTGCCGCCCCTGGGCTCGTGGCAATGCGGGCGGTCTTGTCCATCCCCATCCCTGCAGGTAACCAAGTGAAAGTGCTGCCCTGGGTCGTTGTGGGTGCCGGAGGGCTCGGGGCCGGCAAGACCAGTGGGGCAGGCACGCGAGGAGTCTCCCTGGATGCTGTTATTGGGGGTAGAACCGGACACACGGACACCAACGGAGGCGAGAGCAGCGACAACAGAAGCAAGATCCATGCTGATTGTGGTCCGGCAGAAAATCCCAGTCTATGAAGAAAATTGAGGGGAATTATTCTAAATACATCTGAGTGTCCAAAACTGTCCGAATGAATTTAAATAATCCATTTATGTAAAATTGTATGGCCGATCAGGCCCGCGAGCGCGCGCCAGCGGCAAATGGCGATTCCAGCTAAAATAGCGGAATGCGGCGGATTTACGGGAAATGGACCGCGGAATCAAATCCGGCATATCAGAAATATATAGGAAATATCCTGTGACTGAGCTGCGAGGCGGCAATTCCGCCGAAGCAAAGAAAAAGACCAAAATGTAGCCAATCTGGGCAGAATGTCTGAAAATCTGAGCAGATGGGGCTAGCCGCACTTACACTCCCCCTCCAAAAACACACTGGGGTGTGTCGCTACGTTAACGAAGAACGTAGTGCGGGTAAGTCCCAGAAAAACATAGAAATGTAACTTCGATGAGGCGAAATCTGCTTGATCTGACCTGATTTGGGCTGAGTTGACACTGAATCAGGCTGGATGAACCTGAAATGAGACGGAATGAGAAGTGACGAACAGTCCTCCGTGCAGTAAAACATTAGGTCAAGGGCTAAAAAGCATGTAAACGTATCGAGAATCGATACCAAACCATGCATTGGTTGAGAATGAGGTAGATTATTGGTGGATTGAGTGGGGGAATCAAGAATTGGAGTGACATCTCCGCGCACTGGCACAGTTTTGCTGTCGCGGGCACGCTACGGTGTCCTCGCCGAACTCTACATCGTGTTATCCCGCTTTTCTCGTTCTGAAAAGTACAGAATGTGGCTCAGATTTGGCGCATCTGGTGGATGATCACAAGATTCAGCAAAATTGAGAGTGAATTTGGGCAGAGATGAAGGGGATTAAGCAATCACAGAGCGGTTAAACAAATACACATGTAGTCTACAGACCCTAAGTGCACAGAAGATCATAAGCGTCGACGAAGTTAGGCAAAGCCGTCGACAGATCTTCGAGGAATGAGAGGAGATGACAAGGAAATCAATCTAAATTGTCCTAATGTCAGCAAATTCCCTAAGATGAAGGTGAAATGAAGCGGAATGTGTACAACTGAAACTACCAACACTTTCGTTTAGACTAAAGTTAATATATATTGTCGTTTATTCAGCTCAATTGTGCTTTCCGGCACGTTGGTTCGCGAGCATCTAACAGATTCTATCAAAATGTGGATCATGTGATGATGCATCATGATGGGACATGCTGGCCCTGGATCCTTGGCATGTAACGCGCCGAAGGTTCGCTGAAGGCACTTTACTGACAGTATATAACTGAGAGACACCGAATTTACAGTGGCGGTGGTGTCAATCGACTTGGACAAGGCCAATCTTTCGATGGAGTCCCACAAGACACTTGGATTCACCATTCTCGACAGTTTCTGGTCGAATTGAGCTCACATTGGCGTGTGCCAAAAATACAACGAAGCTTACGGACTTCAGAGGTTGCTGTTAGAAGTCCCTAGAGCTCCTAGATGAAGATTGTCTGAACAATTGACGTCTGGGTTTCGTACAACAGTGGCAGAATGATGGACAAACCTGAGAAATTCAAGGTAAATTTGAGGATCCTGGATCTGAATCTGGACTTTGGCGTTAGCATCACAGCAAATGAAGGTACGATCTGAGTTCCTGGCGTCGCCTCTAGGGCAGCCAGTACTACAGGGGTTGCCTGTAGGGGTGAATGTCGCTGCGCAGCGTTTTGATTATGTACATTGCTTCCATCTGCACGAGTAGCCAAATTCCAAAGATGCACAGACCAACAGAGACAAGATTACCCCGAATCTGCCTGAATTAAGCCTGAGTTTGGTTTTTTCTGAACACGGCAGCACACTCCGTCAGCGTATCTACGCCTTGTCTGTCTAACGGAGACCAAAGAAAAGTTGATTGACGTCAAATTATCAAACATTCGCAGTTCTCCACATCATGACATAAACAGAGAGAATGAACAGTGGATTGAGCAGAATGTGGTAGGATGGCTTCCTCAATTCGGCCAAGCACGAATGCATGTGACCACCAACCTGTCTGGCCTGGCCCTCGTACGGCTTGGGCGCTGCAGATCAGCGGCCGAACTTGAAGCTTGGTCCTCATTTGGCTCCTGGGCTGGCCTGACCACAGGAGGGGGGATCGACGGATCAGCCCTGGAATGTGGCTGCTGAGGGCCGTAAAAGGCTGGATCTCGATTCACCAAAAGGTCGTTTTCCGTCGCTCTCCACTTGTCTGTCTGGTTTCGACAAACAATCTGTCAGGAGTACACCAATTTCGGGGTGCTTCTTCAGGAAGTCAATGAACCCCTTGGTGTATCCATGGACAAAAGATTGGGCTGGTTCCCAGTTGTTGTGACTGGAATCAAAGCCCCTCCACTCACACAAAAATTCCCATTCGCCCTTGGCGTCACGTCTTGCTTCAACAATCCTCTTGAGTTCGTACTTCCCCCCTTCGATTACCCGATCAGACAAGTGTTTTGCAGTCCAAAAAAGGGGTTTAACTCGATCCTTGGGGGAGGGGATCTCTCTCTTGAGGCGATCGCCCGAAACGTCAATTTCCCTGCTGACATCCACACGAATCCTCCACCTGTTCTCCCCAAGACGCGCTGTAACAGCGAATGGCCCCTCCCACAAGGGAAGAAGCTTGTCATCTCCGTCCAGGGTGGTTTCGGATTTTCGAAGCCAAACTCGATCATCGACTTCAAAATTGTGGGGGTTTTTTCGACCTTGATTCTGAACCCAAAGCCAGTCAGCTTGATGCTTCTCGATTAATTTCGACACAGATTTATCTGCTCGTTGGACTTCGTCCAAAAACAGCGAAGCATCCTTACAGGGGCGAGGATTATTCAACGGCATGTTCCACCAACACTTCTTTCGTCCAAAGACAATTTCATTTGGAGAAAGGCCATGATACAAAGGCGTGTTGTGGTAACGGCGAAGCAATGCGAAGAGAACTTCAAGCCAGTGGAAATCCTTCTCGCTCGCGAGCTCCTTACGAAGCATATTTATAACAGAGCGGCCGGCTCTTTCGCCAGGCAGTGCTCGATGCGAGTGGATTTCACACCTGAGGTGGTGGATTCCAAGGCGAGCACACAATTCTCTCCACCATTCGGAGGTGTACTCTTTGCCTGAGTCCGTGACCACCTCGGATGGGACGTCCCAGCCTCCCATCCAGGTCTGCGCGCACCATTTGGCGGCAGCCTTGCCAGTCATCGACTCAATGTTGCAAGGCAACACTTGAATGTAGCCGGAATGACGGCACTGAATGAGGAGCACACCATTGACTTTTTTGTTAGTCCAATGGCACTCTTCGTCATCGAGCTCACCGAGATAGAAAAAATCACTCGTGACTCTGTTGAAGAGACGCTCCGGAATAGGATGAGGCCTCAGATGGCCGTGCTTCTTCGCGCTGGGAGGCGTCGAGACAGCACATTGGGCACATCCGGCAGCTACTTTCATGCAATGAGTGTAGAGCCTCGATCCAAACAACCTATGCTTAATCATCGACCACAGTCGACGGCCATGTGCGTGGGGGGACTCCCATTTGTGCCACCAGTTTAACACTCGGGGGGCTAGGGCGTCTGGCACACACAATTTACCCTCCATCCACAGCTTCCCCCCATCCAACGAGTACTCAGCAAAAATCCCATCCCTGTGAGCATCTTTGGATTTGAGATTTCCAAAGACCTCTTTAAACATGGGATCCTGCAGGTAATCGGACGTCCAGTCACGGATGATCAGGGAATCCTTAGGCAGGGGTGGAGTTTTGGCCGGATCTCGACGCTTAATGCCTTGGATCAACCGGAATCGATTTACTCGTCGGGTGTAGTCAAACCGTTTCACACTCCCTGTGGAGGGATCGGTGACATTTTCCACGACTTTCATCGTTTTGGTGCAGATCTCATGGGCATGCGCCGGATCTGTGATGGCCGTGATGTCGTGACACGGCAATGCGTGCTGTTTAACAGCGCACTGCATGCATGCACGTCGAATGAGTTTCTTTTCTTCCTGATCCCATTCGATGATTACATGGCGGTCCTGCTCCGTACCATGGATGTTGGTACTTTGCAGCCCCTCTGAGGCGGGGTAAGCCCATCGGCTCAGAGCATCCGCTACCGTGTTATGTTTACCAGGCAAATACGACACATGGAGGTCAAACAGAGAGAGAAATTCGTGCCATCTGGCCCGTCGACCAGCTGGGCTCGCGACAGTATCAATGTGTACAGTGGCCCAATACTCCAGAGATCGATGATCCGTCAGGACCTCGACTCGATTGGTGCCAACCCACGATTGGTACTTTTTTAGAGCGCAAATTATGGCGTAAGTCTCTTGCTCACGCGGCGACCATTGCATTTGGCGTGGGGCTAGCTTCCGAGACCAAAATGCCAGAGGGTAATGATCGCCGGTGGCTTCATCAACCTGTTCAAGGACAGCTCCGATTACGTACCTAGATGCGTCGGTTCTAATGTAGAAGGGTCTGTCAAATTGGGGCACATGCAACGTGGCGACTTCGCAGAGGGCTGCCTTCAAGTGATGGAAGGCCTCCTCGCACTCGTCAGTCCACTTGACACGAACCTTTGAACCTGCCTTGCCCGCATCTCTCCCTACCTTCAATAATTCAGTGAGGGGGGCAGCAAATTTGGCATAATTCGGCACAAAAGTGTGGTAAAAATTGCAACAACCCAGGAATCCTCTCAACTCCGTGATCGTCTCAGGGCGCTTCCACTTCTGAATAGCGACGAGCTTCCCTGGACTGGGTCGTCGAGTGCCATTCTCTAGGAGAGAACCACAAAATTCGACTGATTTTAAAAACAATTTTCCCTTCTTTGGCCCACAAATCAGCTGATTGGCGTCAAGAATATCCAAAACTTGGTTCAGCTGCTTCTCATGTAGGGCCACCAGCTCGGCTTCGGTCAGTCCCTCCCCCTCCGTCGCGATGATTATGTCATCTATGTACACACTCACGAAGGCACGAAGCTCCGGATGGGTTGTGAACAGCACATCCTCCATCATTCTTTGAAAAAATGAGGGGGCGTTCTTCAATCCCATGGGCATGACGGTCCATTGGACTGGGCCACATGGCGTGCACATACAAGTGAGAGGTCTGCTGTCCTTCCTCAACGGCATTTGGTGAAAGCCGTGACGGAGATCCAGCACAGAGAACAAACGACCTCTTGCCCTCTTGGCGATTTCCTCCTCGATGAGGGGCAGGGGGTGTGAATCCGCCTTTGTTTCGGCGTTGAGATTGCGAAAATCAACCACCATTCGCCAACCATCAATGGTGTTCTGGTCTGCAGGCGGTGGCTTCGGGACTGTGAAGGGTGAACAACACCATTCGCTGGTCATACAACCCTCAAGCCAACCAAATTCCCTGAGATTTCTCTCGATGATTTTTCTGAGAATCTCATGTTTGTGTCCATGATTTTCATAAGGGCGCTGTTTTTTTGCCTTGTACCCTTCACGAAGCTCGATGAAGGCTTCACCGAACTGTCCACGGACAGGGGGATCTTTAATCAACTTCCCTGAAAGGGTTGAATCCTTCCGTTCCTCAAAAATCTTTTCTCTGGACTTGGAACACAATTCAGTGTCCACCTGATCGCCAGGAATTACTGTCGAAAAAACTTTGGCGACTTCTTCGGCTTTGGCAGGAAGAATCTTCTTACGGATGTCCCTAAACAGGTCCGTATCCACTGCCTCTTGAAGATAGGTGGGTCTTGTGTCGAAATCCCAGAGATTTTCTTCGCGATCCAGCTCCTCGAAAGGATCCATGAAAGCTTCCACAGGGGGTTTTTCATAAAAAACTCTGAATTTGCGGCGCGATTGGAGATTTTTCCTCGCCCGTGCACTGAAGATTCTTTTCGATGTCGACCGTATTGGGGAAGAGGGAGACGAGGCGGATCCATTGGTCGTTGAATCACCTTGGGTATCTGACGAACAAAAATCAGAAAAAATAGATTCATCATCAGTACCACGCTCAACCTCAGATTCAGACCCAACACAGGAATCTGTACTAGAATCGGCAGAATTAGAGTCAGAAAGCTTTCCATCCACCAGGAATGCAAGCGAACTCCAGGAGCGCTGTGGCAGGGGACCTGTGTCGTCCCTGGCATACAGCTTAATCTTCCTGGGAAGTTCGATGTAATCTACACAAATGTCCTGTAATTCCTGAAACCAAGGCTTGTCGTCCCACAAGGGCACAACTAAAATTGCCTGGGTTTTATCTTGCTTGATTTTATGGATGACCTGCTGGATTAAGTGAAACGGAGGATTAATCCACAACTTCTTGTCCCATTTGTGGGTCCAAGCGTCGCTGAAGTGCTTATCAAAGCGCTTGTTCGTGCGGTTAGCAAATGCATCATACTGGGGCCAAAAAGAATGATGTTCATGAAAGTATTCACAAATTGCATCGCGCCATTTGTCGACAACTCTGTAGCATGAAGAGTGCCAGCGCGAAGGGCGTCGTGGCTGGGAGTCCCTACGAAGACATTCTAACTCTTGGGAGTAATCGGCACTCCCATTCACCTCTGCAATGGTGACATCTTCACCAAATTTTGGTGTCACTTTTTGCTTCAAAAATTCTTCTGCACTTTTAAACCCTGCGTGCAAAAAACGAAATTCAGGACGCTCCAAGGGACCTGACTCCAGCAAAAAACAACGACGATGACCTACAGGCGCTACCCTGTTCTTACGAAGCCAAGGATGGCCTAAATAAAGGTCATATTTTATGTCAGCTCGGTAGAAGTAGTCATCCTTAAGGACAACTTCTTCCACATTTTGCTCCTCCCAAAGGTCTTGAGCGACCAAATGGGTTGATATATAACAACCGCGTTGCCCACCTGCGAGAGAATGTCCAGAAACTCCCTCGAGGGTAACAGGATGAGGCGATTCAAACACGCAGTCGTCGGGTAAGAATGCATTGGATTGGAGATTTACCTCCGATCCATTATCACACAAACAAGTGGCGAGGTGGAAATTTCCCTTGCAATCAGAGACCCACAGCTTTGTGACAAACTGACGAGCCCTGTGCTTGGACTGTACACCAACCTCGTCCACTACAACAGAAGGATCCGCTGCCGGATCCAGGGGAGAGGAGACAAGCGACCCTACATCAAGTAATGGTCGATCAGGAATTTGGGGATCATGCCTGAAATCGCCTGGGGAGGTGCGATTTTCGTGGCTCCCCTAGGCGTTCTGACCTCCAGCGGCTGCGTTAACATTGTGGACACAGCCTGATTCGTCGATCCACTCCTCTTGGAACGGATCATCCGCTGGATTCAGGGCGTTTTCGACATAATCTCGATCCGCATCAGACACCTGGTCTGCACCTGAGACCTGATCCACACGGTGGTTTCCCTTTCCACGTCCACGGCCACGGCCGCCGGATGATGGACCACCACCGTCGCCACGCCCTCTGCCCTTACCAGAGAAAGGGGTTCCTGAAGGATTTCCCTTACCTTTACCCTGTGATCCTGGAGCATTTCCTTTGTTTTGACCGGATTGAGGGGTTTGGCCTGGATTTCGATTTCCGCCTCCGGCGTTGACATTGGGACCTGTCTGGCCATTCGGCTGCCCACCGGAACCGGATGGAGTCCGATTTCCTTTGCCTTGGGACCCGCCAGGGCCTCCAGTACTTTTGTTCCCACCGGAGGGAGTCGAATTACCCTTTCCCCCCTTGGCACCATGCACCTGTCTGTCATTCCTGTCTGAATTCTGCGAATTACTGACATTTTCACCAATCACCTTGTGATCGTAAGCAGACCATCGGTGATTAGCAGTGGAATGCGTCTTAGCTCGGTTCGTAGAACCTAGAAGAAGGCAGATGCTACAATGATCCTGAACATTCCGGGTGTCATTCACCCTTTTGTTGCCCTTTTGGGCCCCATTTTGGGTGTTTTGCTGGGTATTCCTGTTTCCCCCAAGACCCTCATGGAAATTTTGATTGGCGGCATCAGCGAGCCTCTCAACCTCTTCCCACAGTTCCTGCGGAGTAAACGAGAACACCCAGTTCCTGGCCTTCAGACGATTGCCATGGAAGCTTACTCCCCTGTTGAGGACTTGGACAAACAAGTCCCGATCCTCGTGTTCATTGAACTTGATTTTCCACGTGTTTTCAGTGAATTTCACCTTGGTAAACGACGTGGGGGAGCACTTTTGAAGTGCCTCCCTGACGGTAAACCGGTTGGCCGAGGCGTCAAAGCCATCGATCTCCGCCCACCAGGTCTTGACCTTTTCTTCGGACTGTCGATTCCGAAGGGTGGCGGCGGTCTCTGAGGGGATCTTGTCAAAAATCAGATTTTTCAGCTCGGCACTAGAAAATTTTTCGCCTGAATGTTCAGATTCTTCTACGAGATTCCAGAAGCGCTGTCTCTTGTCCTGCACCTCGTGCAAGATTAATCGAGAAAACGAAGGAAAATTCTTCAACATCTGGTGGTAATGGTCCTCAGGCAGCCGGGATCCACGTACCTCCAACTGTTCCCACACCTCATCAAAGGTAAGGGGGGAACTTGAATCTTCACGATCACTCCAGGTCCTGAGCCAAGTGTTGGCCGGCGCTCCCTCAAGGCAGTCCAGGAGCGCCATCAGGAACTGATCATCCTGGAGTTTTTGAGTCTTAACCCACAGTTTAAATTCCCGTTGGAACTGAGGCCAACGTCTGGGGTTCCCATTATACTTCGGTTGCTTGGCAACCTGACGAAGTCGCAATGAAGTGGGATTTAGGAGTGAATCCAGCCCAACACCGGCCGTAATGGTGGACACCTTGGCGGCATCATTAGCCACACCAGCTCCGGCGAGGGACTGGGCGAGCAACATCTGGGCAATTGCATTGGAATCAACAGCAGGAAGGGTAGTACGGGAGGCAGTTCTTTTGGCATTCTGAACCTCAGTCCTAGCCTTCGCCGATCTACTCTGTGATCGAGAGATTGTAACCCTTTCCTTTAGCTTAGTCCTGCTGATCCGTGCATCGGTGGTCTTAGAGTCCACCGAAGGAGCAATCGAAAAAATTTCTGTCGCCTCCTCCGACGGTTCTGTTGTCTGATCCACCGATGATGCGCCCTCAGATCGCATGTGGGTCTTGAAAAGATCTTTAATTCCCAACGTCTGAATGATGAGTTGCATTTGATCTTTGAGCAATTGGAGCTCAGAGTCTCGCTGTGATCTGCAAGAGCAGTCAGCAGGACAGTACATACCGTGTCCTGAAGGGCCTGAGCAGGCCGTCGGACCGCTAATCTCAGTGGTTCGCAGCCAGGAGTCCACTTGGGGAGCTCCTTCAGTCCTAATTTCCAGGCTTGCCTGCCTAGCTGCCTCTAAAATTCCTTCCTCAACCGCGGCGGCTAGATCGTCGCGGATGGAAACAGAGGGATGAGGGGCGGAGGGCCCGGCAACCGGTGCCTTGGTCTTCTCCTTCGGGAAGGGGCTTGCCTCCCAGATCTGCAAGAAAATGGCAAAAGATTCATCTTCTTGAGAACACCACCACATCCTGGTATTAATTTCTTCTTGAAGGAGGAAAAAATATTCAAATAAAAAATCAGAGGCGATTCTTTCTTGTCCTATCAGCTTAGACGTGGCTAATAGACACAGGGCCTCAAGCGCCTCAAGGTTACGGGCCACTTCCGAAGACAAATGGTTGTCCCATTGTGCCCATGAGGCTGGTCGATTATAGGCAGGTACCTCACCTGGACCACCCATCTCAATGTCGTCAATGTCGGCGTCGATGGTCTCAAAATGTGGACATTGGTAAGGAGCATTAGTACCTGCCAGGTCCGTAAGCTCCACCGGAGCGTTACCATTAGCGTAAGCTGGGAGATTCCAGCTGCTTGATGGCCAATTTCGACTGGGATCTTGATTGTAATCTGGGCCTCCACAGCTGCTGATTTGTGTCCTTCTTGGGCAATTTGGGCTTGCGCAAGGCATTCCTCTGAGGGCCTCGTTCGCACAGCACCACTGCAGCGTAATCGTTACGTCTCCGGAGGTTGCGGAGTCTACGGGGCCGTACTGAGGGGCTAGCTGTGGTTGGGACACCAAAGGAACAACATTCAGGTAGCCTCTGCTACCATGAAAGTGCTGCCCTGGGTCGTTGTGGGTGCCGGAGGGCTCGGGGCCGGCAAGACCAGTGGGGCAGGCACGCGAGGAGTCTCCCTGGATGCTGTTATTGGGGGTAGAACCGGACACACGGACACCAACGGAGGCGAGAGCAGCGACAACAGAAGCAAGATCCATGCTGATTGTGGTCCGGCAGAAAATCCCAGTCTATGAAGAAAATTGAGGGGAATTATTCTAAATACATCTGAGTGTCCAAAACTGTCCGAATGAATTTAAATAATCCATTTATGTAAAATTGTATGGCCGATCAGGCCCGCGAGCGCGCGCGAGCGGCAAATGGCGATTCCAGCTAAAATAGCGGAATGCGGCGGATTTACGGGAAATGGACCGCGGAATCAAATCCGGCATATCAGAAATATATAGGAAATATCCTGTGACTGAGCTGCGAGGCGGCAATTCCGCCGAAGCAAAGAAAAAGACCAAAATGTAGCCAATCTGGGCAGAATGTCTGAAAATCTGAGCAGATGGGGCTAGCCGCACTTACACCAAGGGGTCGAAGTGCCGGGCGGTGCCTTTCGGCAGGCCACTGTGATCTTTCCGGGGTCCTCTCCTTGCCCTTGCGGCGGGGACGGGTGGCGGGGCCGCTGTCTTCGCTGCTCCGAGAGTTCTCCGCGTCCAGGTTGATCTTTGTCCTGGAAGCGGGCCCTCCCTCGAAGAACCTCCGGAGGGTGTCCAACCGGGACCCTCCCGGGGGCGTCTCGCGGCGGATCTTCTTCTCGGCCTCCTCCAAAGCCGCGGCAGTTGCCTCGGCGGCCCGCCTCTCAACCTCTTCGTGGGCACCAGCGGCCTCTTGCTCCCGCTGCTTCTGCAGTCCGGCCTTCTCTGCCTCCACGGCCCTGACCTCCGCCTTGGTCTTGTCCTCCTCCTCGGCTTCCTTCCGTCGAGCTGTCTCGATGGCCTACGGCTTCATGGCGTCTGCTTGGGCCTTCATCTCCGCCTCCTTCTTTGCCCTCTCTTGAGCTAGGGCTTGCTCCAACGCCTTCACCTCCGCCTCCTTCTTCGCCACGGCCTCCTGGGTGGTGTCGGCTTCGCGAGCAGCCGCCGCTTCCCGCGCGGCTGCCTCCGCCTCACGCCTCTCAGGGGCAGCAGCTGCTCCCCGCGCGTCTGCGGCCGTAAGTGCGGCCGAGATGGCCGCCACGGCCGAGGCGTGGATTGCCATGCCGTGGTCCCAGTGGGCAGCCTCCTCCTGGGCTATCAGGAAAGCCCCGTCACCCGCAGCGTTCTGCTGCGCGGCTTGGTTTCAAGCAACCCAGAGGTTGCAGGGCACGCCGCAGACGCGCTCGCACGTGCGGGCCGCTTCGATTTGCTGAGGGACAGCAGGGGGCGGGGCCAGACTGCTGCCGTGCTGGTGGAGGGTCCCGGGTGGGCCGGCGCTCCCTGGTGGGCCGACTCCGCGTCGCTGCTTTGACCTGCGCGCTTCAGGTGCAGCGGAGAGGCGGGCTTTGCCCTGGATCTTCGGGCGACCGCCATGAAGTCGCCCAGGTCAGGGGCTCCAGGGTGCTGGCCGCCCTTGCCCGGGCTGGGGGCGCTCGGCTCTTCAGCCAGCCGGTCCTCCTGGTGGAGGTCGGGGCTGAAGTCGGCAACGTATCGGCTGTCACGCCAGATACGCCACCGCTTCTGCTACCCACGTACTCATAGCCCAGGGCTTGGAGTTCCGCTTCGATCTCGCGATGATGGCTCACATTCTTGCGGATCTCCACGTACTCGGGGTCAGCTTCCCCCTGGGTCCGAGAGTGTCGGTACTCCTGGTTCCACTCCAGCCCCCGCATGAGGCTGCAGATTATGGCCAGGCTGGGCATCATGGTTGCTCCCTCAGGGCTGGCCATGGGGCTTGGTGGTGGTGGTGGCTGGTTGTTGGTGCGGAAGATGCAAAGGGTCGTCGATGACGATGTTGTCGGGGTTGGGGTACTCGTGGGGCCCCGAGCGGCACGCTAGGATTGCGTACCTCAGCGGCGGTAGAACGCTTTTGACACGTTTCTGTGGGGAGGCCAGGCCACGGAACGCTGCGGCGGACACGCAAGCAAGCAGGCAGGCAAAGCACTGGGCTCACATGGGCATCCTCATAGAACAAAGCGTTCTAGGAACCTTGCAACTCTGGAACGAAACAAAAGTATGTACAAAAAAACATCAGGGTATGTACACAGGTGGGTTAAGCCATGGACTGGGGTAAGGGCGCCACAGGGCAAGGGACACACAGTCCCCAACCATATCCCATCCCTAGGTCCCACCTCCTCAGTGGCCTGCAGGAACGGGGGTTCAATCACAGCACGTGGACCTGCCCAAACTGGAACCTAGATCCCTGCCAATGGTGAGACCTCCCAGCCAGCCACGGGCGCGTTCCCGGTAACCAAAGGGCTCCAAGGCCAACCACGAGGGCTTCCCATGCTCCCCCAACAACAGGTCCCAACTCTCCTCTGAGACCGAGATATGGCCCCGCCATCAATCCCTAGGAGTTGGGGGCTGAAAATGGGCTGTTTCAGCCCATCCTGGCGTGGGCCCAATAAAGTCCCAATTTGGCCCTTTGGCAGGGCCATACGCGGGTAGGGGCGAAGCAACCAACCCTTCAACCTTCGAGTACCAACTCCTTAGAGGCCCTATGCAACTTGGTTCCCCTAGATTCTCCGGTATCTTGGCGCCACGGGGTCGCCACTTGGGGTCAGGATGCCAAAGTTGGCAAAATCGGTCATCTAGGGTGGCCAACCAGGGTTGGCTTTCGTGGCGATCTCGTCAAGCCAAGCCTTGACTCACGGGCCTTGATATCCCCTCTGGTCTCCTACATCGGGGTTCGGCTTGCTGTCCTGCTGGCTGCCTGCTGTTCCCCGAGGGGATGGTTGCGCGTCGGGGCAGAAAACAGAAAGAAAGGCAAAATTTGGCAACGTGGCACGCACTGTAATTTGCATAACTCGAGCTAGACCGGAGGAGCAAATACGAAACGCTATGGCAATTGACCCTTTGTCATATGCCACAAGAAACCCCACTCCCTTCCGGCTAGGTCGCTTGCCCCACAGAGATATGGTATTCCCAACTTGGCCTAAAATGGCAAAAACCGCGAAAATTGGCCGAAACGGCCCACACTCACGATCTCATATCTCCATGGTCATGGCGACTAATGATCTAACCAATATTGCTATAGACACATCAGACAGGGGGGCCGGATACATGCTCCATGTCAACCATCTAAATCCTCTCCAACCATTTTTCCCCTCAGCGGAAAAATGGTACACGAAAAATGGTGAGAGGCAACATAGCCCATATTGAGCCACCAATGGCTCTAGCATCCCAAGTAGAGGACACAAGGGAATACACCCTATTCGAGGCGGGTTTATGTCCCCCTTCCAAATTGCCCTTAACCTTGGACAACGGGTGCACAAGACCCGGGGGCGAACATTAAGGAAGAGATGGTGTTTGGTGCCAATATTGCCAAAAAGATGGTTAGCAGTCCCCAAAGTGTTTACTCCGAAAATTGTATCTCCGGTAGCCAATGAAGATGGACTTCAGGCTTCTGCATGGAAGCAATCAAGAGCCTTAAGTCTCTTTATCAACATTGATTCGGGTCGGAAGCACAGGAAAACCATTTTTAACACTTCAGCCCTTGGAGCACGTGAAAAGTAGGAAATACGGCCGAAATGCCAATATTGGGACACATCTACCCATGGGACATCAAAGCCCATATAATATGGCATGTATCCAAATTGAAGGACCCATAGTAAGTGTTTACAAACATACTTACTTTGGGTGAAGTCCTCCCTTTGATCCCAAGTCAATCATGCATGCATATGGGCTGGTGTGCAAAAGGCAGGTTCGGCGCGCGTGCCCACATGGCAATGTCATATAAATTAGTAGATAGGCTTGGAAAAATCAAGCAAGCCAGACACAAGGTCCTTCATGCTCTCTACGTTCCATATCCCTTTAGTTCAAGGCCCATATGGCTCTTGGCTTCGAGCAGGAGCCTTGGCACCATGGCCGTTTTGGCCAAATTTTAGAGGCAAAGTCGTCTTTCCAAAATGCCATTTTTCGGTACGCATCGAATTGCAGGGAGCCATTGTCGAGCTGGCTCCGAAAACGAGAATTGCCTAGGGTTGTTGGTCTTGTGAGCATCATCCTAGTTTATTTACGTTCATGCTCAAAAGGACACAAAGTTAGCAATTGCGCACTATTTTTACTTGGGTTTTTCGCACTCATGTGTGCCCCAGTACACCCTAAAAGCCGCTTCCCCAAAGCAAGCGATATGCCCATGTGAAAGGGGCATGGATGGAAGGCAAAGGGGGGAGATGTAGAGGTTCCTATGAACTGATGGTCCATGAGATCCATGAGTTCGGTAGCTTGACGGAAAAGCTTGCACGCCGATTTTCTACCAGACGCAACGGCGAAAAATTCAGGTGAGTACACCCGATGAAAGTGCATGAAAAATGCTACAGATCCATCTCTGAACTTCCTTTCCTACCTCGAAGGTACAAGAGAAAAAGTCAGAACAAAACTCGCCAAGGAAACACGCCGCAAACACGCGCGCAGGCGTCGACAGGCAACATTTTCACGGCGGTGAGAAATTGGGTCAGAGCAAGCGATTTTAATCAGATTCACGCAAGATTCGATCAATAAATTGGAATTTTCCAAATTTCTAATCGATTTAATCGATCGGGAAGGTTAGTGACGGGATCGGTCCCATGCCAGCTCCGAATGGGCTGGAGCAAACCTATTGCCACAAGCAGGACGGGGAAGAGGCATGGGTAACGGAGAAGGACAGACTTCTGCCCTATGGGCCATGTGGTCCTGGGTACCGCTTCAATACAACTGGTGACAGTCAGGACAGTGGAGGTAGGCCATGCACCTACTTCGTTTCCATCAGATTCAGCAAGCGGGGCTGTGGCCATCTGCTCGGGCCTCCGGTCTCGGCATGGGAGGTAGTCCCACCTGGCTTCCCATGGATTCAGCAGGGGGGGGGGTAAACCACTATGACCCGACCATGAGGAAGACAAAGGGAGCACATCTCGGTCCGCCCAACTCGGCTTGGGGAGGTCGGCATCACCCAGAGGTCTGAGCGACACGCAACGGCTGTGTCAAACCACCAGATTAGGGGGCTGCTTGACTTGCGCAGTATTTCAACCACTCCACCTGATTGACATTGCACCAGAGCTGCGAGAGGGCAAGCAAGCAAGGGACATACTGACCACCTGACAGACTTGTGCTCAATGTGCCTGCTCGCGGGAGAGATCAAGGCGGTGATCAGTTTCCCATGGCTTCAATCGCCCTGGTGAGAGCTTCGAAATCAGAGACCTGGAGCTTTGTCTTGTGCCTGCGGACATACTGCATGAAGGGGGTGCCGATCCGCAGCTCAAAGGAAGAGACAGGTTCCGAGGTGTCGTGGGAAGGCCCATAACCTCTCCAGCGCACCTTGAACTCCACTCCCCCAGGGCGCCTAGGCAATCGGACGTTGGGCCAGGATCTTCTGGTTGATGTAATTGTCCTGCTCAGCATTGTCATCGTCCGAGTCGGCCTCCTGGGCGGTGTAGTCCAGGGACACATGTGTACCATGGACATGAGGCTCACGGGCACGCAGTTTACTTTCATGCCGCTCCCTGAAATGCCCGGGGCCCAGCTTGATGCGGTAGGTGTTCTCACCAATCCTGCGGACAAGCTCTCCCGGTGTGAACCAGGTTTTAATGCGGTGAGTTCCCATAAGCTGGGGTCTCAGTACCCACACCGGGTCGCCCACCCTGAACTTATGAGCTGCCGACTTCAGGGCGGTCTTGGCACACACGGCGTGCTCCTTCTGGAGCTGCTGGCAAATTTTCCGCGCCGCAGTCTCTTGCCGCGCAAAGAACTCCTTGGCATCCATCGCCATTGAAGTGGTACCCACGACCCCATGGCCCGTACGGCAAATGTCTGTCACTCCCCGTTACCCATGCCTATTCTCCGTCCTGCCTGTGGAGATAGGTTTCCTCCAGCCCATTAGGCGCCAGCATGGGACCGACCACGTCACGAACCTTCCCAATTGATTAAATCGATCAGGAGTTCTTATAAATCATATTTAATGATCGAATCTGGCGGGAAGTCAATTGAAATCCATTATTTTGACCTGATTTCTCGCCGCCGTGAAAACGTCGCCTATCGTTGCCTCCGCGTGTTTGCAGAGTGCTTCCGTGGCGAGGGTTGTTTTGACTTTTTCTCGTGTACCTTTGAGGTTGGAAAGGAAGTTCAGGGATGGATCTGTAAGATTTCTCATGTACGTTTATCAGGTATACTCACCAGAATTTGTCGCCGCTGCATCTGGGAGAAAATTGACGGGCAAGCTTTTCCGTCAAGCGACCGAACTCATGTATATCATCGACCATGAGCTCATAGGAACCCCTACATCTCCCCCCTTGGCCTTGCATCCATGCCCCTTTCACATGGGCATATCGCTTCCTTCGGGGAGGCGGCTTTTAGGGGTGTACTGGGGCACACATGGGTGCGCAAAACACAAGTGAAAATAGTGCGCAATTGCTAACTTTGTGCACTTGTGAGCAGGAACATAAAAGACTTAAGATAATGCCCACAAAACCAACAACCCTAGGCCATTTTTGTTTTCGGAGCCAACTCAACGATGGCTCCATGCAATTCAATGCGTTCCAAAATATGGTCTCTTGAAAAGACGACTTTTCTTCCAAAATTTGACGGAAAATGGCCGTGGTGCCAAGGCTTGTTTTCGAAGCCAAGAGCCATATGGGCCTTGAACCAAAGGGATATGGCACGTAGAGAGCATGAAGGACCTTCTGTCTGGCTTGCTTGATTTTTCCAAGCCTATCTACTAATTCATATGATATTGCCTCGTGGGCACGCGCGCCGAACCTGCCTTTTGCACACCAGCCCATATGCATGCATGATTGACTTGGGATCAAAGGGAGGACTTGACCCAAAGTAGGTATGTTTGTAAACACTTACTGTGGGTCCTTCAATTTGGGTACATGCCATATTATATGGCCTTAGATATCCCATGGATATATGTGTCCCAATATTGGCATTTTGGCCGTAATTCCTACTTTTCGTGTGCTGCAAGAAGTAGGTAGGTAGGTCGACTCGGGACTGGGGTCGCCCCGCATGGGGGGACTTACCAAGGGGCTTTTGCTCACCCACCCACGGCCCTACTTCACGTGCCCCCAAAAAGTGGCTCCCCCACATGGGGGAAGGGCGCGGTCGCCGCGAGCAATACCCTACAGCGGGTTCTCCCCAGAGAAGTAACCCATGTTCGACCGAAGTCTCACAATCCTCTCCTTCGGGCGGATGATACGTGGGGGATGGTCCCACCGCACATCCTCATCAATCTCCGGATTCTGGGGCCAAGGGGCCCGGAGCCAGGCCAAAGGCCCTGTCCTGCAGGCACCCCCACCTGGGTTGGTTTTCAGTAGGTTTGAGGCGACTTGAAGAGGCACGTGCTACGGGACTCGGATGCCGTGGCGCACACTCACACCTCCTGACTCGGTCGAGCTTGCGCTCTCCCGGGGGGCCGGGGGTTCGAAGTAGGCCGTTGTGCCCGGTTGGTCGGTCGTATGGTACGGTTGCGGTGTAGTTTGTTAATGTAGGTTGGTCGGTTGCGTGATGGTAGAGCCACGTTTTGTTTGTGGGCATGGTCGTCGGCGGGCGCGGCGCACCACTGTGTCACCAACCCTTTGGACGCCGTTCCCGTTTCGACCCGTGCACGCCTGGCTGGTTTGGTGTTGGCCGGCTTGCGTGTGGTCTGTTTACGGTCGGGTGGCGGCTGCAGCTGCGGTGTTGTTGGTTTGCGGTCGTCTTGGACACCTCATGGTCGGCTTGGTTTGCGTGGGTTCCATTGCGCTGCTGCCGGTGGTTGTTCTGCCGCATGTTGTTTATGCAGCTGGCATGTCCGTGTCGGTGCTGGTCAGTGGCGTCGTGGTTTGTCCAAGTGTAGTGGTGTGTAGTTTGTTACCGTTGGTTGGTCGCGTTTGTATTGGCAGCGTTGTGGTGTTCTGCTGTGTTCGTGGGTACGATCGTCGGTGGGCGTGGCGCACCACGGTGTTGCCAACCCGTTGGGCGCCGTTTCCGTTTCGACCCGTGCACGCCTGGCTGGTTTGGTGTTGGCCGGCTTGCGTGAGGTCTGTTTAAGGTCAAGTGGCGGCTGCAGCTGCGGTGTTGTTGGTTCGCGGTTGTCTTGGCCGCCTTATGGTCGGCTTGGTTTGCGTGGGTTCCATTGCACTGCTGCCGGTGGTCGTTTCGCCGCACGTTGTTTATGCAGCTGGTATGTCTGTGTAGGTGCTGGTCAGTGGCGTCGTGGTTTGTCCAAGTGTAGTGTTGTGTAGTTTGTTACCGTTGGTCGGTCGCGCTTGTATTGGCAGCGTTGTGGTGTTCTGCTGTGTTCGTGGGTACGATCGTCGGTGGGCCTGGCGCACCACGGTGTTGCCAACCTGTTGGGCGCCGTTCCCGTTTCGACCCGTGCACGCCTGGCTGGTTCGGCGTTGGCCGGCATGCGTGTGGTCTGTTTACGGTCAAGTGGTCGCTGCAGCTGTGGTGTGGTTGGTGCGTGGTTGTCGTGGCCGTCTCATGGTTGGCCGGGTTTGTGTGGGTTCCGTTGCGCTGCTGCCGGTGGTCTTATCGTCGAATCCTGCCCGTTCAGCCAGCACGTTTGTGTCTGCATCGGTTTGTGGTGTCTTGGTTTGTACAAGTGTTGTGTAGTGTAGTTTGGGAACGTTCGTGGGCCGCGTCTGCAGCGGTAGAGTTGCAGTGTTCCTTCGTGCTTGTTGCCATGGTGGCCGGAGGGCGCGGCTCGCTACGGTGTCGCTAGCTCGTTGGTCGTCGCTCTCGCACCAGCCCATGCACGCCCGGCCAGCTTGGCGCTGGTCGGTGCGCGCGCGGTCTGTTCACGGTCACGTTGCGTCCGCTGTAGTGGTTCTGGCGGTGTGTGGTCGTGTTAGTCGCCTCCTGGTTGGTTTGCTCGGCGTTTGTTCCTTGTCGTCGCAGCAGGCGTTCGCGCAGTCGGATTTGTTGTGTGCAGGTGTGCCGCTTGTTGCGATGTTGGTCGGTGCCAGGTGTGTGGGGCCGGCACGGTACGTTTGTACTGTGCGCCGCCCGCCCGCCGCGGGGGAGAAAAGCCATGACAAGTGGTCGGACCGCTGTATAAAGTTTTTTCCCCTGTCGGTGCCCTGTTCCCTGCCCCGCCCTGGCAGTGTTGCATGCACAATCCATTATGCGGTATTTCGTGGTGCCCCGTAGCCGTACTTCCAGTTTCGCTTGTGCCACTCATATGTACACCCCTCATCGGTGGCAAGGCCTCGCCGGTCCCCCTCGGTGTGTCCCTGTGCTCCCCGTGGGAGCCCCAGGGCGTTGCTCCAGCTCGGTGGTGCTGTGCTTGTTCCACTGCCTGTCTGTCTGCCGTGCGCCTTTTCGTGTCGTGCGTTGTGGGTCATTCGGGTGGCGTGTCTGTGTCATGGTGCCGCGCGTGGTGGCTAGGATGGTTAGGGTGGTTCGGCTTGTGCTGTGGTGTCGGGACGCTCCGTCCGACGTGACGGGTTGGGCTCGGCGTAACACCCCCGTGCCTATTGGTAGGGGGGTCGGCGCGGCCCCGTGTGGTGCCCTTTCTGGCCCCCCGCAGGCCCCGGGTAGGGTTGTGGAGGACAGGAGTACCGCCCGGTCCAGGGGGTCCTCCCCCGCCCGGTGGTCCGCCTCCAGGGGGTCCACTTGGTGGGCGTCCTCCAGGGGGTCCTGATGGTCCTCCGCCAAGGGGTCCCGGTGGGTCTCCGCTGGGTCGCCTCGGTGGGTCCGAGGATGGGGGCTTCTTCGTGTCGTCGAAGTCCATGTCATCATCCCCGGTCCCGCACGCGGAAGACTCCGAGCTCCGGTAGGGAGGAGGGAGATCCTCATCCTCACTCACCGGCTGCATGGGAACGTCTCCGTCTCCTCCGCCAGCCACTCCTCGGCGATGTCGGCGGCCTCGGTCATCCCCGTCGCTGGCGGTGAAGAAGGGGTCGGAGTCATGGGGGTGTCCGCCCGCTGGTCTCCGTGACCTCTCGGGGGTCTTCCCTTTACCCTTCCTCTGTTGGTAGGCGGTGGGGCCACTGCTCCCACTGCTGCCCGTGTCGACCTCCTCCGGATCCAGCGCCATCTTGGAGGAGGTGTCCCCTTCGAAAAGCTTTCGAAGGGTCTCCACTTGGGATCCTCCCGGGGGAGTCTCACGGCGGAGCTTGGCCTCCGCCCCCGCCATAGCGGCGGCCGTGGCTGCGGCAGCTTGCCCTTCGGCCCCCTCCTGGGCCCGAGCAGCCTCGGCTTCCCGGGCCTGCTGCAGCCGAGCCTCCTCCGCTTCCAACGCCGCCAGCTCCGCCTCCGACTTGGCCCTCTCCTCAGCGACCTTCCGTCGCGCAGCCTCGATGGCGTCCTTCCTGCCGGCGTCCGCCTGGGCCTTAGCCGTTGCCTCGGCGTGGGCCCTTTCCTCCGCCTCCTTCTTTGCCCTCTCTTGGGCAAGCGCCTCTTCCAGCGCCTTCACCTCGGCCTCCTTGCAGGCAATGGCCTCCTGCGTCAGGCGGGCTTCCTCGGCGGCTGCCGCCACCTTACCCTTGACCTGGGCAGTCGCTGCCTCATGGGCGGCTCCGGCCGTGAGTCCGGCCGCAATGGCCGACACGGTCGAGGCTTGGATGGCCATGCCATGCTGCCACTCCGCAGCCTCTTGCTGGGCGATGCCGACGGCGCCCTCCATGGCAGCGTTCTGCTGCGTGGCCCGTTGCAAGGCAACCCGAAGTTTGCCTCCCCCCCACAGGCGCGCTCACAGGCGCGCGCCACGTCCCTTTGGTCGGGAGCGACGCTGCTGCTGGAGCTGGCCTGGTCGGCCGGCATCCTCCCGCGGTGGGCCGACTCCACGTCGCTGCTGGGGCCTGACTTCCTCAGGAGCAGCTGACGGGGATTGGCCTTTGCGTGCTTGGCGACTTGGAGGAAGTCGCTGAGGCTGGTGTGGCCGGGGTGGTGACCACCAGTGGCCCGTTGGGGACTGCGGGCTGGGGTTCCGCCTTTGGCGCCTTGGGCGGCTTCGGCGGCCAAGGACTCCTGGTACTCCCGCCAATTCCTCTCCGGCCTCCTGTCCCCGGCGGACCGCTTCCCCTTCCCCGGAGACGCGCTGCTGCTGCTGCCCTGCAGCGTGCGCTCGCTCCCCGGTTCCGGGAAGTTCTTCTGGATCATGTCCCACATGGAGACGTTGATCGTGGCGCCCGACGGGTACTCGTTGGGCTTCTCGTCCTCCTCAATCCCGTCGGGGCGCAGCCCTTCGCCGGGCCTGTCTGGCCGGGTTCAGACTCTCCAGCGCCTCTGGCGGAAGCGGAAGACAAACCCTTCCACCCGCAGCCAGTCTTCGACTGCCTGCAGGCGGTCGGTGCCCATGTTCTCGCGGAGCTCGAAGCTCCCCGGCATGCCGCCTTCGCACTCGGGGTGGCTGTGGCGATAGTGCTGGTCCCACACCAACCCACGCAGTAGGCGCACCGCATGGGGGTGGGGCCGCGGACACGTCTTGCCCGCTTCTTGCCAGTTTACCATGGCAGCGGGGGGCGTACTTGGTCTTGAGGTCCTTGGTGGGCTCTCGTTCCGCTCAACGGACTGGTCCTGGTGGTGGTTGTTGAAGCGGTTGACGTAGCACTGGACTGGGAGTGCGGCCGGTGCTGGTCGGCCGGTGGTTGTGGGAGTGGTTGCTGTAGCTGGGAGGGCGGCCTTGCTGGTCGGCCGAGGGAACTCGTTGATGACGGAGTTTTGGTCCCTGCACTTCCTTCATGGACTCGGCGCTGTCGCTGGGCGGCGCTGCGAGCCGCTGCGCTGCGCTGCGAGCTGCGAGCTGCGAGCTGCTGCGCCGCGCTGCTCCGGGTTGGTGGCCCCGATTGGCACGCGAGGGATGGGTAACCCCGCGGCGGTGAAACGCTTTTGACGCGTTCCCATGGGGGGCCTGGCCACAGGACGCTGCGGTGACACGCACAGGCAAGCAGGCAGGCAAAGCACTGCGCTCACAGGGGCATCATTACGCTCGTGTCATGAGACAAAGCGTTTCAGGATCGTTGCCACTCTGCAACGAGAGAACAAAAGTATGTACAGCAACACATCAGGATATGTACACATGGGGTTGAGACTGGACTGGGGTAAGGGCATCACAGGACAATGGACACTCAGTCCCAACTCATATCCTAATCCCAGGTCCGACCCTCTCAGTGGCTGGTGAGGGCGGGGGCTCAAACACAACCCATGCCCTGCTCAGTCCGGACCCTGCAACCATGGCAATGGGGGGCTGTCTCGCCCAGCCACAGGCGAGTATCTGGGAATCAAAGCACTCCAAGGCCAACCAACAGTGGTGCCCTATGCTCCCTTAACAGCAGGTCCCAACTTTGCTCTGAGCTGGAGATAAGGCCCCGCCATTGTCCCCTAGGAGTTGGTAGCTGAAAATCGGCTGTTTCAGCCAAAACTGATATTAGCTCAAAAATCTCCAAAATTGACCCCTCGTCCGGACCCGCCAGAGGTAGGGACGAGGCACCTGACCCTATTCCTTTCGAGTACAAACTCCCTGGAACCCTCACCCAACCTGGTTCCCTCTGAGGTCCCGGCATCAGGGCACCATGGGTTCGTCAAGTGGGGTCATGTTTGCCCAAATGGCAAAATTGGCCGTCTCGGGCGACCGTCCAGGGTAGGAAACCTTGGCGATATTGACGCGCCAAGCCTTGATTCACAACCCTTGATATCCCCTTTGGTCCCATGGCCTGGGTTATGGCTTGCTGTCACACTGGCTGCTTACTGTTCACCAAGGGGATGAACACGCGGATGGGGCAGAAAGCAGCATGCGGTGCAAAGGGGGGGATCATGGATCGCACCAAAAGTTGGATAATTCCGGATGAGCCGAAGGAGCAAATATGAAACTCAATGGCGTTCAACCCTTGGTCATATGCTACAATATTCCTACTTTCTTTCTGGCTAGATCATGTGCTTCATTGAGATATGGTAATTCCAATATGGCATACAATGGCAAAAACAGCGAAATATGGCCAAAATGGCCCGCACTCGTGATTCCATATCTCCATGGCCACGGCGAAGATCTTTCCAACCAAAAATGCTAAAAACACATGGGACTTAGATCCCAACATATGCCATTTGCCAACCCTCATGATCGCCTCTAGCTTTTTTTCCCGTTGGGGGGAAAGTGACACACAAATGGGGCAGAATGGCAACATACCCCATATTGGATGACTCACAACTCTCCCATCAGGAGGAGAGGCCACATGGGGAAACACCCCATTCGATGCGGGTTTATGTGCCCTCTCCGAATTGCCCTTAACCTTGGTCAAATGGCGCACGCAACCTCTGGGGCGAAATCAGGGGGAGATGGAGTTTGTGGCCATTTTGGGCAAAACGGCCAAAATTCACCCAAAAGTGGTCCCTCCAAAAATCGTATCTCCGTATCACAAGAGAAAGGAGCCTCGGGCTTTTGCACGGATGCAAACCGAAGCTGTGCTTCCCTTTTGCAACAAGGGTTGAGGTTCAAAGCATAGTGGAAACATTTTTAACACCTCAATCCTTGAAGCACACTATTTATGGGAAAAAGTGCATATATCGGTGATATTGGCATGAACATATCTTTGGGTCATTGAGGAACAAAAATATGAGTAAACACTTTTGGAGTAGGCCCATGGTAGGTGCTTTCAAATATGCACACTACGGTTAGATTGTCTCCGCCCACTCGTGTCATTAGTGCTTGCATATGAGCGCGTGTGCAAAGAGGCAGTTTGGCACGGGTGCTCACAAGGCGAAATAATATAAAATAGAAGACAAGGTTGTAAAAATCAAACAAGCCATCCACGATGTCCTTCGTGGTCTCTACTTCACATATTGCCTTGATTCGAGGCTCAACTCCCCATAGGCTTCAAACGAACATCGGGGGTTTGGCCATTTTGGCCTGATTTTCGACCAAAACTTGCCCTCTTTTGAAAATAGAGTTTTGGTACGCATTGAATTGCGTGGAGCCATCGTTGAGTTGGCTCGAAAAACGAAAATGGCCTAGGGTTTTTGGTCTTGTGAGCATTGTGTTTGGTTTTTAACGTTCATGCTCACAAGGCCACAAAGTTGGCGTTTGCGCACCCAAACGACTTGGGTTTGCGAGACCCAAAGGCTGCCTAAAACACCGCCATTGCCCGCTTCCCTATACAAAATGATATGCCCGCGTGAAAGGGGCATGGATGAAAGGCATAGGGGGCGAATGTAGGATTCCGTCGGAACTCATGGTCCTTGAGAACCATGAGTTCGAGCGATCGACAGAAAAGCTTGCGCGTTGATTTTCTCGAAGACGCAACGGCGTAAAATTCTGGTGGACACACCAGATGAAAGTACATTAAATGCCCTCTAGATTCATCCCTTAGGTTCTCTTAGAACCTCACAGGTACTCGAGAAAAGTTCATCACAAAACTCGCCAAGGAGAAGCGACGAAGGCGCGCGAACAGGCGACATCAGGCGGCGATTTCACGACAATTAGAAATCGCGGTAGAAATCGGGTATTTCACCGATTTCCGACCGAAAATTGCCCAAGACAATAAAATTATGGTAATTCTACATCGATTTATTGGTTAGAAATCGGATTCCAGATTTCGCGGGTTAGAGAACAGGGATATCCCGCTGACAGCTGGTGTCAACGGCTTCCGCACGGGTGTGACGGCTCACAGGCCTCCGGGCCATGGGCCATAGGTTCTGGGTACCGCTTCACCAGCGTCTGAATCATCCTGGCATTCACCTGCGGCGCCGTTCCATATTCCGTGAGCTGAACTCTGCGGTCTTCTCTGGACTTGGCACCCACAGCTTGCACCGCTTGGACGATCTGATCCTCTTCCTCAGCATTCCATTAAGATGATCCGCATGCATAGTCCGTGGACAGCCATGTAAGGCATTCATTATCCTCCCGGACCAGCGTTGCCAGATGGGGAAGGGCTCCAATGGCGTTTCCCACCATGAAGTCATACCCCATGATCATATCCCAATCTGTAATGTCGGCCACATAGAAGTTCCCGGATAGAGTGCTTCTCCTCGCCACATCAGGCCGGTTCAAGCGGTCATGCTCCCAGAATTCCATACTGATAGTGGCCTCATGGGTGCCACCACCCATAATCTCTCCATTGGCCACCTTCAGGCGTACCGGTCTACGGCTGGGCTGCAGGGATTCCTCCTTGAACAACCCTCTCCGGACCAAGCTCACCTGGGCACCCGTATCAACCAAAACATCCACCAACAACTCCCCTTGTCCGCACCGTACACGCACCCTCAAGTGCAACTGCCGCTCGTCACCCTGCGGTGTATGGACGACTCTCACGGCATGCAACTCTAGCACATCCGGGTGCATCAGGACTTCGAGGGTATGGTCACGGATGGTGTAGATCCTGGGCTGGTCCTGCCCGTCCACGGGGCTCCCCTTGGTCGCTCCTTCTGTCTTGCCACGTCCCTTGCCCACATACACTTCCCTTTGCAGGGCGCTCCAGGGGTTGGGAGTGACAAAACTCAGTGGTTTTGGCTCTTCTGGAGCCTTCTTTGGCACCCGATGTGCCTTCGCTTTCTCTAGGATTCCACTAATTTTCGGAGGAGAGGCCTCCGGGGTCCCACTCCCGTGGGTGGTCCTCTAGATGTGGCCTGCCGCAGCTCCCTCCTGCTGCGATCTGCCCAGACTTTGTCCACCACGTTGCTGGGCTTTGAATCCCTCCAACGTCCTCAACATGTCCTCAGCAACCTCCTCGATCGACCTCACGCTTCGGTCTGGGCCGGGTCCTCCACCATAGCCTTTTCCTCCGCCTTTCCCTCGGCCCTTTCCTTCGCCTTTACCACTGTCTCCGCCCTTTGCCTTCCAATCGGCAATTCGTTGCTCCTTGGGCTTCTTGTCGGGATTGGCGGCGAAGTAGGCCTTCTTGTCATCCTCATATACCTTGCAATGCCGCTGGTCATGTGCATGGTTGTTCCCCTTGCCGTAGCAGACCCGGCAACCATCGTGCTGTGATCTATACTCGCGGAACGAGAGCGGTGCGTCCCCGATCCTCCGCGATTCCTTGCGGTTCTTGTTGAACCTTGGGTCCAGGCGGTTCCACCTGGACCTGTCCTGCCGATGCTCCTTCGTATTGTGCGCCACGAACGCGAAGAAGTGGGCCTCTTCATGATCCTCTCAGGTTGTCGCGGTCCAGAGATCTTGGCCGCTTCCACTCCCTTCCTCCGCATTGCCGACCTTGTCCTCCTTGACCTCTCGGTGTTGGCGATCTTCTCGATGACCTCGATGTCCATGGCCCTGTCGATCCTGCACGTGGGCCTCGTTCTTGGCGTTGAGATTCAGCTCCACCGTGATGTACTTCACGATCTCGTCCAGGCTCATGCGGGCGAAGATGACCTGCATCCTCAGCGGCTCTCCGCGCCTCCACTCCGCGTTGTTGAGGGGCGTCAGCCTTTGCCCCATGGTGTCGCCGAATACCTCCACGTAGATGGCGTTCTTCAACCCCAACATTCGGCTGGGCTCGCCGAGGTTTCGCCGGAAAAACTCCATTATTCCGGCTATGGTGTCCTCCGATGCCATAATCCGTACGGCCACGCGCGTCTTTGCTCTCTTCTTCTCCCCTTCCTCCACCCTCTTCTTCCAGTGGCCGGGGAGGATGTCCTTGGGCAGGTGTCGGATCTCGCTGGACTCATTCCAGTCCTCCACCAGCTTGAGGCTTCTTCGGTACTTGCGGATGTACCGGTTCCATTCCCGGACCCGCAACTCCCCGCGCTCCAGCGGCAGCGGAATGGACCACAAATCCTCCAACTTCTGGTTGGGGGCGTCCACTTGCTCCTCGTCCTCCAGCCACTGGAGGCAGGCCTGCTCCGTCTGGATTGACCCCTCTCGGATCTGATCCCTGAGCTCCTCCTTCAGGTCCTGCGCCAGCCTGTGTGGGAATGTCCAACATACCCACTTGTCCCTTGGCGCTCCCTTCATCTGGCCGAGAGACCTCCTCGGCGAAGTCCTCCCAATCCAGGATGAAGTCATAGAATTGCACCAAAATCAATAAAGAAGAAGAAGCCCTGAAATTGGCATATGAACACAAATCAAGCAAAATTAGGGAAAGATGGAAACATACACAATCACAGCCATGAACCCCTCATTCCCGGGACTCAAGACCTTCCCTTGACTCGCCAACATGATGCCCTGAACCAAGTCAAATAAGATGGCTATATGCCATGTGTCAAAAGTCACTACACAAACCCCAAAAATGTGTTCACTCCCAAGCCTCTAAATCCTAGCCCAATAGGGAAGGTGGCGTGTCATGGCCTAGAGTGGCACTCAGGACCATGCCCTACCCTGACACGAAATTTGGTTGGACTTGGAGTCGATTGGGCTTGGAGAATTGCCCCATGAGGATGACCTCACAACATAGCAAAATTAAGCAAGTCACACCATAGTGCCCAAAATTCAATTATATACTCAAAACTGCATACGGCAAATATTCAAATGCTCCATGCATGTGTCAAACAGGATAGTAATATACAAGGGGTATATAGACCAAAGGTCCATGACCAAGAATATCCCAAATTGGCTCCCAAACCGCTCCGGATAAATACATGCCATGTTTCACAAGTCAACTCACGAATTTGAGACCTAATTTTGTGAAGCCTCCTGTGCCACGCCAAAGTAACCCCGTAATCTGGCATATGGTGAGGTGCAACACCGAAGTTTTTGCCAACATATAAGCACCATACCATAGTCCACAGATCTCTAGGCACTTTACTGTTGGCCGACCAGTTGAGCACATGAAATACAAAAATGAGCATAAAATGAGGTCACAAACATGCAAATGTTGCTAAATTCAGGATAATTACAATAGTATATAACTTCGTTCACCCATGGTATCAACATATGGTTCAAGACACAATTGCTTGGGACCATTTGCGAACAGTCCCACCACTTGGATCACCACATGGACGCATGGAGCCACCTTCGAACCTCCTCATGACAGGCACCATGAAGATGGGAAAATTGATAGTGGCGCTTGTGGGTCGCTTCGTAAGCCCTCCCAAATGCACTAAATGTGCGGTGGACTTAGTCTAGCGCTATGGAGCACATCGTTAGGACATGAGCAAAGCCCTTGCCACGTATGACTCCACATATCTTCCTACAAATGGAGATATATAGCATGGGCGCGAGCATAGCGAAGCACATACCATCCATATAACACATACCCTTAAAAGTGGCTCCCACCATGGTATGCCATGCCCCTCCATGGACATAACTTCACGTTAAAAATACGTAGGAACCCAAGGAAGGTTTCTACGCACTACCAACACTGCAGCGGTTCTTCAAGTAGGTACAACAGGAAACGCACAACACGACACCACAGGGCGCACACGGCACAAAGCACAACGGCGAACAACATCACGCAGCGACACACCACAGCAAAACACACACAGCGCGGGGGGACAAGACAAAACACGGCGCCAGAAGGCACAGGACCCCAAGACGACGGAGAGCGCCCCAGGACACAACACAGCGCGCGGCAGCACCAAACGGAGCAAAAGGAAACAACACAGCGCACAACAACGCAACGCCAGGCGGCACAACGCGCAGCAACACGGCGCAGCACAGCACCCAGGGACACACCACAGCACGCCACCGAGACGTAAAACCAGGAGCCACCAGGACCCACCAGGAGACAACAGAGGACAGCCAGGCCCAACAGCAAACACACAAACACAACAGGCAACAACACAAAACACCAGCCAGCCCCGCGAGGGCAAGAGAACACCGAACAGAGAGCAACGATGCAGGCACACCAGCACAGCACCGCACAGGCAGAGCACAGAAACAGAAACGACCCGGAACCGGCCCGGAGCCCAGAACCAACGGGGAACAACAGGAAACCAGCGCCACAGGCAAGGAGAAAAACAAAAGAAAAGAAGACAGGGCACCACAGCACAGAACCACACGGCAGCACAGCGCCACAGGACACAGCACAGGGGAGCAGGACACCACAGGGAGGACGCCGAGCGACGGCCAGACCAGACACGGGCACCGAAGCCGACACACACCACCAAATGACAAAGCCAGGCAACCAGAGCCACCAGCAGACCCCCAACAAAAGGCAGCGACACCGGGAACCAACAACACAAGCCACCAAAAACAGCACAGACAACGCGCACAGCACAACAAAAGGGCACCAGCACAGCGCAGCACAGCACCGCACAGGGCGGAGAGGACAGGTGACACACAGCACGACACCCCAGAACACACACAGCAGACGCGCAGCAGCAAGAAACAAACAACAGGCACAGGCAACGACGCAAACAAACAGCAGAGCACGACAGCACAACACCACACGACAGCACACCGCAACACAACACAACACAGGGGAGCGGAACACCAAGACACACCGCGCCGAACCACAGGGCGGCGAGCCACGCGGCCAGACAAGGACAGCACCACCAGAGCACGACACCAAGACCCACCGGGAGACAGCACGGGACAGCCAGGCCCAGCGGCCAACGGCACACAACACCAGCCAGCGAACTCAGAGTTACGACAGGGACAGCACCAACGAGGCACACGCTGGGACAACCGACGGCCCAAGACGCACAAACCCGCCCCGCACCGCACAACCGGCAAAAAAAAAAAAGAAGGGGAAAAAAAACAAAAAAAAGGGGGGGCAAGGGGGCGCAAAGGCCCAAGGCAGCCGGAAAGCGGGAGACGCCAGAGACAACGGGGGGGGGGCAGGAGGGGGGCAAAATACAAAAGAAACGGGGGGGGGAGGGGGGGGGGCAACAAGGGGCCGAGGCGCAAGGCACCCGAGGCTGGAGAACACGAAAAGCAGGAGACAACGGGGCGCATAGAGGGGGGGGGGAGGGGAAAAAAAAAGGGGGGGGGCGACAAGACGCCAAGGCCCAAGGCACCCGGGGCCGGAAAACACGCAAAGCAGGACACAACGGGGGCGCAACAAGGAGGGGGAAGGAGAAGGGGAGAAAAAAAAAACCCAACAACAACCACAAACGGGGCAACCCTGCCCGGAGGGGGCCGAACAAGCAAAGAGCGCACCAAGAACGGCCAAGGTAAAGGTGAGGCGCACCAAAACGCGCCCGGGAGGCCGGCCTGCCCGACCGGGCCAAGAAGAGCACGCACACACACACGCGCGGGACCCGGGCGTGACGTCCTCCGACCCGAAAGGGGCGGTGTTGGCGTCCGCACGAAACAGCCCCGGTGCACCGGCCGAGTTCCCCGTCGAAAGACGGACGGTACGGGAAACCGGACGCGTCAGTGACAGGGGCCACACACGCCAAACCACCGCAAGGCATGCAGCCCAAGACCGAAACTGGAGGGACCCGCCAGGGACAACCCCATCGCGGGGCCCCGAACGGGTACGACGCGGAGCGCGCCGAGCGCCCTTGCCTCGGCAGGGGCCAGCGGCAGGCCCAATGAGCCCGGTTCTCGGCCGGCCTCCACGTGCCCCGCGCAGCCACCCGGGGTTGGGGAAGGCACCACGGCAACAAGAAAACCGACCAGAACACCGAGAGCGACCGGACCGGACGAGGAGCGGCGCACCAACGCGGGGCCACGAGGCACGCCAGAGAGGCACGCTGCCGGCCACAACCATGGCACAAGGACAGGTGCCAAGCCACAACTTCCACCGGGTGCCACGAACCCGGGAAGCGCGCACAACACACGATGAACCGCGGCACGGGACAAGGTGCCAAGGACAGCCCGGCCCCCACGCCCGTACACCGCACCCACGGCCAGCAGGAAGCGGGCCCTGGCCGCACGCCCCAAAGGACGAGTGGTCGGGGGTGGGAGAGCGCCCGACCCCTGACGCCCCACACCCAGGCATGAGGCGCCCCCCCGGGCGCCCTCGTGCCGCCCCCACAGCACGCAAAGCCAGATCGCAAGAGCGCGCGCTGTGGGGTTGGTGAGCCGAAGACAGCAAAGAGAGGAAGATACATGATGCCCTGGATTGGAGCATCCGGGGCAGAGTGGAGCTCGGCCCGAGCCCCCTGACTGGATCGTCCGGGGGTGAAACCGGTGCCACGGACTGGAGCGTCCGAGGCAACGGAGAGAATACAACATAAGGAGGCCGGGATTGGAGCATCCGGGGCAGAGTGGAGCACGGCCCAAGCCCCCGGACTGGATCGTCCGGGGGAGAACCCGGTGCCACGAACTGGAGCGTCCAAGGCAACAGAGAGAATACGACAAAAAGACGCCCCGGATCGGAGCATCCGGGGCGGAGTGGAGCACGGCACAAGCCCCGGGACTGGATCATACGGGGGGGAACCCAGGGCCACAGACTGGATCATCCGAGGCAACGGAGAGAATACGGCAAAAAAACGCCCCGGATTGGAGCATCCGGGGCGGACAAGAGCAAGGCCCAAACCCCCGGACTGGATCGTCCGGGGGTGCACCCGGTGCCGCGGACTGGAACATCCGGGGACGCAACGCACCCGGACAGGAACGTCCGGGGACGAAGCGGCCCGGGAATGGAATGTCCGGGGCAACAAACAAGGAGAAGGAGACAGCGGCGGAGAGACACGGAGAGGAGAACAAGAACAAGAGCAAGGAACGGATGGGGGAGGACAAGAAGGAGAGAAGACGCGAAGCGGGAGGAGAAAGAGAAGAAGGTGAAGCAGCCAAACACATGGAGCCCGCATGGGAACAACCGGGGAAGCAACGCAACCAGTCAGGATCAACAGGGAGCGAGGCGGCACAGGAGATCGTTGAGCGAGGGCGGCCGAGGCTCCGTGAGGAAGGAGCAGCGGCAGCGGCAAGAACCAAAAAGGAGTGCATGAACAGGAGTCACGGAAGGTGGAGAGAGAGGACGAGAAAAACGAGAGACGGGAAGGGGGAGGAGAAGGGGAGGCAGGCGCACGGAACCCGGACTGGAACATCCGGTGAAACAATGCGCCCGGACTGGAACATCCAGGGGGCGGAAGCCCTGGACTGGAACGTCCGGGGAGGCAACGGCCCGGGAGTGGAACGTCCAGGACCCCAGGAGGAGGAGGAAATGGCGGCAGAGAGAAGCGACGAGGAGCACGTGAACAGCATGCACCAGATGGGGAAGGACAACACGGACGAGAGAAGGGAAGTGGGAGGAGAAGGAGCAAAATGAAAAGCAGCCAACCACGTGGAACCCGGACGAGGACAACCGGGGGAGTAGCGCACCAGGGCAGGTACATCCGGGGGCGAGGCAGCCATGGAAAGGAGCGTCCGGAGCTTCAGGAGGAAGAAGAGGCGGCGGCGGCAAGAATTGACAAGGTGTAAGGGGTGCGTGCACGAGAGCCAGGGTCGGTGCAGAGACAGGACGAGAAGAGCAAGAGAAGAAAAGAGGGAGGAGAAGGAGAAGCAAACACGTGGAACCCGGACTGGAACATCCGGGGAAGCAAAACACCCGGACTGGAACATCCGGGGGGCGGATGCCCGGGACTGGAGCGTCCAGGGAAGCAGCGGTCTGGGATAGGATCATCCGGGGCTGCGAGAGGAGGGGGATACGCTAGCGGAGATCAACGACGAGGAGCACATGAACAAGGGCAAGGACCAGATGAGGAAGGATACGACGAAAGAGAGTCAGGAAGCGGGAGGGGAAGGAGCAGATGGAAAAGCGGCCAAACCAGTGGAACCCGGAAGGGAACAACCAGGGAAGCAGCGCACCAGGACTGAAACATCCAGGGGCGAGGTGGCCCTGGATGGGAGCGTCCGGGGCTCCAGGAGGAAGATGAAGCGGCGGCAGCAAGAAACGGCAAGCAGAGCAAGTACAAGAACCGGGGAAGGGGAAGTACGAGGACAAGAAGAGCAAGATGCAGGAAGCGAGAGGAGAAGGAGAAGAATGAGAGGTGGATGGGCACATGGAACCCGGACCTGTGTGGCTAGGTCCACGGGACGGCCCCAGGGGACTGGGACAGCATGGGAGGCGGCACAGGAGAGAGGGGCGGGGGCGGGAGGGGAGCGACCCGTGCTACGCGCACAAAACGGTCCCCGGATGGATGAGGATCCAGTGGGCCCGCGCCACAGGGTTTCTCACGGCCCGACGGGGTATAAACATGGGATGAGGGATGGGATGGGGCCGCACAACAGCCTAGGAGATTAGGCCGGGGCCGCGGCACAGGGGAAAGGGGCGCGAAGGGAGCGACCCGTGCTAGGCGCACGAAACGGTCCCCGGATGGATGAGGATCCAGTGGGCCCGCGCCACAGGTTTGCTGGCGGCCCGGTGGGGTATAAACACGGGATGAGGGATGGGATGGGGCGCCACAACAGCCCAGGGGATTGAGCCGGGGCCGCGGCACAGGGGAAAGGGACGGGGACGGGAAGGGAGCGACCCGTGCTAGGCGCAGGAAGCGGTCCCCGGATGGAACAGGATTCAGTGGGCCCGCGCCACAGGGTTGCTGGCGACCCGGTGGGGTATAAACACAGGATGATGGGACAAGGGGACGGGGCGGGGAAGGGCGTGTGGCCAGGGCCGCACAACGGCCCGACGGGGTAGGGAGTCCATGGGACGCTGGGAACGGGGCGGTGCCGGGATGAGGCAAAAGGGAATCGAACATGGGATGGGCAGGGAGACCGAAAGCGCCAAGCAACAGCTCCGTGGGATTGGGAAACCAGTCGCCATGGAGTGGTGAACCATGGGCCAACCATGGGGAACCTGACCACGGGAAGTCCGGAAGATGCCCTGAACTCCGGGACGGCCCTGAGGTGTCCGCAGGGGTGAGGGTTGACCTTGAGGTCCCCGGGTCAATGGCCTGAGTACACGTAGGTTCGCGCGTGAGCGGATCCAGGGGGAACGTGGAAAGGGTCGCCCCCTGGCCTCCAGCCGTGGATGGACGACACCCAAGTGCATCCGGGAGCCGAGTGGGTACTCCAACCTGTGAGGGATGGGGAGTGGTAGAATGTTGTTGACAGAGGGAATCGCTCCGCTGTCGGCGAGGGCTATCCACAGGAAAACCGCCTGCAGGCGCCCAATAGGCTGAGCTAGGGGGGAAAGGCCGGGGGGTCCTTCAAAGTCCGACCGGAAGGAGCTGAAACCGTGAGGGCAGCAACTGAAGGGAGCCTACCGCCGGTCATGCCACAAGGGAACGTGGTTGAAGTTCTCGGCCGTGAGGTGAGACAGGGGTTGCCAGGGGAACTGATGGTGGAGAGCTCTCCTTCCCGCCAGAGGCGGCCACCATGTAAAGCGAACAAGGAGATGTCAGATGAGGCTGCGGACGCGGCCGCCCTTACTTACTTACTTACTTACTTACTTACTTTGCTCACCTTTGGTATCAACATATGGTTCAAAACACAATTGCTTGGTACCATTTGCAAACAGTCCCCCCACTTGGATCACCACATGGACGCATAGGGACACCTTTGAACCTCCTCATGGCACGCACCATGAAAATGGGAAAGATGATAGTGGCGCTTGTGGGTCGCTCCGTAAGCCGTCCCACATGCACTATATGTGCGGTAGACTTAGTCTAGCGCTATGGAGCACACCATCAGGACATGGGCAAAGACCGTGCCACATATGACTCCACATATCTTTCTATGAACGGAGATGTATAACATCAGCGCGAGCATAGCGAAGCACGTACCATCCATATAACACATACCCTTAAAAGTGGCCCCCACCATGGTATGCCATGCCCCTCCATGGACATAACTTCACGTTAAAAATACGTAGGAACCCAAGAAAAGTTTCTATGCAACACCCACACTCATGCAGTACACTCGAAAGTTGCATTAAAATATTCGGTTGCATGGTCAAAGAGTTAGAAATCAGTTTCTACCCCTTTGACCATTATCCCTTGCTACACCAGGCATGTGTACACATCAAAGGCGTCTGACACTCTGAAAATGAATTTGAGACCAAGGCAATTCAAGCCCATATCTCAAAATTGAAATTCCTCGCAGTGAGCCGGAGATATGATTTTCCAAAGTGGCCTCACGAATCAATTTTGTTTCGCCCATATCTCCAAGAAAAATGAAGGAGACAACAAAAGGAAGGTTGATTCGTGATCGGGGAAAAATGTAGGACCACTCGAAATTAATCATATCCAGTGCGGCGACCTCGAAATCGAAATTCCGATTCTGAATGTCTGAAAAAATCGGATAAATTTCTGCGAGTGTATAACATTAAAATTGCGGAAGCAACGAGCCCTTTTCTGATGAAGTTTGACCCTTCATCGGGGTTTCCGCTAACATATCTGGGAATAACAGTTAAACAATCGGTTACCGCAAAATTGCGAGCCAACTGACAGTCGCCAATACATTGGCAATCAGAACGGATAGCTGAAAAATTACGGAAACATTATGATAAAACAACCCTGTTGATTCCTGATATTTTGATATAAAAATCTCAGGCGGCGGCGCCTCGGTATGTAATATGGCCGCTCATAGCTGGAATGGCCAAGCCTATCACACCATCACATCAGGTTAGGTCAGGTGGATGGGAGAGTATGATATCAGCCAATGGCGGCTTGCCAGCCCCTAGATACACACCCCAAGTGACCCAAAGATGGCCACGGGGGTCCGAACTGGCTTCAAAGCACAACCCAGTGCACCTACCTACCTACCTGACCACACATGGAGGGGGAAGACCTTGACCAGGGCGGCCCCACCGGTATCCTGAAGAACAGTGGGTGACTGACCCTGAGGAAGGCAAAGCATGGTGCGACCAGCGAGAGGACAAGTTCTTCAGGTGTTTTGTATGCCAATTTTGGACCCCCCGCAGGGACACTACTGGGGCAGCGACCTAGGAGTCGCGCCGGAGGAATACAGGTGGGTACGGTGGGATATACCTCGCATGAAGGCGGCGCCAGGAGGTTGGAACCTTCCGTGTGCCAGCTCTCCATAAGGGAGGCGGTGTTGGGACACCGGAGGGACGATACCCTGAGGTTTGGCTGTATTTGGGGGCTGGGATCATGGCCCATATGCCTTAACCCTGCTCATTGGGTACAATATGCCCAGGGTGCCATGGACTGAGTGCCATGGACCTACTGATGGGGCAGAAGTTGGCATTGACAAGAAGTTAGGGGGTGCTCTGGCGAGACCCCTGATTTTCAGGATGTCATGACAGGCCAACCCACTCAAGACCCTTTCTTTTTGCTCCTCATTGGGTCTGAGTGAGGGATGCCCAGCGACAAGCTGGTGGCTACCCCGATGGTTGGACGTCAGTCCCACACACACACCTGTGAACACACAATCAGCAGGCAAGGCTCTGCTACTAACTTTTACCCCTCGACTCCTTTCTTTGTAAGGGAAGGATGACCTTATCCTAGTCACGCTTGGATCAACACCACGACACTACAATGCAACAACAGCAGGAAGTCGATACTTGAATCTGAATCCAAGTATCAGCAATAATACAATTACAGAATAGACATCCCCTGAGAGGAAGGGAAGGACAATGGACAAATATAAGCACACGACCTCATACCTGACCTACATGCAGATTGGCAGTTTCCGCTCTCCCTTGGTTATGGGGATATAGAGTCGGGCAGTGCCCTCAAAACACACAAATTCAGCAATTATATTGGGCAATAACAATGTCCTAAAGGACTGCACACAAGGTCCCACAGCGAAGGCAAGGAAGCAATGGGCACTCAGGACTTAGGCCTCAAACATCCACCAATAGTGCATCCGAGAGGGCGCCCCTAAGGGTGCACTAAGGACCTCACAAAATGGCAAGAATAGGCAAACCTGAAGTAGGCCCCATGGTTGCCCTGGGCAGCAAAGGCAGGCCCCATGGCTCATGGGATAGGAGACAGGTTCTGAGACTCATATCTAAGTGCAAGACTTGCAATTTTGGTCCAGGCTCCTCATGGGCAAAAAGATATGAAGCCGCCAAATGACCACATGGTGGGCTGAAATTGGAGTCCCAAAAAGGGGTGTTTCTGCATACCCAAAAAGGAGCCAAAATCCACAGAATTCTCAAGGGTATCCCTCCATGACGGCTGGGAGACGGGACTGAACGTTTTTTGTCGGACCCAATGGGAGTCCAGCATTGGCCCACACATACTTGCATCCCAAAGATCTCCAGATGCCATTGCATGGTGATAGGGAGAATGTTACCCACAAGTACCAAAAAGGCAAAATCGTCCACACTCACCTTGGTATATCTCCTTCTGAGTTGGCGCTTTGGTTTGCCCACGTGGGGTGTGACTAATGGGGACCAATGTGCAGAAGCTACATATCATATATGGTCCATTGGTGCATGCGTGTGGCGTGCACGGGGGGGCTGAAGATAGTGCGTGTCGGGCCAAAATTATAGGAAATGGCAGGAAATGGCCAAAAATGCGCAGACTCATGGTGGGGGCAAATGGAGCACATGTCCGGCTTGGACCGGGGTATGCCCTAGAATTGGAACCAAGTCCTATGTGTCCAACATACCTTTTGGGCGTCGACCAAAGTCCCTTGGATTTGGGAATGGCAGGGTTGCCAAGTGAGCCCATGATTCCGGATTGACCCAAATCGCCCACATGGTGGCCTTGGTGTGCCAAGGCCAAGAGGAGTTATTGGATGGGACCAAGATATGTTGGGCACCAACATATGTACTCGTATGACATACTTGGGTCATGATGTCAATTGAGCGCAACATTGCGATATAAAGTCGCCACTTGACATCCTGATGGCCCAAAAATTGTAAAATTGATGAAAACACGCGCAGAATGCACTTGAAATTCTCACAATTGTATTACAATATCTCCAGCTTGAATTGAGTAGCAGGTAATTCCTTTCACACACAATGTCTCGGCACCAGGGACCTCGGATTCCAAGCTTGGAGTCGATTTGGGGTGCAATGAAAGGTTATTTGCGCTGCTCCCAAAGTGGGCACGTGAAAGAATTGAAAAATGCAATTAACACACCTTGCTTGTAGCGCATCGCTTCAGGTGTGCTCTCCATGCGTTCTTTGGGTGAAGATTAGACTTTTGACTGTTTGGTTGGGTTGTGAAGAAGGGCTCCACTTAGTATGGAGTCCATTGGCGGGTTTGCCTTGGAATGGTACAACCGCCAAACGGGTACAAGAAATAACCCATATTTGCCCAACAACCCTACCGAAGCCTGATATACGCAATGTAGTGGCCTAGGACCACAGTATGCCTATATTCTTCTGTACCTTGGGTCCTTTCACACACATGCAAGTGCTTGGGTTGGAAATCGACCTGATTTCGGAAAGTGGATATTTGGCATGCAAGCACAAAATGTGGCCAAGTGGGTTATAATGGACATATATGCACACTCTGGGGAAGGAAGGTGATATGACCCGGGTGTTGGGGCATGCAAAGAGGGAGATTATACCAACTCAACATTATTCTATATGTACTTGGACGCCAAGTACATGAGAATGCCCAGGTTTAGGAAAGTCCCAAAAATGAATAACCCTTTGGGCATATTGAGTTGGGACCGAATGGCCTTAATATGAGGCTGGTAGGGGCAAACCCCCATCAATAGTGCCTATGAGGCATATTAGGCCGCCCTAGGGGGCTTGAACAAGCGAATCCCTTGTTATTAGACTTGGGGGATTAAAGCGCGTTTTGAGATTTTTCTTCGCGGGAAAAATCGGCGACTTATGTCAAAATTTAGAGAAAAAATGCGGAACACCCGAAAGGGGTTTTGCGCCGTTAAGTTCTCAAAAAATCACTTTATAAATTTGGCTTATCAGAGCCGTGGCAGGGGCAACGCTGCCATCTGCGACCGCGACGATGGGCGCCTGTGGTCACCTAGTAGACCATGATCAAATTTTAAAGAAATTCGATTACCAACATAAAATTGTTGGATTTCCTGCCTGACTGATGCCACTCATGGCAAGGAAACGACGACGTCGGGAAGCATCATTCTGCAACAATTGCAGACAAGAGAATGTCTGGTATCTCAGCAGAGGAGGGAAAATACCTCACGGACGTAGTAAGGGTGCCCATGTGGGGCCAAGGAGGCACCCTCACAGGCTGGTTGATCTCAAAGCACTATCCCCCAAGACACAAGTAGGGCTTGTGTCTGGAAAGACCATTTGGGAATGACCTAGCAGAAATGCACAATAGGGAGGGAAGGGTGGGTGTTGAAAGTCCCAGACCAGCTGTGAATTGCCTGAACACTCCCCCCACCAGCCCCAGGTATCCCCGAAAGGCGTACCTGGGGGGGACATACCTCTGAAGTTGGGAAATTTACCCTCACCAGCCCACACATGTGCTCTGCACAGAAACAGGACAAACATGGCACCATTGCAGGCGACGCCCGTGTATGGCACTCAGCCATGCACACTGCAGTGACGACAGGCAACATAACAGTAGTTACACACATATCACGTGGGGGTAGACCCGAATAAACAGGCCGGTAATCTGGAAGCAAACCTCACTGGCTGGGATTCAGCCCAGAGGGTGCCGCAGCTTGGTTGTCACACCCCTGTAGGGAGACCCTCTGGCGCTCGAGGTTCCCGGGGCGTGATCACACAGGATCTGCACATCTGCACATCTGGCATCACATACGTGCCCCAAGCCTCTAAAGCTGCCTTGTCTGCACTGATCGGCCAGTGCCGTTTTCCTGGTCCCTTGTAACCCGTAATTGTGAGCGAGGAACAAGGTTCACGCCCACGTACAATGTTTGTTAGGTCTGTATAATTCTCCTGAACTCAATTGAATTCAGGATGCAAGTTGCTGTTACTGCACTGGCGCAGCTCGGATTCGACACTCAGCTAACAACAGGTCTCGCTGTAACAACAATCTCTAATGTACAGTCCACCTGTGTCAGTGCATAAAACAGCAATCACATCCCCTGCCGGCTGTGACGATCACTCCTGAGGAGGGCAAACGGTCATTGCCGGCTCAAGAGTGTCTCAACGGGGTGACACGCAAAGAAAAGTTGAGAGACAAGCGAGGAGGGATGGAGAGTAACAAAACAACAAACTAAAGGAACACATGCACGGATCCCTGTCTGGTTGCACAGCCCTGACAGAGGTGCACACCAACACTCTCCCCATGCCAAGGCACGTCGGAGCGTCATCCTCTGTTGTGGCTAGAAGGGGCTGTGCCGGAGGCACAAGATCGGGCTGGCCTGTGCACACGACGCCTGTCTAGTAGGCTAATCAGGAACTAAGCCATTGTGAGACGGCGAGTTGCAGACCGCCCCTCAGCCATTGGACGTTGTGTGTCTCTGCGTGCACTCCTGGACTCGGCAATTGTACTGCCCTATAGAATTTCCAGGAGGATATGAGCTGACGTAGAAACAGGGACGGAGTTTCAACGCCACGTCCTTACCCTGCTCACAGCTGCACGCTCTTCCAAGGGGGAATGCTGTCTGCACCTTGGCGTCATTGCGGCTGCTGGTTTCCGTCGCATCTGCTGCACGAGCGCCATCTTGGCCAGACTTGTCTCCTAGGCAACAAGCAAACTCTGGTTCTGGCCGGTTGCGAGGGCGCACCCACATAACATACAAACCACAATGATGAGATACCTGAAGACCACTAACCCGAAAGGCTGTACAAAGGGTGCTTCCCACTCCCAAATACCAGGAGGGCCCAAATGCAACAGTGGGTGAAAAAATACAAAACAGCATTGGGCCTCAGATCAGTCAGTCAGCAAGCAGGGAAAAAAGAGCGCAAGCAGAAGTAGGCACAATCCTGGGTCCGATGAACTCACCATTACATCAGGATCGTGTCCGGCTACAGCGACAGGAACGGCAATTCACCACCATTTGCAGCCGAGATTGGTTCACCATTCCCTCTGCAGGGTCCTCCATTCCACAGCCCCCGGGGTGGGGAAAGGCACCACGGCGTCAGGAAAGCCGACCGGAGCACCGAGAGCGACCGGACCGGACGAGGCGCGGCGCACCACGCGGGGCCACGAGGCACGCCAGAGAGGCACGCCACCGGCCACAACCAAGGCACACGGACAGGTGCCAGGCAACAACGGCCGCCGGGTGCCGCGAACCCGGAGAGCGCGCACAACACGCAACGAACCACGGCAAAGGAACAGGTGCCAAGCAACACCAGCCGCCGTCCGGATGGACGAGTGCGCGCCCGGAGGGTAGCCAACCCCTACCGGCTACGGAACAGCCGCCGTGCGGATGGACGAGTGCGCGCCCGGAGGGTACCCAGCCCCTGCCGGCTACGAACAGCCGCCGTCCGGATGGACGAGTGCGCGCCCGGAGCGTACCCAGCCCCTGCCGGCTACGAACAGCCGCCGTCCGGATGCACGAGTGAGCGCCCCGCAGGGACGCCCCGCACAGCAACACCCCAGGCGCAACCCAAAGCACAGCACACAGAGCGCGCACACCGGTGAACAAGAGCCAAGCGGCCCAGGACACCGTACAAACAACACAACCCACCGAGCGGGCACACGGATGAACAGGAGCCAAGGGGCCCAGGACTCCGCACGCGCGACACAACCCACCGGGCGGGCACACCGGTGAACAGGAGCCAAGTGGCCCAGGACACCGCACTCGCAACACAACACACCGAGCAGGCACATCGGTGAACAGGAGCCAAGTGGCCCAGGACACCACACACGCCACCAACACACAGAGCAGGCACACTGGCGAACAGGAGCCAAAAGGCCCAGGACACCGCACACGCAACACAACACACCGAGCGGGCACACCTCTGAACAGGAGCCAGGTGGCCCAGGACACCGCACACGCAAAACAACACACCGAGTGGGCACACCGGTGAACAGGAGCCAAGTGGCCCAGGACACCGCACACGCAACACAACACACCGAGCGGGCACACCGGTGAACAGGAGCCAAGTCGCCCAAGACACCGCACAAGCAACACAACACACCGAGCGGGCACACCGGTGAACGGGAGCCAGGTGGCCCAGGACACCGCACACGCAAAACAAAACACCGAGCGGGCACACCGGTGAACAGGAGCCAAGTGGCCCAGGACACCGCACACGCAAAACAAAACACCGAGCGGGCACACCGGTGAACATGAGGCAAGTGGGTCGGGACAACGCACATGCAACACAACACACCGAGCGGGTACACTGCCGACCAGGAGCCAGGTGGCCCAGGACACCGCACACGCAAAACAAAACACCGAGCAGGCACACCGTTGAACAGGAGTCAAGTGGCCCAGGAAACCGCGCGCACAACACAACACACCGAGCGGGCACACCGGTGAACGGGAGCCAAGTGGCCCAGGACACGGCACACGCAGAGCAACGCACTGAGCGGGCGCACCGGTGAACAGGAGCCAAGTGGCCCAGGACACCGCACACACAACACAACACACCGAGCGGGCGCACCGCTGAACAGGAGTCAGGTGGCCCAGGACACCGCACATACAACACAACAGACCGAGCGAGTGCACCGGGGAACAGGATCCCAGTGGCCCAGGACACCGCACACGCAAAGCAACACACTGAGTGGGCGCACCGGTGAACAGGAGCCAGGTGGCCCAGGACACCGCACACACGACACAACCCACCGAGCGGGCACACCGGTGAACAGGAGCCAAGTGGCCCAGGACACCGCACACGCAAAGCAACATACCACGCGGGCACACCGGTGAACAGGAGCCAAGTGGCCCAGGACACTGCACACACGTAGGGCGGCCGAGGGGCAGGAAAGAACCAATACCCCATGGGTCGGACACACTGGGGCGACCCAGCCAACCCACCGGGCCAGTGGCAGGAGCGGTACTCCAAGACCACTAGTCCGAGCCCGCCAGGCTGCATTGGGGACCATGGCAAACGTCATCCAGAGCCATGGAGGCAACCGGTGACAGGCGAGCCGGTACACGGTCCAGGAGGGGGTTGCCTGCCAAGCGGAGCGGCCCCGCAACTCAAGCCACAAGGGTGAGGCGGTCGTACCGTAGACAAGCGGGAGCAATACTCCTTGTGGTGACAGATACTCCACACGGCTGGGCAGCCCCCAGAGCTGCCGCCCAAAGGAGGGGGCATGTGGCCCTATCCATGGACACATGTGGGGACACCCCCCCACCTGGGACACATGGACCGGGTGGCCGCGACAATGCCTTCCCAAGCACATGCGGGAGCGGCTCAAGGGGCACCTGACATAGGGCAGTGGGAGGGACAGGATGTCCCCTTGGTAAGACCTTCTTCCTGCACTGTCAAAGGAGGCATCCTGAGCTCCGGAAGATACCTACCTACCTACCTCGGCAATTGTACGGCCCTTTAGAATGTCCAGGAGGATATGAGCTGACGTAGAAACAGGGACGGAGTTTCGACGCCACGTCCTTACCCTGCTCACAGCTGCACGCTCTTCCAAGGGCAAATGCCGTCTGCACCTTGGCGTCATTGCGGCTGCTGGTTTCCGTCGCATCTGCTGCACGAGCGCCATCTTGGCCAGACTTGTCTCCTAGGCAACAAGCAAACTCTGGTTCTGGCCGGTTGCGAGGGCGCACCCACATAACATACAAACCACAATGATGAGAAACCTGAAGACCACTAACCCGAAAGGCTGTACAGAGGGTGCTCCCCACTCACAAATCCCAGGAGGGCCCACATGCAACAGTGGGTGAAAAAAAAGAAAACAGCATTGGGCCTCAGATCAGTCAGTCAGCAAGCAGGGAAAAAAGAGCGCAAGCAGAAGTAGGCACAATCCTGGGTCCGATGAACTCACCATTACATCAGGATCGTGTCCGGCTACAGCGACGAGAACGGCAATTCACCACCATTTGCAGCCGGAATCGGTTCACCATTCCATCCAGAGGGTCCTCCATTCCACAGATTCCGGAGGGTATCAACCAAAGAACCCCCCTGAGGCTCAGGCTGAGGGTCAGGCTCAGGGTGGGGCTCGGGCTCAGGGGGCGAGAGCAAACAAGATTGACCTCCAGTCGCCATTGAAATGGAAAGTCATCCACTTGGACCCTTTGCACATTAAATTGACTGAGGTCCACGTGGAGTCCATGCTGCATATTGTGTTTCATCCACGTACTGCTGATGTCGTGGAGAAAACTGGCGGCGGGGTGCCATTCCAGGCGGCCCTGGTCTTGATAGTTCACATATCACCAAGGCTTCGCACCGGGGAAAGGTTTGCGGGCGTGTTTTTTGGGGCCATTGGCCCGCTTTCCACGCCATTCATGCTCCCCCACGTACGAATCGCCGTGAATCTCACGACGCTCTGCATAGTAATGCGGTGGGGGCTGACGTCCGTCATGGAGCTTCACAAAGGGCTTCAGCCGTTCGACCGATAGGTCTTGCTCTACCTCATTGTGGTTAACCCGGTAAACGGAGTCAGAGATCTTGTCAATGATCTCAGCGGGTCCCTGCCATGCTCTACCGAGCTTTTCTCGTTCTTCATCTCGGTTCTGGACCCATACCCGGTCACCGGCAACAAAAACAGAGGGAGGGTGTTCCTTGAAAAGCTTGTGCAGCTGTTTTTTGTGTATTGCCTCCAGCTTTTCCTGTACCAACCCCCTCTCCGCAGCCACCCTACCAAAAGACTGGGTGGCGTCCTCACAACCCTCACTGTCCACCACAGGGGGTAGGTCGCCCACCACAGGGGGTAGGTCACGACCAAACACTGGTGGGGTGAGTAGAGTGCCACTGCCCCAGGGAGGCCATTGGGACCCCACAGGGCCAGTGGCAACGCCTTCAGCCAACTCATGCTGAGGAGGTACTGCCGCAGAGTATTGATGGTACTCTGTACCATCCTCTCAGCCCTGCCATTGGACTTAGGTCTATGTAAGTAAGAAAAAGTCCCTGCAATGTCTTTCTTGGAGGGCTGGATCCAGGCCAAGGCCCCCTTCAAACCCTTTTGTTGATGCTAAGACTAACTTAAGTATTTTTATCACTCTTTTGAAGCCTTTAGTACACTTTCCCAAAGTAACTAGGGTTACAACCCTAGCCCCCCATGGAGTTCACCCCTACCACTCAACTGAGCGGAGGTATCTTCCTTCATGGACGATATACCGAAATAAAATAGGCATTTCATGCTTTAGGCCTTGAAGGTTAAGCCTAGTGGTCTCCCACTCCAAGACCCCTATACTCAATTGTCTCTACCACTTATTGTGGTTCTACTTTTTAACTGTTTCTGAATTCAGTTGCTTGGCCAAGTCATATTCTGTGTCTGACCTGACACCTATGCCCCACATTCCTAACCAGCACCATTTCACCCAAACGAGTGCACATGAAGTGCTTGATGCTATCTTGGAGGCTAGAGTCAATCCAGTTTTCATATAAAATCTTTTGTATTATCCATTTGTGATTGAACCTTTGTGTTTATACCTGCTTTGTCTATCTGCAGCCCTTCTGTGTTACACTGGATTTCAAACTATTCATTGATTTGATCCACATCCTGTTCTTGCTCTACTTGCTCCTTTGGTTTTGGGATTTCACCATCAAAAAACTGCAGTTTTTTATCAAAATCTATAGGGCAGTAATCAAGGACATCTTTCTGGTAGCAGAGGCAAACCCAGAGGACCTTTCGAACCGACTCCGAGCAGAAGCACAAGAAATACACAGTGAAAAAGCACATTGAACATATCCACTCAACTGTCCTCCCGAACCTGGCCGATCAGAAGTGTACAAGTGCAACATGGCAGTGTAGCCCACCCAAAGAGTGAACCGCCACTCAGAGCAGCATCTGGGTCTCAGGAAGATCCAGAGCACAGAAGGGCGGAACTAAATCCGCCCAGAACAATCCCATTAACCATGGAAACCTTAGCGGCCCATGGTGATGACAGCCTGCAAAGGCTCCGCAGGCGTGTCGAAGCTTCCATCGCCCGGTCGGCTTGTCCGGCCTCATCTTCTACCGTACTTGGAGTTGGTCCTGAAGAACAAGAGGATCTACGATGGAGGATGGACGAGTTCATGCTCCACCAAGGGTACAACAAGTCCGCCGTAAAAGAAGATGGAGAAATACCTCTTGATGCCCTCGGGTCGCCGCCCCAAACTGAGATGGGCTACTTCGTCTGATCTGGGCCATCTACAGACATGGGGGACACAGTATCACTTCCGAGACAACCGACAGTACAGGAACACCCGAGAGCAAGGAATCCACACCTGCAGATAATGGATCCTCTTCGCCCAGAGCCCACCCATGGGGCTCTGGCTGGTACGGCCGAACCTTTGGCCAAACTTCTATCCGGATCGGAAGACCCGGATGTGACAGCTCTGTCAGAGGCTGTCAAGGCTAAATTGCGTATCACTGAACCCTTACCCAAGCCAGCGCTACTCTCACCTTCACCCGGATTGAGCACGTTGGCTGATGATCTCAAAAGATCAAGGGTGTCCACGTTGCTACCCGAGGTCACTTGCCCCAGCCCTTTTCATCCTCGCGCCAGGACAGTCCCTATTGCTGAACTACAGGACGTGCCAGTGACGGAGACTGAGAAAAGAGGGCTGTCAGGCCTGGCACCTCTTGCCGGCGTATCTCCTTCTCCTTCTGGCCCAGCCCCGGGGGATGGGAAGATGGGCAGACCTGTTGCCCAGGCGAACATCCAGCGAGAACTGCCGGAGTTCGAACCGAAAAATCTGCCTGAATGGGCAGAAGAATTTGCTGAGTTTTTTTTGCTCACTGGCAAATCCCATGTGGATGTGGCCACCAAATCCTCCTTGCTGAAACGCTCCTGCAAAAAGAAATTTTTGCAAAAACAGGTGAAACAGATTGTGAAAGCCTGTTCAACCTGGGTAGAGGTCCTCCAAAGATTGGAGAAAACATTCTCGGTCTATGAGACTGACCTCAGTGTGCGCACACAGATAGAGGAGCTACCCATGCTCCCTGAGTTTCCTTCTGCTGCGCGAGTCTCTGAATACGTGAGTGACCTGGAGTATTTGTTTTCACGGATGAACGTGGGCTCCTACGGAGCCACTGAGCCCCACCTGTGGCTCATGAGTAAGATTCCCCAACGTACGTGGGATGACTGCCGCGCTACCTCTGAGAGGAAAAGCCGGACCCACTCGTACGACGAACTGGTGGACCTGCTGATTGAGCTAGCTCTTGAGAGGGAGGATGACTCCCACATGGAGAAATTCCTCAAGAAGCACTTGGGTAGAGGTGGTACCCCTACCCCCCAACGTGGAGAAAGGAAAAGGCCTAAAGATCCCACTAACGCCAACCAGGGAGGTGGTAAAGGGAGGGCTGACCTACATGCCATGGATGAGGTTAAACCTGATGCAAGTACACCCCCTCTGTTCTACTGCAAACCTGTCAATGACAAGGGGGGGCTTTGTCATTCCCCTGACTGCAATCACCGCAGTAGCTGTATGCTGCAGATGAAACGACAGCAGCATACCAAGGATTGGAAACCTGTACCCCATCAGGATCATTTCAGGTGTACCATCACCTGTGGCTATTGTGGCAAATGTCGTCATTACGAAAACGAATGTCACATAAAGAAACGCGAGAGTGATAAACTCAAGCGACAGGAGGCTGAACGCCAGAAGCTCCAAACATCCAACAGAAATCCCCCGAATGGGGATAAAGGGGGTAAAGGAGGTGGCAAGGGGGGTGGCAAAGGTGAACCCCCTAACCCCCGGAGACGCTCATCAGCGCCCGCTGCTACTGCCCCTCCTGCCGCAGGTGACCCCAAGAAGCGCCTGCAGGGGGATAACGCTTCCCCTGAGGGGAATAACGCCAAGAAGAGGCGACTGGCCTGGATTGCCAAGTCCCTCATGGCTGCAGGGGTGGATGTCAAGTTCCCTGATGAGGAGTAGGGGGGCGGCTCCGAAGAGGAGGACTTGGTTTTCTGGATCCTCGTTAAAATCGGGGATCAATTTTTTCGAGCGGTGCTTGACACCGGTGCAACACTTTCCATAGTGGCCCGGCGCCTGCTAAATACTTTCAAGAAAACTAAGACCGTGGCCATAAGAGTAGGGCATGGGCGTACCATCCATTCCTTGGGGGGGGTCGATGTGACTTTATGCCTGGGCGACGAAACTGTGACCCAACACTGCAGAATGCTGGACACCGACGCCTTTGACATCGCCATTGGTACAGACTTCCTACGAAGAAACCCCCAGGTAAAAATGCTGTCTCTCCAGCGCCCCTATTCTTTGCACTGCAACTTTGGCAGTGGGCTCTTCTCCGTACATTCCGAGCTGTCAGAACAAAAAGAGTCTGAGTTGCACTACGCATCCAAGACTAACTATCGTACTGAAAACTACCAATTGGCCCGTCACGTTCTTGAAAATGGACTGGCGGGCCTTCAGGTAAACCTGGATGAGATCCAACTGGAATTGTTTGCGAGCTAACAACAGCACATCATGCAGTTGTACTGCTCAAAACATTTAAACAACGCTTTCTGTTTCTTCTGAAAAGCAATGGGCCTAGCGTATGTTAACCCTCCCCTGCTCGCGAAGGTTCTAACCAAAATTGCTTATGAGGGAGGAAGGGTTGTAATGTGCACCCCTGACTGGGGGTGCTCTGGTGAACACGCTTACTGGCGCCGTATGCTAGATCGAATGATTGTGGGAAGAGTGCAACTCCCCGACGGTCCCATCTATGTGTCTGAGGACTCAGACACAGCTATGCAGGCCCCTGAGTGGGCCAGTTTCTTATCCATCGTTGATGGATCTCTCAATCCTGTACCCCTGTGTGACCTAGACCAGGTGCTACTGAAAGGGGTCATGGCCCAAAATCGTGGCCTGACCCTTTCTGATCTCAAAAGTCGATCTCCTGAGCACCTACCTGCCACACTTACAGGGTGTGAATCACACGATGGCTATCTGGAACCTGCAGCTGTTAAAGAGGATGCTGACGACCAACTGTCTGAGATCGCCAGCACTATCCCTCCTGTTGATCCCAGCTGTGTTGACCTAAAACACAGTGCCCTCCTAGCCCAGCTGTTGCTGGAGGAGGTAGATCTAGAGTCGACCTCAGAACCCGCTTCCCCTGTTGGGAAGCCAGTGCTACACATGCAGCCTATGCACACAGGTGAACCCGTGGCCCGGATTCCTGATGCTCTGGCGCGGCCTGCTTCTAATAACATGCCATTGTCTGAGCATGACACTCAGGAACTCCGACGGCTGTTGTACCTGAAGGCCGAAGGTATTGAGCGCCAAGACCGGCTGCAATACGACAGACAGACCTGGAAATCCTCCATCTGGTCTGAGGAGGACGATGATTCCTATACGCTGCCTGATCCTGAGATACCTCTAGTGTAATGTCTGCACTATGGGCAGCAATGTTGCCCTGAGTGGGACGATGGTACTGTGCCTGCCGAAACTGCTGATCGGCAGAAAAAGAAAGAACATGGAAAGAGCAACCTCGATGCTGAGGAGCACTTCCTGCAGAAACTCGAGAGTCTTAACCTTGACCCCCGACTGAAGAACCTGCTGATAACCTATGAGGAGGTGTTCGGCGCCTTGCCGCCCCCCCTCTCTTGTAAAAACCTGGTCCAGATGGACCTGAAACTGAAGCCTGAATTTGAAAAGACGTGAGTGCGGCGTCGTCCCTATCCGTCTCCACAGGAACAGGTTGAAGAAATCGAGCGCCAGATCCAGGAACGTATTGATGCTGGCCTTGTTGAAGAATATAAGAAGGGGGACTACCCCCATCACTGCAGTCCCTGTTTCCTGGTTGCTAAACCAGTGTCGACTGCCCTACGACTGGTTGTTGACTATGGTGAGGTCAACAAGAAAACCAAGAACCACTCAGGGAGTATTCCTAACATGGAAAATACCCTGGAGCGTATTGCCAAATGCAGGTACAAGACCAAAATGGACAAAGTCTCTGGTTTCTGGCAAGTGGACCTAACCGCCGCAGCTCAGGAGCTGTTGGCTTTTATAACCCCTAAGGGTCGTGTCTTTAAGTGGAAGGTCATGCCTTTCGGGGTGGGTAATGCCCCAGCGCTCTTCCAGGAGCTAATGAACAAAGTTTTGTACATACTGGGGCGCAGGACTCTAGTACAGGAGGTGCTTTCTCGGGGTGCAGAAATGGAGGCACACATCGACGACGTGAGTTTGGGTACTAATATCCAAGAGGACCATGTCCTTCTCAGCCGTGAATTTTTCATTGTTTGTCAAGAAAGCCATCTCCGAATCAAACTCGAAAAATGTGAGTTTATGAAAGAGGAGGTGGAATATTTGGGTTTCGACGTGGGGTATGGCTGGTGGAAACCAGCCGCGTCTAAGACGCAGCCCCTACAGGACATGCAGATTCGCGATGACCCAAAGAAGAGTCTACACGACGTGAGGAGTTTTGTGGGCGCCTGTAATTTCTATCGGCGTCACATCCACAATTTTACCTACTCCTCTGCCCCCCTCACTGACCTAATCAAGAAAACTACTCCCTGGACGTGGACCGCCAGAGAGGAGGAGTGTTTCCAGGAGTTGAAGAAGAAAGTTGCCTCCTCAAACTGCCTGGGAGTGCCCCGCCCTAAGGGGTAGATAGTACTGATCACTGATGCCAGTGATGTAGGGGGGGGTGGGACGATCTACCAATGGCAGGCGCTTAACCCAGCTGAACTAACCCACTGCCATTATCGTACTAGTGGACTGAACCGTGATGGCTCGTTGAAACATGACTATCCTAGTAGTGAGTGGCGGCTGGTGCCACTGGGACACTGGAATTGGAAATGGAACCAAGCGCGTTCCAATTACAGCACCCATGACCAGGAACTCCTGGCCGGTATGTTGGTGCTTTGGTCACAATCCCGACTCCTGGGATCTAACCCCATTGTCTGGCTATGTGACCAGGAACCTGTGAAGTTTTTTCAGAAGGGCCCACCACCAGAGAAAGCAAAACTAAAGCGGTGGTGGACTTACCTGAGCCAGTTCAGGCTGACAGTTCATCATATCCCCGGTATAAAAAATGAACTGTCTGACTATATATCGCGCAATAACTTCGATGCCCTGATAGGAGAGAGCTCTGAGGCGCTCGCCAAAGAGGCTTTCCAGCGTATGGATGTCCAACGTGACCTGTCCATGCGCAATACTGGGATCCTTGAGGGTTGGAGTCTAGCCGACTATCAGTCAGAGTATAAAGAAATTCCCCAAACCCTCAGCACTGGTCTCGAACCCCGTGTCATTGACGGGCACCAGTGGTATAAAAAAAATCAGTACCTCTACTACGAGGACCGAATTGATGTGCCTGAAGCACGACTGGATGGGTGCCTACAGTGGTCCCATCTCAGTTCTGGTCACACTGGCGCTAATCGCTCAGTGGACTTCTTCCGTGAGTGTTTCTACTCTAGTCTAACCCTGACTGAACTGAAGTCGCGTATGCAGACCATTGTGGGTGCTTGTGGCTGTCATGCCAGCAAGCAGAGCAACAGTAGGGATAGGAGCCTGATTTCCAGCTTACCCATACCCTATTGTGCTAACTCTCCTCTCTACGTGGATTTGATCCACAGCCTCCCACACTTCGGGGGCTATGATAGTTGCCTAGTGGTCACCTGTGGCCTATCTCGCTTCACCCCTGTGTTCCCTTGCAATACGAAAGTCACAGGTGAGCAGACTGTGAAAATGTTGGTCGAACAATGGTTCGAACCCTATGGAGCACCTAAGCAGGTGCACTCTGATGAGGATGTACGCATCCGCAGTGACACTGGGTGGTACAAACGCGTGCTAAATGCCCTCAACGTAGAGGTAACCACAGGTGTACCCTATACCCACACGTCTAACCCTCTCTGTGAGACACGGAACCGTGTGGTGGAGCAAAACCTAAGAATCCTGATGAAACAGGAGCGTACCAAGGACTGGGTACGCCTAGTGCCCTGGGCAGTGCTGACCATGAACTCACAGCGGAGCTCTTCTACGGGTTTCACTCCCCACGAACTGTTCCATTGAGGACGACCTGCTTGGTTCTTCAAAACCCCCTTTCCTGAGGACTTCAGGAGCCCTGTGGGAGATTGGCTGGAACACAAGCAGTCTCTGGCTAACCAGGCTGGGACTAACCTGAGACACATTCGTGACCGTGAACTGAGCCAACGAAACCGCCTACGGCGACCTGCCAGCTTCAAGGTTGGTGACCTCTTTTTGGTTCACCATTCATGCCTACCCTCCTGGCCACGTAACTGCCTACAGGACCCTTATCTTGGACCCTATCGTATCATCAGGATAGATGGATCCAGGATCCATGTCAGGTGCAGTCCACGTCTAGGTAGTGAACTGCTGTGTGCACCTAAACAGTTGAGGCACTATCACTCCCCTGACGATTTGTCTTGGGATGAGTGGCGCCTCAGCGACGGTGAGGTCGAGCGTATAGACCTAGAGAACGCTGCCAGTCCAGAGGAGGCAGACGAACTCGAAGAGATGACTGCCGATTAGATGGCAGTCGATGGTTACTACGTGGTTGCAGGTATTGCTCGCCACGAGTATAAACAGGGCTGGAAATTCCCAACCCTGTGGGATGGCTATGGGTTATCTGAGGCAACCTGGGAACCTATGTCAGCCTTCATACAACCAGATGGGAGAATCAACCCCATCTTCCGCTCCTACCTCGTTGAGAACAACGAAGGGCAGCTACTAACCCGTGCTGAGACTCTGTCCCAGCGTAAAAAGAAAAACTAATTTCCCTGTGTCAGTCTATTGACTGTGTTCTAACCTCACAGCTGCAGTGAGCACTCTTGTGCAGACTTGCCTGTGTTTGGGTGTAAGAGCAATTGTCACAGTGGCCCCGCATGGCATCGCAGGACAGGACCGTTAGCCCCCCGTGACAACCATTCCCTGGCCGAAGGCCATTGCCTTTTCACAGACTACTGCTTACTGAGCACTGCACTGACCCTGCCTGTGCCCTGCAGACCCATGCCTATGGTTTCCAGCGTGGACCAGATGGCCGCTTATCAGGTTTACAGCCACCCAGCGAGTGTATGCCTTGTTGACCATGTGTTGCATGGGAACTGCCCTGATGTAATGACCTTGGGGAGCCAACAAAGAACGGTGGCTTACTACACCAGGGGGGAATGACAAGCAAGGTGTTATGAGGCAAGGTGTGCCTTCCCTCTTTGGGGACAAGCGAGCCCACAGTTAGGACTTCTGACTGGTCCAGACCCATGGGGTTCTACCCTTCCTTACAGGGTTTACCTTACCCCTAAGTGTGCTAAGTATGTCTGTGTGTGTCTCACTTCTCTCCCGGGCGTGGCTCCCAACTCAATGGGCTTCGCTGATGTCGGACCGAAGGTCCTAGTCAGTTACTAGTACCACTCCTATGGCGCCCAGTTTCTGTGCTGGCGCCTATCCTTGGGGGAAAACAGCAAAAGCCCTACCTACTAGAGGGGAGGGGTGGCCAAGTGTGCTAAGGGCTTACAAAACGCTTCTGTTTGCTAAGGCCAAAAGCTAACGCACTCCCCTGCCCACGTGGAAAAGCACGCGGGACAGGAGACACCAGTTCACTACACTCACTAACGCCAGCACCGGCCTTCGATGGCAGGGTGAGCACTCATCACTTGCACTCAACTCCTGCCAGGCCTGCTCACCACAACACCTACACACGCTACTCGGTGTTACTGTTGAAGGAGTCACGGGTCCTACTGACCCTCCTGTGAGAAAGCAAGAGAACACAGCGCTACTAAGCGGCTGTGGCCTAGCAGGGACGCCACTACGTGTTTCCCTGTCAGGGCTTGGAGGGACGGAGTGCTCAGCGTGCGTGCACAGCGTGGATGGCGATGAAGTCGTACTGCACTCACCACTCCTGGTTGAGTTGCAGTTTCTGGTTTGTGATCCGCGCAGCATAGTTTAGCGCTGCACCAACTGCACCAATCACCCTTACCTTCCCACCTGTTATACGCTTCTGTGTCTGCCCTATAATACGCTGTCTACAAACGCCCCCATCAAGCAGGCAAGCTTAAGAAGCTCCACCCGTTCTCTTATAGAACATGGAGTGGAGCCCCTGGGTAACCTAAACAAGGTCTACCGTGCGCACTTCGCATGACCTACCCTCTGATGCGTCATATGCATGCACGGGTATGCACAATCTCTCCATTTCCTGTTGTTCTTACCTAATTCAACTCAACATAACCAATCACAAGTGTGACTCAACCAGGAGGTGAGCTCCTCCTGGGCTTACCTACCTTACTCACCACGCATCATGTGAATGCCGAGAAAAACACGAGCGCAAAACAACCCTACGCGTTTAAACAAACCTACGGCGAATTATAAACCACCCTAAGCGATTAATGCACTGTGTGTCATGCGGGCTTCCCATGTCTTGTTTCCTGCAGAAAGAGGAGAGAAAGCCGCGCACTGCACAGCGCAAAACAAGCCTAAGCGTTTTAAGCAACCCCACTTTAGCGCTACGGCAACGCAAACGCGAGCAAGCACTTTCTTTTCTCACCTGTGAAGAGAGAACAAGGGTGAATTGGAGTACAGGGAAAGCGCCACATCGTGTGAATGCCTCAGAGAGGCACATGCATAGTAAGAAAAAGTGCTGTTCCATTGCTTTGAGGCATATTCTAGTTGTATTAGAGATGCACTGAGCATCCATGCATTTTTATCTTAGTATTGGTCCCACCAAAAGTGGTGATAACACATTTTGACCTATGGAACCAAACACCCAATCAGGATATGGAGTGGACCCCTTAATCCCCTCTCAATGTGAGGCAAATCATCTTTTCCTGAGTTGACTGAGAACTGACATATCCAAAGTAGAGCCTATGAATTTATCTATGTTTTTCCATGAATTCTTAGCTATCCTAGTGGTATGCACCCTAGGGGGCTGGGCACCTCTTTTTGAGAGGTCCTGGGTTCAATTCCTGGTCAGCCTAGCTAAGTAGGAAGATCCCATGTGACATGGCAGTGACCTCATCGCCACATGCCCTGCCACCTCAGCACATATGGGACCCAAAACAAAGAGTGCACATCTCCTGAGATGGCACTATGGTGAGAGAGTGACCATGGGGCAGCTTTCTAACTCTTTTCCAAAAGTCTCAGCTATCTTTGTGAATATGCATTCATTTGTGACCTGAGTTGCAGTTTCTGTGAATACCCAATCATCTTTCACTGTTTACACTGCAGCCCTTCATGCTTGGATCCTGATTCTCTTCTCCTTGCACACTTCTGGCTTGGGCTATCCTGGATTGACTTGGATTTACTGTATTTCAACAAACAAAAGCTTTTCATCTCCAAAAACAAGCAGCAGGACACCCTACAGCAACAGCAAGCAGCAGGAGAAGCAAAAACACAGTGCTGAAACCACTATAAACGTTTCTGGTAGCAAGAGGCAGTCTGTCTCTGCGCACCGGCACCAACCCCTCGCCGTACATCCAGTGCGCCGAGTACAGGCAAATATAAGCAGAAGGGCGGACTAAGATGGATCCAAGAAAGGAGGACGCCGACGTGAAGACAGCGCCAGCGCCTGAGGCACCGGCAAGGCCGGCACCTGGCGCTGTACCTTCGGCGGAGCCCTTACATGGGCCAGTGGATGCGGCTGAGGACTCCCTGGATGGACTCCAGACGGCCTTCGGGGCCCTGTCCGTCGAGGAGGTGGTGGCTCAGCCTGTGACGAGGAAGGAAGAGAGCGAGAAGGATGCTGGAGACGAAGCAGACGAAGGAGAGGAGCAAGGGCAAGACCTGACGAATGTCCCTACATTCGAAGGCGCACCAAGCGCTTCTGGCCTCCACGCATCACCCTCTCCTTTAACCACCACGCTCCCAGCCGCTGCAACATCCACTTCCACAACCAACCCGCCTATGGCAGAGGGCACAGGCTTTACTGGCATGCCTCCCTACCCCGCCTATGGTATGGGCCCACCTACCACTGCGCTCCCTGAGGCAACTACTGCCAGTGAGCCTGTGGCAACCAGCTCTGCGCCGCAATGGTATGCGGCTGAATATCCCCATCCACTACCCGCTACTGGAACCTATGTGGATGTTCCTGGGTATGCACCTGGCTATGCAACCTTGAGCGGGTTGAGGAGAGGACCTGAATCTCTGGGTGGCAGGAATAGAGGATCGGGAAGATCCTCCACCAGGTCCCTGACGCGGTCGGAGATCAATGAGGTGCTCCGAGGAGCCACTTCAAAAATCGTGGGCGACCTCACTCAAGAGATCAGAGAGAAGCTGGAGCCCCTGATGATCCCGCCCCAAGCGTCACCTATCTCGGTGGGAATGTCACCTCACCGAGTACAGGCTAACCACCTGGCGGCAGGGTTGACAAATACCCTAGGGAGCCTGAGGAGCAGACCGATGCCGACTCCCGCAGCTATACCGAGAAGTCCCTTCGTGCCGAGAACGGCCCAGCCGCCTTACAGCCACGTGATGAACTCGACGAGGGCCGAGCTGGACAGCCTCGGGCTGACAGCCTTGAGGGCTATGGTGGACGTGGAGCCTTATGGCTCCAGTGATCTAGGTGGCGACCCCTCCGATGACGAGCCGCCGTCGATAGATTCTTCTTCGCCCTCAGATGACGATGACCCTGAGGACCCTGAGGGACCCAAGGGTAAGAAGAGGAAGAAGAAGAAGAAGAAGACCCGACGCCTCGAAGGACGCAGGACTCAGGAGGCGAAGGCTATCGCCACCTCCAAGATCGTGGTGAACCTGCCTGAGTTCACAGGCAAGGACCTCAGCGAGTTCGCTGAGAATTTTGGCCGGTTCCTACGACTGACCGGCCAAACCCACGCTAGTGGGCGAGTGAAGTGCGATCTGCTCCTGCAGTGCTGCAAGACCAAGTACCTGGAGAAGCAGGTCAGGCAGATCGTGACTAACTCCGCCACCTTTGCCGATGTGTTGGTTGCCCTGGAGAGGCAGTACCCGACCTACGAAACCGACCTCTCCATCAGGGCCGAGATCCAGAACCTGCCCGTGCTGCCCAACAACCCCAAACCTGGCAGGGTCTCTGAGCTGTTGGCTGACTTGGATCACTGGGCTGGACGACTGACGCCCGGTTTCTACAGCAGCGACGACCTGCTGTTCTGGTTGGTGGCCAAGCTCCCTCGAGAGCTATGGGACGAGTGCCGTTCGACGGCGGAGCGCAAGGCCAGATCCCTCCGCTACGAGGATCTGTGCGTGCTACTCCTGGAGCTGGCGCTGGAGAAGGAGAGCGACCAGCCCTTGAACAACTACCGTCCTGGTGGTGGAGGTTCTGGAGGCCATGGCAAAGGGTACCAAGGGTCCCGACCTGGGCAGGGGACTACCCCCAAACACGCCCACGCCCGCATCATGGAGAACGTGAAGGAGCTATTCTGGTGTGATGCCAGAGACGAGCAGGGCCACCTGCAGCACGGCCCTGACTGCGAGCAGCGAGACTGCTTTGTAGTCCAGGGGAAGCAGCAGGAAAAGAACACCGGCGCCAAAGCGAAGCTGCCGGATCATTACAGGTGCACCATCACGTGTGCATGCTGCGGGAAGCGGAAGCACTAGGAGGATGAGTGCTACCATAAGCAACGCCTATCGGCGAAGCTTAAGGGTAAAGATCCTGGCAAAGGCTCAGGCAAAGGTGGAGGCAAAGGCAAAGGCAACGACTCCGACAAGAGCAAGTCGAAAGGACGTGGTCAAGGGCAAGACAAGGGTCAAGGTGGACGAGGAGGAGGCGCTAACTGCCAGCCCAACAACAAGAACAAGGACAAGAACGGAGGCAACCCCAACCCTAATCCAGGGGGGAACTCCGAGCCCTCTGGAGGGCAGTCTGGTCCTACCACACGCTCACAAACGCAGGCCCAGCAAGAACAAGGAGCCAAGCGTGAGCATGAAGGTGGTGATGACGGCAATGCTAAGAAGAGGAGCCGTTTCATGAGGATGGCCCGCAAATTGCGGAACAAGGGGTTCGAGGTGACCTGTCCCGCGGAGTTCTGACGGGGACGCTCTGGTGGCACCCAAGACCTGGTGTTTTGGGTACGTATCCGACTACGGGGACGAGAACACCTGGGGGTATTGGACACTGGCGCCACCATATCTATAGTGGCCAAGAAAATTTTACCTTGTGGGAGCCTGAAGAACACCATTACCACCGCTGCTATACGCATGGGGGATGGACATGTGGTGCACAGCTGCGGGGTCTGTGAACTGGAGGTACCAATGGGCTCCCGGACTATCGCCCATCGGTTCTATGTGATGGACACTGAGGCCTTCGAATTTGTACTGGGGACTGACTTCTTCGTACAGCACTCCCAGATACAATCCCTGAGGCTGCAAGCGCCCTACCACCTCTACGTGGACCACGGCAGTGGCAGAGAGTCTGTGCCACTGGAGCAGTCGGAACATACCTCGAGTTACCTGAGACTATCGAAGGAGGAGCCCTCGAACATGATGGCGGCCTCCAAAACTGAGGACTATCAACTATTGGGGGAAGTCCTAGACCAAGGTCTGAAGGAGTTGGGTTACTCTCGAGAAGACCTGAGTGTGGAGTTGTTCGCCAGCGACAAGCAGCATGTACTGGACCTTTACTGCAGCAAGGGGAAGAACTGCAGCTACAAATTTTACTGGCCCTCTTTCGGGATGGCCTACGGGAACCCCAGGTTCAGTGAACTGGGGAAGGTGCTGACCAAGGTGGCCTTGGAACGTTCCTGTATGGTCCTGTGTTCCCCCGATTGGGGAGCCCATGGGGGCAACGAATACTGGCGAAACCTCCTGGACAGGCTGACTATCAGCTCTGTTTGTTTGCCTGATGAGGCCATCTACGTGCCTCTGGGACGCAAGACGCCTATGGGGAAGCCCGGATGGGGGAGTATGCTCAGCGTGGTGGACGGAAGTCTTACCTCCACTCCCTGGGAGGATCTGGACCAGACTCTGGTCCAGGCTATACAACGAGAAAGCGATGGACTCGCCTTGGGTGACTTGAAGGATCGCCTACGACCTCAAGATGCTGTTGAGACTACACCCGGAGGAGATCAGTACGTCGTGACTGACACCAACGCCCCCAACCCTCCCTGTCATGTACCTGTTCCTGATGGAGTCTCTGAGTGTGGACTATCTGAGCTACCTAGCTCTATCCACTCAGAAGACGAAACTGAGCACGACGCCTTCTTCGTGCAGACCTGTGTGGAGGAAGTGGAGAACGCCGAGTACGTCCCCCCACTAAAACCCCTACTCTCCATGAGGGTGGAAGACCCCGTGGATGAAGAGCTGGACCCTTGATCCAGGCTCAGGGAGTATGTGGATTCCAAGAGGAAGTTGGTGGCGAAAAAGCTATGCTACGCGAAGCCTACCCGCAGCTCATGGCCACTGAAGCAAGGACGTATGGGAGACCTATCCCAATTGAAGGAGGACTTCGAACAGAAGATCACCACCTGGCAAAGGGAGGTAGATCTTAAGCTCATGAAGAGCGTGTGGGGCGCCCATGTGAGGACCTCAGAGGAGGACGACCTCTCGGAGGAATGTGTATCTGAACCCCCTCGAGCGTGCCTATGTTGCCATCGTCCATCAGAGATGGTTGAACAAGACCTTCTATATGCCTACCAAGGGCTGAAGGATACTACCACGGGCGAAGAGTCGGTGGAGGACAACCTCCCGACGTCTATTACCCAGGGGGCAAGCAACTTACACTCTGACGAGGACATGGAGGACAAGATCAAGATATTGGACCCGCGGGTACAGAAGTTTATGAGGACCTATCTGGAGGTGTTCGGAGAACTGACCCCCCCAGCCTCATGTGACAAGCTGGTACAGATGGACCTCAAGCTGAAACCCGAGTTCGTGGGTCACAAGATCCGGAGGAGACCCTATCCAGCTCCTAAAGAGCAGGCCGACGAGATTGAGCGACAGATACAAGAATGTATCGACGCTGGCCTAGTCCTGGAATACAGGGACGGGGACTACCCCCTACACTGCAGCCCCTGTTTCCTGGTGGCTAAACCTGGGTCTACAGCCAAACGGCTGGTAGTGGACTACGGAGAGCTGAACAAGAAAACGCTGAACCACTCAGGGTCCATTCCCAACATGGAGTCTACCCTGGAGAAGATAGCCTCCTGCCGCTACAAGACCAAGATGGACGGGCGAAGCGGATTCTGGCACGTGGACCTGACGCCCAACGCACAGGAACTACTGGCCTTCATCACCCCTCAGGGGAGGGTGTTCAAGTGGAAGGTCATGCCGTTTGGCGTGGCTAACGCACCCGCTCCATTCCAAGAGCTGATGAACCAGATCTTGTCCATCCTACGAAGGAGACCTAAGGTGCAGGAGCTCATATCCCGTGGTGCCCAGATGGAGGCTCACATCGACGATGTATGCCTCGGGACCAATACCCAGGAGGATCACCTAATCCTCTTGGGTGAGTTCTTTGCGGTCTGCCAGGAGAACCACACACGACTCAAGCTGGAGAAGTGTGAGTTCATGCAGGAGACCATGCAGTACCTGGGGTTTGACGTTGGCTATGGGTGGTGGACCCCAGCGGCCTCTAAGGCCAAACCCCTGATGGATGCCAAGGTACGACACGAAGACCCCATGAAAGGACTTCATGATGTACGCAGTTTCATTGGGGCGTGCAACTTCTATCGCCGCCACATCAAAAACTTCACCTACACCAGCGCCCTTCTGACGGACTTGATCAAGAAGAGTACTACTTGGCGCTGGGGCCCACAAGAGCAACAAGCGTTTGACGAGCTCAAAGACAAGGTAGCCAAAGCTAAGTGCTTGGGCGTGCCTGAGGCACAAGGGGAGATTATCCTGGTGACCGACGCCAGCAATGTGGGCGGTGGTGGAACGTTGTTCCAATGGCAAGCACTAGAGAAGGAGGAGTTCGACTCGGCCATTTCCCAATGAGGGACTGAAGGTCTCAACCGAGATGGAACCCTCAAGCACAGCTACCCTGACGACAAGTGGGTCCTAGTACCTCTGGGCCACTGGAAATGGAAGTGGAACCAGGCCAGGGGGAACTACTCCACCTATGAGCAGGAATTGCTCGCGGGTATGCTGGTGCTATCCTCACAAGCACGACTGTTGGGGAGTAACCCTGTGGTCTGGCTGTGCGACCAAGAACCGGTCCGCAGTTTCCAGAAGGGTCCCCCACCTGAGAAGGCCAAGCTACAACGCTGGTGGACCTACCTCAGTCAACTACGGCTGACAGTACACCATATCCAGGGAGTGAAGAACAAGTGTGCCGACTACATCAGCCGCAACAACTTTGACGCCCTGATTGGTGCCCGGTCTGAAGCGCTGGCTAAGGAGGCGTTCGGCCGTATGGACGTCCACTTGGACCTCAACATGACGATGATACGCCCCCTAGATGGACTCCAACAATCGGAGTACCTGAAGGAGTTTGGGGATATCTACAAGCGCCTGGAGAAACGCCTTAAACCCCTTCTGGTCAACCAAGACCAGTGGAAGAGGGACAAGAGCTACCTCTGGCACGAGGACCGTATTGTGGTGCCTAGTGACAGAGTCCCAGCGCTGCTGAAGTTGACCCATGAGTCCAGTGGTCATGTGGGTGCTGACCGCACCCTGAGGCTGTTCAAGCAGTGGTTCCACACTACTTGGACTGACGACCAACTGCGGAAAACCCTCCAGCCTATCGTGGACAAGTGCCCGTGCAGGTCCTGTAAACCAGGGGATATCAGGGACAGAGGTCTCTACTCGACCCTGCCCATCCCTCACTGTGCTAACAGTGTTCTATACGTGGACTACACAGAGATGCCGAAGTTCGGGGGCTATGACTTCGCCCTCGTGGTAACCTGTGGGTTGACTAGGTTTACCAGGGTGTTCCCATGTACCAAGCACATTACCGGGGAGGAGACTATCAAGATACTCCTGGAGGAGTGGTTTTGTGTCTATGGGGCGCCCAAGGAGATCAACTCCGATGAGGACGTGCGAGTACGCTCAGATACTGGCTGGTACAAGAGGGTCCTGAGATCCCTCAATGTCCAGGTGTCTACGGGGATTCCCTACTCTCACACGAGCAACCCCCTATGTGAGCGACAGATCCGTGTCCTGAAGGAGAACGTACGGATATGGTGCAAAACTGAACGCACCAGAGACTGGGTGAGACTACTCCCCGTCATATCCTTGATGATGAACTCCCAAGAGAGTTCAGCTACTGGCTACTCGCCCCATGAACTATTCCTGGGACGCCCTGCATGGTTCCTACATGCCCCCTATCCAGAGGACACCCATTCTTCTGTGGGTGAATGGGTCCAAGAGCAACAAGCGAAGGTGGACAAGGCCAAGGCTATGCTCCAGAGAGTGAGGGAGCGTCAGTGGAACAAGAAGAACAAGCACCGAGTACCGGCCACCTACCAAAAGGGGGACTGGGTGCTGGTGCACCACAGTCGACCACCCGCCTGGCCACGCTCTACCAGCGATGACCCATACTTCGGGCCGTACAAGATTCTATCAGTGGATGGACACCGTATCACCGTGCGGTGTTCTCCCCGTCTAGGGGGGACCCTGGTGTGCGCTGCTCAACACCTGAAGCGCTACTATGATCCTGAAGACCTCTGTGGGGAGGAGTGGGAGCTGAACGACGAGGAAATAGTCGCACTGGACCTACAAGGGGCTGCCAGCCCTATGGAAGTTGAAGGTGAACTCCCCGACATGAACGCCGAGGAGATGGCTAAGGAGGGCTTCTACCTGGTGAAGTCTGTCCTACGCCACCGCTATCGCCAGGGTTGGCGCTTCCTCACCTTCTGGGAAGGGTTTGGAGTCGAAGAGGCCACCTGGGAGGCCTCATCTGCTTTTGTTCTACCTGAGGGACGCCTAAACTCAGTTCTGGTTGACTACTTGTCCCAGAACAACCTTGGTAAGTTGCTGAGGCTCGCTGAGACGCTTGCCTCCAAGACTAAAGCTAGGGACTGAACCTTACCCTTACCTGCCAAAGCGTAGGTGTGAGTGTGCTAGTCCTAAGGTCCTGAGAGCAAGCCGCAGAAGTGGTGTCCTAATTATACCCAAGTCTGCACGCTTGCTAAACCTGGAGGGTTGGCTTATTGATGCCACGGGGTACGCCCCGGGTCTCCCCTCCCCTAAGCGCCCAATTTCTGTGCTGGCGCAAAACCTTTGGGGAATACCCAGCGTACTAATCCAGGTATTGTTTTCCCTACCTATCTGTCTACTACAGGGAGGGGTGGCCAAAAGCTATGAAGGCATGAAAACGCCGCTTTGCTAAGTGGCCAAAACACTGACCTAACCACTGCCACAGCCCACCAACCGTGCTAAAATTGCAGGAAACGGGTGGGACAGTGACACACGCACTACAGGTCCTACACACCCTACAGTGGCACCATCCTGGTGGGCGAGCACTGGGGCAACTGGCTCAAGCCCCCACTCAGGACTACCACTCCTACACGCACACTCTACTGGGCGTTGCGAAGGCAAAGGTCTCGTGGGTCCTAGCGACCCTCCTGTGAAATGACAAGAGAACACAGCGCTGCTAAGCAACTGTGGCCTAACAGGGGACGCCACAACGCGTTTCCCCTGCTAGGGCTTGGAGGGAAGAGGTGCTCTACACACGCACTACAGGTCCTACACACCCTACAGTGGCACCATCCTGGTGGGCGAGCACTGGGGCAACTGGCTCAAGCCCCCACTCAGGACTACCACTCCTACACGCACACTCTACTGGGCGTTGCGAAGGCAAAGGTCTCGTGGGTCCTAGCGACCCTCCTGTGAAATGACAAGAGAACACAGCGCTGCTAAGCAACTGTGGCCTAACAGGGGACGCCACAACGCGTTTCCCCTGCTAGGGCTTGGAGGGAAGAGGTGCTCTTGCGTGCACGGCGCAGATGTCGAAGAAGTCGGACTCCCTGCTCTGCCACAGGCAGAGGGGAGTTATTTGTTTGTGTGATCCGCGCCCTTGTTTAGCAGGGCATGAAAAAAATGGTATGCTGCTGCACCAATCACCCTACCTGCCCACCTGTAAAGCAAAGGCAAATTAAGAGGCGTTTGCGGCGGAGGAACCAAGCCACACTCCCCGTATTATACGGTTCTCAGTGTGACCTATAGTACACTGTCCACAAACACGCTGAAGATTCAGGTACCTCTGTCAAGCAAGCAAGCGTTAAGGGACTCCTCAGGTTCTCTTAAAGAACGTACCGAGGAGCCCCTGGGTAGCCTAAACAAGGTTTACCGCGCGCACTTTGCGTGGCCTACCCTTTAATGCGTGTGTGCATGCGCGAGTATGCACGAGCGTTTTGGGGAAACCTGCCAATCTCATCACCAAACACGACTCCACCAGGGGGTGGCCCCGCCTGGGCTTACTCACCTTACCTACCGCTGGAGAGAGAGGACAAGTGAGGGGCGCACGCGAAGAACGTTGCTATGCACTTGTGTGTATGTCTAATCACCCTGATCTGACCGCTAATCATCTGCAATCTTTCTAATCAATCCCTCTATCGCGTCCTATCGTTGTTAGCGCTGCTACAAGACTCGTTCACGGAGACACGAGACGAGCAATGTGTATGCGGCATACGAGACGAGCATACCTGTAGTTTATACCTGATTCATTGAAGTATTTTCGTTCATTTTCGAATTCTTGAATTTTTGATTCTTCTAATAGTGTGGGTGGAATCTGTATGTTTATTTATTAATGTGTGTCTCGTCATTTTCAAGACTACGTGAGACATACATTTATAATTCCATTATTTCTCCATTTTCCGGCGCTTCGCTAGGAGCCGCTCCTGCGCGCCGCCATTTTATGCGTATGAATCTCTGGATTTAAAAAATCCAGAGATGACTATAATTTTTATAAAAATGTGCTTCTGATGCACAATTGGATTCTGCTCAGGTGTGTCGTTTCAGAAAAATTCTAGGCCGTCATTTGACGGATTTTGGTGTCGTCGCTTCGTTTTTGCGTGGATTCGTCCATAATTCTCCCATTCCTGCCTCTGCAGATACCCACGCGCAGCCTCGCTGAGTAGGCCGTGTTCTGGCCGAAACGCAGCAGCCTGGAGAGACTGAGCAGAACCAAGACCCCACCAAGGGGCAAATTAATTTTTTCTACGACTCCCTTCGCCCTAAGACAGGTCACAGGTCGCCAGCAGGTTTACGAGAACCCATGCCAGTGTGTATATTGTGTCTTGCGTTGGGTTTGTGTCGACGCTGCGTCTTGGAGGGAGGGATACATATGCACATGTTTTGGCATGCTCCCATACTAACCCAACCAAGCCACAGGAGCCCCGGCAGCGCCATGAGCGCTGAGTCTTCTGTAGGAAATGTTACATACAGAGCCGCAAAAGAGCGCCAGCCATGGTGAGCGCCCATTTTTCTGTGTGAGGGAAACTATAGGTATTTTAAAGTAAATGTGGAAACCAGAGAAAGGCCAAGAAAAATTCCCTTTTTCCTCAAATGCGACAGTGGTGGCCACCACAGCACAAGGGGGGAGTAAGAAAAAGTGCTTTTCCATTGCTTTGAGGCATATTCTAGTTGTATTAGAGATGCACTGAGCATCCATGCATTTTTATCTTAGTATTGGTCCCACCAAAAGTGGTGATAACACATTTTGACCTATGGAACCAAACACCCAATCAGGATATGGAATGGACCCCTTAATCCCCTTTCAATGTGAGGCAAATCATCTTTTCCTGAGTTGACTGAGAACTGACATATCCAAAGTAGAGCCTATGAATTTATCTATGTTTTTCCATGAATTCTTAGCTATCCTAGTGGTATGCACCCTAGGGGGCTGGGCACCTCTTTTTGAGAGGTCCTGGGTTCAATTCCTGGTCAGCCTAGCTAAGTAGGAAGATCCCATGTGACATGGCAGTGACCTCATCGCCACATGCCCTGCCACCTCAGCACATATGGGACCCAAAACAAAGAGTGCACATCTCCTGAGATGGCACTATGGAGGGAGAGTGACCATGGGGCAGTTTTCTAACTCTTTTCCAAAAGATTTCAGCTATCTTTGTGAATATGCATTCATTTGTGACCTGAGTTGCAGTTTCTGTGAATACCCAATCATCTTTCACTGTTTACACTGCAGCCCTTCATGCTTTGATCCTGATTCTCTTCTCCTTGCACACTTCTGGCTTGGGCTATCCTGGATTGACTTGGATTTACTGTATTTCAACAAACAAAAGCTTTTCATCTCCAAAAACAAGCAGCAGGACACCCTACAGCAACAGCAAGCAGCAAGAGAAGCAAAAACACAGTGCTGAAATCACTATAAACTTTTCTTGCATCGCAAGCACAGCGCATATTCTAACCCTACTTGCGCGCTGCGCACTCCATTCGCATCGCATACCTTTCATTCCTGCTTTGACCTGTGCAGAGCAAGAGAGAGGAGCACCCGAACCCCCAACGAACACAGCGTTGACAACCCTAACGTTTTAACGAAGCAAACAACACAAACGCAATGCATGCGTGTGAAATGACACTGGCATACCTGAGAGGGTTGTCCACCTGCTCTGTGGTGTGGGTTGAGTTTGAATACTTTTCCCTAAAGTTTATAAAAATTTTGATGCAACTGTGCAAAGATTTCCTTTGGAACTTTAAAAACTAAGGCTCATACCTTTATTTTCAAGAGCCGTTTACGCTTGCGCAACCCTGTTTTTGAAGTCCGCTTCTGTTGCGCTTGTCTGCGACTTTGAGATTGGGTATAAAAATGACGATTTCTCGCGTGATTTCTTCAATGTTTAGCGATTTGACTTCTTAAATCGCTATACCTTTCGCTAAACCACAGGATTCACTTCCTGTTGGTTACATTTTCTATTTTTTTCAGCTCCTGGAGATTTGTGTCCTCCATTGGGAGTATTGCTCCGCCCTGGCTCTTGGTCAGGACGTTTACTAAAGTTCTGTTTATGCAGCGATAGCTGTCTGCATTAGAGCGTTCGACTGTACCCTAGTTGGCATGTGTGCTCCAGACCGGGAGTCCTGGGTTCAAACCCCACTACCACCAATTTTTACCAAACGTTTTCGTCGCACGCTGGCAACTTTTGAGGAATGCCCCATCGAAGGGACATCATTCACGGTACATTACACTGTTTTTGGAGGGTACCTACAGTGTGATAGGCTTCTATGAACTAATGAGGATGTTTTTGGTAAGTTCAATGCATTTTCTGAGTTAATTTTGGGAATATTTGAGCCTTTTTCCTTGGTCCTACTAGCTTAGCTAACTAGTACTCCAGGGGGGAGTAAGAAAAAGTCACTGCCATGTCTTTCGTGGAGGGCTGGATCCAGGCCAAGCCCCCCTTAAAACCCTTTTGTTGATGCTAAGACTAACTTAAGTATTTTTATCACTCTTTTGAAGCTTTTAGTACACTTTCTCAACGTAACTAGGGTTACAACCCTAGCCCCCCATGAAGTTCACCCCTACCACTCAACTGAGCGGAGGTATCTTCCTTCATGGAGGATATACCGAAGAAAAATAGGCATTTCATGCTTTAGGCCTTGGAGGTTAAGCCTAGTGGTCTCCCACCCCAAGACCCCTATACTCAATTGTCTCTACCACTTATTGTGGTTCTACTTTTGGACTGTTTCTGGATTCGGTTGCTTGGCCAAGTCATATTCTGTTTCTGGCCTGACACCTATGCCCCACATTCCTAACCAGCACCATTTCACCCAAACGAGTGCACATGAAGTGCTTGATGCTATCTTGCAGGCTAGAGTCAGTGGACTTTTCATATGAAATCTTTTGTATTATCCATTTGTGATTGAATCTTTGTGTTTCTACCTGCTTTGTCTATCTGCAGCCCTTCTGTGTCACACTGGATTTCAAACTATTCATTGATTCGATCCACATCCTGTTCTTGCTCTACTTGCTCCTTTCGTTTTGGGATTTCACCATCACAAACCTGCAGTATTTCATCAAAGTCTATAGGGCACCAATCAAGGACATCTTTCTATGTACAATAGACTTGGTATGTTCAAGGCCGGCAAGATTGCACAGCGCATTGAAAAAGGTGCTGCTGATGATCGACCTTTTTTGGCCTAAAACAGTGTTTTTGGGGCCTGAGTGGTCACAGGTAGGGCCCCATCCCCTATTTTGAGGGTGCTGGACCGAAGAGATCGCGTTTTGCAGTGTTTCGGAGCAAAATGACCAAGGGTTCCGGAGCCACCATCACCAAAAAAACCGCTTTTTTTGCCCAAAAAATGCCAATTTTCTGGCCTAAAACAGCATTTGTGGGGCATGAGTGGTCAGTTGTAGGGCCCCATACCCTATTTTGAGTGTGGTGGACTCGGAAAAACGTGTTTTGCAGGGTTTTGGAGCAACTTATCCAGTGTTTGGAGACGCCATCACCAAAAAACCGTATTTCTTGCCAAATACAAACATGTATGGTTTGAGCTATACAAAAGATGCTATTCGCAACTAGGTGGTGAATGTCATATTTCTCGGATACGGCCGATTTCAGATGGAGTCAAGCCTGCATTGTCGATCTAGGGGCTGGAAAATTTCCAATTTCGAGAGTGGGGGGGGGGCTAACTCCGGAAAATATGCTCTTTATGGTATAATTTGACAACAAAAGTAGTATTTCTGACTGTAGCTGGTTTTGGGATTTTTGGACCCCATAAAATCCTAGGTGTGTTGTCAGCTTGAATTTCTCTGGGTAGGCCCATGAAAAACCCACACCTATGCAGAGAGAGCTCAGCAGCCTTACAACTGGTGAGCTCCTCCTTACAGCAGGGTATGGCCATCACATATCCTGTCACTATGACCATGGCGTATTTGGCCAAAATTACGATCATGGTTGACTGGTTACGGACTTCAGGTAAATCCACGAAGTCTATGGCCACTGAGCTAAAAGGAAACGAGGGAACGGGAAACGGTTTGCAGGAGTCAGGATGTGGGCCGCGTCTAGCTTTCGCTTGTGCGCAAACCACACAGTCCGACAATGCCGTGTTCACTGCTTCCCGCAGCCAGGCATAGGGCATATGGTCGTGAAAACGCCGTAGAAAGAGCTCGAGGGTCCTTGCCTGACCCAGGTGGGCACATGCATGTACCGCCCGGATGACCTGAGACACAATGGACTGCGGGACACAAATTTTACCATCCCGACGAATATGGGGATGAGTCCACTGGGGTCCCTTGGCCCAGAAGTATCCATCCATGGAAACCTGATTCTCCAGACCCCTATCCAGGAGTCGTTTGTACGTTCTGTCAGCCCTGTAGTGGGGCATCCAGTCCTCGTACAGTATTTTGATCTCATGCGGCACTTTGACCTCAGTGAGTTTCCAAAAGAGGCTAGCGGCAACCCAGGTAGAATCTCCCTGAGTGTAGCACAGTGGGGACCCATCATCCGTCTCATCCAACACATTCCAGATGGCCTCATCAGGGCCTACACCCTATTCCGCTGCACCTGAGGAGTCCTCCTCGAGGCTCATACTGACCTGACTGAAGCAAGGCGGGGAGGGGCAACCGGATTCACAGTGAACAGACGCTCGCTGGACGGCATTCACTGCGGGGTCGTCCGGGAGCAAACTGCGGTCATAATGTACACTGTTATGCAACCTGTTGACCTGCAACAGCAAATAATTGCGCTCCCGCTGTTCCTGCATGTCCTGTGGTGAGGGACGTCCCTTAGGGGCTCTCACCTCCAGAATTTTGCCGGGATACTGGTTTGCTGCGATGAGCTATTGCTCCTCTTCGCGCTCAGAGGCCTCCCACTGGGTTACCCCTTCCAGATCGGCATCCGAACCGTGAAAGTTCCTGTCATCCGCCAATCCGGCTGGGTAGGCCCAGCGAGACATCCCGACGGCGGTATCGTTTTGCACTTCCGGTTTGTAGACAACTACAAGGTTATACCGGGAGAGTAATTCGTGCCACTGCCGCGACGTCCCAAGGGACCAGCCATGGTACAAAGCTCCTCTTCGTACCATGACTCCAGGGACTTATGGTAAGTGAAAACAGTGACCTGGCGCCCTGATATCAAGCTTTTGAACTTGAAAAGACGGGACACCAGGGCACAAGTCTCCTTCTCCCTCACTGACCATGCTCTCTGGCCCATATACCCCAGAACATTCCCGGCAGCGTTGAATTTTACGCTGCCCCGGAGTTTGCGACTCAAAAAAGCACAGGGCCGCCAGTTTCCTTGGTCGTCCTTCTGTTCCAGGACAGCGCCAATGCCGTGGTCCGACGCATCTGTATGGATGGCGAACTCGCCTTGGTCACTGGGTATATACAGGCTGCAGGCCTCACACACAGGCCAGCACCCCCATCCGCGCGGCCATCCTGGTCCAGGCGGCCACCCTGGGGGAAGGCGTCAGAGACTTCCTCTTCGACGCCTTCCTCCACGTCGCCCGACACGAGCGCCCCCCACGCACCACCCCAGACGGCGAGAGCCCGTTCCCCACGGGAAGCCGGATCTGGGTGCCCCCCATCGACTGGGGGCGACACCTGGTCCGACACCCCGTGCCGGGGCGGGTGGACACCAAGGGCCGCACCCGCTACCAAGAGCCCGACATGGCCCACCCCCCACCCGACGCCACCCCCGACAGCACCAAAGAGTGGGAGCGGGAAACATGGGTAGCCCGGATGGCCCCCCTGAGCAACTTCCGGCACCACGTCCCGCGGGACATCCCCACCCCCGACGAGCAGCAGCCAGCCCCCTCCACGTACATGACCCTCATGTACAATCTGCACTACACCCTCTCCACCACCACCTACGACGCACCCACAGACCACTGGGTGGTACACGGCACCGACTCCCTCCTCCCCGCCGACTACACCCCCCCCCCACACAACCCAGGCCCCGACACGTACGCCAGGGGGGACGACCTGGACGACCCCCACATCTGGGGCACGTGAGAACCCAAAACCCCGGACACGCTGCTCTCCATCCGCAGCGGCTACCAGGGCCTTGGTAGGGCGATGTATTGCCTCGCCAAGTGGACCCAACGGACCTGGGGTATCCCCACGGACCGATGGGTGTGGGTGGTCACGCTGCGCCCCCAGCAGAGGGAAGCCCCCCCAAACCGCAGGGGACCAACCCCTCCACGCCCCACCACCCTACAACTATGCCCGTACATGGTGGCAGCCCGCTTCATGACGCTGCTGTGGCCGGGCCCCCACACCCCCACCCAAATCTACCCCCACCTCACAGAGGAGGACATGCCCGGCATCCAGCGATGCTTCTTCCAGACCCTCGACTACCTCCAGCAAACACACCCGCACGTCCTGGAGCAGATATGGCCACCCCCCGGGTAACCAACGTGCCCGCGCAGCCGAGACAACGCCGCCACGCCAGCACCAGCACGCACGGATCACCAGGGAAAACGCGCGCACACGCCCGGTGCCCGAACCTGCACCCTCGTTCTCGCTACTTACAGGACCCAGCATCATACGCCCGCCCCCGAGGCCCAGGACCCTCCGCCGTCTCCCACAGCCCTCCCCTCCGCCTCCGACTCCACAACTTCCACCACCACGACCACCTCATCCACCACCACCACCACGTCCTCATCCAGCACTCCACCCCCCAGGCCGCGGGGGACACCTCCCAAACGGGCCTCCAAACCCGCCCCCACCGCGAGCAGCCCCGCCGCCGCCAAGGCCCACGCCCCGACGAAGCCCACACCCACGACCCAGCCGAAGCCCAAGACCGCCGCCAAAGGGCCATGCAAACCCGTCAGCATGCAGCCCGCAGCCAAGCCCAAACCCAAGCCCAAATCCGGTGCCGAGACGGCAGCGCGAGCCCGGCCCCCCGAGGACGTCCTCTACGACATCCGGCCCCAGCCGTCCCAGGCCCGAAGGCAGCAGCGCCCAGCGCGGCGCCCCCCCACTGTCACCGACGCCACCGCCACCACCTTCATGGCGGAGCGCGCCGCGGCCGAAGCGCGACGCACCTCGTCCCGCCACCTCTCAAAGCCCGCACCCCAGGCCCACGGACCGCCCCTGACCAAGGCAGAACGACGCCAGGGTCCACCAGCAGCGTCCCCGCCCCCCTACCGGCCCTCGATGACAGCCCACATGCAACGCATGCCCCACTACCGCCGCCGCCGCGAATCCCCGCCAAACCCCGAGGCGGAGACCGTACGCGCACACCCGCGGGTCGACATCCGCGTGCACCCCCACTCCCCACGCACCCCCACGGAACAGGACTACGAGGAATCCCCCAGGCCCGCCACCGCCGCCGGTCCCCACGACCCCGTCACACCCACCCACGCCCACTCCTCCGCCCAAGACCGCAGGCCCGCCCAGGAACAGTGGTGGCAGCGCTGGACCCACACGCAGCTCTGGGAGCTGCGGAAGTGGGCCCGGGGAGAGCCCTCCCTCGAGGGCCTGGTCCATCGGCCCCGCAAGGGGTCGGTGGAGAACTGCCGCCTCCGGCCGGCGGGGGGGTGGATGCCGCAGGCCGCATGGGAAGCCATGCTGGCCGATGCGCTCCACCCCCTGGGAGTCCACCCCCGCAACCTTCCCGCGCTGCAGGACCACCCGTATGTCCTCGGGCGCCTGCGGGAGACCCTCCAGGAAACGCAGCGAGACGGCATCCGCCTGTGGGACATCACCCAAAGCCCAGCCCCGCACGCACACACCCCCTCACCACCCCACAAGCATCGGCGCACCGACACCGGCGACACCCAAAGCACCCCAGGAGCCCTGCGCGCCACACAACACGACGCGCCTGACCCCCCGGCCAGCGGCGCCGCCATCTAACCCCGTTACCCAGCAAACCACCACCACGGGGCACCCCGCCAGGCCCCGCCCAGAAGTCACCAAACGAACCGGACGCCGAAGGAAGCCAACGCACATGACAACGAGCACCACTACGCCCAAAGGCGCCGAACCCAGGCCCGCTACCGTGGGCTCCTCTCCACCCTCAACACGACACACACGTCGCTGGCGTCACTCCTCCGCCGTACCCCCTCCCACGCCACCGCCCCGCCCCCCCCCCTCCCGCCGCACGTCCCCACGCCGCCCAGCACCCAGCCCCACACACTGCGCCACAGCATCGCCCTAGTCCGGCTCCTCCACCATCGCGCCACTTGGCACCTCACAGTAGACCGCCGTCCTGTGGTCCCGCTCCCCCCGGCACCGCTCCCGGGGCCGCACCCAGCCCACGTCGTGTTCGCCCCCACGTCGCGGGCCGCGGACATCCTCCCGCTCCTCGCCGCCACTCCTCCCGGGCATCGCATACTGCTTGCCGCCAACCCCTCGGTCCTCAGTTAGGTCCTCATCGGGGCACACCGACACCCTGCACGTGCGCTCGCTGCTGCCCAACCTGCACGCTGCGAATGCCCCCGGCAAGCCTGTCGACCCCTCTGTGTGGGACTCCCAGTGAGGCCACCGGCCACCGGCCGGGCCGCACGCACCAGCCCGCACTCGCCTCGGGCGCAGGACCCCGTGGACGCCGCTACCCACACGCCCGGCCCCGCGCAACCGCCTAACCGAGCCAGAACCCAAGCACAAATCAAACCCGAGCCACACCCCGAAACCGCTAACCCTTGACTCCTAACCAAGCCCGCCGAGGGAACAACGTAACCACAGCCCACACCCACAGCCCACACAGCCGCCTAAACAGCCAGCTCCAGAAGCAAAGAGACACCTCACCAAACCCACCCTGACCCAAGCCCGTGTACATCAGGACGCGCGAGCCGCGCCCCTGGGGCGCGACCGCCGCCACAGCACCGACGACACACGCCAGAGGACACAACGCTATTGCACTGCCGCACCAGCTGCCCGTGCCTGTGCCTGCAGTGTATGCGCGCCCCTGTTTTTCTCTTTTTTTTTCCCTTTTTTTTCGGAAAAAAAAAAAAGAAAAAACAAAAAAAAAACCAAAAACCAAAAAAAAAGTAAATTAGGGGGGGAGGAAGAGGGACACAACCACCCATGGCACACGCGCACCGCACACAGCACGCACACCGGTGAACAGGAGCCCAGTGGCGCAGGACACCGCACATGCAACACAACACACCGAGCGAGCACACCGGTGAACAGGAGCCAGCTGGCCCAGGACACCGCAGACGCACCACAGCAAACCGTGCGGGCACACCGGTGAACAGGAGCCCAGCGGCCCAGGACACTGCACACACGTAGGGCGGCCGAGGGACGGGAAAGAACCAATACCCCATGGGTCGGACGCACTGGGGCGACCCAGCCGACCCACCGGGCCAGTGGCAGGAGCGGTACTCCAAGGCCACTGGTCCGAGCCCGGCCAGGCTGCATCGGGGACCATGGCAAACGTCACCCGGAGCCATGGAAGCAACTGGTGACAGGCAAGCCGGTACACAGTCCAGGAGGGGGTCACCTGCAAAGCAGAGTGGCCCCGCAACTGAAGCCACAAGGGTGAGGCGGTCGTACCGTAGACAAGCGTGAGCAATACCCCTTGTGGTGAGAGATACTCCACACGGCTGGGCAGCCCCCCAGAGCTGCCGCCCAAAGGAGGGGGCATGTGGCCCTACCCATGGACACATGTGGGGACACCCTCCCACCTGGGACACATGGACCGGGTGGCCGCGACAATGCCTTCCCAAGCACATGCGGGAGCGGCTCAAGAGGCACCTGACATAGGGCAGTGGGAGGGACAGGACGTCCCCTTGGTAAGACCTTCTTCCTGCAATGTCAAAGGAGGCATCCCGAGCTCCCGAAGATACCTACCTACCTACCTCCCGACGGCGGTATCGTTTTGCACTTCCGGTTTGTAGACAACTACAAGGTTATACCGGGAGAGGAACTCGTGCCACTGCCGCGACGTCCCAAGGGACCAGCCATGGTACAAAGCTCTTCTTCGTACCATGACTCCAGGGACTTATGGTCAGTGAAAACAGTGACCTGGCGCCCTGATATCAAGCTTTTGAACTTGAAAAGACGGGACACCAGGGCACAAGTCTCCTTCTCCCTCACTGACCATGCTCTCTGGCCCATATACCCCAGAACATTCCCGGCAGCGTTGAATTTTACGCTGCCCTGGAGTTTGCGACTCAAAAAAGCACAGGGCCGCCAGTTTCCTTGGTCGTCCTTCTGTTCCAGGACAGCGCCAATGCCGTGGTCCGACGCATCTGTATGGATGGCGAACTCGCCTTGGTCAGTGGGTATATACAGGCTGCAGGCCTCACATAGGGAAGTTTTGATCTTCTCAAAATTCTCACGCATCAGATCAGTCCAACTGATGGTTTGCTTATGCTCTGAGACTTTACTGGTGCGTTTATCAGGATCGTATTTATACTTTCCGACATATTAATCCATGCGCGGCGCCGCCAGTGACGCGTAGGTCGGGATATAAATGGAATACCAACTGCAGATGCCAAGAAAACTCCTCATCTGCTTTGGTGTCCGAATCATATCCTCGGACCACTCATGCACCGCGGCGACCTTCCCAGGTGCCGGAGAGCGTTGGCCTTCATGCAAGATGTGGCCATCGTACTTCACCTGAGTGTAGAAAAGGAAACATTTTAGCTTTTTAACTTGCAAGTGGCACTCCTTTAATGCCTCGAACAATTTGCGCACCAGTTTATAATGTTCCATTACCGCTTGCGAATTGAGGAGTTTCCCTTTGCCACTGCAAGTGGGTCGCGTGCTTACCAGAATGTCATCTATGTAGGCTGTGATATGGGGATTAAGGCTGCCAACACACCAGCTCAAAAGGCCCTGAAAAGCCTGTTGCCCAACCTTAACCCCCATGGGCAGGACCTTCCACTCAAATGTCCCTGCTGGGGTGCAAAAGGCGGTGAAATGCCTGCACTCCTCCAGCAGGGTCATCTGGTGGAAGCCATTTTCCAGATCCAGAAGGGCCCAGAGATGGTTTCCAGCCTGCGCTTGCAGAAGGTCTTTGAGCACCGGTAGAGTCAACTCATGTCCTCCGACAAACGAGTTCAGGTACCGGTAATTGATGACTAATCTCCATTTGTTGGTTCCTGGTTTTGGAACCAGGAACCCTCTCGCGACCCAGGCACTGTGGGATCAGACAATCAAACCCTTATCATGGAATCCTTCGATTTTTTTGTTCATCTCCTCTTCCTTGTTTCAACCAGGCCGTATGGGGTTGCATGCTAGGGGTTGAGAGCCAGGGTTCAACGCCAATACGCAGAAGTTCACATTCTTTGGACCTCGCTTCGAGAAATTTGCCTCGATTTTCGCGTATTCGTTCCACGTAGGGTCCCACACCAAATCTGCGAAGTCCTCATAGATGCGGTTGCGAAGCTCGCTGGGCAACTCACCAAGAGGCTCACCATCAGCTTCAATGAACGACCTAACACTACGTTCTCTGTCCTGAAACAAAGCGTTAGGGGGCGCCAAGTCGGATCCCATGAGCGGTAGGGGCTCTCTGAGTGTGGGATCCACCTTGCTGCGCCACTGAGAAACGTTTTGGCATGACCGTTCGTACTTATCAAGCGATGGGCCATGCTTGGTCACCTCGGCGAAAGAGCCAACCATCCAATCAGTGTGGATGGACCCTTGTCGGGAGCCACACCCTGACCACCAGTGGAGCAGATTTGGGTTAGTTTCGCTGAGTCCTCCTGAAACTAGTCCAGGGCCTTAGTCTCAGCTAGCTGCAACTCACTGATTTTATAGCGGGCATCATCTCCTCAACTTGGAGCTGGACCAAGGGTTCCGGCATTAGGGGGCGACACTGCTCGGACAACTCAGGGTCTGGCGTATCCCTGTCTAAGGATTGCCAACTTGTGGCATTAGAGCCTCCACAGTTTGCGGTCCGTACCCTTGGGCCTTTTCGCAAACAGGTTGATGTGTTGCCGTGGAGAATGTAAATTCTGCCCTTTTTGGGACGCCAGTGTCAGAGTAACCTCGTCGAACCCTCCTTCAGAGTCCAGATTGTACCTGGGACGGTGCTTCCAGTCGGTACGATTCACGCCTTCCTGTTGGTCATCCAAACAGTCGAAGGCTACGGCCCGATACTGAATATCAGGCTCCTGCTTATGTTGTCTCCCATGGACATCCTGAAAAATTGGTTCATCCCGGGGAAGATCCCACCAATTGACGGTAATTTCCCTTAATGACCAGAACCAAGTTTCCTTGTTTCTGACCGGGACAATTATTACACCCCTCCGCCATCCCATCGGCATTTTTTGACTATGACGGCAGTCTCGGACTCCTTGGGATGCAGAAAAAACTTGTGGTCACTCCAGGGTACAAGAAAACCCATGGGGCGACCGTTTTGGTCACAGGTCAGCATTCGCATACTTTTTTTCTGCTTTCGCCTACCAGAGGTCGACCACGGATTCGTTTTCGAAGCATGGTCTCCCTGAAACTTGGGCAAGGGGTTGAGCTCCGGCCGAAACTCTTCCCCGGCCCAATCGCAGACTATTTCATACCACCCGGGGGTTAAGATGCAAGATTCCCCAGTGGATCTCACATATCGGGATCCGCCCTTGAGGTTGCGACTCCTCAGAACTCTTCCTTTAGCGCGTCCGGCTGGTTTTCTGAAAACAATATGGGCTTGATTGCCCTTGACATCGGTTTTTCCACCAGGGTCAAAAACTGGTGACCAGATGACGCTATCACCGGGTACGTCCTTGGACTCATCCCGTGTATCCACCTCCACATCCGGGGAGTGTTCTTGAGGTACATGCCGCTGGCGGTTTAGTTGGTCCGGACCCACATAATCAACCGACATCTTCATACAGCCCTCAGAATCACACGAATAGCCGAAGTTATCCATAAATCCGAGGGGTGGGTCGAAACCCAACCACCCTTCGTCGCTGGATCCATCCGAAGAGGGATGATCGCCATCTTCCGTCTTGGCGTGATCTTCCTCTGAATAGTCCTGCACTGCGGCTATGTCTACGTAGTAGTCCCAAGCCTTTTCTTCCCCTCCACGGGTACATGGCTCTGGGGTCAGCATGACTTCGTCAGGCGTGGGTTCCCTCGTTGGGTGTGGCACACTCTGGTCCGCATCATCACTGTTTATGTCCAGATCCTGACTCTGTAAATGTGGTGTATTTGACACCTCATAGACCTGAAAAATGGGGCTCGATTCAGTCAACTGATCCTGACCCTGGACCTCAGAAATGGGACTGGAATTAGCCAGCTGATCCTGATCCACCAGGTTCTGCACTTCAGGCTCCACACCTAGGTGCTGGTCCTCAACATCCGCTGAGAGCTCATCTGGTATGTGCTCCCCGTGCTGGACGTCATCAAACACGAGGAAACCTCGTGCGGGACTCAGTGTAAGGCCATAACGGGCAAGAAAAGGGTATCCCAGAATAACCCTGGGCCTAACGGAGGCCAAATGGACAGCCACTCGCACACACTTCACTGTCTCACACCTCTCGTTGTGCCGAACCGGTAGTGACACGCTGCATTTCACTACTTTGCTCCCGCCAGCCAATCAGTTCTTGCCGGCGCCAACCAAGCAGATGGGAAACTCAGCTTTCGTATCGTGCCTTGCATCAGAAATTTCCCACCCCGCAACGGCCAATACCTCGCATCCCGAATCTATGAGGGTTACGATATAACGGAGGACATTTTGAGGTGTATTATCCATAGTATGTGCACCTGAAAGTATTAGTTCTTTCTGCGGCCTTTTGAGATTCACCCGTTCAGGGCCCCTTCAGCTGAACCGGCTCACCATCGGTGAGTTGCACGGTACAAAGACGGGCTCGTTTCAGACCCAACACGAAGTCCAGTTTTACAAGTGGGTTCTTAACATGCAGCCCTGGCGTCACTTTACCAGGCAGCTGACGCCCCTAGGACTTGGTCCTCTTCGGCGCTCTCTTTGCTTCAAATTCACCCTTGAGGTGGGGTTGCTTCTTCCAGCACTGATCCACCAGGTGTCCTGTCGTTTTGCAATGAGAGCATTCCTTGGGGGAACCTGTGCCCTTGGGCGTTGGGTTTCCTGTTCCTGTTCCTGACTCAGGCTTGCCAGGTTTGAAAATCAAAGGCTTTCGGAGGTGTGGGTGTTTCTTCCAACACTTATCCTCCGTATGCCCCGGAAAACCACAAAGAGGACATTTAGGCCCTTTCTTGGGGACCAGTTGTCCCCCGACATTCACATGCCATTTATCCCACTCGTCAAGTGTTTCAAAAACCAGGGCATCATTTGCGTTAGGCGGAGCGTCAGACTCCCCAATTGCAATCACCCGTTCCGCCACAGGTTCGGCACCCATGAAATTCAAAGACGCCAAATTGGGGCGCTTATCCAAGGGCAACGACCGCCGTTTCCGGTGGTCCTGATGACGCTTGACAGTGTCTTTCTGTCTGAGTTCCACTTGGCAGAAAAGGTACAAGGTGAGGTAGGTGAATTCAAGTCCTCCGGAATTGTTCTCCTCATTCTAAGTTTTATAAATGAGGCCGTCATCGTGGACCAAAACGTCCAAGACCCTTTGTTGGGCATGACCAAATGTAACCCCATCTCGTACTTGACTGCCCCAGTAAATGAAATCCTCCATGAAGATGGAGACCTCACCTACGGAACAGTTCTTAGGAACGGTTAGCCCATGGAAAACATGGTCAGGGACATTTCTGTTCACCTGGCGGTTGACTTCCCGCAAAACACCCTCTTTCACTTGGGCATAAGACAGGTTCCTACGGATCATCCTCTGGTCGATTGGGTCCGCAACGTCTTTCGGGATTGCTTCTAAAAACGTTTTGATAACCTTTCCTTCGCCGAGCGCGACCCCCACATATCGCTCCCACCTGGCATACAACAGGACCCAGTCCTGTGCCTTCACCCCGTCGCCGTCCCAAGTGGGCACCAGGTCCCGAGCTTGTACATCCTTGAGGGCGAGGGGGTCCAGTAGGGGCGTTGCCATGGTGTTATACACCCCCGGGCCATACCACGGAATTCCACCTCCACCAGGATACACATCCACGGGAGTAGGGTTTAGTGGTGGCCCTGAGAACGTAGGCGCCTCTGAAACCGCAAATCCTTTCAGGGGACCCATAATGGGTTTGATCTTGGGCAGTTTTTTGCCCTCGTGGAAACTTTGATTTGCCGCGGTTTCAAACGTACCCTCGTCATTGAAAAACCTGAGATCGATTCCCCTGACAATGCCTGAAGTCGGCATTGGCGTCTCGGTTTCCCCTCGGTGGCATGCCATCATGGGTTGGTACCCGATGGTCTGAGACTCCATCGGATCGATGCGTCTCATAATGGAAACCATCAGGCTGGTCCCATTGTGGATGCATGAACAGGTTGCCTGGCCCTGCCTGGGACACCCGTGAGAGTTCGGAGAAATACCCTCCGAAAGCTCCTCGTGGGGCCGGTTCCGCTATGTCAGGGTAATTACCTCGGTCCATGGGGTTAACTCCCTTGGGCCAGAGGTGTTCCTCCTGCAGTTGGGCCTTCAGGGCATCCATGTTGTGCCCGAGTGTCCTTATTTCCACTCAACATACAACTTGACTTGCCCAAGCTGCCATGCCAGATGAGCTACGGCATTTGGGTCAAAGCCTTCGGGCGCCCCTGGGGCTGGGGATGTCTTCCGGCCTTCAGTTTTCGTCATCAGGTCCTCCAACGGTTGTACCCGCGCTTCTGTCTGGCCAACTTGGTCTCGTGTCTTCAGTCCTCTTGAGCTTTCTTCAGTTTTCAGGATCCTCATTCCCAGTTGGACGACCTGGTCTTGGGTTTCTCTGAGGACTTTGTCCTGACGCCGCTGCGTGTTGGTGGTTGCCCCCTTGTACTAGAAAGAAAAGGAGAACTACTCGACTCCGTAGTAAGTTATGACTTGCTTTAACATATCCCCACAATGCTTCAATTTCAACTACTCAATGATTAGCAAAACCTAAAAAACATGATTTAGAAGATAGGCTCACAAAACTACATAATTTTTGGGAGGGTTGCACACGAGCAAAAACTTACCTAAAATGCTTCATGTGATTGTTTGCATAAAAACATTTCATTCCAAACTACTCCTAGGGTCATACCCGGAAGCGTAACCAACACACGCAACTAAACGCAAGTGAAACAAAGCACAAAGCAAGATCCACATGAGGTAATGCGCTCCTCAGTATGGCACAAGTGCATCTTTGTTCTCTATGCCATACCTGGTTGAACCTCTTAATATATAGAGGCCCTGTGCCCCTAAACAACCCACAACTCCCACATGTATGGGACGGGCTCTCCTCGGGCTTCATGCCTAAAGAGAAGAGAGCAAACGAGATCAATGCATAAGGGGTAAACGTGTGAGCACATTCTTCACTCAATGCTATCGATGCTAAGTTATCCTAAAAGGCTAAGCTTCAGATCCTACAATCCAATGCTTCACGTAAGCACCCAAACATGACAACACATGGCACGAGCATGACCTAATCATGCGGGTCTCGGTTCGTCAGGAACAGCGTAATTCAGGAAATCAGAGATCGTAAAATACATCAAAATATGAAAATTTGGAATAGTCGGGACTGCGTAAGCACTGCCGCAGATCACAGATGGCGGCACAATAATACTACAGATCGCCGCTGATCACAGATCTCCGAACGCAAATCCAACGACAGTAACAGATCAGAACAAAACAGAAAACCTACAGGAACAGCAACAGAAGGCGTCCCCACGGGAAAAATGACTTTTTCTTACTCCCCCCCAGACCACACACCACGAGTGAGGGTGTCTAAGGGGTGGTGGGAGATGGCCGCTCCTGGCAGGAGCCGACCCTGGCTCCTGCTCCTGAGGAGCACCGACCCTGGCTCCTGAGGAGCTCCGACCCTGGGGTGCTCCTGAGGAGCTCCGACCCTGAGGGCGCTCCTGAGGAGCACCGACCCTGGCTCCTCAGGAGCCAAAGCTCCCGAGGAGCACCGACCGTGCTCCTAAGGAGCAAATTGGCTCCTGAGGAGCACCGACCCTGGCTCCTGAGGAGCCAAAACAGAAAAATGCTTTTCTTTCAGTTTTTGCTTAGTACTTTGCATATTTTCTAGAAAGGGTGCCCATTGTGGCAACAAAGATACCTACAACTTGGACAAAAGACGCATTTTTGGAGTCTTAGGGGCTTTACTAAGGCTTGCATGATTGATCCTGACAAACACCACATCTGCTCCTTGGGAACATTTGCGCTTCCGAAGAAAAGCAGCCCCCAGGAAGCAACCCATCGAGCATGCAAGATTGCTAACAAGGCAGATCAAAGTTGCATTTTTGCTAGCTTTGGAGGTTGCACTAGAGATTTCCTTCAAATGTTTTGAGTGAACCAGCTCGTTTATTAGAATCATTGATTTTGAGAAGAACCACCATTGCTTTTTGAAGAGTACCGTGCGTGTCTCTCGAAGAGCTAAAACAAACCTAAGGGCTTTTCACCTTGTGCTTGTTGTATCGCATCATGTCAACATCTGCTCGGCATCATTCTTGCAACATTACCCACAGACCAAAGGTTGCATTGCGCTTTAGAAAATCTACTGGACATTTGTTTTCTTTGCTTCAATGTTTGCTTTGTGACCAACGTCAATTTACAAGATACTTTGTTTCAAAAATGGGAATTTGAAACTTTTTTAGCCATGAAACTTGGGTTTAAGTTGGTTTGCAAAAACCCTCATTGCCCCTATTTTGAAACCGCAATGAAAAGTCTGCTTTTGCATTGATTAGTCATTTTTAGTCTTGAACCTCTTGTGCAATTTGTTTTCAGTCAACCTCTTTATTCCTTAACCAAAGAACCGTGCAGCAAGCACTTGCTAATGTGATTTAACAATACCATAAAATGATTAGCCAAATAATGAGAGTACATCCTTCTTTGTCAACACGGCGATGGTCGCCACCCTACATGGTGATATATGATGACACGGCTCATCCGCAATCTTCAAGGTGGATGCATCAAGCATGCACCCTAATCGTCACGAACCGTGAGCGCGTATCTTGGCCCCATGGACTCTTCTGGGGCACAATTCCTTATGGAATGTTGCCACTCGTAAAGAAGAGGACCATGAAATAGGTACATTGACCTACGGGGGACAAACACACTCTCCTCGTGCCCATCGCGATTGCGAAACCACAAAAATGTGTCGCTTAGCAAAGACACTCCCACAACGTGTTTGCCGCATCCTTCCCTCCCGTTTTGTGGGTACAGGTCGGTATGCCACCTTATTCCACGGTCAGGAGGATAGAATACGATTAGGAGTGATGCCAAATTGATTCATGGCAAGTGACATAACAACCATTGCCATAAATCATATAAAGGCTTGGGAAAGGAGTTAATTAGTCTGAAAGGAGAGGTAGATAATTGCAACGTCGAAAAATCGAAAATGCGGCCATATGATTGTTGGCCACGTCCGGTGCGCTGATTCCACACACAAACGTCATCACACACAGAAATGAGAACATTTTCAAATCCATCGTCGATAAAATTTTCTAATAAATGGAAACAAGGTGGCATCTTGTCCAGCAACCTTGGGAATGGATACAATGTGGCTCAGGCTGAAAATGCTCCGTCGCCGGAAGCATCATGGCTTCTGAGGGCATCCATACAAGCAGAAGATAATGCCGTGTACCATATGGTATGGTATTTATCGTGTCCGGACTGCGCGTCCACTATGTCCGCTGCTGCCGAAGGAGGGGGTGAACAAAGCTCTCCTTGCATGCCTATTGGCAACTGTTGGGTGTTTATCACCACAACCCCTGTATCTTGGGCGATGGAACCATGTTTCGCGGCATCAGTTTGTGCATGGGGCATATGCACATGATCCAAGTTGGACGGTGGGGTCGCCGCTACCGCCATATGAGCATTCCAAGGCGGAGCGTGGCAAGCACTTTGGCTAGCACTTGCCGTGCTCCTATCATCGTCTTGTGAAATAATGCCTTCACATGCTACATCATGCTTTATGAACATCTGGGAAGCTGTGTCTTCCCCTGGCATGTAGGCCAAAGGGTTCTTCTTCATCTTCCATCTTTTGTTGTTCCATTTCTGATGGGCCTTCCTGCTCGGTGAATTTTTCCCCATTGCTGCTGCAAAAAACCTAAATACATGCGTAAACCGATTCAGACTTTGTATTGGCATCAATCACATAGCAATCAACACATCCTTTTGTACCATCAATCCCTCATTGGTTGCAGGAGAAACCACAAAATTGGGGCCAAAATAGCACTTCATGTGCCTTGCTTTAGAACATTCGCATTCATTGAACCTTTGGACCCCATCGGCATACAATTGTTCCGTACACCATCATTGGCCGCTGTGTTGCATTCAAATTTGAATGAAAATGACGCATCGGGCAGTACGCAAAATGCACAAAAAATCCTATCATCAACTTCGCAAAGCAAATAATCAACCAAAAATGAAAAACATTTGTAGTCCAATTGGCGCATCAATAATTTACCTAAGACTTCAAATTGCAATCCTTCGGTCCAAAGATATGAAAATTGGTACCGCACAGCAGATATATTGTACGGTATCGGCACTGTATCCATACCATACAGTGCTGCAGTATCTTGTATGGCATGGCCCAACACTCTTGTATTCAGTCATTTGTCCCGCCAAAAAAAAAAAATGGAATTTTCACTCCAAACAAATATATCACACAATGCCTTGGCTGTCAGTACATTTGCAGAGTGGTCGGATACCTGGTTGTTGTCAATTCTTGGCAGCCGATGAACGATTGCTATCATTTTAATGAGCCACCAATTGTGGGAAAGTAATGACTGGACACAGGACAAAGGGCTTGCCATGGTTTCTTTGTTTATATGCTCCACAGGAAAAGCGTAATACCTTGCATCTTGGTACTACCTATGTGGGACCCGTGACCAATGGTGTTCAGATGTGTAATGCAAAGGCATGAATCGATTGAAAATGACTGCAATTGATTCCCTGGGCGGCATTGGCGAGCACTTCACTGTGCCGTGTCCTGATGGAAAAGAATGATGGTTACACGATCTGGCCGAATAAGCATTCCATAATTGCGAGATTCTGATGCCACCGTCACACTGCTTGATCATTATTCAATGTTTGCTGTTTTTAACAGCCCTCAGGCCAGCATGCCACACATGCAATTGAACTCAAATTCTACCCTCCACCACCTGCTTTGCCAGTGCACTAATCACAGGCTTGGCTATTTGCTGGTTCGATTTGATGCTCGCAGACAAAGCTCAGGGCACAACACTCTCAGCAGCCCATGGTTGATTGCTAGTTCTCTTGTAGGGCTTCAGCCACGAGAACAGTGCGAGTTACTCAGGATTCTTGCCCTCAGTGGTGGTACTAGCAGCCTGTCCACCTCCATATCGGGACCATTGCTTGCTAATTATGGTCCCACTGCAATTTCGTCTTCCACCACCGCCGCCGCCAGTGCTCTGATCTGTTGATTGCCTTAATCCCTTGACCCGATCCAGTGAACTCAAAGCACAACACTTGCAAATGCCCGCGGATGATCGCTGGTTCCTGCATTTGGTTCAGTCTGCAACTCACGAGAGCCCCCTGCGGCAAGCTCAGATGCAAAAAGTGCAACACAATTGCAAAAGCTGCCAAGTAATTTCCAGAAGCAGTGTCTGTGGCTACAATGCCCAAGAGGGAATATGCTTGTTCACATCACCATTGATCATTGCAAGCAAATACCCAATCTGTGAATCATAAGAGATGTCCACAGTCACATTCTTTGCAATATGTTTGCGGGCTCCAGGCTGTCCTGGTTCAGTCGGGTTAGTTCTTGGCAGGAGTAACAGCGGTGGTTGATTGGGCAAAATATTCTGGTGTTGCAGGCAATGTTATTCCTGGTGATGTTTTTGCAAAGAAAGGGGACGATTTGAGGTATTGGACACACAGTGTACACAATTTGTCGTCCGTCGGAAGGTGAGGGTGTCGTTCTGGAATCGTGTCCTAGTACAGAGAGGCGCCAATTTGCACAGTATGCCACAAAAGTGCCCCGTGCAACTCGGTTGAACGTAAACTCTGCAGTTGAACACCTGATTCTCTCGTCTATCTCCTTGACAGTTGTCGGGGTATTCTTATTCTAATCCCGGTTCGTTTTCCTCTGAGAAACAAAGGCGACTGTTGTGTGCTTGAGGCCACTACAAATTCCCCCTCAGAAAATGCACTCCAGGGCAGGGCACACCAGATCCCTCTTGGTTTTGTCAATTTCATTGACTCAACTACGCAGCTATCCAGGACAAGCAGCTATCCAGGACGCCTGCAAGTAAATTTGACCACTACAATGCATGATAACTATTGAAAACCCTTGGCCCCCCAGCTTGCGGTTCAGCAGAGAGTAGTCCCTTCAAATTGCAAATTAACTGGCACATGAGCATTATTTCCAAATATACCTTACCCTCCAGTCCGCTTTCCTGAGCGTCCAAGTCAATAGTTGTAGTATCTGGCACGTGCAACTCCACATAATAATGGTACGCATGAAAATGAACACACATGCTCCGAAACTGACCATCACTGTCTTCGATTTCAACGGTAGAGTGGCGGCTTGAAACCAGTTCTTTACCCAGCAATCCGGTCATTCCGTTTTCAACCATGATTCAAAAACCACTTACAACGAATCGTGGACAGGCGTACCTTTGAACACGGCGAAAGCTTCTAATCACGGATGAGTAAATTGGACGTGTACGAATGAAAATATGTGTATGGTTCAGCTTTGACTGGGGAGGACAATTCAATTTCTGATGCTGCGTGAGCCAGGGCGCTTCGCGACATACAAGTCGCGGAACCATGCTGTGGTGTTTTCTGCTTCAACAGCCTTTTTTTTCCCTTTTCTAAGCTCGTGAAAGATCGTTTCCAAAGTTGAAAATATCAGCGTAATCAGTCATGGCCCATACGCTGGGGAAAACCAACATATGAAATTTCATGACAACCATTCCACTTGTAAATGCATACATCATGGAAGACACCATACATAGACCATAGTTGACCGTCAAATTTCGATTTTTTTTGCCAACCCCTTCCTCCTGCGGAGCAATGACAACCTTTGACCCTAGCTCCTGATGAGCCACGCCCCTAGCTCTTGAGGAGCAATGACCCTGGCTCCTTAGGAGCAAAATGCTTAACAATACAACCGCCGCTCCTGAGAATCGCCGACCCTGGAGCTCGTACAGGGTCGGTGCTCCTGAGGAGCTTTATCAGGGTCGGTGCTCCTGAGGAGCAGCACCAGGGTCGGTGCTCCTGAGGAGCCAGGGTCGGTGCTTCTCAGGATCCGGCTCCTGAGGAGCAGGGTCGGCGATTCTCAGGAGCAGCCATCTCCCACCTACCGTCTGAAGGGGGCGCCTTTTCACATGCAGCCCATGCACACTCACTGGCATCAGGCAGTTCAAGACAGAAAATTCTCAGAGGACTAAACAGAACATGATCAGCAGACATGGCAGGCAGACATTGCATGCCAGGTCACCAGGGTACGCAGACGTTCGAGGTTACAACATCCTCAGGTTATACGTAGCAGTAAGGAAAAGTAAAAGCAGGAATTCCTTTGCCTGGGGGTTGAATGACCCCCCCCCCCCACTGCCTACAGACTGCATACACAACCTACCTGGAGATCACCACAGAAACTGTACCTGGTCCCTGCTGGTTACGCCTTGCAGGAACAGCAAAAGAACAGCTAATCAGGCTTATACACCTGAATCTGTATTTACCTGAAATACTGACCGGAACACACCTGAAGTTGGTGGTGTCTAATGGGTGTCACGCCGCCGGAATGAAAACTGTAACTGCAGTCAAGTCCCTCTGTGGTTTCCTCAGTACTGTACACAGTACACAGTACAAGAGACGAATTTCTGGCAGGTGCAAAAACTGAAAATGAAGAAGAACAAAACTGAAGTCTGCCCAACAGGGCTGCCCAGAAGGCTAGGCACAGGTCGAGCTAGACTCATCTGGTCAGCTGGCCAATCAGAAAATCTGTATCTGGACCAAGAAACCTGAGAGAGCTTGGAAATCAGGCAAGCGCAAAGTCAATACACCACGAAATATCAGCAGAGTAAATAACCTAGAAAGAGGTACCCAGACAGAATGTGGGCTAAGGACTTCTGTCTGTGGGGAAAGGGAGGGGACATTCACCAAGAATGGGTGCAGACACCAAATATACCACCAAAGTGCAAAAATTTGGTTCGCGTTACCCTCAAATGCGAACATAGTGTACATCCACAAACTCAAGACTGTCTAGGTACTGTCAAAGAGATTCACAGTTATCCTGGATATCCAGGAGAAAGGGCTACACAAATTACATCATAGGGTATCAGCAGAACACAAGGACCAGCGTTAACCGCTGGCAAGGAGGGAATTTACCTACCCCATATCGCGGAGGTGTTGCCTGAGGTATCGCACTCCCTCAGGAGGGCCAACTTCCTCAAGGCTGGATCAGAAAAAATTGAAGAAATATGAAATTCAGGGGCTGCTCAAGAGACCCATGTGCAAGGTAGGAGGCACCCCTCCCAGGGGAAACTCCAAGGATAAAATTAACTCCAAGAGAAATTCCATTCCATGCAAAAACACTCAAGAAAAATCAGTCAGAGCCCTGAATCCCGGCTTGTCATTCCTACCGTCACATCACCCATCTACAACAAGTAAATTCAATTTTTGCTCTTCAGGTCAGCATAGAAAATCAGAACTAAGACAGCACCAAAGACAGTATACCCGGGAGGAAATACTACACGACCGTAAAGAACCCACTTATGGATACAAGCACAGCTTATTCCCCCTGAGTTGCGGCCGGCACAGGGCAGAGGAAATATTTTCTCCCGCCGGTCTCAGTCGGCTCCGTATTCACTTTACTATCCCCTGGCCTCCTGGTCTCTGCTCCCATTAAAAAAAGGGAGCCTGCCAATTGACAGCACGGCTCATGGTACCCGCAACTGAAAGAGCATGCAGGAGGCCACACAGGGGTAGACCTGCAGAAGACATCAGGCACACAACACAGAGTAAATACATGCTAATCCGAAAGGCCAATGGACTATCCGAGGTTAGTCAGTTACTACACACCCAGCAGCAGGCCCATCAAAGGAACCTGTGGGCTTCATCGTAAAGTAACGGGACGACACATCTCTGTGGTTAAGTCAGTACCTAAGCAAATGCGCAGAGAAACACGCAACCGCAGCTGTACACCGCTGCAACTCATTTCAGGACATTGCAGAGTCCAACAGATGGCAGGCAAGCTCAACTCCCCGCTCCAAAGTCCGCTAGCTCTCTCTCTGCCTGCAGAGATTCTACCTGCATATTCCAACAGGCAACATCACCCAGAGGTCATCACGACTTGGACTAGTAACAACACCCAGTGTTCAACACGACTCCGACGTTGTGTGGGGAGTGCCCCAGGGAGACGACTTGGGTCGTGTTTGCTCCAGAGGACTGGGGTCATCACCTAGGATTAGCCAGACGGATCCTGCTCATCAGTTCATAGCTGGCAGCAGGTCCGGTTCGTTCCGACGTAGGGGAGCTCAGAGGTGCAATTGGCTGGTACATGGAACCCATTGTACAGTGTAGCACATTTGGAAAGCTTGTCACGAACCCTCTCAGTCAGTCATTATGGACCAGTATGGAGGGCTATCATGACCCCTTGTTATGCGCGTATGCATCAGAAAGGCGGTATCAAGAACCATCCCAGTCAGCTCCAATGGACCATTATTGATTGCCGTCATGACACCCTTTGAGTCCTGCCAAAGGCGGGCACGGGACTGGGGAATCCAGAGGTAACGTCAAACTTGGAGACGCGTCCACCATAGTAACCGTCAACGGAGGAAACAGGTACCCTTCTCCTTTCTGGGTTTCCGGGGTTACTTGGTAATGTTAAAGAAAAGGGGCATAGCCAAAGTCACGTTTACTGCCATTCACTGGCACGAAAAAATTTGATCCAACAAGAATAAATCAGGAAAACAACTGAAGTAGGAAGTTAGCCATAAGGAAACAAACGGCATACAGGACTGAGAAGTTCAGGAACGAAGAATCTTCGAGAATCACTCAAAGTACCCTCTTGGATGAGGGATCGCACAAGTAAACTTAGATGACAAAGCATCTGGCCAGTTTGGGACTGGGGTAAAAAGCCAATGACTGGGGAAGGGCGGAGACCCCTCGAACCCTTGCCAGGGCTTGCCTTACCCCAGGCAGGGACGGGCTGACCCTGAAGGCCAACAGTAGGTACAGTATCATTCACGGAAAGGCTACAACAGTAATCTATGACATCGTCCGATTACCTGAGCATCACCCAGGGTTGGACTCGGGTTCCGCGCCTTTACGCGCTTGGCGATATGGACGGCGCGTCCCAGACCCGCACCAAGCGGGGCCAGGAGCCTTGCGTCACGTCAGGTAGCATCAGAAGGAAGACCCAGCCAGACACTCAACCGGAACAAGGTAGTGTAAGTGCGGCTACCCTCCATCCGCGCAGATCTGAGGTCAATTCAGGTCAATGCACCCCCATTCAGTCAGATTCAGCTCATTTCCGGACATTTACATATGGGAAGGCTACCCAAATTCTTACCTGAAGAGTTCCTGTATATTATGGACACGCCGGATTCAATTCTGGTGTCCGTTGCGGCCGAGATGGTCGCGTACTGATTATTTAGTGGGATCGCCGGCGCGCGTGCGCAAATCAAATCAGCCAAATATTTTTTCACAATCGGATTTTTTATAAATTATACAGGAAGAATATTCCGGAATCATATGTATCATATTATCCGCCTACATTTTCTTGTAGACTGGGATTTTTTGCATCTTCGTATTATCATCTTCATTGTCTTCACCGTCGTGCGTGTGCCTCATGGACCCGGAGGGGCAAGGCCCCAGCACCCAGCCCTCCATACCGCCAGGACACACAGAAGGGATACCTGCCTTCTGTTCCCTTTCCCCATGCCGGCCCTGAGCCCTCCAGCCATGCTCCGCGGAGCTTTCCCAAAGGGAATAGCTTAGATGGTAGCAGAGCAGCCTTCAGCCTCGAGGCTAGCTATAGCGCTATAGGTATGGAGTACGAATCCGACCCACCGGACAGTGATGACGAGAGCATCTGCGATCTAGATGATCCAGATGGCTCAGAGGACGGCGTAGAATGTTGCATAGTTGCGACATTCTCCGAAGAGTTAGGGTATCCTTGCCAGAATCCTGACTGCCCCAGGTACATACCCATTCCTCACCCCAGCTCAGTCCCCGATCCCAGTCGAGAATCCAAGCCCCCAAGCGGTCCTTCACCGGGCGCTGGTCCCAGCGGAGTGTACGTCTCCTTCGGTGGAGACTCATCGAGTCAGGAGGACGACATCCGTCTCCCGTCCAAGGAAAGCATGCATGTGCATCGAGATCCGCCGATCGCAAGTGGTCCAGGAGAGATGCCCGCAAGAATGACACCTACGCCTGCGGAAATCGACCTGCTGCTCCAGAATGCCATTGAGCAGGCCGTCTCCGCCAAGTTGGACAGTCAGATCGAGGAGTCCCGGGAACGCTGGAGGATCAAATTCCAGAGGATCAGAAGCCTACAGCGACTGGATTTGTATGACCAATGGTGCCTGCGAATTCATCATTGCTACTGCAAGTTTCACCGAGAACATCCGCCGGTGCCAGTCAAGTCCACGGCCAAGATGATAGAGGTCGATGTGGTGTCGCTGGAGTCGGCGTTGGAGCAAGCCTTTCTCAAGGTGGCGCAGGAGGAATCTCAAGAGCTGCCTGCTGCGAACCCCATCGAGAGTTGGCTGAACGAGCAGGAAGACGTGGTAAGGAACCCAGAATCAATTGGATCGCGGTCTGAAACCGCCTCTCATGTGTCTTGTGCCCACCACTGCTCGTGTCTGAAAGAAATCGCCGTCCTCGCTGCTGAGAATCAGGCGATTAATTTTAATCAGGAAAAACTCTTCCACCTTTTTTCGATGGGAAGATCTTTCGCTCACCCCTCCTCTCATTTGCCAGATCCGCCAGTCGGATCTACCTGTTCTGTAGCCGATGAAGCAACTGAAGTTTTTTCACTCGCACCCACCACAGATTCCAGAGCGAAAGAACAAAAGAAAAAACGTGAAAAATTAAAAGAAAGAGTTTTTGAGAGTAGAAATACTCAGCGTGTTTCAGAAGCGAGGACCAAAAAGAAAACAGAAGTTTTGGCCGAGAAAATATCCACTGATCCCATGATTGCGGCTCAGGTCTTGCTCGCCCAGAGTCTTCTAGGCGCCGCCGGCGTCTCAGGTGCTGCCCAGGTCAATCCCATCCTGGCGCGTGGTGGCGGCATTGAGGACATTATTAACCCTGTGAGGGCTAAATTGAGAGCCATCGCAAAACAACCAAAATACAATGGCAACCCTCGCCGCTGGGCTGTTTTTGAAAGAGAATTTTCTCTGTGGGTTGGCAAGAACAAGCTTCGAGATGACGAGAAGCTTGATGCTCTCCTCGAGTGTTTAGAGGGTCCCATTCGTGATACGTGGATTAAATCCTACACTGATAGGGCTGATTCCTCTAACCCACTCACCTACAGTGAATTGTTTGCTCTGCTTGAGGGACGAGGAAGTAGGTTGCCATTACCGAGCCCTCCTCACCTCTCTCCCGAACATTCCCAAACTCATTCTCCACGAGGTTCAGAACAAGCGACTCCACTTTGAAAGCCTGGTGAGTGAGGCTGAGAGTGCTGGGGAACATCTGTCAGATGGCAAATTAAAGGCCATCATTTTCGCGAAAATGCCTGCCGACGCGGCTGCATCGCTGAGGCAGGAGCAGTCCAACGAGAAGGTGAAATCCGGGTGGACTGAAGTCACGGGATTCCCTAAGGGCTCATGTCGTTTTCAGGTCAGAGATGGCTTTGGAAAGTGCTCGCCCACGAACTTTTCCCAGTGTAAGGAAAAGGACGGTGCTTGGAGATTGAAATTCGCGGAGAAGGAGGACAGAGATATTTTCAATGAAGTGGTGAACCGAGGCGTCTCCTTTGGAGGAACTCGGCTCGTGGCAAAGTCGTGGGTTTTCAGCTTCACGCCCACTGAATTGTGGGAGGAGCTGGAAAAATTGGCGGATGCCAATCATCAGCAATTCCATGAAGGATTGAGCCGAAATCCCCCCTCTAAAGGTGGGAATCAGAAGAATGTAAATAACGCACAGTCGAAAGACTGTGCCATTTGTTTGTCCTTTGGTCACACCAACCGTGCCAAGTCGCATTCCACTGAGAATCATTGGTGGAATAAGACTGATGCAGAAAGAGTGGCACAAGAAGCCAGCAAGGATCCGCCCAAAGCCCCTGTCAAGAAGGTGGATGAAAATCGCCAATCGACGCCCAGCGGAAAAAGTAAAGGCAGTAAAGGCCAGCAGACTTCTGGAGGCAAGAGAAACCAGGGCCAATCCAGCCAAGGACGCTCCCCAGATAATTTCAAAGATGGAAATGGTAAGTCCAATTCTGCCAAGGGTAATGGTGGAAAAGGCAATTTTTCCAAGGGAAAAGGCCAATCCAGTGGCCAGTTCCCGGGACATTCCAAGGGAATGAGCGCTGGTAAGGGCAAGGGGACCTCCCAGGGCACGAAAGGTGGACGAGGGAAAGGATCATCTGGTCAGCGGAACTCTAATTCAGGTCGTGGTGCATCAGTGCACCAAGTTGCTGGTTCCGATGAGGATTATTATAATAATGTGACGACGGGGGACCAGGATGCCCCTGATGAAGAAGGGAATCTTGGCGAAGAAGGTCTGGGAGACCAGTGGGAGGACGAGGACGGTTCCAGGGAAACCGTGCAACAGGAGTACGAGGGGGATTATCAGGAACAGAGGCGCCAAGATTGTGTGGCCACCCCACACACAATCAGGCGTTTTCCTGAATGTCCGATCGTGGACATTCGAGCGTTGTCTGCAGGACCACGGCCAGTTGAGGCGGATGGAGATAGGAATGTTGTGGAGATCGGTGTTCCCAACAAATACCGAGCTCGTCAATTCATTTGTCGTCTGTGGGTTACTGACAAGAAGGGGAACAAACACCTTGCTATGTGTCTTTCTGACAATGGTAGTGAAGTGAATCTTCAGTCAGAAAAATTTTTACCAGACGAATGTGTTGACACTTCGCTGCACCCTGTTAACCTCGAAGACGTTTCAGGTCATGCTCTTCCAGGAGGGAATACAGGTTCGTTTCTGAAGGCGCACATGGTCGCCCAGGATTTATGGGAGGAAGGTAAGGTAGAGGATGTTGTTTTAGAGGATTATTTTTATAGAGCGGCCATCAAATACGACCTTTATTTAGGTCATCCATTTTTGACGAAGAACAAAGTGGCCCCTGTAGGACACAGACGTTGTTTTATTTTGGAATCGGGAGAGCAGGAAGCTCCCAGCTTTCGGTTTTTGCATTCTGGGTACTGAAATGCAAAAGAATTTTTGTGTCGAAGGGTGAACACAGTTTTCGGTGACGATGAAGGGATTAGTGAGATAAACGCCACTACAGCTTACAGCATCTTGCTACAGGAGCGACCAAGGGACACTCAGCGTCCCAAACCGCGCAATTGGAAGTCTTCCAACTACCGTGTTGTAGATAAGTGGCGTGATTATATATGTTCCTATTTTTTGGAGACCACGATTTTGTGCCCGCCAAGGATGCCTTTTGCAACGAGTTAAACAAGCGTTTCAAGCGTTTAGCTGACGATGCATGGGCAGTAAAGTGGGATAAAAGGCTGTTGATAAACCCCCCTTTTCATTTGTTGGGGGAGGTCGTTTAAAAAAAAAAGGAGGATCGCACACAGGCCATCCTTGTCGTACCACTATGGGATTGGAAACCATGGTGGAAGGATGTTTTGGCAATGACAGTCGACTTCATCCGCCTCCCCCACGACGTCAAACTGTACGCCAGGGACGACACTGGTCCCCTGCGACAGCGGCCGTGGCCTTCCGGCTTTTCTGGTCGATGGAGGTCTCATCTCTGACGGATCTTGCACATCAGACCATGGGTCAGAATCGGGTCTTGACCATGGTACGGATTCAAAATCGAATTTTTCCGCCTTTTTGGAAGGAGATGATACGGTGCCAAGCCTGGAATCTGGAACGTCTGATTGTAGTCAGACCCCAATACGATCAGATCCAGCAAGCATCTCCAACCTGTTCAAGGAAAAAAAATTCCGAAAGAAGGTCAAATTCAGACAGTTTTACGAAAAACCCAAGTTTGAGGCCTTTTTGGAGCCCTTTGTCTGTGAGGATGTGGAAGATGCTCAACAGGTTCGGGCATCCACGACATACCCGTAAGAGGGAGTCGATCCCTCTCTGTTTCAGTCATTGAAACAAGGTCTGTTGCCTGCTGGATGGCGAGATCTGGCGAAGATTTGCTCTACGGTGGTGGCTGGTGAACAGCTTGAAGGTCAACTTTGCAATGAGCGAAGGGAAAAGATTTTCGCCGAGGAAAAGGACACCACACTCTCTGGTAAGCTCGTCAAGAACCCTCCAGTGCGTGGCCAGCACGGAGAGGCGTTCATCGAGCTAAAGGAGGGAGCAAAACCCAAAAAGCAGCGACCTTACGAAAATCATGGCAAGAAGGATGAAATTCTTCGTGACATCATTCAGAGAAATCTGCGAGAATTCGGCTGATTGGAGATGTGCATGACCTCTGAGTGGTGTTGTCCGCCCTTCACAGTGCCTAAGCCGCCCCCAGCAGACCAGAATACCATTGATGGTTGGCGCATGGTGGTTGATTTTTGTAATTTAAATGCGGAAACTAAGGCTGATTCTCACCCTTTACCCCTTATTGAGGAGGAAATTGTGAAGAGAGCCAAGGGGAAACTATTCTCAGTCCTGGATCTAAGGCATGGCTTCCACCAGATGCCTCTGGCGAAGTCATCCAGACCCCTGACGTGCATGTGCAGTCCAGTGGGTCCTGTTCAGTGGACCGTCATGCCTATGGGTTTGAAGAATGCTCCGAGCTTTTTCCAACGGATGATGGAAGAAGTCTTGTTTTCAGAGCACCCTGAGCTGCGCTAATTCGTTTCCGTGTATATCCACGACATAATCATCGCCACTGTGGGCGATGGTCTAACCGAACAGGAGCTTGTGGACCTGCATGAGAAACAGCTGAACATGGTCCTCGACATTCCGGACAAAAATCAGCTCATCTGCGGTCCCAAGAAGGGTAAATTATTCCTGGAAAGTGTCGAATTCTGTGGCAGTTTGCTACGAAATGGGACTCGCCAGCCGAGTCCAGGGAAGCTCCTTGCAATTCAGAAGTGGAAGCGCCCTGAGACCATTTCGGCCCTTCGTGGATTCCTTGGCTGTTGCAATTTTTACCATACTTTTGTCAAGGATTATGCCAGGTACGCCGCCCCCCTTACTGAAATACTCAAGGGTGGTAGGGAGGCAGGACGTGCGGTCTCGAAGGTGCGAGTGCAGTGGACCGACAAGTGCGATGAGGCGTTTGTGCAACTAAAAGCCGCCCTTTGCGAAGTCGCCACTTTGCACGTTCCAGAATTCAATCGCCCTTTCTACCTGATGCTAGTAAGTATGCGGTTGGGGCAGTGTTAGAACAGCAAGATTTAGAAACTGGGGCTCATTATCCGCTTGCATTCCTGGTCGAGGAAGCTTTCTCCCAGGCAAATGCAGTGGTACCCCCATGAGCAGGAGACCTACGCCATCATGTGTGCCTTAAAAAAATATCAATCGTGCATAGGCACAAACAGAGTTGAAATTCTGACGGATCATCTCTCTCTTGAGTATTGGTCGACAGAACATGTCAACACGGTGTCAGGTCCTGCTGGACGGCGTGCTAGATGGCACGAGTTTTTGAGTCTTTTCGATCTTCATGTGGCTTACCTTCCAGGCAAGTACAACACTGTCGCTGACGCTTTAAGCAGATGGGCATATCCTGCTTCTGAAGCGTGCCTGCCGACGAACATCCATGCGACTGAACAAGACTGTGGGTTAGTAATTGAGTGGGATGCGGAAGAAAGGCGGTTGATTAAGTGCCACTGCCTACAGTGTTCAGTCCGGCAGGGTCGATTGCCCTGCCACGATATCACAGTGGAGGATCATCCCCCACATTCCCATGTCGAATGCTGTGCAATGCGTGTTGACACCCTCAGAGTAGTTAAACCTGGAGACTCCACCCCCCAGTTCGTTAAACGACGAAATCCTGTGGTGCGGTTCAGATGTGTCCATCCATTGGGTCGAAAACCTGTGGGACCTGCCCAGGCGATCCCCAAGGACTCCCTGCTTACCAAGGATCGGTCCAAAGAATATAAATCCGATAATATGTTTCAAGAAATGTACGAACATTTGACTTCAAAGTCAGCATTTCAGGACGGAATTTATTCAGAATATTTTTTGGACAACGGAAAACTGTGGATGAATGGGAAACTGTGCGTGCCTGACAGATTGGCGTCCAGAGTTGTCAACTGGTGGCACAAATGGGAGACTCCTCACTCCCATGGCGCCAAACTCTGGAAATCCATTAAACATCGTCTCTTTGGAGCTCGATTGCACACCCACTGCATGAAGGTGGCCTCATCATGTGCCCAATGTGCAGTGGCAGTGCCTGCTACGGCCAAGCCTAAGGGCTATCTGAGGCCGCATCCTGTACCCGAGCGACTCTTCGACCGGGTTAACTTTTGATTTCTTCTACCTCGGTGACCTGGAGGGAGAGGAATGCCATTGGACCAACAAAAAAATCAATGGTGTGTTATTAATTCAATACAGACACTCAGGGTACATTCATGTCTTGCCTTGCAACGTGAACGCCATGACTGGCAAGTCTGCCGCCAAATGGTGTGCGCAGACATGGATGGGGTGCTGGGATGTTCCCTCGGAGATTTTAACTGATTCAGGCAGTGCATATATTTCTGAGTGGTGGAAAACCCTTTGTGCTCGGTTGGGAATCCATCATCTTTGATGTGAGGTCCACCAGCACAGGGCATTGCCGGCGGAACGAGCAGGAAAAACCATAATTGATATGTTGCGAAAGGACCTCGCCAGTGACAAGGATGTCGATTGGCTTGAGATCTTTTTTGCCCTGCTCAGCCGGTACCACAACACAGAGTTGTATCACGCGTACTCACCCAATCAGCTTGTTTTCGGTCGAAACAAGTGCTGGTGGACCCTCCCGTACGATCATCCACGGGAATGTAAGGATGCATCAGCTTTTTTCCACGAGGTTCAGGCTGGGGAAAAGGAGGCCAAGCGACTTGTTGAGAAATTTCAGGCAGATTGGTTGGGCATTGCCAACCAGGGCAGAAAAGAACCACAAGATCTCGAAAAAGGAGACCGTGTTTGGCTCCGCAAGAGCGAAACTACCGAGGAGGGAGACTCCAAGCTTCTCCCCCTGTGGGAAGGTCCCTTTGAAATTGTTTCTCAAGTCAGGGAGAACAGTTTTAAGGTACGTGTGGATGTGAATCGGGAGTTGGAGGTGAGCGGAGACAGGCTTAAGCCTGATATTCCGAGTCCAAAGGGCAGGGTCAAACCCCTTTTCTGGACCTCCAAATGGCTTTCTGAACGCAGGATTGAAGGTGGTATTTACGAGGTAGAACACCTTGTCGACCATTATAAGGATGATGAGGGTAACTGGCGGTTTCTTGTCACGTACAAGGGTTTTCCTGAGTCTGAGAACACTTGGGAACCTCCCTCTTCCTTTGTACATGGTTATACCACAGGTTTCAGAAATTACCTGCGAGGTCATCCTGAGATTCCGGCCCTATTTACTGACTGTCTGAGCAAGCCAGACCGTGTAGTTGAAAAGGACGGAGCAAAGGCAGTCGTGGTGGACGGAGATCCAGATCCTCCGCCACAGATTCCAGCACATTCTGCACGAAATCCGGCGCCTCAAGGTGCCGTGCAACCGGAAGCACCACGCCCCCCTCCAGCACATGCACAGGAGGGCAATGAGGGGCGTCCGGTGCGTGAACGGAGACCACCAGACCGGTTCCTCGGTGGCGGCAAGCCTGCAGCGTTGAGCCAGGTGGTTGTTCGTCCACATTCCGAGACATTCTGAGCTCATTTTTGTACATTACTCACTCACATCAGGTTCATCAAATTCTGATCCCAATTTCAAATTCCTGGTACATCAGGCCCAATTACGTTCCCTTCGGGTTGAATGTGGGGCTACCCAGTACACCAGGTGTGTTGTAGTCTCGAGACAAGTTTTTGCGTATTTTTCAGGTTGAATTCTAAGGTGTTACTAGTGAACGGATGACTTTGGCCACATGAGTGAGAAAATCGGCCTACATTGGACTTGTGCGACTGAAGCCGCCATGTGTTGTCGGCGAAGGTGCACTAACTGTCCTGGCCCTTAAAAGTCCAATTCGAGCCAGACAGGCGAAGATCCGAGCTGATTACTAGAAGTTGGATGTTTCACATACATATCCGGTAACCCATGAGAGGTTTGAACTTCGTTCGCCATTTTTCGGTATTCAACGGACCGGGGTCATTGGTTCAAACCCCAGTGGGGTCACTCTCCCACTTTGTCTCAGGCATGTCCATTGCGTGTGGCACCGACCCGCCCATCCACCGCCTGCAACCAGGGCTGCATCAGCGCCATGGGGCTGTCCCTTGCTGGCAGGTACAGGTGGTTATAGATATCTATTTGCGTCTTAAGACGGCAGAGTTCATTCAGGTTTTATTTACATTTTTACCACATGTACATGTGCTGAGCGGTCAGCCTAAGACGGCTTCTGTACCGCCGAACACCGGACTTTTCAAGGACCTTCGTTACTATAGTGGTTAGGACTGCAGTCTTCCGAGCTAGGGACCCCGGTTCGAACCCCTATAGATGCTCACTTCCTCTGACCTCTGAGTTCGCCAGTAGGTCTGGCAGTCCGTACCCAGCTCTTAACACCCACCTGCGTGGCTTCGCCTGCGGTCCCAGGCTTGGCTGTGGAGGGTCACGAAAAAAAGGTCGCCGTGACCTCGTGACGCGGTCGCTCCTCAGCAACCCCGTTTTGTTTTCCTCTTCTTCCAAACTCGGAAGAAGGGACTTGAACTGGCGCTAACGCCGTTGCAGCTTCACGCTCAATCCGTTAGACCAAGAACGGAGAGCACTACTTCTAAAGTGTCGTGAGTGAGGGGATGCTGATCATTAGGCCCTCATTCCTCCGGATTGTGAGGGGCACCTCACAGCCACTTTCGGTTAATTACTGGAGCGTAAGAACGCTACTGGTATGTCCGGTGTAGTGCTGTAATGTGTGGGAATGTCAGCGCCAGGCTTCCACAAGGACAGACTAGGGGTAATCTGAACTGTGGAACTGGAATTCCTGAATTTCTACCATCAGCAGATGATGTAATGTAGATAAATCTCAGGTTGCGCAGCCGCTTACTCCCTACAGGAACCCCCTGTAGTCTGGTAGTGTTCCGAACACAACCAGAAAACTTAGTTTTGAGCTTCATTCTGCTGCCGGTAGACTTCATTCCAGCTTCATCTGTGGAGATTCCTCCAATTTTGTATTGATTTGAGAGCATTCTACTGACTTGTTTCTACCATTTCGCTAAACTGCGACGTCAGTTCTCTTAAGGAACTTTATATATGGCTTCTACGGACTTCAGGCAGACACTTCTGGACTCTAGTGAAACAGGCAAAAATTGTTTCGTCAGAAGAGTGAGCCTCATTTGCGAATTCAGGTTCTACATCAGCAGAATTGTTCAGATTGTGGTCTGAAAGCAAGAGATTGACCTTCAGTGCACTGCACTGCACTGCACTTCAGTGTTAATTTACTCTGTAAATTAGGGAAATGGCGGATTAGCATGGGAGACTCCTATGTCACTGCCACCCACGCAGCACTGAACTCAGCTTGTTGCTACACTTTGGGCGGGAAACCGCCATGCCAAAAAAAAAAAGCAAGAGATTGACCTACTTATCATTCGAAAACAGCACCGCCACTGTAAATACGGTTATATACGGTGTGTTGCAGCTTATGGCCCACAGGCTATCGCCTTCCGTGAACCACCGGTGGAGTCTGTCATGATTTAGCTGCAGGATTCAAGGTCAGCATGTCCATCATCATGAATGATTCATCATACGAACTTTTTCTTAGAATCTGTTAGATGCTGGCTTTGTGAGATAAAAACTCGCCTACCCAAGGTGAACTGACTTTTGTTTACTGCTGTGGTGCTCGTTTGCCCACTCTCCATTTACTCATTATTGCTGATTTCAGCTGATTCCAGCCTTAATCTTGTACAGTCCTGGAGTGCAGACATTGTGAGGACATTGTGGTGTCAGTGTGTTGGATTTCTGTAGGATGTAGTGACGGCTTCCTCCAATTGCCCTGCCGCGGACCTAGGCAGGACACTTTGTAGTGAATATATACTGTCTCTGTTAACAATTGCTCTCTGTGTGCATTTTGACTCCTTAATCCAAGCCCGATTCAGTGTCAATTGTCTTAATCCCTGCCAATTCCGTATGCATTTTGGCAATCTTGAGCACATGCTCTCGGTTCGACAAGAGAAAAGCGGGAATAACAGGATGTAGAGTACGTGGAGGACACCGTAGCGTGCCCGCCAGAGCAGCAAACGCTCAGAACAGGTCATTTGTCTCGAATCCCCCTGCATTTCATGTGTAATTTTGCCTGATTTTGCTGAATTGCTCCTCATTCTGGACCAGGACACGGTTTGGTATCCTTTCGAGGTACGTTTACGTGTCTTTTGACCTAATTTTGTTTCCTTTGGTTGTTTTTCATGTCTCATTCTTGTACATTCTGGTGTCATTTACCCTGATCCAGTCTCAATCCATTGGATTGTGAGCAGATCTGGACAGATTTTGCTGCTAAGAGGTTCGTTTCTCGGCTTTTCGCCACACTCACGCCTTCGTTGACCCAGTAACAAACCCTAGTGTGTTCGTGGAGGGGAAGTGTAAGTGCGGCTACCCTCCATCCGCGCAGATCTGAGGTCAATTCAGGTCAATGCACCCCCATTCAGTCAGATTCAGCTCATTTCCGGACATTTACATATGGGAAGGCTACCCAATTTTTTACCTGAACAGTTCTTGTATATTATGGACACGCCAGATTCAATTCTGGTGTCTGTTGCGGCTGAGATGGTTGCGTACCGATGATTTAGTGGGATTGCCGGCGCGCGTGCGCAAATGAAATCAGCCAAATATTTTTTCACAATCGGATTTTTTGTAAATTATACAGGAAGAATATTCCGGAATTATATGTATCATATTATCCGCCTACATTTTCTTGTAGACTGGGATTTTTTGCAAGTTCGTATCTTCATCTTCATTGTCTTCACCGTCGTGCTTGTGCCTCATGGACCCCAAGGGCAAGGCCCCAGCACCGACCCCTCCATACCGCCAGGACGCACAGAAGGGATACCTGCCCTCTGTTCCCTTTCCCCATGCCGGCCCTGAGCCCTCCAGCCATGCTCCGCGGAGCTTTCTCAAAGGGAATAGCTTAGAGGTAGTATCCGGAGGTACATAGTACTGAACATCAGGGTGCACTGGTTACCGTAAGCTGGGGTTTACTGGGGCTCCTGTCAACCAGCCCACAGTCCTTCTTCCCCGACCTAGGGTACGTCTCGAGATGACCGACCAATAACACTAAAACCATCCGCCCACAGCACAGTCATCGTGCATTACGAAAATCGGGCACACTTACATGGGGAACAGTAAGTGGTAATGAGTAACTCAACAAACTCAGTGCATGTCCCTCAGTGAGGAAGCAATGCAGGTAGGTAGGTAGGTGCACTCGGTCGTGGAGAGGCGCCCCATGGTTCCCCCTGGCGTCGCCCCTGTGACGAACAGGAAGAGGCTCCGCGCGTGAAGAGGGGAGGCGGCTTACATCCCGCTAGACCTGACTGTTGGCCCCCAACAAAGCGGCCCCGGGCTACACCGGGAGGGCTGATCGCCGCCAGCGTGACGTGCTTGTCTCGCCGGGAGGGTGTGCCCCCATGCTTGCGCACGTCCCCTCCTTTGGGCGGAACCCTAGGGGTTCACCGGACTTCCTGGCGTATCCCGTTCCCAAGGCATGCATGCACGTTCTTGGTACTAGGGTTCCGAGGCGCTTGGGTGTCGCACGCTCCGCCTCGAGTCCCAAAGCAGCGCAGGCCTTAGGATGCAGCCTTACCCCCGGGCTCCGGATCTCGTTTGGCCGGGTCACCTGCATGGCACGGGCTGCCTCAGTGCCCGGGCTGTGGGCACTGGGTTTCCTACTGTTGGCTTGCGTTTGTGGTTGGGTCCGGGTTGCGGTTGGTCGTGGGTTTTGTTTACCCCTGCCCGTTTTGGCTGGGGTCTTGGGTGGGTGTGTTTGGGCTCCGTTTTTGGTGTTGCCCCTCTTTTGTCGGCTGTTTGTGGTGTTCGTGGTTGGGCTTTGGTGTCGGCCTGCTTTCGGGACCTGTGTGGTTTCGTGCGCTTTTCCCTTGCCCCCCGCCCTTTCCGGTTCCGGTGTGTGGTGTGGGCGTGCGTGCTGGGCCCGGGTTTCGGCTGTGCCCCGCCCTTCTTGGCTGGGTTGTCGGGTTGTGTTTTTTGCGCTTTTTTTTTTTTTTTTCCGGTTGCTGGGTGTCCCTGTCCCGGGCCTTGTGGTCTCTTCCCCCGTCTCCTTTCTTTCGGGCTGGGCTGCTGGCTTTTTTTTTTTTTTTTTTTCTGCTTGTTTCGGTGCCCCTTTTTCCGGTGGGCCGCCGTTTTTGGCTTGGTGTTGCCGGTTTTGGCTGGGTGGTCCCCCTGTGCCTGTTTGGGGGTCCTGTCTTCGGTGCCCTCTGGGTGGGGGGGGTTTGGCCCCCTTCTGTGTTGTTGGCGGGCGGTTTGGTGGCTGTGGCGTGTTTTCGCGCGCCCCTGCCCCCCCCCGCTTTTTTTTTTTTTTTGGGGGGGGGGGGGGGGGCTCACCTAGCTGTTCCTCCCTTTGCCTTCCCTCGGCTGGCGTTTGCTCTGTGGCTGGTGTGTGGTGTGGTTGGTCCCTCGCCACTCCTGGCGGAGGTTCCTGTGTGCTACTCCCCGCCACTCCTGGCTGGGTTTCGCTGCCGGTGGTGGTGGGCGGTCCCCGCCACTCCTGGCTGGGGTCTGCCGGCGGCGGTGGTGTGTGGTGTGTGGCGGTGGTGTGTTGGTGGGGTTGTGGCTGGTGTGTGGTGTGGTTGGTCCCTCGCCACTCCTGGCGGAGGTTCCTGTGTGCTACTCCCCGCCACTCCTGGCTCGGTTTCGCTTCCGCTGGTGGTGGGCGGTCCCCGCCACTCCTGGCTGGGGTCCGCTTGCGGCGGTGGTGTGTGGTGTGTGGTGTGTGGTGTGTGGTGTGTTGGTGGGGTTGTGGCTGGTGTGTGGTGTGGTTGGTCCCTCGCCACTCCTGGCGGAGGTTCCTGTGTGCTACTCCCCGCCACTCCTGGCTCGGTTTCGCTGCCGGTGGTGGTGGGCGGTCCCCGCCACTCCTGGCTGGGGTCCGCTTGCGGCGGTGGTGTGTGGTGTGTGGTGTGTGGTGTGTGGCGGTGGTGTGTTGGTGGGGTTGTGGCTGGTGTGTGGTGTGGTTGGTCCCTCGCCACTCCTGGCGGAGGTTCCTGTGTGCTACTCCCCGCCACTCCTGGCTGGGTTTCGCTGCCGGTGGTGGTGGGCGGTCCCCGCCACTCCTGGCTGGGGTCCGCCTGCGGCGGTGGTGTGTGGTGTGTGGTGTGTGGCGGTGGTGTGTCGGTGGGGTTGCGGCTGGTGTGTGGTGTGGTTGGTCCCTCGCCACTCCTGGCGGAGGTTCCTGTGTGCTACTCCCCGCCACTCCTGGCTGGGTTTCGCTGCCGGTGGTGGTGGGCGGTCCCCGCCACTCCTGGCTGGGGTCCGCTTGCGGCGTCGGTGTGTGGTGTGTGGCGGTGGTGTGTTGGTGGGGTTGTGGCTGGTGTGTGGTGTGGTTGGTCCCTCGCCACTCCTGGCGGAGGTCCCTGTGTGCTACTCCCCGCCACTCCTGGCTGGGTTTCGCTGCCGGTGGTGGTGGGCGGTCCCCGCCACTCCTGGCTGGGGTCCGTGGGCGGCGGTGGTGTGTGGTGTGTGGTGTGTTGTTGGGGTCCCTCGCCACTCCTGGCGGAGGTCCCTGTGTGCTACTCCCCGCCACTCCTGGCTGGGTTTCGCTGCCGCTGGTGGTGGGCGGTCCCCGCCACTCCTGGCTGGGGTCCGCTGGCGGCGGTGGTGTGCGTGCTTTGCTTGGCCGGGTCGGACGGGCCGGCCTCCCGGGCGCGTTCTGGTGCGCCTCACCTTTTCCTTTGGCCGCTTTGTGTTTCTGCTTTGCTTGGCCCCCTCCGGGCTGGGGTTGCCCCTCTCTCTTTCGCTGCTGTTGCCGTTCCTCGTTGGCTGGGGTTTGTGGTGTGTGGGTTGGCTGTTGCCTGGCACCTGTTCGTGTGCCGTGGTTCGTTGCGTGTTGTGCGCGCTCTCCGGGTTTGTGGCACCCGGCGGCCGTCGCTGCTTGGCACCTGTCCGTGTGCCTTGGTTGTGGCCGGCGGCGTGCCTCTCTGGCGTGCCTCGTGGCCCCGCGTGGTGCGCCGCGCCTCGTCCGGTCCGGTCGCTCTCGGTGCTCCGGTCGGCTTTCCCGACGCCGTGATGCCTTTCCCCACCCCGGGAGCTTGCGCCCCCGGCTTTACTGGGCGGCTGCGCGGGGCACGCGGAGGCCGGCCGAGAACCGGGCTCATTGTGCCTGCCGCTGGCCCCCGCCGAGGCAGGGGCGCTGGGCTCGCTCCGCGTCGTACCCGTTCGGGGCCCCGCGATGGGGTTGTCCCTGGCGGGTCCCTCCGGCGCCGGTCTTGGGCTGCGTGCGCTGCGGTGGTTGGCGTGTGTGGACCCGGTCACTGACGCGTCCGGTTTCCCGTACCGTCCGTCTTTCGACGGGGGACTCGGCCGGTGCACCGGGGCTGTTTCGTGTGGACGCCGACACCTCCCGTTGCGGGTCGGAGGACGCCACGCCCGGGTCCCGTGCGTGTTTGCGTGTGCTTGCTCTTCTTGGCCGGGTCGGGCGGGCCGGCCTCCCGGGCGCGTTCTGGTGCGCCTCACCTTTTCCTTTGGCCGCTTTGTCTTTCTGCTTTGCTTGGCCCCCTCCGGGCTGGGGTTGCCCCTCTCTCTTTCGCTGCTTGCCGTTCCTCGTTGGTTGTTTTTCTCGGCCTCCCGCTGCTTGGCTCGCGCCTCTTTTGTGTCCTCCGCTTGGCCGTTGGCTGCTCTTTGGTGGTTGCTCCCCCGCCCCCCCCCCCTTTGTGTCTCGGGTTTTTGTCGCTCCTGCTTGTGGCCTTGGTGTTTTTTTTTTTTTTTTTCTTCTTCCTCCGTGCGCCCCCGTTGTCTCCGGCTTTCTCTGGTTTCCGGCCCCGGGTGCCCTGGGCCTCGGCGCTTGCGTTGTTTGTTTTGTTGGCCTTCCGCTTCTTGGCTCTCTGTGCGCTTGTCCCTCTTTCGTGCTTTCCCCCTGGCTGTTGGCTGCTCCCGCGTGGTTGCTGCCCCCCCCCCCCCCCTTTGTGTCCCGCGGTTTTTGTTCCTGCCGCTCGGTGCTGTTTGCCGTGTTGTGCTGTGCGTCCCCCGGTGCGGTGCTGCGCCGCGCTGCTGCGCGTTGTGTCGCCCGGTGTTGTGCTGTTCGTGTGGTGCGTGCTGCTGCTGGCGCTTGGTGCTGTGGTGCGCTCCTGTGTGTTGTGCTGTTTCCTGTGGTGTGCCGTGGTGCGGTGCTGTCCCTGTCTGGCCGCGTGGTCTGCTTCCCTGTGGTTGGTGTGGTTTGCCGTGGTGCCCTGCTTTCCTGTGTCGTGTTCTATGGTGCTGTGCTGTCGCGTGGTGCTGTGCTGTTGTGCTCTGCTGTCGTGTTGCGGCGCTGTTGGGGCTTGCTTTGCCCTCCTGTGGGCCGTCGTGCTGTGCTGTGTTGTGCTGTTGGTGGGCTGTGCTGTTTTTGGCCCGGTGGTGGTGTCTGCGTGCTGTGGTGCTCTTTTCCTCGCGTTGTGCGTTCCCTGTCTTCTCCGCTCTGTGCGCTGCGGTGCCTTGTTGTGCTGGCTGTGGTGCCCTGCTTCCCTGTGTCGTGTGCTGTGGCGCTGTGCTGTCGTGTGGTGCTTTGCTGTCGTGCTCTGCTGTCGTTTTGCGGTGCTGTTTGTGTTTGCTTTGCCCTCCTGCGGCCTGTCGTGCGGCGCCTGTGTCGTCTGCGCTGTTGATGGTGCCTCGTGCTGTGGCGTGTCCCTGTGCGTTGTGGTGTCTCCCTGGGCGTTCTGCGGTGTGGTGGTGCTGCTCTGGTGTGTCGTGGTGTCTTGCTGTGCTGTGCGTTGTCCTGTGGTGTCCTGCGCTCTGTGCCGTGTCCTGCGGTGCCGTGCTGTCCTGCGGTGCTGTGCTGGTTGGCTGTGCTGTGCGGTTGTCTGCGCTGCTGGTGTTTGTTTTGTCCTCTTTTCTTTTGCTAAAAACCCCTGCCGTTTTTCCGTGCCTTTGAAAACTCTTTTTTTTTTTTTTTTCTTTTGAAAATAAAATAAAATTATACACGACCCAACACACTCGCGTGCAGCAAGACCATGTTCGCTGCTATGCCTTACGTGTTACCAGTCGTTCTTGATGTTCTCGGCCTCGTTTTTGTGCGTGGCGTCGTGGAGCGTGTTGGTGTCCATTGCAAAGGGTTAACCGCGTTCCCCCAGGGCCGCCGCCTGAGCTGCAGGGCAAGGGGAGTGATGGGCACGAGGGTGGGGAGGGAGGTGCATGAAGAATAAGAACAAAAAGGCGGCAGGGTGCGACGTGAGGGGTCGTGGCGAGTTATGAAAAATTTTCGAGTTTTACGCGCTGCTCGCGACGCGTTTTTCTTTGCGCCTATAGCGAGTTAGACGACGGCAAGGACGGCGTTGGGGTCCCACGAGCGTTACGGTGGTTACGGCGTTAACTATTCACCTATTTCACGTCGAAAAATTTTTTGTCGCGTTTTTACGCGTTTCGCAGCGCGCTTTTTGGCCTAAGCGTTTTTTATGCTAATTAGCTTTATTTTCAGCTATTCAGAAAAGTTTTTCGTCGTGTTTTACTCGTCTTTTTATTTCGTTCTGGGACAGGGCCCCAGCGCGCGCGACACCGGAAGTAGTTCGCCCAGGTTCCTGAGGAAGCAATGCAATCACCACGACAAACCCACAGTGACCAACGCTCCAGAAACTGGGGTATCAATACGGTGTGCTTTGCGAAGGATAACTCCCTGGTTCGTACGGACAATCCAGAAAAGGTACCCGCTCTTAGGGCTTAACGAACCCAGAACCAGAAATTCATAAGAACATTCAGAGTTTCGAAGTAAAACAGGGTTCTGAAGGGGTGTTCCCTCGTTCAGTTTTGGGGAAAACGAACAAAGTAATGGGAGCTTAAATGTGTCTCACCATAACTCCCTTCGCGAGCACCAAAATGTATAACTCAGCTCAGTGGTAGTTCAAAACACAAGCGCCAAAGTTCATCCGGCATTCCCCCCCCACTGAAAAGGACAGAAATCGGGTCTGTGGGTGTATGGGGTAATTGCAGCAAAGCGGTACGCGAGCATAGACTTAGCCCACGCAAACTGCACCCTGTTTTTCGCGCCCAACGCGCAGAAAAGGACCGGTTCGCAACAGGGCAAAAAAAACTATTTTTTGGATGTTTGATGGACGTGATTTTAGACGTAGGGAAATAAATTGTTTTCTTAGTGTTGTGCAACTCCGCGTTCCTCAATGCGACGTTTTTTACATTTCTCTGGCGTTCTGAGTGCGCGAGGCCTCGCGCACTCAAGATGTTCAAAGTAGAATTTATCACGAAACCCAAACACCCGAAGAACTGGCGTTTGCGGAAATACGCAGCTCGGTACACGGTATTAAAAGTAGGATTGTGTTGCCCACGGAGCATTGGAAGTGTAGGACTGTCGGACTTCCCATGTTAGGCGAAACACATATACTGTAAAGTGAAAAGAAAATACAAATTTGGGCACCCTGGGTGCGCGAGGCCTCGCCCACTCAGGTCACGTTATGTATTGAATTTGCAGAATGGAAATAATGCGTACAATTGTAGGTACGGTACCAGACGGACAAACACATTTGATTTTTCGGGTGTATGTGTGTGTAGACACCATGTTGGTCAGATATAACAAGGCATAGAACATTGTCCCACGGAAACAATCAGTGCGCGAGGCCTCGCGCACTCAAACGACGGAAGAAAATGAAAAAGCAGGCAGGTCAGGTCAGGCACGCCGGTATTTACATTCCCTTTGACGTCTACCACCTGTGACAGTCGAATATACATCGGTAACCTTCGTCAAATTTGTCAGGGGATCAGGGGAATGATTTGCTTTTTTCCAACAGCCACTCAATGGCAGACGTGTCCGGTTTCAATAGCGGCCGTAGCCTTCGCCACCCGATAGATTTGGTTTTTTTTTCCAACTGGGTTTTCAAAAGGAAACAGAATAGGAAATTGTGGTTGCGAAAACGGTTTTTGGTTACTGGGAACGGAGCGCACGCAGACACCAATTACAATCTGCGGCGGCAGCACGCGCACCAGAAATGACGACAGGAAAAGGCCAGATGTTTTCAAACACATTTTTTTCAAAGATCGCTGTGCGAAACGATAACCAAAATATGTGCGTAAATCTAATTCCACAGAGAAAGGTGCAAAATGCCACTTCGAGGCAGAAAATCCGTAACGCATCAGATGATAGCAGAAGTAAGCAAAGGAGCAGCAGCACTACGAGAGGCATGCGCGGCAGAACCAGCATACCAAACAGCAGACGACCTGTGGAAAGGACTCAAACGAAACGACCTGGCGGCGCAACTGATGTTAACATTTGCACAGCGACTCAGGTTCAACAAAAGAACACGCCACAGTTTACCAGCAGCTAAAAGGCAGGAGGACAAGCGCTGGGTGCGCATTTTGCGACAGGAGAGCTGGAACCTGTACCTGTTGATGGGTCAACGGGCAGTACCAAACAGGAAAAAACCGGGAAACAAAACAGGGTACCTAACACAAACAGAAAGACGAACAAAAGTACAACTTGGGCAAGCAGACGCTGCCGCAGATACAGTGGACGAACAGGCAGCAGCAGCACTTAAAGCAACGTGGTCACTGGTGCTTTCGTTGTGTTGCGTGCTGTGGATAGACAACTGGTACCGGGCACAATACACGACACACCCAGACAAAAGTGACCGGTCACAAAACTGTACTGCAATGGCAGTACTTCAACTGAAGCAGAGGCCCACGTACTGGGCAGGACATCCAGCCATTGAGGACCTGGCAGCGCGGATAAGGACAGTGGCAAGGGCTCTGCAACAACGTGAACGAAGAATCCCCCAAACTTTGCGTGGCATGGGCTATGCAGATGGGTGTACACCAGACACCAGAAACGTGAGAGCACCGTTGGATGTGAGGAAGGATGCAACGACCGTGCAGGCACCGGTGTGGCGCCCGTTTGCCCTGTCAAAAGAAAAGGTAACTGGTGGTGACGGTCTGTTAAACTTGTTACACTTTGCAAAGGACGTAGCGCAACAGACAAACAGAGTTTTAGCGCTGTTGGTTGACGAAAACATACACTACAGGATACTAAAGTTGTTGTACGGTGCCAAGAACCAACGATGGAACATGCGTGCGTACCTGCGTTACGTGCCTGTAGTTTACGGTGTCTGGCATGCCTACAAGTTCGTTGTTACTCATACTTTTCGGGTGTTCTGGCCCATTCTAACCTACCTTAGGAAAGGTCTGCTACGACCTGGTTCCACCATACTATCATACCCCAAACTGATAGTTATGGAAAAAACTATTGCTGCGCTGATGCTTGCCATCCCCAGAATACTACGCCCATATCGGCGCAAGGCACAAGCTGCAACCGCGATCAGTGGTCGTGACACTGCGCATGCCAACAGGGCAGCAGTGGCAAATGCAGTCTTGCATTTGTTGTCGGAATGGTGCCCGTTGTTGTTGTACTTGGGCCACGTGGTACGGGAATGCAATCGGTCAGGGGAAAACAACGGTACAGGGTCACGAGCCCAGGAGGTGTTGCAGTTGAGTTTGTGTCTGTTGAGGAGGCTGCGTCGAGGACCGTGTGACACCATACTGAAGTACGAACGCACGATCATGTGCACATTGCTGTACAACAGCAAGTGGCAGCAGGACCTGCCCGGTCAGGCACACTCAGAGGAGTTTGGAGAGGGAATGTTGAGCAAGTTGGTGCGGGACAGGGCGAGGAACACAGGTTCTGTTACTGTTGAGGAGGTCGAAAACCAATACTTGTTACTAAAGGTTGGTCCTGGTGGCAAACGCGTGGGCATGCAAAACGTTCCCAAGAACCTGGTACACAGCATGCGACAACGACTCACAAGATTTTTGACGACAGATCGAATTTGCATGGTGTATGTGGAATGGGAGTCGGCCAGAGTCAGCACCGTTGCAACTTCGTGGCCGCGGAGGTTATTGAGATTTCCACCCTCACCTACACAACCTCTTGGTTACGACCACTACCGGCTACTTGGTCACAGCGTACTGGATGCCCTCATTGACCAGAAAACAAATCTCATCAACCAACTGAAACGCAAACTGGATGCTATTGTCGGGCGGAGAAGAGATATGGATGCCGACAGACAGGAAGCAGCAACACTCAACATGCGGCAACGCTTGCGGTAACAGACGCCCGCAGTGCGCGAGGCCTCGCGCACTAAACGTTACGAAAAACAGGCATGTAATGCGATGTGAGTGCGCGAGGCCTCGCGCACTGAGTAGTTCGCTAAGTGCCTTAGATTCACTCACAACAGAGACAGTTGTGGAACAGATGTGCGAAAACGACCTGCAAAATACCGTTTTGACTGATTTCAGAGTTCAAATGACCGTGTTTCAAGTTGTGCCATTTGCCTCTTTTAGGTATCTTTTGGCATCATGAGTGAACCAGGGTCGCCAGAACGTCCAGCACCAGACACAGAGGCCATGGAGTCGTCACCAGGGACCGACCAGGGGGACACGCCGAGGAAAGGACGCAAGAAGAAGGATGAGAAGAAGCCAGTACCGGAGATGAAGCTCACTGTCGACGTGCAACAGTGGCTGCGGCAGGAGAATGGTAAAGCCGTGAAGGTAAAGATTGCTGATTTGAGAGGCGACAAGACCAAGGAGCGCGGACAGATCCGATCCATCAACTATGACAATGTTGCCAGGAAAGTGACGGGATACCAAGCACTGCCACCAGCTGGACCGTTGCGCGTAACGGCGTGGGAGGATAGTGGTATGACTCGCTTCGCGTTCGATCGAAGACGTTTCTTCTCTTTGCTTCGGTACATGGTTTGCTTTGCAGATGGCTCACTTTACGTTCTGAATGGTCAGCATTGCACAGAAACATGGGGAAAGATTCAGGAACTGCGTCTCGCAGAAGGCAAAGAATTGGAGGACTGGCAGGAGTTTTGCTACGTTGACATTCTGAAGTACGAAACACCTTGAAGGATCCGGGCCAAGGTTGCAGGATTGCAACAAGCTGGCTGCCAGTCTGTGACGTGGATTCCGTTGTCCGAGGCGCTGGACAACATGTTGTTGTACATTGAGGACCAGAAGCCGGAAAAAGAACCACAAGATTTCGAGCGGTTCAAGACTGCTGTTGTCCAGGGCGCCGTCAACTCTGCGTTTCTTGCACCCGAGGTTTTGGAGGAAGCAGGACACACAGTATGCATTCGTGTATTGCGCGGTTACAGTGCGCCAGGCCTCGCGCACTCCATGGCATTGTTTTCCCTCGCAGGACTCGACATTCAAGAACTGGAGGGATATCTTCTCCCTGGCGTATTACTGCGGTCGTGAGGCGGTTACTGGCATGATAAACCTCGAGAATGAGAGCAGGAAAGATGAAGTTACAAGGAATGCCTTCAGGAAGCTGGAGGGGCTGCATCTACCGAGCTTATTGCGGAAAGTCTGTGCGCACATGAACCTGAAGGACGCGACCTTACGCACCACCCAGAACTACATTGACGCGCATATTACGGATCAATGGGTTACTTTCCATCTTGACCATCCGGACAATAAGCAGTATGTCAACCAGACGGCAGGTATGCGTCAGTGTCGCAGCTTCAGTGCGCGAGGGCTCGCGCACTCAACCACTGTTTTCACATCTGTACAGCTGCCGATGCGAAGATCTGAGCAGAAGTCGCAGCACTGGGCACGCCGCAACTGAAAATAGGGCTGGGAAATTAAGGTTACTGGCCGGATACAAGTACCAAGTATCGGTCGCCGTGGCCGAAATGGAAGACGTTGCTCAATGCACCTCTAAGGCGGACTGGGGACAAGGGCGCACCTCCATTATCACAGACACTGGCCGTGCGGAAACAACTGCAAAGGAAGACTGAGGCACCATCATCGGCAGCGTCACAGACACAGCTGAGTACTGGCGATGTGATCAATGTCTCCAAGCAGAACGAGCAAGGGAGCAAATTCTCTTTGACCGCGTGCCGTATTGAGGATATTGAAGAGACACCGCCAGCCCGTTTCCGGGATCTGCACTACCAATTGTGAGTCATCAACGCTGACCTTTTCGTTGAAGATGACACTGCAGGATTTGTTCCGAAGTGGCTGTTCGATGTGATGATGCTGGGGAAAGACCTCATTTTCTATGGCGAGGCTGATGTTGTGCACCGTATCGGCCGCGACATCCAGAGGCTCTGGCGTATGGAGAAGGACAGGGATCCAACCACAGTGCCATTCTACCATATTCTCTTGCCAGTATACTCTTGGTTATCGGGTCCCGTGACCAGCAGTACGTATCAGTTCGACGAGCACTGTATGTGGATCGGAACAACGAGCTGCTGAGATAAGCAGGTATATCTGCTTCTGTCGCCTGTTACGATGCCGTTGTGTGCGCGAGGCCTCGCGCACTGCTGCCTCCGTTCTTCGTCTTTATACATCACATTTACAGTTGCCGAACTATGTGTCGTATTCCGCTGGACATTTCGAAGAGATGCAGAACAAGAACCTTGGTGGTTTCATGCCTCTGATTCACGTGCTGTGGTACCTGGACAAATATCTTTTGGGCAGTGGGTATTCTGATGCAGTGTTTGTCTTGGACGACACGCCTGCCATGGCCGCAAAAATTCCGATGTCGGACCTCCGTACTAAAGTGGCGTTTCTGGCTGTGTCAACGATCAAGCAAGAGGACCTTGGGAATGCCGTTGGAGGTGCTCTGCAGCATGCAATCATCATGCGGTACATGTTGGAGGCTGATCAGACGGAGCAGGGAACAACAGCTGCACCTTGGGATACTCAAGAAGAGTGGCTTCAGCGTGGCATTCCACTGTGGGTTTTGGACAGCAACCGAGGGCATGAAGGGCACCAGCAGGTGCATACTGCAGAGGCCGTCCAGGAAGATGTCGTGACTGAGGCCCCCGCTGACGACACCGAGCCTGTTGCGCGTGCACCTACTTTGCCAATGCAAGCCAAGGTGAAGGGGACTGCCAAATTTATACCAACTCGGGGTACTGCAGCCGGAAAGGGAACCCCCTCGAGTAGCAAGAAGCAGGCAAAAGAAAAAGAGAAGGAATCCGACAAGCCCACGGAATCAGACGACAATGATACCGACGAGGAGGAGGAAGAAGAGGATCCGGAGCACCAACTGGAGACCCAGCAGAAGCGCAAGCGGGCAGCCGCCGCTCACTTCAATGCAAGCCCCGCATCTGGTAAGGAACAGCCGAAGAAGAAAGCGAAGACTGCTGCCACCGCTAGTGCAGAGTTCAAGCCGCCCTCACGTTCTGGTGCCCAGCCGTCCCGTGGTACCGTTGCATCTCCAAGTGGGACAAGTGCCGTGGCAAGAAGCCTGGGATCAAGGTTGTCTAAGGTTGCTGGACAGAGGAAGAAGTAAGCAACCATTAACCCAAGTGTTTCTCCTGGTTTTTGCAGTCATGTGTGCGCGAGGCCTCGCGCACTCGCCTTCGACGCGAATGCAATTATATGCCCTTAAGGGCTTGTACATTTTTGCCGAGCTTTTATTTCAGTGTTTGTATGTTGTGCGCTTCCTGTCTTGTTTTTGTTACCTTCTTACACAATTGTTTCCATGACCTCGAGTGCGCGAGGCCTCGCGCACTCAGGGACACAAAAAAGCAATTTATTTCGCATGACAAACATAGGTGCAACTGGAGACCTGCAGAATGTCATTTTTGAAAATGAGCTCCCGAACCGGCACACACCAATAGGGTTTTGAAATACAAAAACGACAAGATTGGTAAGACACACCCTTCAAATCAGACAAAAAAATAGTTTATTTTAAAAAACAAAAAGTGGAAAAAAGCAGCAAATTGGGTAAAATTGAATTTTTCCGGTGTTATCTGGGTCATGTGTGTTGCAAATGTCCAAAAGAAATAGTTTTTCAGGCGGTCATTTTTTAGGTCCTCCTCTTCTAAAAGGGGGGTGCAGTTTGCGTGGGCTAAGATGGACTCATCTCTCACCCCCACGGACAAATACGGGACAATACACCAGGACCTGGACCCACACGAAAACTGGACAGTAATCCCAGCCAATGAAGGGCCTACAATAAAACCACGTTGCCTAGCCACAGCAGTGAGTGCTTCCCGGTTTATCCAACTCCAGTGCATCACTACTGACTACCAATATTCCGTGTTCCATTTATCACAGCAAGTCGCCAAGGGCAGTCAATACAGACATTACCCAGGGGTGTATACACAGCAGGAAAGGCGGTAGGTACCCAGATTTAAAGACATCAGAAATCCCGTCACATCGGGTAACTCAACACAGTTTCCAGTCACTCAATATCCGGTGTGTTCAGGGTCTGCATTTGGGGGGAGGGCAACCTCGAAGCTTCCCTTCACAGCATGCACGACCTCAAACCCCCAAACCCATGAAATCCAAGTCTTCCACTTGCATTCACGATTGTCCAAAGGGTTCTGTGATCCTTGCCTCGGCCATGACACAATCTGGCGTCCTGGGCAAGGAGATGAAGGTATATGTAGACAAAGAAAATATGTAGACAAGTAATATGTACAAGTAACAATTCTATACTATAAAATAGCATAAAAAAGAAGACAAAATGAAGGCGACGGCGTCGCCGCCATCAGAAAATCTGACGGCTACGAGGCGTCGCCACCAGGATCTCCACTGAGATCCTGCCCAAACTGGGCCAACCAGTGGTTTTTGGGCGAAAAACAATGAAATAAAATGATTCTTGAGCCAAAAACACTCATTTTGCGCGTCTCCCCCCAACGCGTCGCGTAGCCGACATGACGCGTTTCTGTACCAATTCAACCTACATATGAAAAGGCCCACTGTTGGGCTACGCCATGGGCGTCTGGGCGATTCCTGGAATCGCCTCAGCATTTTTTGAAAAATGCGTGAACGTGCTACTTTTCGCAAAAATGGACCTTCGCGGAACGCCGCGAAAAAGGTCACGCTATAATCTTTTATTTCTAAAAACGATAAAACAATAATAAAATTGCCTAAAATCTTTAGAAATCGAGGAATAAATCCTCGTTCTGGAGCTGCGTCGCGCAGGCGACGACTGTCGTCGCCAGCCCAAAAAAGACGTAAAATGACGATTTCTGGGGTATTTTACAGAAATCCCACAGAAATCAGGATGCCGTAGCATCAACAGGAAATTTCCTGATCTGGCCTGGCGAAGAGCGCCACAGGCTTGGCAGCGGGTATGGGTGAAGCACCCCATACCGCTTCACCCCCCTCCTTAGAAGCCTTGCCTATATCCAAAGGAAGGCAAGGCCAAGGAGGCGCTCTGACCCCTGCAGTGCCCTGGTTTCAACTTTGATTCAGCAGGACAGTGGGGGGGGGGGGGCTTCGTGAGTAATTTACATGCCACACACATGTAAAAAAGTTTTTTTTTTTTTTGATCTTGAAATATTCATAGGGCAATTGCCCCCCAGGCGTCCACACTGGTCCCTGGCACTCCTTGTGGCCTGTAGTTACAGGAACAGAGGCGCTGCAGGGCCTTCCGCCCTGACTGATGGCGCTTAGGCGCACATCTTGGCCCTTTTTCTCCATGGGCATGGAAATCAATAATTCAATAAATTCGGAAAAAATTATTTAGGGTCAAACCCAAGGCAACGACTTCCTCGCGCCTGAATTTAGGGCCATTTCCTGCCTAAGGCAACCCGTGCCAGTTTAGGGTCGATTCCCAACCCAGGGCGACGAATTAACGCGCCTAAGTTGGGGGATTTAGGGTCATTTCCTACCCAAGGCGCCCCACGCCGATTTAGGGTGGGACCTCCCAAAGGGTCAACCAACCCAAGGCGACGAATTAACGCGCCTTCTTGTGCACTTCGCAGACGTCGTCGTCGTCGCTGTGGTCGTCGCCCAGAGGACGGAATGGACTTGGGGGCTCCATAGGGTCCATGGGGAAGCCATGGTTTTATCCATCGTCGGAGTCAAGGAATTCCTCCTTCATCGCGTTGATGCCCTTGACCTTAGCTCCTGCAGTTTCCCAGCGAACAGCGAGCAGCGATCCGCGTACTCCTGCAGTCTGGGCGTCGTCGCCGTCCGCAGGCTGTCACGCGCCCTTGGTGGCCTTGGCGTCGGCAGAATCCTTTTGAAGCATTTGGGGGGAGGGCAACCTCGAAGCTTCCCTTCACAACATGCACGACCTCAAACCCCCACACCCATGAAATCCGAGTCTTCCACTTGCATTCACGATTGTCCAAAGGATTCTGTGATCCTTGCCTCGGCCATGACACAATCTGGCGTCCTGGGCAAGGAGATGAAGGTATATGTAGACAAAGAAAATATGTAGACAAGTAATATGTACAAGTAACAATTCTATACTATGAAATAGCATAAAAAAGAAGACAAAATGAAGGCGACGGCGTCGCCGCCATCAGAAAATCTGACGGCTACGAGGCGTCGCCACCAGGATCTCCACTGAGATCCTGCCCAAACTGGGCCAACCAGTGGTTTTTGGGCGAAAAACAATGAAATAAAATGATTTTTGAGTCAAAAACACTCATTTTGCGCGTCTCCCCCCAACGTGTCGCGTAGCCGACACGACGCGTTTCTGTACCAATTCAACCTACATATGAAAAGGCCCACTGTTGGGCTACACCATGGGCGTCTGGGCGATTCCTGGAATCGCCTCAGCATTTTTTTAAAAATGCGTGAACGTGCTACTTTTCGCAAAAATGGACCTTCGCGGAACGCCGCGAAAAAGGTCACACTATAATCTTTTATTTCTAAAAAAGATAAAACAATAATAAAATTGCCTAAAATCTTTAGAAATCGAGGAATAAATCCTCGTTCTGGAGCTGCGTCGCGCAGGCGACGACTGTCGTCGCCAGCCCAAAAAAGACGTAAAATGACGATTTCTGGGGTATTTTACAGAAATCCCACAGTAATCAGGATGCCGTATCATCAACAGGAAAATTCCTGATCTGGCCTGGCGAAGAGCGCCACAGGCTGGGCAGCGGGTATGGGTAAAGCACCCCATACTGCTTCACCCCCCTCCTTAGAAGCCTTGCCTATATCCAAAGGAAGGCAAGGCCAAGGAGGCGCTCTGACCCCTGCAGTGCCCTGGTTTCAACTTTGATTCAGCAGGACAGTGGGGGGGGGGGGGGGGCTTCGTGAGTAATTTACATTCCACACACATGTAAAAATTATTTTATTTTTTTTTTGATCTTGAAATATTCATAGGGCAATTGCCCCCCAGGCGTCCACACTGGTCCCTGGCACTCCTTGTGGCCTGTAGTTACAGGAACAGAGGCGCTGCAGGGCCTTCCGCCCTGACTGATGGCGCTTAGGCGCACATCTTGGCCCTTTTTCTCCATGGGCATGGAAATCAATAATTCAATAAATTCGGAAAAAATTATTTAGGGTCAAACCCAAGGCAACGACTTCCTCGCGCCTGAATTTAGGGCCATTTCCTGCCTAAGGCAACCCGTGCCAGTTTAGGGTCGATTCCCAACCCAGGGCGACGCATTAACGCGCCTAAGTTGGGGGATTTAGGGTCATTTCCTACCCAAGGCGCCCCACGCCGATTTAGGGTGGGACCTCCCAAAGGGTCAACCAACCCAAGGCGACGAATTAACGCGCCTTCTTGTGCACTTCGCAGACGTCGTCGTCGTCGCTGTGGTCGTCGCCCAGAGGACGGAATGGACTTGGGGGCTCCATAGGGTCCATGGGGAAGCCATGGTCTTATCCATCGTCGGAGTCAAGGAATTCCTCCTTCATCGCGTTGATGCCCTTGACCTTAGCTCCTGCAGTTTCCCAGCGAACAGCGATCAGCGATCCGCGTACTCCTGCAGTCTGGGCGTCGTCGCCGTCCGCAGGCTGTCACGCGCCCTTGGTGGCCTTGGCGTCGGCAGAATCCTTTTGAAGCATTTGGGGGGAGGGCAACCTCGAAGCTTCCCTTCACGACATGCACGACCTCAAACCCCCACACCCATGAAATCCAAGTCTTCCACTTGCATTCACGATTGTCCAAAGGATTCTGTGATCCTTGCCTCGGCCATGACACAATCTGGCGTCCTGGGCAAGGAGATGAAGGTATGTGTAGACAAAGAAAATATGTAGACAAGTAATATGTACAAGTAACAATTCTATACTATGAAATAGCATAAAAAAGAAGACAAAATGAAGGCGACGGCGTCGCCGCCATCAGAAAATCTGACGGCTACGAGGCGTCGCCACCAGGATCTCCACTGAGATCCTGCCCAAACTGGGCCAACCAGTGGTTTTTGGGCGAAAAACAATGAAGTAAAATGATTTTTGAGTCAAAAACACTCATTTTGCGCGTCTCCCCCCAACGTGTGGTGTAGCCGACACGACGCGTTTCTGTACCAATTCAACCTACATATGAAAAGGCCCACTGTTGGGCTACGCCATGGGCGTCTGGGGGATTCCTGGAATCGCCTCAGCATTTTTTGAAAAATGCGTGAACGTGCTACTTTTCGCAAAAATGGACCTTCGCGGAACGCCGCGAAAAAGGTCACGCTATAATCTTTTATTTCTAAAAACGATAAAACAATAATAAAATTGCCTAAAATCTTTAGAAATCGAGGAATAAATCCTCGTTCTGGAGCTGCGTCGCGCAGGCGACGACTGTCGTCGCCAGCCCAAAAAAAGACGTAAAATGACGATTTCTGGGGTATTTTACAGAAATCCCACAGTAATCAGGATGCCGTAGCATCAACAGGAAAATTCCTGATCTGGCCTGGCGAAGAGCGCCACAGGCTGGGCAGCGGGTATGGGTGAAGCACCCCATACCGCTTCACCACTGACTCAAAGTCCAGCGCTATAGTCCAATTTTGCCAGCACTGGACACACAGTTTCTGAATGTATCGGCTCGGCGTGGTCGGCCCAACGCCCCCGAAAGGTTTAGCGTCCAGGGGAGTTTAGGACGGACCAGCGTATCACGGAATTCGGGGTAATCTGAACAAATTCAGAAAGCGGACACTGCAGGCAATGGAAACATCCAAAACGCGTGGGCGCTGTTGCCCATTGGGGCTCACGCCGACCAGCGCTGGGGTATCACACCAGTGACAGAAAGATGTTAATCAGAATCGTCAGAATCAGAGTCAGGTAAGTCAGAAACACAAAATTCGGAGAGATCGAAATACAACTGGTCAGGAAATGCAGATTCTCAAAGCCCAAAGCACCCAACAAAGTCTGGCCCTCCCGGGCAGAGAAGGGGCAGGTGCCACAGGCGCCCTAAAACATCACCTGCAGGTGGCAGCCGAAGCTTACTCACGACACCCTGATTTCAGCATGCCCTGCCTGAGAGGGCAATAAAGGGGTAAAGACCACGCTGACTTCAGGGATGCCCACCTGCAAGAAGGCGGGTGCCGAAATAGAAAGAAGGTGCACCTTCGGCAGGGCACAAGGAAAAATATTGCCACGCCCGTGTTTACACTCTTCTCTCTCTCTCTCTCTCTCTCTGTCATGACAACACGACCACTCACTCACGAACAAGCAAGCAGGACTCTTGGTGGGCCATAACAAAAACAGGCCCAACGGACAAAAAGATCAAACAGAGCGAAGCAAACAGTGAGGAGAATGGATATGGGTTAGAAGTACACACTTGTTCTGCTTTGGGCGCCCACGTGAAGCGCCCACGCAAGCACAGGGGTGGGGTTGTTCCCATGCACATAAAATGTCTGCTGGCTTTCCTATTTCCCTCCCACCATTTGGGTTAGCGTTTTATCTTCTAGGGGTCTGAAATTTCTTTTGGTAGGGCACCAATTTTCGGTAGCCTGAAATGAGGGTAATGGACCTCAAAATATTTTCAGCTTGAAAATAGGCATAATTCGCCGGGTATGTTTCCCACACGCAATGTGTGTACGAGACCCTCGCAGGTGCTCACACACACACACAAACAAGGCTGAGGTAGGAAGACTACAAATGGATCCACCTGACAGCAGTGCCACCTGTTGCCTTCCCTCGAACAACAACCCACTGTACTGCACACTGCAGCAGTAATTTTTGGAATTTCAGTCAGATGAATTCTATGAGGCCCTGGAGCCTGCGTTTAATCCTACAAGCAACACGCTGCAGCGCAAAAACCTTTCTCTGGGGACTACAGTTAAATGCGGCTGAATCCACATAACCGCCTCCGCCAGCCGCAGGTGTTGGGGCAGTGTCTTCTGCTCGGTGGCGGTACTCAGCCCCGGCCCGTGTCGGCTCGTCCGGCGCTGTTCTCCCATGTCTCTGAGTCGAGGTGCCTGGCGTCCTTCCAAAGGGCCAGCACTCAAAGCACAGCCTGCCATGCTGTCTCACGTGCATCCAGGCAACGTCATCACCCACACAGGTCTCACAGGAATCAGCAAACAAAACTGGTCTTAACACAGATACTTCAGAAGTCAGCAGCAACGCATTATTGCTTTCCCTCAGGTGCTGCCACCCTACAATCCTGAAGAGATCCGCTAGCCCGCCCTCTCCGTGGGCCATCGAAAAAGCAATGCGCTGGGCTTCGCACTTTATGCCCCTCAGCGCATTGTCACCATATCCACTGGCGAACCGAAACACAGGACTCTTAAGGCCAGCGTATAATCCAGGATTCAAACCTGCAAAGTAAGGGTCCAGGCTTCAAGCACACTGGTACTTTTGGAGAGCGCACCAGTTAGCGCCGGTGGGGAAGCTAGGGTTCAGCTCAGGGGTCACGCATGTGTGTGGCACAAGAAAAACGGAAGTTTTCATTTCTCATCCTCCACCCCCCTCTTCCGGCGCTGGCCGTAACACTTGGCCAAAACGGGATTGGGAACCAAGGGGCTACCCTCAGGGGCGTCCAGGTGACGCCCGGTACCCTGGGGTCATCCACCTTGTCGAAGAAGTCGTGGGGATCATCCATGTTCTCCATCAAGTGGTCTTCATGGTACTCGCCAATCAGGTAGTATGGGTTGGAGGAATCGGAGAAGAGGTCTGGAAAACAAGTAGCCCTCGCTATTGCGAACATGGCCTTTCACTCCACTGCACTTGGCGCACCCGAACCTGGCTGTTGGAGTAGACTTCCACCCGAACGCACCATCCAGTCTCAGTGTGGACGTGCAAGCGGGCAATCACGGTGAGAGGCATGGCTACAAAAAAACAAACAAACAGATACGCGTGATTCCAACATTCACCAAATCAAATCCTACAAACTCCAAAATCGACGGCTTACATGAACAACAACATTCGTAACCATATATTTTTTTCGGTCACTGCAAAAGAAGGTACGGCCTCAGGCATTGAAAGAACATTGGTAACAGGAGGTCGCATTCGCACAAGCTGGCTCCAGGGCTTGAATCAAAGGAATCGAGGGTGGGGAACTCAGAGTCCGAGCTATCGCATGTCTTCATCCCAGATGGTGGACCCGTGGGTGGCGCAACAGTCATTGTTGTTTCACCTCTCTCAAACCGTAAAAGAAACCGAGAGCAATGGTGGCAGCAAGGAGTAGAGCGCTGTGTAGACCCCATGAACGGGCCATAAGCTCAATCTTCCTTCCTCCTTCCATGGGGTGGGTGGTATACACTCATACACACACAACGACACACCGACCAAGAAGGGCAGCGATGCCCCTGGGGGCTTACGTTACCCCAAAAACAAACACTACGAAACAGGGGGATGCAATCACACACTTAGCGGCGTTGTTCACTCTTACCCAGTGGATTCATTCAGTCAAGAGTTGCTCCCGGCTGGATTATGACTCCTACAGGCCGCAGATCACTACCGTGTACGTAAAGAAACGTGCACATGCGTGCATGGCCTTGCACCCCATGGCGCAGGTATCAGCGTGTGTACGGGCCTCCAATCTGGTATGTGCGTGCATATGGAGTATGCATGTATGTGCCTGGTATATGGCCGTGCGGGCCTCTACACCCAACTCTATGGACCCTACACGTTGGCACTCACCAACTGAGCACGGCAACCCAGCAACTGACCACCGTCGTCAAGCAGACGGAGGTACTCGAGGTGGTCCGCAGGGGACTCGTCCCCACTGCCGTCGACACCTTGCTACGCACCCACGCGGAGGACCCCCAGGCCGCGGCGGCACATGCAGCGGACCGCCGTTGCCCGGAAGTTTTCATTTCTCATCCTCCACCCCCCTCTTCCGGCGCTGGCCGTAACATTTGGCCAAAACGGGCTTGGGAACCAAGGGGCTACCCTCAGGGGCGTCCAGGTGACGCCCGGTACCCTGGGGTCATCCACCTTGTCGAAGAAGTCCTTGGGATCATCCATGTTCTCCATCAAGTGGTCTTCATGGTACTCGCCAATCAGGTAGTATGGGTTGGAGGAATCGGAGAAGAGGTCTGGAAAACAAGTAGCCCTCGCTATTGCGAACATGGCCTTTCACTCCACTGCACTTGGCGCACCCGAACCTGGTTGTTGGAGTAGACCTCCACCCGAACGCACCATCCAGTCTCAGTGTGGACGTGCAAGCGGGCAATCACGGTGGGAGGCATGGCTACAAAAAAACAAACAAACAGATAAGCGTGATTCCAACATTCACCAAATCAAATCCTACAAACTCCAAAATCGACGGCTTACATGAACAACAACATTCGTAACCATATATTTTTTTCGTTCACTGCAAAAGAAGGTACGGCCTCAGGCATTGAAAGAACATTGGTAACAGGAGGTCGCATTCGCACAAGCTGGCTCCAGGGCTTGAATCAAAGCAATCGAGGGTGGGGAACTCGGAGTCCGAGCTATCGCATGTCTTCATCCCAGATGGTGGACCCGTGGGTGGCGCAACAGTCATTGTTGTTTCACCTCTCCTAAACCGTAAAAGAAACCGAGAGCAATGGTGGCAGCAAGGAGTAGAGCGCTGTGTAGACCCCATGAACGGGCCATAAGCTCAATCTTCCTTCCTCCTTCCATGGGGTGGGTGGTATACCCTCATACACACACACCGACTTAGTCCCTGCCAAGAAGGGCAGCGATGCCCCTGGGGGCTTACGTTACCCCAAAAACAAACACTACGAAACAGGGGGATGCAATCACACACTTAGCGGCGTTGTTCACTCTTACCCAGTGGATTCATTCAGTCAAGAGTTGCTCCCGGCTGGATTATGACTCCTACAGGCCGCAGATCACTACCGTGTACATAAAGAAACGTGCACATGCGTGCATGGCCTTGCACCCCATGGCGCAGGTATCAGCGTGTGTACGGGCCTCCAATCTGGTATGTGCGTGCATATGGAGTATGCATGTATGTGCCTGGTATATGGCCGTGCGGGCCTCTACACACAACTCTATGGACCCTACACGTTGGCACTCACCAACTGAGCACGGCAACCCAGCAACTGACCACCGTCGTCAAGCAGACAGAGGTACTCGAGGCGGTCCGCAGGGGACTCGTCCCCACTGCCGTCGACACCTTGCTACGCACCCACGCGGAGGACCCCCAGGCCGCGGCGGCACATGCAGCGGACCGCCGTTGCCCAGACAGCGGAGCAGCCCACATACCGCACCCACAAATACCTGCAACATGCAGCAGCCCTGCCCCAAACAGACCAAGCCCACCTCCTCAAACTCCTGTTCTACCAACCATGAGAACCTACCCAGTGACATACCAACACGGAACCCCCACCACGCCTACACACCATCCACCGAGCACAACACTGGCACGGCACACACGGGCACCACAGGCACCGCACACACGCCCACCAGCATGCGCGCGCCACCAGCCCCCATGCCCCCACGCCACAATCCGTCCACAGGTACCACCAACCGCCAGCCACCGCATGTCCCCTCTGCGTACGCCAGCGGCTACCACAGACGGCCCTGCCCTGCAACCCAGACCACTGGGTCTGCCTGGGAGCCGCGCACCGCCTCACCCACTGCCCCCACTGCGGGGACCTCAACCCCCACCACCGCGAGCGGCCCGCGGCCCTAGCCGCACCCCCCCCCGCCAGCCACCCCAGCCTCTTCGGGCCACTCACCAACACCCTCCGGGACCACCTGGGAGGGTACTACGTGGCGGACACAGCGGACCACGCATGGACCATGGCCGTTGCCAGGGGCAGCACACCCCTGCCCCCCCACAGCCCACCCTTGCGCCACAGCGGAGGCCGCTTGAACGCGGCGGCCCGCCACATCCTCCTCGCCCTATACCTCCACCACCATGACCTACACGTCCCAGACCCACAACTCCCGGCCCCCAAAGCAGCAGCCCTGATGCCAGAAGCGTGGGCGGACACGGCACCAGAGGAGATAGTAGCCTACCTCTGAATCACTTGCCGCCGGTTCAACACGGCCCTCGGCCGACAGAAAGGAACACCTTACCCACTCATCGCACTCCTCTACCCGGCACACCACCCCCACCCGACACAACTGAAGCCCCCGGAGGGCTGGGCGTCCTTTCGGGACGCCCACCTGGCCGCCTCCGACGAAGCCACCGCCACACGGATGGGCCTCACGGACCAGCGCACCTACGTCAGAGGCCTCGAGACGAGCCTCCCAGAGGCACACCGCTGGCACGCCCGCTCCCCGTTGCCCCCACGGGGACAGGGGGGTTCACCCGCCCCCGACACCCACCAGGCCAAGAAGACCAAGACAGGTCAGGGTGCCCGCCAGCGCGCCCGCCAGCAGGGCGCGATGCCCCGACCAGGGCCCGGGTCCAGCCACACCGCACCACCCCACGCCCAGACCCCCGGGGCACACCAACAGCACCGCCCCTGCCAGCGCCCACCACCACCACCGTACCGCAGCACCCAAACCCTGCAGCCCAGTCAGCCACCACCACCCGCACACGTCCACACCTTGCCAGGACCACCATACGCGCAGAGCCAGGGGACATGGCAGCACCAACCCCACCACCACGCCCCCGTCCCTCCCAACCCCTACCCCCTAATGCCCCCATGCTACAGCGACCCCCACCAGCTACATCCCCACCACGCCCCAGCACAACCAGGCCCCACGAACCACCCACCCCACATGGCACACATCACCGCACCACAACATCACGTATTCCACCACCACCAGCACCTACCACCACACCGGCCAACGCCGGGGTACCACACACAACCAGCACACCCTCAACACCACCACCACGCGGTCCAGCACCACCCGCCGCCCCGACTACACGGGCCCACGACACACGAGCCACGGTACAACCCTCTGGACCCGCGGGGAGCCGCGCACGCACACCAGCAACACCAGGGCCTAGTAGGAGCGCCCCACCACCACCAGCAGCCCCTCCACCCACACTCGATACCAGCGGGCACCATCCACCAGCAGCCACCCATTACATACGGACCACAGCCCCACCCGGACGACCATGCGGCCGCCTCCCACCCACACCCCGGCACCACAACCAGTCAAGAACCGAAAGGACGGCACGGCGCACACACGCAACACCCACACGACCCACAGGGACGCTCAGAACCCCAGCCAGCACAACACCCACCCCCGCCCCCCCCACAGCCAACAGTGCCACCCCCACAGCACCCCCCCCCCCGCCCCCCCCCCGAGACCAGGCCACGGACGCAACACGCGGCAGCCAGGACCAGCCAATTGACGTCGATGCCCCCGCCGACACACACCACCGCAAATCCCCCCTCCCGCGACCGCCACAAGAGACCCCATCACCGGACCCCACACGCGACAACGACGACCACCCCCCCCAACCCACACCATCCCCCCGATCACACGCCGCACCACCAGCCGCACCGGCCGAACCCTACGCCCTACACAACCCCGCAGCGGTACGGCAGCACCTCCGGGGACTCGGGGACCAGGACGTGCTGTACCTCCGCACCTCTGGCACCACCCAGCACATCCGAGCGACCACCCTGGTCCAGGCGGCCACCCTGGGGGGAGGCGTCCGAGACTTCCTCTTCGACGCCTTCCTCCACGTCGCCCGACACGACCGCCCCCCACGCGCCACCGCAGACGGCGAGAGCCGGCCCCCCACGGGGAGCCGGATCTGGGTGCCCCCCATCGACTGGGGGCGACACCTAGTTGGACACCCAGTGCCGCAGCGGGACAGCACCCAGGGCCGCATCGCTACTGCGAGCCCAACATGGCCCAGCCCCCACCCAGCGCCACCCCTGACAACACCAAAGTGTGCAAGCGGGAAACATGGGTAGCCCGGATGGCCTCCCTGAGCAACTTCCTGCACCACGGCCCGGGGGACATCCCCACCCCCGACGACCGTCAGCCAACCCCCTCCACGTACATGACTCTCATGTACAATCTGCACTACACCCTCTCCACCACCCACTACCACGCACCAACTGACCACTGGGTGGTGCACGGCACCGACTCCCTCCTCCCTGCCAACTACGCCCCCCCCCCGACACAACCCAGGCCTCGACACGTACGCCAGGGGGGACGACCCGAACGACCCCCACATCTGGGTCACGGGGGAGCGCAAATCCCTGGACACGCTGCTCTCCATCCGCAGCGGCAGCCAGGGCCTTGGTAGGGCGATGTATTGCCTCGCTAAGTGGACCCAACGGACCTGGGGGATCCCCACGGACAGGTGGGTCTGGGTGGTCACGCTGCGCCCCCAGCAGAGGGCAGCCCCCCCAAACGGCAGGGGAGCCAACGCCCCACGCCCCACCACCCTACAGCTCTCCCATACATGGTGGCAGCCCGCCTCATGGCTCTGCTGTGGCCGGGCTTAGACACCCCCACCAAAAACTACCCCCACCTCACAGAGGAGGACATGCCCAGCATCCAGCGATGCTTCTTCAGAACCCTCGACTACCTCCAGCAAACACACCCGCACGTCCTGGAGCAGATATGGCCAGCCCCCGGGTAACCCACGTGCCCGCGCAGCCGAGACAACGCCGCCACACCAGCACCAGCACGCACGTGTCACCAGGGAAAACGCGCGCACACGCCCGGTGCCCGAACCTGCACCCTCGTTCTCGCTACTTGCAGGACTCAGCATCCTACGCCCGCCCCCGAAGCCCAGGGCCCTCCGCCGTCTCCCACAGCCCTCTCCTCCGCCTCCGACTCCACAACCTCCGGCACCACGACCACCTCATCCACCACCACCACCACGTCCTCATCCAGCACTCCACCCCCCAGGCCGCGGGGTACACCTCCCAAACGGGCCCCCGAACCCGCCCCCACCGCGAGCAACCCCGCCGCTGCCAAGGCCCACGCCCCAACGAGCCCCACACCCGCGACCCAGCCGAAACCCAAGACCGCCGCCAAACAGCCACCCAAACCCGTCAGCGCGCCACGACTGCAACCCGCAGCCAAGCCCAAACCCAAGTCCAAACCCGGCGCCACGACGGCAGCGCAAGCCCGACCCCCCGAGGACGTCCTCTATGACATTTGGCCCCAGCCGTCCCAGGCCCGGAGGCAGCAGCGCCCAGCACGGCGCCCCCCCACTGTCACCGACGCCGCCGCCACCACCTTCATAGCAAAGCGCGCCGCGGCTGAAGCACGACGCACCTCGTCCCGCCACCTCTCAAAGCCCGCACCCCAGGCCCACGGACCGCCCCCGACCCGGCCAGAACGACGCCAGGGTCCGGCAGCAGCGTCCCCGCCCCCCTACCAACCCTCGATGACAGCCCTCATACAGCACATGCCCCGCTACCGCCGCCGCCGCGAGTCCCCGCCCAACCCCGAGGCGCAGACCGTCCGCGCACGCCCGTGGGTCCACATCCGCTCGCGCCCCCACTCCCCGCGCACCCCAACGGTACAGGACCACGAGGAATCCCCCGGGCCCGCCACCGCCACCTGTCCCCACGACCCCGTCACACCCACCCACGCCCACTCCTCCGCCCAAGACCGCGGCCCTGCCCAGGGACAGTGGTGGCAGCGCTGGACCCACACGCAGCTCTGGGAGCTGCGAAAGTGGGCCCGGGGAGAGCCCTCCCTCGAGGGCCTGGTGCACCGGCCCCGCAGGGGGTCGGTGGAGAACTGCCGCCTCCGGCCGGCGGGGGGGTGGATGCCGCAGGCTGCATGGGAAGCCATGCTGGCCGATGTGCTCCACCCCCTGGGAGTCCACCCCCGCAACCTCCTCACGCCCCAGGACCACCCGTATGTCCTCAGGCGCCTGCGGGAGACCCACCAGGAGACACAGCGAGACAGCATCCGCCTGTGGGACATCACCCAGAGCCCAGCCCCGCACACACACACCCCCTCACCACCCCACAAGCGTCGGCGCACCGACACCGGCGGCACCCACAGCACCCCAGGAGCCCTGCGCACCACACAACACGACGCGCCTGACCCCCCAGCCAGCGGCGCCGCCACCTAGCCCCGTTACCCAGCCAACCACCACCACGGGGCGCCACGCCAGGCCCCGCCCAGAAGTCACCAAACGAACCGGACGCCGAAGGACGCCAACGCACACGACAACGGGCACTACTACGCCCAAACCTAACCGAGCCAAAACCCAAACACAAATCAAACCCGAGCCACACCCCGAAACCGCTAACCCTTGACTCCTAACCAGGCCTGCCAAGGGAACAACGGAACCACAGCCCACACCAACAGCCCACACAGCCGCCCAAACAGCCAGCCCCAGAAGCAAAGAGACAGCTAACCAAACCCACCCTGGCCCATGCCCGTGTACATCAGGACGCGCAAGCCGCACCCCTGGGGCGCGACTGCCGCCACAGCACCGACGACACACGCCACAGGATACAACACTATTGCACCGCAGCACCAGCTGCCCTTTTTTTCTGCTTTTTTCCATAAAAAAAAAAACGAGAATTAGGGGGGGAGGAAGAGGGACACAACCACCAATGGCACACGCGCACCGCACACATCGCGCACACCGGTGAACGGGCGCCACGAGAGCCAGGACACCGTACACGCGCGTGCACCGAGGGCAACAGGGGGACGAGACACCACGGTCTGGCACACCGGTGAACAAGAGCCAAGAGGCCTGGGACACCACGCACGCAAAGCAACACACCGAGCGAGCGCACTGGTGAACAGGAGCCAAGTGGCCCAGGACACCGCACACTCAACACAACACACCGAGCGGGCACCCCGGTGAGCGGGGGCCAAGGGGCCCACGACGCCACACACGCAACACAACACACCAAGCGGACACACCGGTGAACAGGAGTCAAGTGGCCTAGAACACCGCAGACACAACACAACACACCGAGCGGGCACACCGGTGAACAGGAGCCAAGTGGCCCAGGACACCGCACACGCAAAGCAACACACCGAGCAGGCGCACCGGTGAACAGGAGCCAAGTGGCCCGGGACATCGCACACGCAACACGACACACCCAACGGGCGCACTGGTGAACGGGAGCGAAGTGGCCTAGGACACCGCACACGCAACACATAACACCGAGCGAGCACACCGGTGAACAGGGGCCAAGTGGCCCAGGACACCGCAGACACATCACAGCAAACCGCGCGGGCACACCGGTGAACAGGAGCCAAGCGGCCCAGGACACTGCACACACGTAGGGCGGCCGAGGGACAGGAAAGAACCAACACCCCATGGGTCGGACGCACTGGGGCGACCCGGCCGACCCACCGGGCCAGTGGCAGGTGCGGTACTCCAAGGCCACTGGTCCGCGCCCAGGCAGGCTGCATCGGGGACCGTGGCAAACATCATCCGGAGCCATGGAAGCAACCGGTGACAGGCAAGCCGGTACACAGTCCAGGAGGGGGTCGCCTGCCAAGCAGAGTGGCCCCGCAACTCAAGCCACAAGCGTGAGGCGGTCGTACCGTAGACTAGCGGGAGCAATACCCCTTGTGGTGAGAGATACTCCACACGGCTAGGCAGCCCCCAGAGCTGGCGCCCAAAGGAGGGGGCATGGCGCCCAACCCATGGACACATGTGGGGACGCCCTCCCACCTGGGGCACATGCACCGGGTGGCCGCGACAATGCCTTCCCAAGCACATGCGGGAGCGGCTCAAGAGGCACCTGACATAGGGCAGTGGGAGGGACAGGACGTCCCCTTGGTAAGACCTTCTTCCTGCATTGTCAAAGGAGGCATCCCGAGCTCCCGAAGATACCTACCTACCTACCTTTCTCTGGGGACTACAGTTAAATGCGGCTGAATCCACATAACCGCCTCTGCCAGCCGCAGGTGTTGGGGCAGTGTCTTCTGCTCGGTGGTGGTACTCAGCCCCGGCCCGTCTCGGCTCGTCCGGCGCTGTTCTCCCATGTCTCTGAGTCGAGGTGCCTTGCGTCCTTCCAAAGGGCCAGCACTCAAAGCACAGCCTGCCATGCTGTCCCACGTGCATCCAGGCAACGTCATCACCCACACAGGTCTCACAAGAATCAGCAAACAAAACTGGTCTTAACACAGGTACTTCAGAAGTCAGCAGCAACGCATTATTGCTTTCCCTCAGGTGCTGCCACCCTACAATCCTGAAGAGATCCGCCAGCCCGCCCTCTCTGTGGGCCATGGCAAAAGCAATGCGCTGGGCTTCGCACTTCTTGCCCCTCAGCGCATTGTCACCATATCCACTGGCGAACCGAAACACAGGACTCTTCAGGCCAGCGTATAATGCAGGATTCAAAACTGCAAAGTAAGGGTCCAGGCTTCAAGCACACTGGTACTTTTGGATAGCGCACCAGTTAGCGCCGGTGGGGAAGCTAGGGATCAGCTCAGGGGTCACGCATGTGTGTCGCACAAAAAAAAACGGAAGTTTTCATTTCTCATCCTCCGGCCCCCTCTTCCGGCGTTGGCCGTAACATTTGGCCAAAACAGGCTTGGGAACCTAGGGGCTACCCTCAGGGGCGTCCAGGTGATGCCCGGTACCCTGGGGTCATCCACCTTGTCGAAGAAGTCCTGGGGATCATCCATGTTCATCATCAAGTGGTCTTCATGGTACTCGCCAATCAGGTAGTATGGGTTGGAGGAATCGGAGAAGAGGTCTGGAAAACAAGTAGCCCTCGCTATTGCGAACATGGCCTTTCACTCAACTGCACTTGGCGCACCCGAACCTGGCTGTTGGAGTAGACTTCCACCCGAACGCACCATCGAGTCTCAGTGTGGACGAACAAGCGGGCAATCACGGTGGGAGGCATGGCTACAAACAAATAAACAAACAGATAAGCGTGATTCCACCATTCACCAAATCAAATCCTACAAACTCCAAAATCGACAGCTTACATCAACAACGACATTCGCAACCATATATTTTTTTCGTTGACTGCAAAAAAAGGTACGGCCTCAGGCATTGAAAGAACATTGGTAACAGGAGGTCGCATTCGCACATTCTCGCTCCAGGGCTTGAATCAAAGCAATTGAGGGTGGAGAACTCGGAGTCCGAGCTATTGAAGCGGTACCCAGAACCCCATGGCTAGGGAAGGGCACACAACCGGTCTCCGGTCCACTAACCCCATGTACGGAAGGGAAGACGCCCGTTGACGCCCGGTGCGAGCCCGGCGGGAGCGTGTTCCGTGCCGTAAAGCCCCGCATCGGCAACCGATGCGTCGCCAGCGGAGATTTATATATCAGAATATCAGGAATCAACAGGGTTTTATTTTCATATTGTTTCCGTCAATTTTTACGCTTCCGTTCTGATATTCACTGTTTTGACAGCTGGCGGTTAGTTCGCGACTTTAGCGTAACCGCCAGTTTAACTGTTATATACAGATATTTTAGCAAAAATCGTGACGAAGACTCTAAAGTCTTCAGGAATTGCATTGATGCATCCGCAATTTTCACATCTTACACTCGCAACCTTAATCCGAATTTTTCAGGATGTCGAAATCGAATTTTCGACTTCGACATCCCCGCACTTGATTTGACCTCTTTCGAGTGGACCTACGTGCTTCCCTATGCACGAATCAATTTTCCTTTTGTCTTGCCCTCCATTTGTCTTAGAGATATGGGCAAAACAAAGTTGATTCGTGAGGCCACTTGTGAGGGTCATATCTCGTGCCGCTTGCGAGGAATGACGATAAGAAAACGTGGGATGTATTCACAATACTCCTGACGTAATTTAGGAAGCTTTATATGCCTTGCGTCTCCACACGTGCGCGCTAGCGTAATGGATCATGGTCAAGAGGGTAGAGTTTGCGTTATAACTCTTTGGCCATGATATTGCGTGCGTTAAGAAAACTTTCGAGTGTAGCGCGCGAGTGTTGGTGTTGCATAGGAACTTTCCTTGAGTTCCTATGAGCGATTGACACTTGGAGGGGCATGACATATCGTGGGGGGAGCTACCTTTTTGGGCAATATGTGGTCTGTGCCATGTGTTGTATTGCGTGCCCATTTGGCGGGTTTGGCTAACAGCGATACACCCACCAATGGACCTCATATTGCACAAGACTCTTCCTTATACTCCCCACAATCAATTGCAAGCCTAACCTTCGTGGAGGAAAGCTTGTGTGGCGATCCCAAAGCGATGCGTTGGGAGCAAGGTGTGTGTTTTGCAATTTTTCATATTTTCATGTGCCCACTTGGGAAGTAGCGCTCGTGACCTTTCAAAGCGCCCCAAGTGGAGCACATATGTGGAATCGGAGGTCATTGGTGTCAAGTCATTGTGTTTAGAAGGATTGGTCGATTACTCAATCCAAGCCGAAGATATTATAATATATCTGTGCGCCTTTCAAGGCACTTTTGGGTGGTTTTTCGCCAATATTGTTGTTTTTTGCCTGTCATGATGTCAAATGGCGACCGTGTATCTCAATGTTGCGCTCAATTGACATCATGACCGAAGTATGTTATGGGGGTACATACTTCAGTGCCCAACATATCTTGGACCCGGCGGATAACTCCTCTTGGGCTTGGCATACCGTGGCCGCCATGTTGGCAATTTGGGACTATCCCAAATCATGGGCTCACTTGGCGACCCTGCCATTCCCAAAACTGGAGGAGTTGGGCGACGCCCAAAAGATATGTTGGACACATATGACTTGATACCAATCCTATGGCACACTCCGGTCCAAGTCGGGCATGTGCCTCATTTGCCCCAACCATGAGTGTGCGCATTTTCGGCCCTTTTGAGCAATTTTCCACATTTTCTGCCCGCCGTGCACTATGTTCAGCCCACCCGTGCACGCCGGACGCATGGACCAATGGACCATATATGACATGGGTGTTATGTATATTGGTCCCCATGGCTCACACACCACGTGGGCGAAGCGGTGCAACCTTCGTTAGGGTGCTAGCCCAAAGTGAGTGTGGGCAATTTACCCATTTTGGCATTTGTGGACCCAATTGGGATTGTCACCACGCCGAGTGGCATCGAGATCTTTGAGAGTCAAGTGCATGGGAGTCTCAGGTAAACTCCGGTGGATCGCGTATGGAATTGCGGATCGAATCTCCAAGCCGGCGTGGAGATATACTATTGGGAGCACCCCTGAATTTTGGCTCATTTCGAGCAGCCAAAATGACCCCCTTTCGGGACCCCAATTTCACCCCCCCGTGTGGTCAATTGGCGGCCCCATATCTCTATGCCCACAGGGAGCCCGGACCTAATTCCAAGTTGTACACTCAGATAGAAGTCCTAGGTCCTGCCTTCTACCCTGTGGGCCATTCGCCTTGCCCTGGCAGGGCGAGCCACGCGTGAGAATGATGCCAGTTTTGGTGATTTTGGCATTATGACCCCACTTGACGAACCCGTGGTGCCCTGATGCCGGGACCTCAGAGGGAACCAGGTTGGGTGAGGGCTCCAGGGAGTTCATACTCGAAGGGCATAGGGTCAATTGCCTCGTGCCTACCTCTGGCGGACGAGGGGTCAATTTTGGAGACTTTTGACCTAATATCAGTTTCGGCTGAAACAGCCCATTCTCAGCTACCAACTCCTAGGGGATAATGGCGGGGCCATATCTCTGGCTCAGAGGTGAGTAGGGACCTGCAGTCAAGGGAGCATGGGGTGCATCTGTCGGTTGGCCTTGGAGCTCCTTGGTTCCCAGGAACTCGCCTGTGGCTGGGCGGGACACCTCCCGTATTGGCAGGGTTTCAGGGTCCGGACTGAGCAGGGCATGGGTTGTGTTTGAGCCCCCGCCCCCACCAGCCACTGAGAGGGTCGGACCTGGGATGGGGATACAAGTTGGGACTGAGTGTCTATTGTCCTGTGATGCCCTACCCCAGTTCGGTCTTAACCCCATGTGTACATATCCTGATGTGTTGCTGTACATACTTTTGTTCCCTTGTTTCAGAGTGGCAAGGATCCTGAAACGCTTTGTCACATGACACGAGCGTATTGATGCCCCTGTGAGCGCAGTGCTTTGCCTGCCTGCTTGCTTGTGCGTGTCACCGCAGCGTCCCGTGGCCAGGCCCCCCACGGGAACGCGTCAAAAGCGTTTCACCGCCGCGGGGTTACCCATCCCCCGCGTGCCACTCGGGGCCACCAACCCCGAGCAGCGCGGCGCAGCAGCTCGCAGCTCGCAGCTCGCAGCGCAGCGCAGCGGCTCGCAGAGCCGCCCAGCGACAGCGCCGAGTCCGTGAAGGAAGTGCAGGGAGCAGAACTCCGTCATCGAGGAGTTCCCTCGGCCGACCAGCAAGGCCGCACTCCCAGCTACAGCAACCACTTCCACAACCACCGGCTGACCAGCACCGGCCGCACTCCCAGTCCAGTGCTACATCACCCACCTCAACAACCACCCCAGGACCACTCCATCGAGAGGAACGATGGTGAACTGGGACGAGGCGGGCAAGACGTGGCCGCAGCCCCATCCCCATGCGGCGCGTCTACTGCGTGGGTTGCTGTGGGGGCAGCAATACCGCCACAGCAATCCCCAGTGCGAAGGCGGCATGCCCGGGAGCTTCGAGCTCAGTGAGGACATGGGCGAGGAACGCCTCAGGGCAGTGGAGAAATGGCTGCGGGCGGAAGGGTATGAGTACCGCTTCCGCCGCAAGCGCTGGAGGACCTGGACCCGCCCGGACAGGCCCGGCGAAGGGCTGCGCCCCGACGGGATCGAGGAGGACGAGAAGCCCAAGGAGTACCCGTCGGGCGCCTCCATCAACGTCTCCATGTGGGACATGATCGAGAAGGAGTTCCCGGAGCTGGGGAACGAGCGCCGGCTGCAGGGCAGCAGCAGCAGCGGCGCGTCTCCTGTGAAGGAGAAGCGTTCCGCCGGGGACAGGAGGCGGGACAGGAAGTGGCGGGAGTACCAGGAGTCCCTGGCCGCCGAAGACGCCCAAGGCGCCAGGGGCGGAACCCCAGCCCACAGTCCCCAACAGGCCAATGGTGGTCACCAACTCGGCCACACCACCCTTGGTGACTTCCTGGAAGTCGCCAAGCAGACCAAGGCCAAGCCCCGTCAGCTGCTCCTGAGGAAGTCAGGCCCCAGCAGCGACGTGGAGTCGGCCCACCGCGGGAGGATGCCGGCCGACCAGGCCAGCTCCAGCGGCAGCGTCGCTTCCCACCAAAGGGATGTGGCGCGCGCCTGCGAGCGCACCTGTGGGGTGCCCTGCAACCTTCGGGTTGCCCGGCAACGGGCCACGCAGCAGAACGCTGCCGTGGAGGGCGCCGTCGGCATGGCCCATGAGGAGGCCACCGAGTGGGGCAGAGGGATGGACTACCACGCCTCGACCGTGGCAGCCATCGCGGCCGGTCTCACTGCTGCGGCCGCCCACGAGGCAGTTGCTGCCCGGATCAGGGGTGAGGTGGAGGCAACCGCCGAGGAAGCCCGCATGACCCAGGAGGCCATTGCCTGCAAGGAGGCCGAGGTGAAGGCGCTGGAAGAGGCGCTGGCCCAAGAGAGGGCAAAGAAGGAGGCGGAGGAAAGGGCCCATGCCGAGGCGACGGCGAAGGCCCAGGCGGACGCCGTCAGAAAGGACGCCATCGAGGCCGCGCGACGGAAGGTCGCTGAGGAGAGGGCCAAGACGGAGGCGGAGCTGGCGGCGTTGGAAGCGGAGAAGGCTCGGCTGCAGCAGGCCCGGGAAGCTGAAGCGGCTCGTGCTCGGGAGGAAGCCGAGGGGCGAGCTGCCGCAGCCACAGCCGCCGCAATGGAGGAGGCAGAGGCCGAACTCCGCTGCGAGACTCCCCCGGGAGGATCACGAGTGGAGACCCTTCGAAAGCTTTTCGAAGGGGACGCCTCCTCCAAGATGCCGCTGGACGAGGCCGACACGGGCAGCGGTGGGGGCAGTGGCCCCACTGCCTACCGACGGAGGAAGGGTAAGGGGAAGACCCCCGAGAGGCCACGGAGGCCAGCGGGCGGACACCCCCACGACAGCGACCCCTTCTTCACCGCCAGCAACGGGGATGAACGAGGCAACCGACATCGCCGAGGAGTGGCTGGCTGGCTGGCTGACGTCCCCATGGAGCCGGAAGGTGAGGATGAGGATCCCCATCCTCCCTACCGGAGCTCGGAGTCTTCCGAGACCGAGACGCCCAGGTGGGGTGACATGGACGAGGATGACGACATGGACTTCGACATCACGAAGAAGCGCCCATCCTCGGACCCACCGAGGCGACCCGGCGGAGACCCACCGGGACCCCCTGGCGGAGGACCATCAGGACCCCCTGGAGGACGCCCACCAAGTGGACCCCCTGGAGGCGGACCACCGGGCGGGGGAGGAGCCCCTGGACCGGGCTGACCCGGCGGAGGCCCTCCTGGAGGACCCCCTGGGGACCCCGACGACCCACCAGGGGATGGCGACCCGGATGCCACCCGAAGGTCGATTGTCTACCTCCGCAGGAAGGTCCAGTTCCTCGAGCGCGAGGTAGACACGGGCAAGGGCGAGATGACTCGCATCGCCAGGGTTGCCGCGCGCGCACAGAGAGAGCTGGACATCGCCAAGATCGAGATGGTCAAGAGCGCCGGCGTCGCCACCGCCACCCAGAAGCTGCTGGACATCGCCGGGGGCGAGACCAGGTCGCTGAACAAGGTCATCAGCGGCCTGCAGCAGAGGCTGGACGCGCTGGAAGCCTGTGGGAGCGTCGGCAGCGACCACCCACCCCTGGAGTCTGGCTCGTCGGAGGACGGCTGGGGACCCGGACCAGGTCCAGGCAGACTCCACGCCCCCGGCGGAGCCCCGAGGAGTCGCCCCAGCGCCAGTGCCCCCTCTCTCACCGCCCCCTCTCACCACAGCGCGGGCCGCCGCAACGAGCGCGTGCCGCCCGGCAGTGGCAGTGAGGATTGGCGGGATGACTGGCTCAGTTCGGACTACCACAACCGCCGTGCTCCACCGCGGACACCGGTACGCCCCCTACGCCCCGCACCAGCCCCGGAGCCAATCCCAACGGCTGGCGGACGTTATGGTGGACTCAGGGATGGGGTCCCTGGAGGAGACGTGGAGTGGGATGTCGGGATGTTGGCGGAGGAAGACCTGGAGGAGTTCGACATTAGCCCGCCGCGTGGTGTACGACGGGAGGGCGCTGAACGCAGCCGCCGGCGCCGTGATGAGGAGGCATACATGGAAGGGGTACGGCGTGAACATCTAAGTTCAGCGTACATGGAGGAACCGCGGCGTAGCCACAGGGATTCCATGGAGGAGATGGACGTGGCGGCCTTCGGAGTCCGTGGGCGAGGCCCATGGGAACCTCGGTCGAACCTCGCAGCCGGCGTTCATGGTCTCTAAGGCCGCGGATGCCGCCGTGTGGGAAGACTTGAAGGACATCAAGCCCCCCATGTACGATGGCAACCCCCTCAACCTCGACCGCTTCTTGGAGAAGCTGGACGATTGGGGGGTGACCGTCACTGAAGACATGGATCCCGCGGATGCGGAGAAATATGTCTTCAGACGGTTCAGGTACCGCCTGCCGGAAGTGCTCCAAGAGCTATACTTCGTGGCGACCAAGGAGGGGAAAATCAAGACCCTCAAAGAAGCCAAGAAGTGGCTCAACGAGCAGGAGCGGGTGGACGCTCCGCAGGTGGCTGCCAAGCGATGAAAGTCCAACAAGCTTCAGCATGCTGGACGGGAGATGTGCCTACGGGACTGGCGTGACTTTTGAGGGCAATATACCCTCTTCCGCCGCAACGTGAAGGATTGGAACGAGGGTGACGAGCAGGCTCGCCTGCTCTCCATGCTGCCGGAAGCATGGATCAAGAGGGTCACCAAGGAGGAAGCCAAGCGGGCCAAGTCAAACCACACGGTCAAGATGATGCTCCTCAAAGAGTATCATACGAACGTGGTGGCTTGGACGAGGAAGAACGTGGCCCGGGATGTCAAACGGCACTCCCTGCGGAACGCTCTCCTCATCACCGTCTCGGGCGATCGCGAGAAGACCGCGATGTGGCGCCTTGACGAGTGTGACGTGAGCGGCCAGACCATCCGTCTGCAGACCATCCCGGCGCGGATGAGCTGCGACGAGATTCTGGAGTGGGTTGGAGAGGAGGTGCTCAAGGAGTACCGGAACCTCCACCACACCCGCGGGTTGAGGCCGGGCGACCGCGACGTCAACTACGTTGGCGAGGGGCTTGGCGGGGAAGCTGCCATGGACCCAGCGGGAGCCGATGGCGATGAAGCTCTCGTCGACGATGACGACGACGATGAGCCCGCCGAGATGGCCGTTTGTGCCTTCGTGGCCCACAACGGCGCGCGGAACAACCGGGGAAACTGGAAGCCCCTGCAGCCGGGTTGGAAGAAGAAGGAGAAGAGGGACCCTTGCCGCATTGGCGACCCTCCGCTGTCCTTTGGGGAGTTCATACGAGCTCACCCTCAGGGCTGTTTCGTGTGTTATGGGACGAAGAAAGGCTTCAACCATGACCACTGAACATGCCCCATCCACCAGGCTGACACGAAGGCCTACAAGAAGGCGCACGGGTCGAAGAAGCGTGCACCTGCGGGTATCTGGGAGGCCAAAGTGGAGGTGGACAAGGACGAGCTCTCCAAGCTGATGTCGCAGGGGACCGAGTTAGCCAAGGAGATCCAGGAGATCAAGAGGAACTGGGTCCCCAGGTCGGACAACAAGAACAAGGAGAACAACCAGAACAACCGGAACAAGGACAAGGACAAGAAGCCTAGGAATAGGAGAAGGAAGGGTGTCAACGAGGTTGATGCCGAGGAGACTGCTCCTACCACCACAACCGAGGCCCCCTAGCGGAGCCCCTGCAGCCAAGAGCCCCAGCTAGGGCGGTCGCAGGATGGTGTCGTAGGAAGCGCCACACCATCCCAATCGGGAGTCGGTAAGCACAAAGGGACTGCCGCGGGCGGAAGGCCCGGTCCAGCACCCGACAGTCGCGGTGGCGGGGTGAGGGCAAGTGAGGGCACGAATTCTTGCACCCGTCCGTCCTTCGCGACTAAGAATGTGTTTGATGTATTTCAAGATCTATCCGAGAGTATCGGAGGATCACCCGGACCGCAGCTGGATGCTGCAGATGGGCAGCCTGAGCCCATTGTCCACGACCTGCACCAGTCGCTTGTTGAGCTTCTGGAACGGCCGGAGATCTTGAGCTTGCACGCCGTGCGCCGAGTTGGGCGTGAGCGGCAGTTGCACCTTCAGGTCCGTGCCTTATGCGGGGAAGTGGAGAAGGTCTTCGACGTGTTGGTCGACACAGGCGCTCAGGTCAGCTTGGTCAAGGCTGGCCTACTTCCGCCAGAGTGTCTGACCGACAGTCGGAAACCTGTCAGGCTGAAGGTGGCGAACGGCCAGTACATGGTGGGAGGCACGAAGGAAGCGGCCATTGGGCTGCAGTTCGTGAACCACCGTGAGCTGAGCCGCCCGGACCTCGGCAAGGAAATCCTCCTGCAAGGTCGCTTCTACGAGGCCGAGATGGACTGGGACATGATCGTTGGGTACGACTTCATGATGGAGACGGACTCCGGCGTCCTCCCGGCCCAGGCCTCCATGACCCTGTACCATGACGACCAGCTCTCGTGGCTTTCATCGGCTGAGCACCATGTGGAATGCCAATGGATCCACCCGGAACGCAATCAGCTCGAAGTGGCCGCGCTGGACACTGAGCCAACTGGTCCTGCAAACCAGGAGTACGGCGTAATGCCGGAACTGGCGAGCCGAGTTGTTGCGGACCCGGGAGCTTCGGATCTGGCCCTGGATGCGTTCTCTTCAGGAACCTCCGCCCATCTGCGGGTTTGTGAGAAGTACTGGAGCGCACAGGACTCCGCGTGGAAGAAGCACTGGGGTCCGCATCAGGGATTGATGTGGATCCATTGCCCCCGTTGGGACATTCCAAGAGCGATAGCGAAGATTCGCAAGGACCGCTCCAAGGCAGTGCTGGTTGTTCCTATGGGATGCACCGAGGAGGAGAGTACCCGACATTGGGTAGTCTCATTGACCAACATGACCTTAAACAAGGTCGTCCTACCGGCTGGAGAGAGTGTCTATCAGGACGCTAAGGGACAGCCTATGCCACCCCAGAGATGGCCAACGGAATTCCACTATGTGGATGGGGGCCTTGATCAGGCCGACATCACGGACTTCGTGTGTGTCAACCGCATCATAGCAGAGCCATGGCGACAATGCTTTGCGGTTCCCCCTGTTGACGTCGGAGAATCAGAAGACCCCCTCACAGAAGAGGAGTTGGATCTGGTTCAGGGGTATATGGATCAGCCCTTTCACGACTGGGGAAACCAGCGTGAGGGCAAGGGCCAGGACAAAGCCTGGTGTGAAGTGGACTCGATCGTCTCTGGTTCCTACAATGGAGATACCTTCGTAAGGAGGGTACTGGACCACTTGTCCAGCCAGGACGAGCCAATCGGGGGTAACCCACCCACCTATGGCGACCTATTCCGAGGCAAGACCAGAGATGGCCCTTTGGGCCACCTGGGAAGACCACCTGAGCCGAAGACGAGCGGGGTCGCTACCCCTCAAGTAAGCTCAGTGGTCCAGGTGCCCGGAAAAGCCGAGGCGGAGTCCGACGATTGCCCCAAGATCCAGGCATTGAGGGCCAGGCTGAAGCAGAAGTATGGTGATACCTTCTTCAGCGGAACGCCTGTGTTTTCCCCACCGGTGCGTGGACCGTATGGCGAGGCCAAGATACGACTGAAGCAGGACCCCCGTGTGTACCGGCACCGGGAGTTTGCCCTGAAGGGCGAGAGGAAAGAGGCCATGGAGAAGATCCTCCGTGACTTCATCGAGAGAGGCTGGCTTGAGCCGTGCCACTCCGAGTGGGCCTCTCCGTGCTTCGTCGTCCCCAAGAAGGTGGCCGGTGAGTGGCGGCTCGTGGTCGACTACCGCGGCCTAAACGCCCAAACGCAGCACGACAGCTATACGCTGCCCCTCATTGAGGACATGCTGCAAAAGCAACACCGGCGGAGGATCTTCACGGTGATCGACCTGAAACATGGTTATCATCAGATGCCTCTCGCCGAGGAGTCCCGTGCCTGCACAGCCATGAGCACCCCACTTTGACCTCTCCAGTGGAAGGTGATGCCCATGGGCGTTACCAATGGCAATGCGGCTTTTCAGCGGATGCTGGAGAACCTGCTTGAGCCGGTGCGCGACTGTGCGGACCCCTTCGTGGACGACGTGATCATTGCGTCCGGGGACCCCAGTATGAGCTACGAGGAGCTCCTGGAGGCACATGAGAGGGACATCACTCGAGTGCTGGACCTTCTGGTTCGGCACAAACTCACAGGCAGCAGTGACAAGGCCACCATTGCGGTAAGCGAGGTGGTCTTCGCTGGCCACGTAGTCGGGAACGGGCAGCGAAAGCCCATACCTGGCAAGGTGGCTGCGATTGAGCACTGGGAAAAGCCCAAAACGGTCGCTGAGCTACGGGCGTATCTGGGGTTCTGCAACTACTACTCGGGGTATATCAAGATGTATGCCGAGTATGCAGCCCCCATGACGACCATGCTCAAGGGCAACCGAGAGGAGACCAAAAAGGGGTCCAAGAAGGCTCTGGTCTGGGATGCTGATTCCGACCGTGCCTTTGAGGGGATGAAGTGGGCGCTGCTATCCGCAGTGGGTCTGCACCTCGTGCATCCCGACCGAGGGTTCGTCCTGCGCACCGACGCTTCCGACTACGCCGTTGGCGCTGTGTTGGAGCAAGTGCTTGACGATGGGAGGCACGTGCCCGTGGCCTTCTGGAGCCGAGTCCTGGCGGAAGGCCAGAGACGGACGTGGACGCCCCGAGAAAAGGAGGCGTATGCCATCGTCATGGCTTTCAGGAAATGGGCTGGGTACATAGCTCTCCATCCAGTCACCGTCTGCACCGACCATCAGAGTCTGCAGTCGTGGCACAAGGAGCACGTGGACACCCCCTCAGGTCCCGCCTCCCGACGGGCAAGATGGCATGAGACCTTGGCGAAGTTTGACCTCACGGTTGTGTATATTCCTGTAAAGAATAACACCGTGGCGGACTGTCTCAGTAGGTGGGCCTATCCCGCCAGCAAGGGCATGACGGATATCTCTGCCCATGGCGATGAGGCTGAGACCGCTGAAGCCAAGAAGATCATTGAGATGAAGCGCCTGATGGAGGAGGAGGGTATTAAAAGCTTCGTCGTCATGGCTGCGGATGCCCCCCTCGGAACGAGGATGAGCAGATCGGTCAGAGTACTCGCCCCTGAGGGAGCTGAGTCCGACAAGCACCTCTTCCCGGAGTCTTGCCTCCAGGACGACTGGACCGACGATTACGCCAAGTCTGAGGCCTTTGCGGCCGAGTATACGGCCGTGACCGACCCTGACGACGGGCAGAAGTGGCCAAAGGGACTAACTGAGGAAGATGGCAAGCTCTACCGGAATGGTAATCTGCTAGTACCGGAGTCCCGGGTGCTCGAGCTTTGTGAAGCTTGGCACCACCACATGCTGCACCCAGGGGTCAAGAAGCAAGCCCTTGACATGCAGCGCCGTTTCGAGATCGACCATTTCGGTCTCTACACCGCCATCAAGAAGGTCAGGAAGGGTTCCTCGGTCTGTCAGGCCTGCAATCCCGATAACCAGAACGTCAAGGGGGAAGCCTAATGGACCCCGGTTCCTGACCAGCCCATGGAGAGTGTGGCCATGGACGTCTTCTCCACCCCCGAAGTGCATATTGGCAAGGAGACCTTTGACTGTGTGGTTCTTTGTGTGGATCGCCACAGTGGCTACGTAGTAGCCGTTCTGGCACGCAAAAAGGGGTTGCTTGCCAAGGAAGTGGCAGTCATGATGATTCGTCATTGGCTGACCGTCTTTGACATCCCCCGCACCATTTGCAGTGACCGAGGGCCCCAGTTTACTGGTGGCTGGTTCAAGGCCATGTGTTCCCAAATGGGAATACGTCACGCCCAGAGCGTCGCCTATCTCAGCCGGTCTAACGGCCGAGCTGAATTGGCTGGACGGCAGCTGTTTGAGAAGCTGCGCAAGATTCACATCACCAATCCACGTCGGAACTGGTTTGAGGAGATGTGGCCTGCTCTGAAGGCCCATCATGACACCCCCACCCCGGGTGGTTTGTCCCCTCACCAGATTCTGTTCGGCAGGGACCCCCTGGGTCGGGGACTTCCCTTGTCTGGTGATGGCATGGCTATGGACGCCAAGGAATTCTTCGCGCGGCAAGAGGCAACGGCGCGTGACATCCGCCAGCAGCTCGAGAAGGAGCATGCTGAGCATCAGAAGTCCGCCCCAAGATGGACAGCGCAGAAGTTCAGGGTGGGAGACCCGGTGTGGGTGATCAGACCCCGCCCTATGGGCACCCACCGCACCAAGACCTGGTTCACACCCGGAGAGGTGGTCCGCAGGATTGGTGAGGACACCTACCGAATCAAGGTGGGTCACGGACAGTTCCGGGAGCGCCACGAAAGTCAACTCTGTGTGCGGGAACCAGACCTCCGTGGCCAGCATGTGTCCCTGAGCTACGCAGCACATGAGGCCAATTCGGACGACGACTATGCTGAGCAGGACGACTATACAGTCGAGAGGATCCTTGCTCAGCGTCCGAACGCCTCAGCACCCGGAGGCCTGGAGTTCAAGGTTCGTTGGCAAGGCTATGGGCCGTCCCACGACACCTGGGAACCCGTCTCCTCGTTGGTGCCGCGGGTTAATACTCGCTTCATGGAGTACATCCGCAAGCACAAGACCAAGATCCATGTCTCGGACTTGGCAGCACTCACCCGGGCCATTGCAGCCAGGGGTGCCTGATCAGCGCCCTGGGCTCTCCCCTGATGCATTTTGAGCGCTTGTGAGGTCGACGGATCGTCCCTTACTTGCTTGCTCTCTTCCGTCTTTCGGTGACCTGCCGTCAGAGTGGCCATATACCCCCCCCTGCTGAATCCAGAGGAGGATGGCCCCTCTCTTCTTCTATTCGTCAGTCCCCCCCCTGCTGAATCCTTGGGAAACCAGGCTGGGCGATGGACCTTCACATTCTCTGAGCTCTTGGGGCCTTGAAGCCCATACGACGTTGCGCAACGGATGCCGCTGTCATCGGCATTGTGATTTTTGAGTGTGTGGTCTGGTCCCATGGCACTTGTGGGATCCAGACCAGTCTACGTGTGCCGCGACTATATATGGCCTGAGCTCAGGCGTTTTCCTGTCCACCCTCCTGCACATACCTTATCCTAACCAGGGCGTGGTTTGGCGCTCTGTCCAGAGTGTGTTTACACGCCTATTACCCCGCTTATTGCTTGTTTTTCTGCCCCCCAGGATATGTGCATTTGTGTGTTGGCCCATCACCGAAAGGTGGGCTGTCTTCCCCCTGATGGGATGCGAATCGAATACGATGGCGCCCTGAGTCGCCGTTTACATGCTTTTACTTAAGGTCCAGCCTGGACCAGTACCTAAGTACAGATTCTTCTGTTTGAGTGCCCGTGATACCGTGTGCCCTTTTCGCTGTGATGTGGAGATCCTGATGGCGCCAGGCGGGAAGCCCAGTTGCCTGACTACACTCCCAGCGGTCCGCCACTGTCAGTCGCGGTGTGAGCCTGCCGACTCGCAGACGCACTTGCAGTCGGATGGGGAAGGTTTGCCTGGGAAACTGGCCGTTTGAGGAGTCGACGCCTCCGCCCACACTGCATGAGGACTCCCTCATGTATGGCCTTCGTGGTAATAGGGCGAGGGAAAAGACGGCCTTGATGCCCGATCCCTTAAGGAGGAGCTCGTTCGGCTGTACCACTCTGGACTCGCGTCGTGGATATGGACGTGGTGCGCCCGAGGAAGGACCCGTCGGGACTCTCCCCCAGCCGGCGGGCCTTGGGAAGCTTGGGGTAGCCTGATGGATCCTTGTGGTCGCTCTCGACCTGTGGGACCACCTCGGTCGTCGTGTGACGCCTATGTTGGCCGTGTATGCCGCTGCCACTGTGGTAGTGACCGTAGCAGCCGGCACCCGGTGCGCCTGGTATGGGTTAACGGGTCCTTTGGATGCCGAACAATCGCCGCCAGGACCCGGGATTTGATACTTGATACTATACTTGCAGTTACTAACAGCTACAGCACCGTACCTGTCTTACTGTGGGATTTGGGCAGCCTAACCTGCGAATCAGCCTGAAGTGAGGATGTGACACCCCCCCCATTCAGGGGATGGTCCTGGGTACCCGCTGCCATGCGTGGGTGTTATCGAGCCCCCCCCCCCAGGGTTTGCTCTAAGGAGGGGGGTGAAGCGGTACCCAGAACCCCATGGCTAGGGTAGGGCACACAACCGGTCTCCGGTCCACTAACCCCATGTACGGAAGGGAAGACGCCCGTTGACGCCCGGTGCAAGCCCGGCGGGAGCGTGTTCCGTGCCGTAAAGCCCCGCATCGGCAACCGATGCGTCGCCAGCGGAGATTTATATATCAGAATATCAGGAATCAACAGGGTTTTATTTTCATATTGTTTCCGTCAATTTTTACGCTTCCGTTCTGATATTCACTGTTTTGACAGCTGGCGGTTAGTTCGCGACTTTAGCGTAACCGCCAGTTGAACTGTTATATACAGATATTTTAGCGCAAATCGTGACGAAGACTCTAAAGTCTTCAGGAATTGCATTGATGCATCCGCAATTTTCACATCTTACACTCGCAACCTTAATCCGAATTTTTCAGGATGTCGAAATCGAATTTTCGCCTTCGACATCCCCGCACTTGATTTGACCTCTTTCGAGTGGACCTACGTGCTTCCCTATGCACGAATCAACTTTCCTTTTGTCTTGCCCTCCATTTGTCTTAGAGATATGGGCAAAACAAAGTTGATTCGTGAGGCCACTTGTGAGGGTCATATCTCGTGCCGCTTGCGAGGAATGACGATAAGAAAACGTGGGATGTATTCACAATACTTGCAACGTAATTTAGGAAGCTTTATATGCCTTGCGTCCCCACACGTGCGCGCTAACGTAATGGATCATGGTCAAGAGGGTAGAGTTTGCGTTATAACTCTTTGGCCATGATATTGCGTGCGTTAAGATAACTTTCGAGTGTAGCGCGCGAGTGTTGGTGTTGCATAGGAACTTTTCTTGAGTTCCTATGAGCGATTGACACAAAGTTATGCCCTTGGAGGGGCATGACATATCGTGGGGGGAGCTACCTTTTTGGGCAATATGTGGTATGTGCCATGTGTTGTATTGCGTGCCCATTTGGCGGGTTTGGCTAAGAGCGATACACCCACCAATGGACCTCATATTGCACAAGGCTCTTCCTTATACTCCCCACGATCAATTGCGAGCCTAACCTTCGTGGAGGAAAGCTTGTGTGGCGATCCCAAAGCGATGCGTTGGGAGCAAGGTGTGTGTTTTGCAATTTTTCATATTTTCATGTGCCCACTTGGGAAGTAGCGCTCGTGACCTTTCAAAGCGCTCCAAGTGGGGCACATATGTGGAATCGGAGGTCATTGGTGTCAGGTCATTGTGTTTAGAAGGATAAGTCGATTACTCCATTCAAGCCGATAATATTATAATATATTTGTGCGCCTTTCAAGGCACTTTTCGGTGGTTTTTCGCCAATATTGTTGTTTTTTGCCCGTCATGATGTCAAGTGGTGACCGTGTATCTCAACGTTGCGCTCAATTGACATCATGACCCAAATATGTTTTGAGGTTACATACTTCGGTGCCCAACATATCTTCGACCCGGCAAATAACTCCTCTTGGGCTTGGCATACCGTGGCCGCCATGTTGGCGATTTGGGACTATTCCAAATCATGGGCTCACTTGGCGACCCTGCCATTCCCAAAACCAGAGGAGTTGGGCGACGCCCAAAAGATATGTTGGACACATATGACTTGATACCAATCCTATGGCACACTCCGGTCCAAGTCGGGCATGTACCTCATTTGCCCCAACCATGAGTGTGCCCATTTTCGGCCATTTTGAGCAATTTTCCACATTTTCTGTCCGCCGTGCACTATGTTCAGCCCACCCGTACACGCCGGACGCATGGACTAATGGACCATATATGACATGGGTGTTATGTATATTGGTGCCCATGGCTCACACACCACGTGGGCGAAGCGGAGCAACCTTCGTTAGGGTGCTAGCCCAAAGTGAGTGTGGGCAATTTTGCCATTTTGGGATTTGTGGACCCAATTGGGATTGTCACCAGGCCCAGTGGCATGAACATCTTCGAGAGCCAAGTGCATGGGAGGCTCAAGTAGACTCCTGGTGGATCGCGTATGGAATGGCGGATTGAATCTCCAAGCCGGCGTGGAGATATACTATTGGGAGCACCCCTGAATTTTGGCTCATTTCGAGCATCCAAAATGACCCCCTTTCGGGACCCCAATTTCACCCCCCCCCGTGTGGTTAATTGGTGGCCCCATATCTCTATGCCCACAGAGGACCCGGACCTAATTTCAAGTTGTACACTCAGATTGAGGTCCTAGGTCCTGCCTCCCACCCTGTGGGCCATTGGCCTTCCCCTGGCCGGGCGAGCCACGCGTGAGGATGATGCCAGTCTTGGTGATTCTGGCATTATGACCCCACTTGACGAACCCGTGGTGCCCTGATGCCGGGACCTCAGAGGAAGCCAGGTTGGGTGAGGGCTCCAGGGAGTTCATACTCGAAGGGCATAGGGTCAGTTGCCTCGTCCCCACATCTGGCGGGTTCGGACAAGGGGTCAATTTTGGAGATTTTTGAGCTAATATCAGTTTGGGCTGAAACAGCCCATTTTCGGCTACCAACTCCTAGGGGATAATGTCGGGGCCATATCTCTGACTCAGAGGTGAGTAGGGACCTGCCGTGAAGGGAGTATGGGGTGCATCTGTCAGTTGGCCCTGGGGCATCTTGGTTCCAAGGAACTCACCTGTGGCTGGGCGGGACACCTCCCCCATTGGCAGGGTTTCAGGGTCCGGACTCAGCAGGGCATGGGTTGTGTTTGAGCCCCCGCCCCCACCAGCCACTGAGAGGGTCGGACCTGGGATGGGGATACAAGTTGGGACTGAGTGTCTATTGTCCTGTGATGCCCTTACCCCAGTTCAGTCTTAACCCCATGTGTACATATCCTGATGTGTTGCTGTACATACTTTTGTTCCCTTGTTTCAGAGTGGCAAGGATCCTGAAACGCTTTGTCACATGACACGAGCGTATTGATGCCCCTGTGAGCGCAGTGCTTTGCCTGCCTGCTTGCTTGTGCGTGTCACCGCAGCGTCCCGTGGCCAGGCCCCCCACGGGAACGCGTCACTATCGCATGTCTTCATCCCAGATGGTGGACCCGTGGGTGGCGCAACAGTCATTGTTGTTTCACCTCTCCTAAACCGTACAAGAAACCGAGAGCAATGGTGGCAGCAAGGAGTAGAGCGCTGTGTAGGCCCCATGAACGGGCCATAAGCTCAATCTTCCTTCATCCTTCCATGGGGTGGGTGGTATACACTCATACACACACACCGACTTAGTCCCTGCCAAGAAGAGCAGCGATGCCCCTGGGGGCTTACGTTACCCCAAAAACAAACACTACAAAACGAGGGGGATGCAATCACACACTTAGCGGCGTTGTTCACTCTTACCCAGTGGATTCATTCAGTCACGAGCTGCTCCCGGCTGGATTATGACTCCTACAGGCTGCAGATCACTACGGTGTACGTAAACGAACGTGCACATGCGTGCATGGCCTTGCACCCGATGGCCCAGGTATCAGCGTGCGTACGGGCCTCCAATCTGGTATGTGCCTGCATATGGAGTATGCATGTATGTGCCTGGTATATGGCCGTGCGGGCCTCTACACACAACTCTATGGACCCTACACGTTGGCACTCACCAACTGAGCACGGCACAAAGAGGTGGGCCCATCCATCAACCCATACAACCATCCACCAACCTTTTCTGGGACTCCTTGAGCCAAAAATGTGCTGCGGAAGCTGCAAGCTGCACAATGGATCGACTCGGTCATTCCGGACGCCGAGCCACCTCAATCCTATGTAGGACCAATCTATGTACCCACACACCTCCTGACTAAAAGACAAATCGTGCGTCTCGCTAACACAGTACCATGGATTGTTTGAAAGGGGAGCTCCGCAAGCATGTTGACACCTGCCCATCCATACAAGAGGCACAGGAGATGCATAGCCAGGGCTTGAGTCCCCTGTTGACAGGTCTGGTCTTAGGGAAACTACAACGGGACTCACACACCGAGGCACACGCTCGTTGAGGAGCTATGGCACATGAATGGTCAAACTAATTACCCCCAAAAACAAAAACTCAAGTCCTTGAATGGCCTGCCCCAAGGCCATCAGCAGGGGTACAATGCCATCCTTGGGTTAATGCACCTCTATCAGGTTACAACCAATTTGATGATTGAGGACAGGTTAAAGACAAGATTAGCGTAGCAATGGCTTGGCAACCGAACGATGTTGCGGAGGGAAAGGACCAAAAACAACATAAAACTAACAACCGGCTAGACATTGACATGATAAACATACAGAAGAAAATGAATTTGTTTCTCTCCTCACCAAGATCCACTCGTGGCTCACAATCCAAATCTCCCAACCTCCCAAAACACTAGAGAAGGAAGAAAAGTAAAACCTGAGAAAGATAACCTTTACCCGGGGTGACGATCACAAGAATCGCAAATGCCCTGAGCAAGGGAGAGAGAGGTATGAGGGAGAAGTACTCATTGTGTACAATTTGCTCTCATCTGGAAAACCAGAAGTGCCCTTAGGCCACATGGCCGGAAGAGGAGCCATGCCCAGCAGCAAGGCAAGGTGCCTGGCTCGATTGAGAGGAGGATTCATCCTTCACACTTGTAGTTGTACTTCAAGACGATCTCGACCATGTCGCCACCCATAACCATGGACAGCTTTCCCTCGACGGCGGAGGAGGCATGAGTGCCCTTGAAGTCAAAGGACACGAAAAGCTCCTCAATGTGGGCCAACACGTTGATCAAGGGGCCCTGAACAGTGGTCTTCAACGCGGCGTTCATAGTGTCCTTGTAGGCCTTCTTAATGATCCTCACAACAAAGTCGGGAATGAACTCTTTGCGAATAGGCACAAGGAAGGTGATACCGTTCAACTTGCCCTTCATCGGAGGCACCATCAGGGCGGCGTTCTTTGTGACCCCAATAGAGATGCGCACGATGTTCATGACACCCGCACGGGCACGGCGCAAGTGAGAGTGACGGCCGCCAAAGTGCATCTTGTCTCGGAAGAAGGAGTAAACGGTTATCATGGTGCCGTACTCGATGCCGTAGTTTTCCACATCGAAGACTTCGTTGTTGGTGGGGTAATGGAGAACAAGACCACACAAAGGCAAACAAAAGAAGCAACGACACAACAGAACGAAGATTTACGCGATAAAATTTCCCAAAATTGTTTAACTCTCTAGGGGCAAGAGAGACAAAAGCATACAAACCCCCTTGGGGCTTGGGGAACTCGGGGCAGGCCACCAAGGTGCCCGGGTGACTCTCCGGATGTTGGCAACTTTTGTTTATGACAACGAAGTCGTGGGGTAAGCTTGGATTTCGGAGCGCGCAAGCGGAGGCGCGGCTTTGCATTTCTGAAGCGCCCAAGCGGAGGCGCGGCTTTGCATTTCTAAAGCGCCCAAGCGGACGCGCGGCTTTGCATTTCTAAAGCGCCGAAGCAGAGGCGCGGCTTTTCATTTCTAAGGCGCCCAAGCTGAGGCCCGGCTTTGTATTTCTTAGGCGCCCAAGCGCAGGCGCGGGCGTTGACGAAGAAGTCGGCGACAAAGACAAGTAACACAAACTCACAAGGCAACAAAAAGATCCGTTGCTCAAAAGTAGAGCATTTCCAGAGTCGGCCCAGGAAAGTCCTAAAATTTGTTGGCTTGCCACAACATTAGGCAAGCCTCTGCTACCAGAAAGAAAAAGAGAACTACTCGACTCCGTAGTAAGTTATGACTTGCTTTAAAATAATCCCAAAATGCTTATATTTCAACTAATCAATGATTAGCAAAACCTATAAAACATGATTTAGGAAATAGGCTCACAAAACTTCAATATTTTTGGGAGGGTTGCACACGAGGAAAGATTTACCTAAAACGCTTCATGTGACTGTTTGCATAAAAACATTTCATTTCAAACTACTCCTAGGGTCATACCCGGAAACGTAACCAACACACAGGACTGAACGCAAGTGAAGCAAAGCGCAAAGCAAGATCCAATTGAGGTAATGCGCTCCTCAGTATGGCACAAGTGCATCTTTATTCTCTATGCCATACCTGGTTGAACCTCTTGATATATAGAGGCCCTGTGCCTCTAAACAACCCACAACTCCAACATGTATGGGCCAGGCTCTCCTCGGGCTACATGCCTAAAGAGAGGAGAGTAAACGAGATCAATGCATAAGGGGTAAACGTGTGAGCAGATTCTTCACTCAATGCTGTCGATGCTAAGTTATCCTAAAAGGCTAAGCTTCAGATCCTACAATGCATTGCTTCACGTAAACACCCAGACATGACAACACATGGCACGAGCATGACCTAATCATGCGAGTCTGGGTTCGTCAGGGACAACATAATTCAGGAAATCAGAGATCGTAAAATACATCAAAATATAAAAGTTTGGAATATTCTCGACTGTGTAAGCACTGCCGCAGATCACAGATTGCGGCACAATAATTCTACAGATCGCCGCTGATTGCAGATCTCCGAACCCAAATCCAACGACAGTAACAGATCAGAACAAAACAGAATACCTACAGGAACAGCAACAGAAGGCGTCCCCGAGGGAAAAATGACTTTTTCTTACTGTACTCAGCATGTTCCTGTTCAAGTCTGCCCAGGGACTGCAGCAACACATTGACCTGGCTGGGATCAACGTTCCCCGCTGTTTCGTTGCTGGCGCCCAATGCTTCTAGTAGACTCAACCGAGTCTCTATGGCCCTGATCCCCTCTGTATGCAGCTGGAGTTGTTCTGCTTGTGCAATTACGCTTGCGGCGTTTTAGTCCATCTTGCTGCTGATCACTTTCAGCTGCTCGGACACCGCTCTGACGGCGTCGTTGGCTTGGTTCGCCTTGGTGTTGATGGACTGCACCCCGGCCTGAACTTCTTCTAGGCCATGTAGGTGATCCCCTTGTGCCTGGGATAGGCCGGCAATCTCCTGTTCCAGGGTGACCAGACTGGACTCCAGGACCCCAAGTTGATTCTCCATAAAGTCGATCCGGTTTTCAAGGCAGCGCGTCCAGGGGCTTGGGCTCCAGATAGCGTCTCAACCTGACGCATCACCTTCTCCACAAGGTCCTTCAATTCAGCAACTCCGAGATGAAGTTGATGTCCTTCCGACGAATGCAAATCCAACGATCGCATGGTGGTTTGCCGAACCCCATCGGTCAGCCGGCGTAGCTGATGGATGGCCATGATTGTCACGTTGGTGATCTCCTCCATGGTGATCCGGTACCCGGGGAAGGACTCCGTCAGGTTCTGTAGTTTGACCATTGCCAGGGAGGCGTCCATCTGGAAGTCCAGAACCCGTACGCGGCGCACTCGGCTGCCATCAATGGCCGTCCATTCGACGGCATCCATCATTCGGCTTCGGTTGGGGTTCACCTGGGCCCAGGTTGACCTGCCGAAGCCTTCTTCCATCCGCGGCTCGTTCGCCGGGTGCTGTTGCGTAGTCAGGGGCCTATACGTAGCCCCTACCAACGCACCGGCAGCCTGCGGGTTGCTGTAGGTCGAGCTTAGCGTCGCGCTGGGCATATGTTCGTCGGAATAGAGAACATTTTATAGTGATTTCACCACTGTGTGTTTGTTGTGCCTCTCCTGCTGCTTGCTGCTGGTGTAGGGTTTCCTGCTGCTTGTTTTTGATGAGGAAAATGTTTTATTTGCTGAAATACAACCAATCCTGGATAACCTAAGCCAGAGATAAGCAAGTAGAAGAGAATCAGGATCAAAGCATGAAGGGCTGCAGTGTGAACAGTGAAAGATGTAAGAATATTCACAGAAACTGCAACTCAGGGCAAATCGGATTGCATATTCACAAAGATAGTTGAATTGTTTTGGAAAAAGAGTTGGAAAAGTGCCCCATGGTCACTCAATCTCCATAGTGCCATCTCAGGAGATGTACACTCTTTGTTTTGGGTCACATATGTGCTGAGGTGGCAGGGCATGTGGCGATGAGGTCACTGCCATGTCACATGGGATCTTCCTACTTAGCTAGGCTGACCAGGAATTGAACCCAGGACCTCTCAAAAAGAGGTGCCCAGCCCCCTAGGGTGCATACCACTAGGATAGCTAAGAATTCATGAGAAAACATAGATAAATTCATAGGTTCTGCCCTGGATATGTCAGTTCTCAGTCAACTCAGGAACAGATGAATAGCCTCACATTGAAAGGAGATTAAGGGGTCCACTCCATGTCCTGATTTAGTGTTTGGTTCCATAGGTCAAAATGTGTTATCACCACTTTTGGCTGGGAGAATACTAAGATAGAAATGCCTGTGTGCTTAGAGCACCTCTAATACAACTAACGTATACCCTTAAGCATTGGAAAAGCCCTTTTTCTTACCCCCCCCTTGTGCTGTGGTGGCCACCACCGTCGCACTTTCAGGGAAAAGGGATTTTTTACTTGGCCTTTCCTTGGTTTCCACATCTACTTCAAAATACCTATGGCCTCCCTCGCACTGGAAAAATGGGCGCTCACCATGGCAGAAAGGTTTATAGTGGTTTCAACACTGTGTTTTTGTCTCTCCTGCTGCTTGCTGCTGGTGTAGGGTTTCCTGCTGCTTGTTTTTGGAGGTGAAAAGCTTTTGTTTGCTGAAAAACAGTAAATGCAGGATAGCCCAAGCCAGAGGTGTGCAAGGAGAAGAGAATCAGGATCAACGCATGAAGGGCTGCAGTGTAAACAGTGAAAGATGAAAGGATATTCACAGAAACTGCAACTCAGGTCAAATCGGATTGCATATTCACAGAGATAGCTGAAATGTTTTGGAAAAGAGTTGGAAAACTGCCCCATGGTCACTCAATCTCCATAGTGCCATCTCAGGAGATGTGCACTCTTTGTTTTGGGTCCCATGTGTGCTGAGGTTGCAGGGCATGTGGCGATGAGGTCACTGCCATGTCACATGGGATCTTCCTACTTAGCTAGGCTGACCAGGAATTGAACCCAGGACCTCTCAAAAAGAGGTGCCCAGCCCCCTAGGGTGCATACCACTAGGACAGCTAAGAATTCATGGAAAAACATAGATAAATTCATAGGTTCTGCCTTGGATATGTCAGTTCTCAGTCAACTCAGGAAAAGATGATTTGCCTCACATTGAAAGGGGATTAAGGGGTCCACTCCATATCCAGATTGGGTGTTTGGTTCCATAGGTCAAAATGTGTTATTACCAGTTTTGGTCGGACCAATACTAAGATAGAAATGCCTGGATGCTCAGTGCATCTCTAATACATCTAGAGTATGCCTCAAAGCAATGGAAAAGCACTTCTTCTTACTCCCCCCTTGTGCTGTGGTGGCCACCACTGTCGCATTTTAGGAAAAAGGGATTTTTTCTTGGCCTTTCCTTGGTTTCCACATCTACTTTAAAATACCTATAGTTTCCCTCGCACTGGAAAAATGGGCGCTCACCATGGCTGGCGCTCTTTTGCTGCTCTGTTTGTAACATTTCCTACAGAGGACTCAGCGCTCATGGCGCTGCCGGGGCTCCTGTGGCTTGGTTGGGTTAGTTTGGGAGCATGCCAAAACATGTGCATGTGCATCCCTCCCTCCAAGACGCAGCGCGACACAAACCCAACGCAAGACACAATATACACACTCGCATGTCTTAGGGCGAAAGGAGTCGTGAAAAAATTAAATTGCCCCTTGGTGGGGTCTTGGGTTCTGCTCAGTCTCTCCAGGCTGCTGCCTTTCGGCCCGAACACCGCCTACTCAGCGAGGCTGCGCGTGTGTATCTGCAGAGGCAGGAATGGGAGAATTATGGACGAATCCACGCAAAAGCGAAGCAACGACACCAAAATCCGTCAAAACGACGGCCTAGAAATTTTCCAAGACAACACACCTGAGCAGAATCCAATTGTGCATCAAAAGCACATTTTTATAAAAATTATAGTCATCTCTAGATTTTTTAAATCAAGAAATTCCTACGCATAAAAAGGCGGCGCGCAGGAGCGGCTCCTAGCGAAGCGCCGGAAAATGCAGAAATAATGGCATTATAAACGTATGTCTCACGTAGTCTTGAAAATGACGAGACATACATTAATAAATAAACATACAGATTCCACCTACACTAATAGAAGTATCAAAAATTCCAGAATTCGAAAATCAACTAAAAGACTTCAATTAATCAGGTATAAACTACAGGTATGCTTGTCTCGTATGCCGCATACACATTGCTCGTCTCGTGTCTCCGTGAACGAGTCTTGTAGCTGCGCTAACAAACGATAGAGGGCTAGATTAGAAAGATTGCAGATGATTAGAGGTGAGATTAGGGAAAAAACAGATGGCCTTCGGCCAGGGAGTGGTTGTCACGGGGGGCTACCGGTCATGCCCTGCGGTGCAATGCGGGACAACTGTGACAACTGCTCTTACAGCACCAACCTCCCTTTTTGTTGCACTGATTAGAACATACACACTGATGCATAGCAACGTTTTTCGCTTGCGCCCCTCACGTGCCCACTTGCTCTCTCTCTCCAGCGGTAGGTAAGGTGAGTAAGCCCAGGCGGGGCCACCCCCTGCTGGAGTTCGTGATTGAGGCTCAGATGGGCAGGTTTGCCCAAGGTACTCGTGCATGCTCGCGCATTCACACACGCATTAAAGGGTAGGCCACGCGAAGTGCGCACGGTAAACCTTGTTTAGGCTACCCAGGGGCTCCTTGGTACGTTCTTGAAGAGAACCTGAGGAGTCCCTCAACGCTTGCTTGCCTGACAGGGGAGCTGATCCTTCAGCGCGTTTGCGGACAGTGTATTATAGGTCACACTGAGAACCGTATAATACGGGGAGTGTGGCTTGGTTCCTCCGCTGCAAACACCCCTTCATTTGCCTTTGCTTTACAGGTGGGCAGGTAGGGTGATTGGTGCAGCAGCATACCATTTTTTGTATGCCCTGCTAAACAAGGGCGCAGATCACACAAACAAGTAACTCCGCCTCTGCCTGTGGCAGAGCAGGGAGTCCGACTTCATCGACATCTGCGCCGTGCACGCAAAAAGAGCACTTCTTCTCTCCAAGCCCTAGCAGGGGAAACGCGTTGTGGCGTCCCCTGTTAGGCCACAGTTGCTCAGCAGCGCTGTGTTCTCTTGTCTTCTTCACAGGAGGGTCGCTAGGACCCACGACATGTTCTTCAACAACACCCAGTAGAGTGTGCGTGTAGGAGTGGTAGTCCTGAGTGGGGGCTTGAGCCAGTTGCAGCAGTGCTCGCCCACCAGGATGGTGCCACTGTAGGGTGTGTAGGACCTGTAGTGCGTGTGTCACTGTCCCACCCGTTTCCTGCAATTTTAGCAGGGTTGGTGGGCTGTGGCAGTGGTTAGGTCAGTGTTTTGGCCACTTAGCAAAACGGCGTTTTCATGCCTTCATAGCTTTTGGCCACCCCTCCCTGTAGTAGACAGATAGGTAGGGAAAACAATACCTGGATTAGTACGCTGGGTATTCCCCAAAGGTTTTGCGCCAGCACAGAAATTGGGCGCTTAGGGGAGGGGAGACCCGGGGCGTACCCCGTGGCATCAATAAGCCAACCCTCCAGGTTTAGCAAGCGTGCAGACGTGGGTATAATTAGGACACCACTTCTGCGGCTTGCTCTCAGGACCTTAGGAATAGCACACTCACACATACGCTTTGGCAGGTAAGGGTAAGGTTCAGTCCCTAGCTTTAGTCTTGGAGGCAAGCGTCTCAGCGAGCCTCAGCAACTCACCAAGGTTGTTCTGGGACAAGTAGTCACCCAGAACTGAGTTTAGGCGTCCCTCAGGTAGAACAAACGCAGAGAAGGGCTCCCAGGTGGCCTCTTCGACTCCAAACCCTTCCCAGAGGGTGAGGAAGCGCCAACCCTGGCGATAGCGGTGGCGTAGGACAGACTTCACCAGGTAGAAGCCCCCCTTAGCCATCTCCTCCGCGTTCATGTCGGGGAGTTCACCCTCAACTTCCATAGGGCTGGCAGCCCCTTGTAGGTCCAGAGCGGCGATTTCCTCGTCGTTCAGCTCCCACTCCTCCCCACAGAGGTCTTCAGGATCATAGTAGCGCTTCAGGTGTTGAGCAGCGCACACCAGGGTCCCCCCTAGACGGGGAGAACACCGCACGGTGATACGGTGTCCATTCACTGATAGAATCTTGTACGGCCCGAAGTATGGGTCATCGCTGGTAGAGCGTGGCCAGGCGGGTAGTCGACTGTGGTGCACCAGCACCCAGTCCCCCTCTTGGTAGGTGGCCGGTACTCGGTGCGTGTTCTTCTTGTTCCACTGACGCTCCCTCACTCTGTGGAGCATAGCCTTGGCCTTGTCCACCTTCGCTTGTTGCTCTTGGACCCATTCACCCACAGAAGAATGGGTGTCCTCTGGATAGGGGGCATGCAGGAACCACGCCAGGCGCCCTAGGAATAGCTCATGGGGCGAGTAGCCAGTAGCTGAACTCTCTTGGGAGTTCATCATCAAGGATATGACGGGCAGTAGTCTCACCCAGTCTCTGGTGCGTTCAGTTTTGCACCATATCCGAACATTCTCCTTCAGGACACGGATCTGTCGCTCACATAGGGGGTTGCTCGTGTGCGAGTAGGGAATCCCCGTAGACACCTGGACATTGAGGGACCTCAGGACCCTCTTGTACCAACCGGTATCTGAGTGTACTCGTACGTCCTCATCGGAGTTGATCTCCTTGGGCGCCCCATAGACACAAAACCACTCCTCCAGGAGTATCTTGACAGTCTCCTCCCCGGTAATGTGCTTGGTACATGGGAACCCCCTGGTAAACCTGGTCAACCCACAGGTTACCACGAGGGCGAAGTCATAGCCCCCGAACTTCGGCATCTCCGTGTAGTCCACGTATAGAACACTGTTAGCACAGTGAGGGATGGGCAGGGTCGAGTAGAGACCTCTGTCCCTGATATCCCCTGGTTTACAGGACCTGCACGGGCACTTGTCCACGATAGACTGGAGGGTTTTCTGCAGTTGGTCGTCAGTCCACATAGTGTGGAACCACTGCTTGAACAGCCTCAGGGTACAGTCAGCACCCACATGACCGCTGGACTCATGGGTCCACTTCAGCAGCGCTGGAACTCTGTCACTAGGCACCACAATGCGGTCCTCGTGCCAGAGGTAGCTCTTGTCCCTCTTCCACTGGTCTTGGTTGACCAGGAGGGGTTCAAGGCGTTTCTCAAGGCGCTTGTAGATATCCCCGAACTCTTTCAGGTACTCCGATTGTTGGAGTCCATCCAGGGGGCGTATCATCGTCATGTTGAGGTCCAAGTGGACGTCCATACATCTGAACGCCTCCTTAGCCAGCGCTTCAGACCGGGCACCAATCAGGGCGTCGAAGTTGTTGCGGCTGATGTAGTCGGCACACTCGTTCTTCACTCCCTGGATATGGTGTACCGTCAGCCGTAGTTGACTGAGGTAGGTCCACCAGCGCCTTAGCTTGGCCTTCTCAGGTGGGGGGCCCTTCTGGAAACTGCGGACCGGTTCTTGGTGGCACAGCCAGACCACAGGGTTACTCCGCAACAGTCCTGCTTGTGAGGATAGCACCAGCATACCCGCGAGCAATTCCTGCTCATAGGTGGAGTAGTTCCCCCTGGCCTGGTTCCACTTCCAGTTCCAGTGGCCCAGAGGTACTAGGACCCACTTGTCGTCAGGGTAGCTGTGCTTGAGGGTTCCATCTCGGTTGAGACCTTCCGTCCCCCATTGGGAAATGGCCGAGTCGAACTCCTCCTTCTCTAGTGCTTGCCATTGGAACAACGTTCCACCACCGCCCACATTGCTGGCGTCGGTCACCAGGATAATCTCCCCTTTGTGCCCTAGGGACGCCCAAGCACTTAGCGTTGGCTACCTTGTCTTTGAGCTCGTCAAACGCTTGTTGCTCTTGTGGGCCCCAGCGCCAAGTAGTACTCTTTTTGATCAAGTCCGTCAGAACGGCGCTGGTGTAGGTGAAGTTTTTGATGTGGCGGCGATAGAAGTTGCACGTCCCAATGAAACTGCGTACATCATGAAGTCCTTTCTTGGGGTCTTCGTGTCGTACCTTGGCATCCATCAGGGGTTTGGCCTTAGAGGCCGCTGGGGTCCACCACCCATAGCCAACGTCAAACCCCAGGTACTGCATGGTCTCCTGCATGAACTCACACTTCTCCAGCTTGAGTCGTGTGTGGTTCTCCCGGCAGACCGCAAAGAACTCCCCCAAGAGGATTAGGTGATCCTGCTGGGTATAGGTCCCGAGGCATACATCGTCGATGGGAGCCTCCATCTGGGCACCACGGGATATGAGCTCCTGCACCTTAGGTCTCCTTCGTAGGATGGACAAGATCTTGTTCATCAGCTCTTGGAATAGAGCGGGTGCGTTAGCCACGCCAAACGCCATGACCTTCCACTTGAACACCCTCCCCTGAGGGGTGATGAAGGCCAGTAGTTCCTGTGCGTTGGGCCTCAAATCCACTTGCCAGAATTCGCTCCTCTTGTCCATTTTGGTCTTGTAGCGACAGGAGGCTATCTTCTCCAGGGTAGACTCCATATTGGGAATGGACCCTGAGTGGTTCAGCGTTTTCTTGTTCAGCTCTCCGTAGTCCACTACCAGTAGTTTGGCTGTAGACCCAGGTTTAGCCACCAGGAAACAGGGGCTGCAGTGTAGGGGGTAGTCCCCGTCCTTGTACTCCAGGACTAGGCCAGCGTCGATACATTCTTGTATCTGTCGCTCAATCTCGTTGGCCTGCTCTTTAGGAGCTTGGTAGGGTCTCCTCCGGATCTTGTGACCCACGAACTCGGGTTTCAGCTTGAGGTCCATCTGTACCAGCTTGTCACATGAGGCTGGAGGGGGTAGTTCTCCAAACACCTCCAGATAGGGCCTTATAAGCTTCTGTACCCGCGGGTCCAATACCTTGATCTTGTCCTCCATGTCCTCGTCAGAGTGTAAGTTGCTTGCCCCCTGAGTAATAGACGTCGGGAGGTGGTCCTTCACCGACTCTTCGCCTGTGGTAGTGTCCTTCAGCCCTTGATAGGCATATAGAAGGTCTTGTTCAACCATCTCCGGTGGACCATGGCAACATAGGCACGCTCGAGGGGGTTCACAAACACATTCCTCCGAGAGGTCGTCCTCCTCTGGGGTCCTCACATGGGCGCCCCACACGCTCTTCATGAGCTTAAGATCTACCTCCCTTTGCCAGGTGGTGATCTTCTGTTCGAGGTCCTCCTTCAATTGGGATAGGTCTCCCATACGTCCTTGCTTCAGTGGCCATGAGCTGCGGGTAGGCTTCGCGTAGCATAGCTTTTTCGCCACCAACTTCCTCTTGGAATCCACATACTCCCTTAGCCTGGATCGTGGGTCCAGCTCCTCGTCCACGGGGTTTTCCACCCTCATGGAGAGTAGGAATTCCAGTGGGGCGACGTACTCGGCGTTCTCCACCTCTTCCACACAGGTCTGCACGAAGAAGGCGTCGAGCTCAGTTTCGTCGTCTGAGTCGATGGAGCTAGGTAGCTCAGATAGTCCACACTCAGAGACTCCATCAGGAACAGGTACATGGCAGGGAGAGTCTGGGGCGTTGGTGTCAGTCATGACGTACTCATCTCCTCCGGGTGTGGTGTCAATAGCATCTTGAGGTCGTAGGCGATCCTTCAAGTCACCCAAGGCGAGTCCATTGCTTTCTCGTTGTATAGCCTGGACCAGAGTTGGGTCCAGATCCTCCCAGGGAATGGAGGTAAGACCTCCGTCCACCACGCTGAGCATACTCCCCCATCCGGGCTTCCCAATAGGCGTCTTGCGTCCCAGAGGCACGTAGATGGCCTCATCAGGCAAACGAACAGAGCTGATAGTCAGCCTGTCCAGGAGGTTTCGCCAGTACTCGTTGCCCCCATGGGCTCCCCAATCGGGGATACACAGGACCATACGGGAATGTTCCAAGGCCACCTTGGTCAGCACCTTCCCCAGTTCACTGAACCTGGGGTTCCCGTAGGCCATCCCGAAAGAGGGCCAGTAAAATTTGTAGCTGCAGTTCTTCCCCTTGCTGCAGTAAAGGTCCAGCACATGCTGCTTGTCGCTGGCGAACAACTCCACACTCAGGTCTTCTCGAGAGTAACCCAACTCCTTCAGACCTTGGTCTAGGACTTCCCCAAATAGTTGATAGTCCTCAGTTTTGGAGGCCGCCATCATGTTCGAGGGCTCCTCCTTCGATAGCCTCAGGTAACTCGAGGTATGTTCCGACTGCTCCAGTGGCACAGACTCTCTGCCACTGCCGTGGTCCACGTAGAGGAGGTAGGGCGCTTGCAGCGTCAGGGATTGTATCTGGGAGTGCTGTACGAAGAAGTCAGTCCCCAGTACAAAGTCGAAGGCCTCAGTGTCCATCACATAGAACCGATGGGCGATAGTCCGGGAGCCCATAGGTACCTCCACTTCACAGTCCCCGCAGCTGTGCACCACATGTCCATCCCCCATGCGTATAGCAGCGGTGGTCATGGTGTTCTTCAGGCTCCCACAAGGTAAAATTTTCTTGGCCACTATAGATATGGTGGCGCCAGTGTCCAATACCCCCAGGTATTCGCGTCCCCCTACTCGGATACGTACCCAAAACACCAGGTCTTGGGTGCCACCAGAGCGTCCCCGTCAGAACTCCGCGGGACAGGTCACCTCGAACCCCTTGTCCCGCAATTTGCGGGCCATCCTCATGAAACGGCTCCTCTTCTTAGCGTTGCCGTCATCACCACCTTCATGCTCACGCTTGGCTCCTTGTTCTTGCTGGGCCTGCGTTTGTGAGCATGTGGTAGGACCAGATTGCCCTCCAGAGGGCTCGGAGTTCCCCCCTGGATTAGGGTTGGGGTTGCCTCCGTTCTTGTCCTTGTTTTCGTTTGTCGGGCAGGCGGTTAGCGCCTCCTCCTCGTCCACCTTGACCCTTGTCTTGCCCTTGACCACGTCCTTTCGACTTGCCCTTGCCGGAGTCGTTGCCTTTGCCTTTGCCTCCACCTTTGCCTGAGCCTTTGCCAGGATCTTCACCCTTAAGCTTCACCGATAGGCGTTGCTTATGGTAGCACTCATCCTCGTAGTGCTTCCGCTTCCCGCAGAATGC